>CM069906.1:109035882-109738896 GCA_036172215.1 Camellia granthamiana
CTAAAAAAAAAGAAGAGCAAAACGGAATTGCATGAGAAAGATGACCTTACAAATAATATCCTTCATCAGGTCGAATGGAAACCTCAAAATTCATCAACTCATCCTTGCCATTGGGGAACGATATGGTACATGATTTGGGAAGGTTGAGCTCACTGATGTCTACAAGATGTTAAGTGTAAAATGTAATACAACTACCTCATAATTGAGAAACAAACATCAAATTTTTGGGGCCAAGAAAATAAATGCTTTTGTTTGAGAACAAAATTTGGAATTACATAATTGGCACAGGATAATGGCTTCCTCTTCAGAAAATATATAAATAAACAAAACATAGCATAATAAATTATCCACTATTCCAAATGGCTCCGATACATATTTTCTAGAACTATTTGTTTATAGCATCAGTCTTTCTGGCTCCCAAGTCATGAACTCAAGTCAGAAAAACATCTCTTGAAATTAAAAAAACCTACTTTGATTGGTGAATGGCACCATTACGAGAAAAGAACAAAGAACAAAAAAATAAAATAAAAAGAGTCCTAACCAAAACAAGATTTGACCATCTTGTTCTCCTGACAATTAAATTATTACAGAAATGGAAGGTAATTAACTCAACAAGCACTAATACTACTATGGAGGATCAGTGTGACACAGATGCCACATATATGGACATTTCAATATTACAAAGAATAAATTCACAATTTCTGATAATTTGAGGAGATGTCCAAGAGGTGTCTTAGAGTAACCATTTTGGATATTTAGGGCAAAAGTTATCCATCAGGAAGTGAAAATTGAAGAGGATCTCACAACAAAATTAGAGCAGATGATATAGACAAGTACTTTAGAAGAAGCAACTACAATTCATACCAAGTAGAACGGAAAGTTCTCTACGAGATAGCTACAAGGCCAATTACATTTTTTAGTCAGAATACAGGGGAATTAAAACCAAATAGTCCAGGCCAATTTGAATTTCAAATGAATTTATCTGGGTTAATCCACCATTTATATATCATTTCAGTGTAGAGTTCATCACCTTGAATTGCCCATTTAGAACAATAGGGAACTTCAACATGTTTCTTCCTAATTCTTATGTGGAAAATTTAGGTTTCCTCAAAATGATAAAGCCCAGATCAAACATCATTTGCAATAATGCTCACTTTCCCAAGTGAACCCAATTAAACAGATATGATTCTAAAGAGGAGTCATTTCATTGTCAATTTTAATGAAAACTTCTAAAAGACAATTATAAGCCTAACTATGATATATATATATTTGTGGGTGGCGGTAGAGTAAAGTTATAAGAAAATATTTTACAAAAAATGCATTACTAAGATTATTTTTGGGGACAAGCATCAGTTATAAATTAAAAGTGGCACTAGTTAATATTAAAAATAAGACAAAGGGAAGTCCTCTAACATGGTTTGGCCATGTGCAATTTAAACCAACTAATGCACTGTTTAGGAGAAGCATTTTGTTAAAATTTGCCAATTTAAAGTGCTAAAAGAAACAACCAAAAGAAAAGGCAAAAATAAATGCGGACTGAAACTGTGAGAGAGGACATGATCACTTGGATTTTAGTGAAGGCATGACTTCAAAAGGACCTGCCTTTGAGAACCAAAATTCAGGTAGCAACCCTAGACAATTGGTACTAAGGCTTGTCGAGTTGGATATGTAACTATTGGACACTAAGCCCTTGGCACACAACAATTAACGTGATGCTTCATTCACATAGTTTGGGCTCCTACAATTTGGTTTGCTTGAGTGTTACAACTACTAATTAGCTTTAGGGTGCATCCCCTTTATTTTTACTAATTTTCCCCCCAAAAGGAATAATTGTAGAGATAAAATAAAGCTAAATGAGGACAGTAGATCCATAATAGACAAGCCAAGTTAAGACTTGCTAACTGCAGTGTTACATAGACTCTCCTAAACCCTCTAACATTGTCCCAAGATCAAAACCCTCTAGCATAAGTTAGACATTTTCCTATGACATCCAGCATCCATCAACACCTCTCAGGATATGATTTATGAAAACTTAGCTGTTGAACAAAATTCTAGGATATATTTTGTAGTTTGTACAATATTTAAGTCATAATCATGTGAAACCCTAAATTGGACCCATTCATATTACTGGACTTCCAATTGAAACAAAGTGCAATGCAACCATAATGAAGAATTCATTTTTGTCGGTAAGAAAACATATAGATTATAAAGGCTCTTGATTTCCAATTGTATTAGTCACAAGTTCTAACTAGTAAAGAGAGGAAATCACGAGTCATGACACAACCACTAGCCAGGCTATGTTTTATGTCATGAGATGTTAGACAATCAAGAAAGATATTCATGAAGTGTACACTGCAGAAATTGACATGCCTAAATGGATGTGTGCCAACACAAAAAGAATGTAACAAGAAACCAATGGCTAGTGAGAAGTTTGATAATCAAGATTGCATTGCACAAATTGATGGCCAAAGTGAGTGTTGAACTTTGTTTGGCTTTACAAGCAATCAAGAGAAATTTAATTCAAGTTATTAGTGAAACAAGGAGCCCAAAGAGGTTGAAAAGAATGTCAAATCAAAATGAAAAATAGACTTGACATACAACATAACGGACACCATGGCCCTACATAGAGATTTTAAAGACTGACCCAATTATTTTATTAGGATTTATGACTTTGTTAAATTGAGTTGCTTTTAAGTTTTTTGCATTGGAACATACTATCACTTTTGATTATTTCACCAAGACAATAAAAAGTAGTATGAATAGGGAGGACCACTTTTACAGTTGGAACTAATAAACAACACTAAGATTCTAAGAGTGACATGCAACACAACAAAATGTATCATTAAAAATTCCCATTTTTCACTTTCAATAACTTGAACTCCTAGAGAGACTAAAAGAATTTTGAAATACTAGTTGAAACCCAACCCATAATCCATATGGCTCTCAACCTTTTAATCACTCATCGTCCACAACTTAAACTCCTTTCAACTAAATAAATAGCCAAACAAACCTTTGCAATAAAGGCCTTCCAACTGACTAACCAAAGAAATTAACCATATGTTCCTCTATCTTATTATACCTCCACACACAAAAGCTCAAATTGAGCAATTATTCATAAAAAGTAATTCACAGAGAATTACAAAATTACAATATAAAATAAAGAAGAAATACATAAAAAATAACTGTGTCACCATGAAAAGTAAGAGATAAACCTTTATGAAGACGCAATTCTCCAGCGGTATGCTTCTTGACAGCCCCCCTTCCATTGGCATTTTCAGCAATTTCTCTCTGCTTCTCTTTTACTTTAAAGAGCCTAATCATGGTTGCTGCAAATAAAATATTAATAAATATAAAACATGCATATGTGGCACAAATTTTTTATCTCCTCAGGGGAGGTCTTGGGTTCCACTCTTGTGAGTGGAGTGGGAGGCAAGACTTAAATGCTTGCAAGAAGAGGGTGTGAGTTCAACTCTCCATAGGTGTTAATCTAACAACTAACTATTGACTTTCGTTGATCAAATTTTTTGTTTTACACCCCGATGGCGTTGAAGATATATATTTTTTTTGATTAGCACTGGAGTACCTAGATCAAAGCCCGACTAATCCCCAGGGGTGCACAGACTCGCGGCAAGGAGTTTCCAGCAAGTGCACCATGGTTAATTCAAGGGTTTTCCTAGTCTGATGGCTCCAAGGAATTGTTAGCACCTAAGAGGTTTCAATACTTGAACATTAGAGGGAGCACATCCCCAAGACCCAAGGCCTTACCCCCCAGGCCACACGATGGTGTTGAAGATTTTAATTACATGCATATAAATCTGTGTCATTGCAGAGCAACAATAACACAGGTGTGGAGACAAGTTTCACACCATCAGAGATTAAATAAATAAATAATAAAAAGATAAAGACACTTTGGCTTTAGGTTTAACCAATTCCTACTAGAAATACTAAAGCACAAGATGCAACATTTTTATGCTTTGATGTAACCATGTATAGGGCCTTAAGTAATTGATAAGGCCGAAGAAAATTAAGTATTTAGAAAACAACTCAACTTGACCTTGGGAGCACCATACAGTTAGACCACAACTAAAATGAGACAAAACTAGCAACAAATATACTTTGCGACCCAGCTCAACTCACAGAACCTATGAAGCACGGACACGGACACGGCAATTTCTAAAAAATGAGGACACGGACACGACAGGGGACATGGAAATTTTTTTATAAATATTTTTATTTTAACACACATTAATTATTTTATTTATCTATTATATTTTTTAAATAATGTGTTCCAATTAATTTTTTTATTTCATTTTACATATATGTGTTTATTATTTTTTTTTATTAATATGTATAGTATATATTATCTTATAATATGTATTATATGTTATATAATATATAATAATAATAGTTATTATATAATAGTGTTTTATATATATGTATATGAATTAAAAGAAGTGAGAGATATAAGTGAGAGAGAGGAGACAAAAGAAGATAAAGACGGGAGACAAAAGCAAGAGAGAGAGAGTGATCGATCGAGAGGGAGAGAGAGAAGGCGCGAGAGAGAGAGCTCCGACAAGGCGAAGGCGAAGGAGAGAGAGAGAGAGAGCTCTGAGAAGTTGAAGGGCTTTGGATCGTCGAAGTCCGAGGGGGCTATAGATCGAAGTCATGAGAGAGCAAGATCAAAGTCATGGAGGTCGATTGGCCGTAGATTGATTGGCCCGACTAGGTTTGTACTCCTTTTCTCTTTCGTTTACTCTTCTCTTCTCGCCGACCGTGTCCCATGGCGTGTCCAGATTTGGACATGCGTGTCTCCACCGTGTTCCTTGCAAAAAAATAAATTAAATTAAGGAGACATGCCAGATGCCGTGTCTCGTACATGTCCCCGTGTCCCGTACATGTCCCTGTGTCCCCGTATCCGACACCGCCACGGCTTCCATTTTAGCGTGTCCATGCTTCATAGCACAGAACAATGCTCAGCAAAAACATTTTAGACCAAAAATAAAATAATTTGCAACCCAACACAATGCTCTTCCATGATTTCATATTCGAGACAAAAAACTATTCATTTTTACATTCAAAAGCATCACTCTTCCTCCTTGTGGTTTTCTCAGGACATCGCTTGAGAAAGAAAATTCCAATTATTTGTGGAGTTGGGTGGCTTAATACATTGATAAAGATTTGCTGCTAGGGTAATGAATTATGCTGTGCGGTTTCTGATCCCACAAGATGATAAGGTTGAAACGTGGTAACACTCTATAGCAGCCTTCAAATTACCATGTTGTCTTAAGTCAATCAATTCGAAGAACCCACCCGCCATTTATCCCCAAGTGTTTCAATTAAGGATGGCGATGGGGCAGGTATGGCTCAGGGGACCCTTACCCCACCTCCATCCCAACCCTGGCTTAGTGAACATTATCCCTACCCAACCCTACCCATTAGACCTCTCCCCACCCCCGCATAGTACAATTCCACCCAACCCTACCCACCCAGTTTAACTTTACAACTTATATTTTTAATATTCAATTTTAATAATGCAATTTTCTAACTTTGAAAATTTGAATGACAAATTACTTGTAACAATTTGTGTTGTTTGATATTGATCTTAGTGGAATTGTAAAATAAAATTGTAGAATAAAGGGAGAGAGAAGAAGTGTGGTATCAAGATAACATAAAAAAAAAAAAAAAAAAAAAAAAAAAAAAAAAAAAAAAAAAAAAAAAAATCCTAAGTTTTTTTTTATATCATGATAAAAAAAAATGTTAAAAATGAGATTTTTTTAATAATGCACATAATCAGGTTGGGGTGGGTTGGAGTTATCCTCTATCATACCCGCCCCAAATCCTATGGAGTTCTCGCCCCAGACCCAACCCTTATCAATTGAGAAACCCCCAAACCCAATTTATTAGATTCAGGGAGAGGTTTTGGGAATTTTGCCATCCATTATTCAGAAATTTTTATATGGATTACAATTTACTTAAATAATTAAATCCAGAATCAATATCAGCTTTGTTTTAGGGTTGTAAAGTTTCCTCCAAATACATCAAAGGCTATTATTGAGGTACTTTCTTCATTCAATATATGATAAATCTAAATATTAGAACTCAAAACTATAATAAAAAAAAGAAAAAAACAGAAGCAAAACACAGTAAGCCACGAATGCTATTTCTAGAGCAAGAAATCACAATTCACAAAAAGGCTAATTCTTCTTCTATTAAAACCCCCTAATTATCATCACTCAAATGAACAGAGAATCTGAGAAATCAATACAATAATCAGCAGCATCATGTAGACATATATTACAACCGATATGTAACGCATACATATATATATATATAGAGAGAGAGAGAGAGAGAGAGAGAGGAGAGAGAGAGAGACCTGGGGAAGGGAGACTAGTCGTGAAGGAAGGAGGAAATAGAAGTGTTACTCCGTAATCAGAACTTTTTGACTTTACCAGTTCCAATTAAAGTGGTCCCCTATTCCATCAAATAATTCATGGGTAAATTACACTCGCCGCCCTGAAATTTCCGACAATTACAAGACCTTCCTTATAATTTTAATAATTATACTAATTTTTCTCGCTTTGAAACTATTATCAAGATCTCCCACTGGCTATTTAACATAATTTATTGATGTCACGTTAATGTCATACCAATAATGATGAAATTATCCCTTCGATGCCTTATCTATTTAAATAAGTAATTTCACTCATCTCCCTTGACATTTACCTATATATTATCAAGGGCACATATATATTTCAACATTATTTAATAAAATTCTTAAAATTCATATAATATTAAATAAAACTCTTAAATTATTAAAATATTATTAAATCATTTAATATATATTTTTTAATTTTTACTGATAAAATACTTTAAAATAAATAACCTCTCTAAAATTAATGTTAGATAATATCATAATAATTTAATATAAAACTTATTTCACACTACATAGAGAATGTAAAACTTATCATATTAAGTAATGCATTTATTATTTGAATTTATTTTAAAAGTTGAAATAAATAGATTTATTTTTTTTAGACAATTTGCATTACTTATTTATTCATATCTACAAACATTATTATTTTATCTTTTCTCAAGCATATATTATTCTCAAATTTTAATTTTTATCATTGAGTCATTAAACTTCTAGTCGATGTATAATTAAAAAAATGCAGGCTAATATTTTTAAATAATTAAAAAAATTAAAAAATAAATATAGAAGTAAAAAAAATATATAATCATGTTACAATAAATTAAATTAGTTGATAAGAAATGAAGGATCACGAAATCTTAAAATTAATTTCTCACCTTCATTAATGGTTAAATTTTATTTTATTTTATTTTTTCTATAAAAGTTCAAAAACTTGTGAAAAAAAATAAAGTCAAGAAATTACATTTATATTTTGAAAAAATTATGAAAAATAAATAATAATTTCATATATATTCAATAGGGTAAATTAAATTTAGTGCATTTGAGATTACGATTAGTGTTGATAACCTCAAAGGAGGTAAGATTTTTTTTTTTTACTTCTATATTTATTTTTAAATTTTTTAATCATTTAAGAATTATTAATTTATGTTTATTTGTATGCATCAACCAAAATTTTAATGGCACAAAAATAAAAATAAAAATTTGAGAATAATATTGACAAAAGATAAAATAATAAATTTTTACATATGAATAAATAAGTAATACAAATTGTCGAGAAAAAAATAAATCATTTATTTCAAATTTAAGAAAAATTAAATAATAGATGCATTATTTAAAGGGGAATTGACCCAAAAATCCATTTTTTGAACTTATAATATGTATGGTCCTAAATGTTTTCTTAGTAACTTAATGGTCTCTTAATTTGGTTGTTGACGTATTTGCCACAAGTAGCGTGAATGGTTTCCAAATGTGTAAGGAAGGTTAATGGGAGTGTGTGTTTCACATTGACTTAGAAAAGCACACTAGTACTGTTTTGAAGTTTTTGTGGGTTTGTGACACGCGCATAGTGGGTCATTGTTTACATTTTAAAAGTTGGGTCGCACGTGACGTCCACACGAGCATTCAGTCGAACGTGAAATGTTTACGGATTTCCGGTCCGTTCACGACAATCCGACCCTGTGTCAGCGATTCACAAAAAAGGAATAACCCCCAAATGGAAAGGAATCGAATTGGTGATTTTGGATAGAAACCCTTTCTTTTTTCCCGATTGCTGTTGCTGAAGATTTTGAAATTCAAATACGTCTAGGCGGAACTAAGCAACGTGATTTGTGAGATTGTAAACGAATTGATATTTAGGTCATATTAGTGGGTGTTGGTGTGGTTTTGGGTGATTACTGGTATTTCTTGAAACCCTAACTTAGGGGTTACAACGTGGGTGTTCGTTCTGTTTTAGAGGGAACCGTGGACGTTTTCTTCCATTCTGTCAATGTTTGCAAAAAGTAAGTTGGAGTGAGAGATACTCTTGTTATATTAGTTTATCATTTGTTATGTTGATTGTTTTGTAATAGTGTTAGTCATGTTCTGTGAATTTGTTTGTCATGTTATGTTTGTAAGTTTGTTCTGTTGTTGTTTGGTTAACATGTGATGTCAGCGTCATGGTGATTATTGGTAATTTGCTGTTAAATAAGCTGTTGGTGGTCCCTTTATGGCCATAAAGAATTTTATTATTTTGAGAAACGATTTGTAGATGGGTGGACCATTTTGTTGGGGATGGTGTTAGGCGTTGTGGTGTTGTCTAATTTTTTGTGGATCTTGCTGTGTGGGGTGGTTGTGTACGGTGATTTTCGGTTGTTTCATTATTAGTGGTTTTGGGTTTGTGGATAGAAAAGGGTTTGTGGGTACAATGTTAACTTTTGTAGGGCGTAAATGAGGTACGTTAACGGGCTGCCAAGTTCAATAGTGTGGTTTGTTAGTTTGTTTATACGTGTGTGTGAAATGGGGTCAGTTGTAAAATGCACGAATCGTGGGTACGTGAAGACGTCATGGGTGTGTGGGTCCATATTTCACGGTTGCTGGAGTGGATTTGGGGGGTGCGCTGTGGGTTTTTTATGTTTTTTTTTTTTTTTTTTGTGAAAATTGTGGTTCGTGATGAAAGTGTAATTGTAATGTTAAATTGTGTATGTTAATGTGATAAGTAACCCTCTATGTGATTGCATATGTTTGGTTTTGTGTACGTGAACATATATGTGTGGTCATGCTGTGGGTTGGCTGGTGTGAGTTAGTTTAGGTTGGGAAGTTTCGTTGTGTTGACTATGTTAGTATAGTTGAATGACATTGTGGTATGGGTGCGTGGGTCGTAAGTCCGAAATGGACATCAACACGTTCTTACTTTTATTGTTTTGTTTGGATTGTACTTCACATCACACATTTGTTACAGTTAAGACGAATGATAAAAACCTGATACATGCAAATAGTGAACTTTGCTTTGTCAAGTTAATTTGCTAGGGTGCTGTGGATTGGTGTAAGAACTTGCTGTTTTGTTCATTTTATGTTTGGAGCTTGCGTTTATGATGTTGTTGTTCCATGTTGTAAGGCGTGGAAGTGTCTCAGCCCATGGACGCGGTCGTGTGAACGCCAATGGCAGGAAACGTTAGGCTTGGCAGATACTAAGGAAAAACGCATAAAGATGCCAGCGCGTGTGTTGTTCAACCAGAAAGAAGTTGGCGCATGTTCGGGGGGTTTACATAGACGTCTGAAGGCACGTCTAAATTTCTGGTCAAACATGTCAGGCATTATTAAGTTGGTATACGCGGTAAAGCTTCGGGACGTGTACCTTGCGCATTTGAGGAAAACCCCCTTCTAGCTGATGTACGAAGCGATATTGATAAATCAGCTTGATCACATAGAATTCAGAAAAGGTGATGATTTGGTGGTCAGCATCATAAAGGCATACAACATACGGCATGGGAAGTTTGTTATTGGTGGCCAGAGTGTTGATCTGACAGATGAGGATATCAAGTTGTTATTTGGATTGCAATGTGGGGATGCTTTTCTTGATTTGACGCCAAGACCGAGGCCTCCATCGGATTTTGTGCAACATAGGTATGGAGGAACGAGTCGAATTACAACAAAACTTGTCAGGGATATGTTGACTGAGGTAGCAGTGGGAGACACCCCACGTGATCAAGAAGACACAGCAAAACTGTTATGCCTTTATGTTTGTGGGAAGTTGTTTTTTGCAAACTCCGGAGAGACAATTAGTTAGACATTTATCCGATATGTTGAAAATTTAGAAACAATGAAATTGTACGATTGGTGTGGAGTGATACGGCACTCACTGATGTGTTCTGTTAGGTATTTCCACAGGACGCCTGAGAAAGTGACTGGATGTGTCATCGCCTTGTTGGTAAGTGGTGTGTGGAATAACTGTTTGTGTAGTTGATTTGAAATGGCTGGTTATTATTTTCTTGTTTGATTGTTTTAGACATGTGTGTGACGTGTAACATGTTGTGTATTGTTCTTCCCAGTTCTGGTTATGTGAACACATAACCATAGTTAAAGCAAAATTGGTGCACATGTTTCTAAGATTTTTGAAGTGGAATGTTGGTGAATTGGTATCCAGTGCACGAGGGGTGAAACTGTCAGTGCAAGCAAAATTTGAGGTATTGTTTGTTTTGTTTATGTGTAGTGTTACTGTTAAAATGTGTGTTTATTGTTTCCGATGTAAATTGTGGACCACATCTGAATGGTTTGGTGAATTTGTGTTGCGTGCAGGTATTACCAGATAATTTAGTGGTTGCGGAACATGAACGTTCCATCCTAATGGGTTGTATACGCTCGGGTGATGATGTAGACCTGGTCGATGACGGTACGGGGTTAGTGGTAGGTGGTTTATGTGAACGATGTAGTGACGCAAATGTCGATGTTGCTGGGGGTAAGACTGAAGCAGTAGGTGGCAGGATGTCCATTGGCAATGATGAAGGGGTGGGTAGAGAGTTGAGGGAATTAGGGGGCGACATGGATGCATGTCCGGGGATAAAAATGGGAACATCCAAGTTGGATTTTGAAGACGTTAGCAGGAAGGGGGGTCGTCTTCAAGCTGGTATGGAATATGTGGTTGACGGTGTGAGTGGAGATGAGACCGAAAAATTTGTGGCGAATTTGATGGACGAGGTTACAATGTTGAAACGGAAGAATGAGATGCAGGCAGTGAATCTAGTTGAAGGGTTCAAGAGCATTTTCAAAGTCAAAGATGAGGAAATTAAAAAACTGGCAGAGGAAAATGCGGAGTTGAAGAGGACTGTAGCGTGTTTGGAAGAGCAACTTGCGGATCAGGTCGTGCATAATGTCACGCAACGTTGCAATGGGTTCATTGGTGAGGCTGTTGGTGAAATGGTACCTGAGAGGGACGACGGGAGGGGTCTGCTCGGGGTGGGAAGCGGTGATAAATCGGTTTGTAGCGATGTTGTGGTAAATGTGTACTCATTGTCGTATGTGTATGGTTTCGGACATAGTGGTGAGACGGACGTACATGCTGGTGTGGGCCAGGTTGGAAAGCATGAAGTGGTTGTCATCAGTCCTGTGATTGGGGACGGTGGTGCGTTGGATGATGGTATGAATTCGTTTGTGCGTAATATAAAAGGGAAGGTTAGGAAAAATCTAAAATTACCAGAATTTGAATATCCGGAGGTGTGTTTGCGGCATCGGAAGGTGGGTAACAAAGGTGGAAGTGCGCGGGACAGTATTGTTGGACGTGGGTTGGACCGTGTTAAGTGCGATGATGTTGTTGACGTTGAAGAGGTTGGTGATGTGGCTAAGAATTTTTCTGGGTTTGGTATAAACAGCCGTAACACTGTGTGAAAGATGATGTCTGAGTGCAAGAAAGGTATCATACGGACTGTGTATGACAGATATAGTGATGGATGAGCAAATGTGTTGTGTGTTGTTATTTGTTGTTGTTTTTTTTTTTTTTGACGTAATGTGTTTGACGTGTGTTGCTTTATGTAAATATGTTGTTGTATAAAATGTGTGCAGGGCGGTGATGTGGGTTGGGCAAGTGGATGGTAATGCTGTTTACTTTTCCGATGCAAGAGCTATTGTGCGGCAGGGGGCTGTGAGAGGAAATGTAAGTTGTGATGAATTTTTGTAGTAATTGGATATTGCAGTGCTGGTGAATGATAGTTCGGTCACACATGTTTTCATTGTGGGTGTGATGGTTCACAGTTTGTTATTACCTTTTTGCAGGTGATAGATGCGTATGCCGAGGTGCTTACAGATGAACAGGAGAAGTTGAATGCAGGAAACGATTTCCTGAATAAATCTTACTTCTTCAGCAGTATATGTTTGGTGAGGGTCTTACGCGTGCATGTGTTTATGTGTTTGTTTGGTACATTGTATCATTTTATGTTGTTGATTAGTTGGCTGATTCAGGACATGATGAAGAATGAGAATAAGTCGGCCAAGGCGAAATACATGATGAATAACGTGTGTGCCGCAGGAGACGCACGTTACTTCCATTTCCCCCTATGCCACCAATTGCATTGGACTCTTGTTGTGTATGACACGAAGGATGGTAGTTGGAAACATTACAACTTGATGCGTAATAGGGGTGGTGCGGGGGGTGCTCATACCAATGAAGCTATGACGTTGGTGAGTTTGCGCAGTGGTGATTTAGTGCATATGTTGGGTTTCCTCCGAAATTGTATGAGGGTTAATATTAGTTTGTTTTGTTTGGTAATTGTGCAGAAAAGAATTTTTGTCCAAGTGCAACAAGAGTCGATGGCATCTCGTGGAGTGTTTGACGTTATCGGAACACAAGAAGTCGATACGCCGATGGAGTTAGTCGTGGAATGCCCACAGCAACGACCAAAATCATAAGTGGCGCGTAATCTAGTTGGCATAAATAATGCCACAAATTGGATCCATATCATTTCGTAATTTGGTTTTTTAATTACATGTTTGGTTTCATAGGCTTGACTGTGCGATTGTAGTTTGCACCATCATGAGACAGTACGTGTACCATGTAGATGTTGCGCGGTCTTTGCAAGGAGGCAACTGCAGTGTTCTTCAGGCTAACATGGTGAAGCAGTTGATTGGGGATCCGCTGAGAGGGGTTGCCAGTAATATAGGGCAGACATTGGTATAATGTGGAAGATTATAATAATTTAGAATTTTTTGGGGGTAGTGTAGTGAACTTTGTGCACATACAATTATTGTGGTTTATTTATTTTGTTTGGAACATGGGGAAAATGTTACTTTGTTTTTTGAGTTTTTTTGAAATTTGGTGAAACTGTTTATTTGCACATAAATGTTTTTTGGTGGGTTTGTTGCGCTAAGATTGTGGATTCAAATTTATTTTGGTGGGACAACAGTGAGTGTGTGTGTTGGTTGTGTGTTTGTTGGAGTGGGTGGGGCGATTTTGTTTGGTTTTTTCTTTTTATTAGGGCGGTGGGTGTGCGGGGTTAAGTTGTGGTTCTCGTTTGGTTATTAGGCAATGGTGGGGTCAGTTGATGTGTTGTTCGTGGGACGTGTGTATGGAACGAGTGAGTGGAGTTGGAGATTTTTTAAGTTTTTTTTTTTGGGAGGAGTTAGTGTTGTTTGCGTAGTATGATCATTTTTGTGGGAGCATGTATGGAATATTTGTATCGTGCAGCGAATAGTGTATGGATGTAGTGGAAGGTGGGTGGTGCGTTGTTTATGTTAGCTGAAAAGGTGTGGGGTGTGACCATGGTTGGCGTACTCTTTGAAATTAGTGTTCTGTTATCAATAACGTTGTCGTAACGTGCAATGTGAAGTGTGTGTAGTGGTCGTTTTGTGTGGCTAGTAGTGGAACGTAGTCCCTGGGGATGAGAGTAATGCAATGTCAACCACGTTGGACACTACGTTGCCGTGTGAGGGTAGTGAGCATGTAGGAATCTATGTTAATGTTTGAAGGGAGTTTTGGTGTAAGTGTAATGGCATGTTAAAATGATGAGAACGTGTTGGTTGGAACGAAAACCATGTATTGCGTATTGTGAAGTGTTTGTCAAGCTGTATTATGTTTTGTCACACGTTTGTAGGATGAAAGTGGATGCAATTGAGTGATGTAAATGTGTGGTGATAACGTTAGAAGAAAAGGGTGTAATGTAACTATGCTTGGCATTGTGGTTGCAATAGTGTTTAAGTGTTCTGTATGACTTGGTTGCTGAAAGTGTTAGGAGTGTAGTGTCTAGCATGTGCGATGTTATGTTAACGTTTGAGGGAAGTGTTTGTGTACGTGTAATGTCAACTTAACACGACGATAATGTCTGGTGACGAACGAATATAATGTAATGTGTTTGCTGGATGGAAGTGGCTTCGAAATTGTTGTTTTAGTCCCGAGGTAATGTTAGGACGGTACGACAAACACGTAAATAACATCTTATGTATCTGTGACACTGTATAGTTACAGAAAATAACAAACACGTAAGTAACGATTTACGTGGATGTGGCATGGTGCTGTTACAAAAAAATAACTTGTTTACATTCAATGTTTGAAATTTGGTGAGTGATTAAAATGTGTTGTTTTAGTCCGACGATAATGTTGGTACAGTATGTGTTGTTCTTTTTTTTGTTGGCAATGTGTAGATGTGTGAAATTTGGAGGGTTGACTATTATCGTAATATACATATTATATGATGTGTACGTTACACATTGAATATTCATAAATGGTGAGTCGTCGCACACTTTTTATATAATTGCCTCAAAAATGGATAGAGATTGTTCATGAAAATAATAAAAACGTAAATAAATATTTATTTGGCGCTGTCACAACGTAGGTACGGAAACTGAAAATTGTAATGTTGAACGTTCGGGCTTTCGTGAACGGTTTAAATGGGCTCGTTGCATGTTTTCCTGTTGTGGTTCCCCATGCGGCCACACTTGTCGCAGTGGATCTGTTGCACATGCTCACTCCTTGGTAATATCCGTTTCTTCTTTGGCCTACCGGGAGGGTGTTTGATAGCGGGAGGGGTTGATGAGGTAGTCATGCGGATCAAACGGTGGTTGTTCCGTAGTTAGAATTAGGAAGTTACTTGCGGCGTAAGTCGAACGGTATTCTGACACATGGAAGTAGGGTTCTACAAGATCGTTCAAATCACGACCATTTTTCCTAACGGTGACCATCGCGTGTGCACAGGGGAACCCATTAAGTTGCCACTGGAAACATGAACATGTTTGGGTGCCAATGTTGACTGTAGCCGAAGAGAATGAATGGACCTTGTATACATCTGCATTTGATTGGCTGACTCGCCATGACCTGCCTTTGTTGAATGCT
This sequence comes from Camellia granthamiana, assembly GCA_036172215.1. Lineage (NCBI taxonomy): Eukaryota > Viridiplantae > Streptophyta > Magnoliopsida > Ericales > Theaceae > Camellia > Camellia granthamiana. The sequence goes on from CM069906.1 coordinate 109,051,104, forward strand.
TTCTCCAAACGAGACTCCATTTTTGGACATATTGTACCAGTCCATGATTGGGATGCATCTCTACGCTTTGACATTTGACGCATTATTTTGGCTCTAATGCTGTCAACCATCCTAGTGACTGGCAGATTACGGGCCTCCCATATCCATGAATTGAATGATTCTGCAGCATTTGAGCACATCTCGCCATACTATCTTCCCTTACAATTTAAAAATAAGTTATAGGTGTTATGGATTGTAGAACGATGTGGACGGTTTGGTAACATTGTGTAGGGTGAATTTTGTTGAGAATTATGGTGATGCCCATTTCGTTTACCTGAAAAATGCATTAGCCCAATGTTGTGGTGGTGTGGTAGCAAGGAATTTGGATGCAACACCGCGGCCTGATTTGTGGAATTGTTCAAGTTTATCATTGAACGCGGTAACCGTTGGTGCATATGCGCAGTGGTGTAATTTGCTCACCAACCCAGCCCGGTGCATACTGTTTATATAACGCAACCTGTCACGCAAATTTTTTTGCAAGTGCTGCAAACAGAAGAGATGTTCCACATTAGGGAAAACAATTGACCTTTCTTCCCGTAACCCAACGTTCTGATCTGAAATGAATGTGAGTGGTCTGTCCCCATTTAGAACATGTGCGAGGTTTTGTAGAAACCACGACCAGTTTGTCATGTTCTCAGAGTCGACCATAGCAAACGCTAGTGGGAATAACCCTGTAACACATGGATGGACGTTCACAACAATTGTTAAAAAGTATATTTTGTGAATGTCAAACGTGAATGTGTGAATGGTGGAAATGTTTATGTATGATAGAATGATGCGTTAGTAGGAAAATTTGGTGGGGATACAAACCTTGGTTGCCGTCCTTCGCAGTGGCTACTAGTAAAAATCCTTTGAAACGACCTTTGAGGAATGTGGCATCAATGAAAAGGAGTGGACGGCAGTGGGTGAACCCATCGATGCATGCCTTGAAAGATATGAAGTATCTTGTGAACTAGTGGGTGTGTTCATCGTGCTCGAGGGTAACGTAACTGCCGGGGTTGTGTTCCATCACAGTAGTGCTGTACCACCGCAACTGATCGAATGAAATTGAGTGCGCACCAAATAGTTCTCCCCTTGCTTTTTCAACCCCAAGCCACGCCACACGGTAAGTTATGTCTAGATTGTAATCTTGTTTCATGTCAAGTATAACTTCGGTTGGACGTGTGAGCAGCTTGTCACGTATCCACTCTACCATGATGTCAGCCACCAGGTCAGATCCAACAAGCCGATTTGTGGACGTGCGTACAGCAACACCACAGGTATGTTCACTAACCCATTTGCGGAGGTAGAAGAACCCATTTGCCTCCAATTTTCTTGCATGAACATTTCAATTGCAGTCCTTCGTTACAGACATTGCACAAATGGCGTGAATCCGGACAGAGTCATTTTTAACATAAGTGAACTTGAAGCCGCACTGAACAGCGTATTTGCGCAACACATTGCCGAATTCAGCTGCGCCACCTTCAAAATGCTGTCCTATATGAGTGAACCCACTTGCCCATGACTCCGACATGAATACCTTATCATTATGGGGGCAGAATGTCTGCAACAAGTCAACCTCATTATCTATGTCGAAATTGTCCAACTCACTTGGGCGACGTGGCGATAATGTTCTGCTAACACTCTGATTGTTGGATTGAATCCATGTGTCTGCACCCAAATTTTGTTTGACAACCACGTCCACAACCTGTAACCGGAACAACCGCGTAAGACAAAGCATATTTTCCACGTCGACGTCATTTTGTAACGTAAACTCATTGTACCCCGGTATTTTGAAGAAAAACAATATGTTTCCCGGGGTGAGTTCCTTGAATTTTAAGCAAACGAATTCGACTAGTTTGTCATAAGTGTGTGGCGGTTGTGGGTTGTACGCAACATTTGTAGATTGGTAACAACACATAAGCATTATAAATGTGTCCATCTATAAGGGAAAGATGTGTAAGTCGTATACAAATACGCACCATTGGTGCAAAATGATACAATCCCCCCCTCCCCCCCCCACATGAACAGAACAAAAAATACTCCCCCCTCCCCCACATGCACAAGAAAAAAACACTCCTCTCCCCTACGCGAACCCCACAATTGAAAACAGACCTACAGTAAAAACCATGTGCGATAACAGAAAACAATAGAAGTCGAACAGGCAAAAAAATGAAGTCATAAACGATTGCATTGATTAATCACCGAATGGGGTATATCGGCGAATTCCCCGACAACAATGTAACAATATATAAATGCAACTTATAAAAAAGAACCGGGTATACGTACAAAATGAGTACATACACCAAACCAATGTTCAATGACAAGCTCAATATTGAGTGATCCTGAATGTGCAAATGTTGAATAATAAAATGGTTTCATAACGTACCTGTGAAAAAACGACCGGTAGAAGCCAGTGATCCACGTAACCCCCCACTGCAACCCTAACTACGTTGCCTTACTCCGAACAACAGAAAGCAATAAAACCCTAGCCCCCCCATTTGATACCTATGTGAACTGCTTTCCTGAACTCCCCCAAAACGTGACTTGCACATACCAAAAATAAACGCATAAGAATCCTCATAAAATTGGAATGTAAGGGCATATCTGTCCGGCTACACCCTATTAACATTTGAAAAAGGACTACCCAGTAAGAAAGTACACACTAAATGGACTTGTCAAACAAAGGAAAAAAACGTGGGACCAAATGACCATAATTTACTATAATAGGAGTTTTCAATAAATTTTCCTTATTTAAAATGATAAATTTTATTTTACTTATATAGTGTGGAATAAGTCTTATATTAAATTATTAGAATGCTATCTAAGATTAATTTTAGAGAGAAAAAAATATGGAATTGATCAGTTTTAAATCTTCGCTCCCAGGGGCTTCTGTTAATACACTGCCATTTTGAAATAAACAGTAAATAAATTACCTTGCAAAAATACTGAAAATTTGGACAAAAATAGCGATATGGTATTTAATGTAAAGGTGCAACAATATATCCCTTAAACAATTATTAAGGGAAAATAACAATTCAGTGTGAGTTAAAAAATAAATAAATCCAAATCAGTGATAGAAAAATTAAGTTTTTTTTTTTATTAATTAGGATGATCTAAATAAGTGTATTTTTTGACTTTTTATGAAATATGGGTTATGTATGGGTTGTGTTTGAAGTGATGTGATAAAGAGATGATGTGACTTAAATAAGATGATGTGACTTAAATAGGATAGTGACTTTTTGACTTTTTTAGGTTATGACAAATATTTTAATAATGTCTTAACAATTTAGAGATAAATAATTTTTTCACATATGAATAAATAAGTAGGACAAATTGCTGGTAAAAAAAAAAATTAATCCATTTGTTTCAACTTAAAAAAAGAAAAGAAAAAAAGAAATTTAAATAATAAATGCTTTAATTAAAATTGATAAATTTTCATTGTTTATAGAGTGTAAAATAAGTGTTATACGTATTATATTATTAGGATCTTGTATTAAATTATTAATGTATTATGGAAAAATATGTATGGGCCTTTAATAATATTGTTGGCTTTTTTGGCTTTCGAAGGGTATTTTTGTAAATGCGAGCGTGCCAGCAAGGATCAATCAGTCCTTACAGAAATGTTAATTGTCAACCAATTATCAGACGATTGTGTTTTAGTTCTTTCAGCCTCAATGAAGAGGACTTTTACTGGTGGTTTGACTTAGGAGAAATTAAGCAAAATAACAGTTAAATGAAGAGCAATTGAAGTATTTCATTAGAATGAAAACTTACAATGATCCAAACTCAGCCTCGTAGAGGTTTACAGCAACGATCTACTTGAAACTACTCCTATGAATGAAGTGCAGTGCAGGAATTTAAAGTACAGGAATGTAAAGAGCAGGAATTTAAAGAACAGGAAATGTAAAGACTGGAAATATAAAACTGGAAAAGAAAATATGTAAAGTAAGACTGGTTTGTATGATCTGAGTCTGGGGCTTTTTCTGGGGTCTTCTCCGCTATTTATACTTCTCAAGGATGAACATCGAACTACACTTCAAACCGTCGAACTGCTCCTCCATGATAGCTAATCATGCTGCCTTATAAGTAGTTCCACTACGCCATCACTAGCAGTTAGGCTTCCCTCCTATATTTGAATTTGAATTTGAGTAACCGTTGAAGCCACGTTACCTTGCACCTCTTTATTGATCCAATGCTACTCAGATCACGTGAGAACCAATACTAACTGCCACGTGTACGATCAGGATCGAAGACTTGAATAGTCTTCCTATATTACCCTTATTCTGCCACGTGTTGAATTGTAACTGGCTTGTACAAAATATGAAGCCAACATTACCCCCCGTACTAATATACCCAATACTTGGTGATATTAGAGGATCAAAGCCCTTTTGCCCGCGTTTTTTAGAACGTGCAAGGGGTCTATATTCTGGAAACACAACCGTCATTTATTGATGATCATTTACATTAATTCTCTTTCAATCTTTTGAACACCCCAATACCTTAGCACTCGTACAGACTGATATTTCTTCTATGGCCAAATCAACTTTCTCCTCCACTGATCGAGCACACGAAGAGTCATATGATGATGTTGTTCCTCTTCGAAAGAGTTTTCATGCATTAATTAGCCACCTTTATCCACCTTTCCATATTCAAGTCATGGATGCCTTTGCAAATTATCGACCCTTGTGCTTCGAACCAACCACTCCCAAATCTTTGATTCGGAAAGTTGCCAATATGGACTTGGGAAACTCTTCTTCACAAACCTCTGCATGGGATAAAGCTGCAACTTCTTCCTCTTCTGGGGTTTCTGATTGGACAAGCTGGTCAACACTTGAGACCTGTGATTTGAGGGAACGAATCAACCATCATTTTGTTGAGTTCACTGACCCTCTAGAGTTTTCTTCCTACGCTCGAAGTTCAGTGGTCTACCCTTACATGCCCATTGACCATCGACGTAGTTTGGAGGCGAATCTGCTTGTAGCATGGTACACATCTTCCATGCCTACAAGGATAGTGCACACCGCTCGACGCCCAGAAGAGGCATAAGGGTATAATCCATCATTCTTAGCCCAGAAGGCGAAGATTTGTTCTTCTGACTGGCTCGATTATATTAATGCCTTTGTTCCTTCTACCCTTGCTCCACTCCCTGAAATGGAAGCATCCACACCTTCTCCTTTGCCAAATCCTTGCTGGATAGAGAGACTAAGGTTTGCCCTCTCTATGGACAAAGTCTTTCCACCTTACAAGCCTCTGCCTTTCCCCATTCCAGCTGAGCGGAAGCAAGCTCAACTCTTGCTTGCGGCTTTCTCTCACTTGCCCTTCAATGTCCTTGAGGATGAAGTCTCTCTCAAGAACCTTCGATGGGCTTGTGACATTTTGACTCGAGGTCATGTCCTCAATCCCCTTGCCCAAGCAGAGCTTCACATGTTTTTGGACCAACTTCCGTTGCTCCTCCATTGGCATCGAACCTCCATGGTCACCACACAATCTTTAGACCAACTTTCGTCCCTTCAAATTCATGCCCAGTACGAAGCAGAGAACTTCATTGAAGAATTCGATGATTTCAAGAATAAAGATTCTGCGTACTGGGATGATTTGGATATAGACGAATTGGAACAAAGATTGAGAGAAGTGGCTTTCGAAATAAAGGCTGAAGAGCTCTACTACGAAGTGAGAGCACATCAACTCATGCAGCCAACGTTAGAAGAAATAGAGGATAGAATAAAGAAAGAACAGAAATTTATTGATCATTGTTGGACTAAATTTCATGATCTTGTCATTTATTCCATTCCCTATTTTTATGAGCTTGAGTTTGTACCCAAATAGGGTCATTCGATGTAATTCCTTTTGCTTTAATACAACTAAAACTTTTCCTTTGTTTGGCATTGTCTCCGTTTGTCTTTTAAAAGCAAATTCAGGACTTTGAACTGAACAATCTCATCCTTCGAACCTGGACTCAATTGTTTTAAATGAAACACTACAAAGAACCAATTATGAACTTTTCCAATTAATGGACTAAAGTTGACAATTTTGGTTGCTTTTCAATTAGAATTAGTGTTTCGAATCTAGCAATCTCATACTCAAAGCTTGTTTCAACCATAACCAACATTTGATCATGGTCAGTATGATCAATAAGTTTTAAATTGACCATCTTTTGCCTCGAATAAGAATTCATGCTATTTTAGCTCAACAGGCAACCCCCTTTTTTTAAAAAAAAAAAAAACCAACTATTGATTTTGATGTTTCGAACTCTAATTCCCATCCTTAAGGAGTCTCGAGTTTTGCCTCGAAGGACATTACTTTCATTAAGAAACCTAAACTAGGTCTTTAAATCCTTCGAAGTAAAACAAATACTTGAGTATTCTTCCATTTTTAAGTATGGAAATGTGCTTCGAAGCCGACTTTTTTGTTTCGAAGCCGTTGTTTTTTGGCTTTTGGCGCCAAAATCTAGTTTCAAAGCCAAATATTTTACTTCGAAGCTAGCTTCAGTATCTGGGCTGTGTTTTTCCCTCCAAATACTATCAATATTTGAATGAAACTCGTCGTATTCGTACTTTTAGTACTTAACGACCCAAGCGTTATATATCCCCCAAACACAAAAGCTTTTGAAACCCTTTTATTTCGTGTTCTGAAATCGTTTGCTCGCTCAACACACAAACCCCTATTTTCACTGATTTTCCACTTCTCTCAGCTCCCTTGCTGCCAATGGAACTTTCTTCTCTAAAAGTACTTGCGGGCGACCGTATCAGCCCAACTATGGCTTTGAAAAGATGTATCGACGAAGAAATCGCCAAGCTAACATCTGGTGAGTCAAGCACCATAGATGGACGTCTCTTTATTCCTCGTCACAATAACAAACAGGAGTACGTCCTAGGTCCTATTTTCCGGGAAGCTCCTGCTCAACTTCCGGCTCTATACCCTCGTTTGGAGGACCATTTTCTTCTTTACGAAGGAGGGCTTGATTGGGGGAATTGGAGGATGACCCGGCCTCATCGTTGCTGGCCGACATTGAGGACTGAATGGGAAGAATGGTATGACAGAGTTGTGCTTGTAAGAGAAGATGACCTACAGGAGCTCTGTATCCTCGACGCCCTTCGTCTTTCCAGGCTCATCATTCCTGAGGACCCCTTTTTAATTCCTGCTGCTCTATGTTTTTGGAATATGGCTTTTGATTTCTTCCAATTTCGGTGCGGTATGATGGCTGTAGGTGGGCTGTTGTATAGAACCTTCCCCTAAATTTACTTCTTCTAAGGGGTCTTGCGTCTGAGAACTTACTGAAGCTTCTTCTTTGATTTCTTTTATCTTCGAAGCAATCTCCCTGCTTTGTTCTGCTCCCAGGTTCTTTAATTCAACATCTTTGCCCTCCTCCTCAGAGACAAAGTCTGTTCATAAGGCTTCCTCTTCCTGTATCTCCTGAACTTTTGTTTCAATGTCCAATGCACAGTATTTATCAAGGGTCAAAACTTTGACCTGTTGCTGCTTCTGCTTGTAGCCAATTATCATGGCTTCTCTCTCTTGATCCTGTACTTTCTGAACTATTGATTTTACATCCAATGTTGAGAATTTAATTAGAGCCAAAGACTTGGCTTCTTGTGTTTCATTTCTTTGCCTACAACCAGGCATCATTGTCATCCTTAACGACAACCTCCTCATCAGCACTCTCCTGGACTAAGTGCTTCAGGTGTGTCACTTCCTCATCAGCCGTCACTTCGGCTGAGCCATTAGGTTTCCTCAGTATATTGAGTGGTGTCACTCCCTCAATATACAGTTTGGCCTCTGCGAAGTCTGCACAGGCTATGAAAGGTTGAGGATCTGCATCAATTTCCTCTGTCTCTCCATTGCCTAAGGCCATCATAATCTTCTGATGCAAAGAGAAAGGCATACATTTGTTAGTGTGAATCCAATCTCTCCCAAGTAAAGCATTGTATTTAGCATTACTGTCGATTACGAAGAATGCTGTCATGCAATCCCTGGTTCCCACACTCAGGTTGATGGGTAGAATTCCCTGAGCCATCTGTTTGTCTCCAGCAAAACCAGCAATGGTTGTGCTAGTTGGGATTAACCTAGGATTCTTTTTCCCTAGTTTCTTCAAAGAAGATTTCGGTAGTAAATTCACTGCTGCCCCATTATCTATCAGGACTCGGTTCAATTGTATCCCATCGAAGAAAGCCTTGATGTACAAAGGCTTGACATGTTGTGTCATAGAATTCGAGGGATACTCAAAAGGATATGAGAGGTTAATGCTCACCTCTTCTTCACTCTCATATTCAGTTTCCATTGGGGTAGCCATTCCAGAATCGTCTTGTACCATACTCACTTGTGAGTTTTCACTAGAGAATGGGATCAATTTCTTGACCATCTTGGTCCTCATCTCCAGCCTGGAACTCATGAGGCAGTATGTGTACCATATTGATTGATACTGGAGGAAATGAGCCAAATTGGATGGCTGGCTGTACCTGTTTCCCCTTTTGGCTACCTTGTTCAGTTACTTCAGAAGCATCCTCCATGCTGCACTCTGGCACTTCGTTGTTAACTGATTCCTTCGAAGGATCTTTCTCAACTGGTTTTTCAACCAAAAATGTTTGCTCAGCCATGAAGGCTTCGAACATTTCTTCCTCCACCATTTCTTTCTTTTGGCCTATGTCAATTTCTTCTTTTGTCTCACTACCACTCTCCATCAGAGCTTTCTTCAATCCTGCTAAGCTAGATTTCTCTCTGGCTTTTAGTTCAGAATGAACCTTGGCTAACTGTTCTCTGCTGCAACCCACCTTGCTTTGTAGAGTTGTCTTTGGAGTATGGTCTGACTTTGGAGTCTTCTTTCCTTCTGTCTGGACCAATGAAGAGCTCTCTCAATTTTCTTTCATATTTTTCTGGTACTGAGTGTACCTGCGCTGAATCTTTCTTCTTTGTGATCTCGAAATGACTGGGACCGTATCTGGTTCCTTCGTCTTTGGGTGTTTAAGCAATACCTAATTGTTCGGAGCCACCAAAAGAGGTTTAACTATCCTTCCTTGGTTTCCAACATCTCTCTGAGTAGGCACTTCCCTAGGTTTGTTCTGCATCACAAACCAATCTGGAACTCCAGGTACCCACGAACTTACTGACTCAGATGTCGAACTGCTTCTCTTTACCTTCGAAGCCACCTTCGAAGCTGGCTGTGAGGGCAATTGCTTGGTCCTGACCTCATGTTTCGAGCCTGATTCAGGCCTTCGATGAAAGTGGCCACTTTCTGTCTTGCGTGAGGTTGGTCTAGGGGGCCAATCTCTGGCTTTGATCTTATAACCTAAACTTTTTTTCAGTCTTCTTTCAAAATGACTGCTCTCTATTCTGTAATAGTTAGGTGGCCTGGACTCATACAAAGGCCTCTTGCCTTTAGCATGCATTCTATCGACTGCTGGTTCAACTACCAATGGCTGCTGCCTAACACTAGCTAGATACGACCTTTTGTTATAAGCATTGGTTGGTTTAGGGCGTCTCTGCACATCCCTGTAGTATTGCTTCCCATCAATTGGAAGCCCCTTCAACCATTTATAACTCAGTTTGCACCTGGGACACATCCTTTGCATTACTGCTGCCTCTAAGGAATCATCATCCAGTGATTCTTCATCAGAGTGTTCCCTCTGGTGTGAGAAACCTTGTCCAATAACTGGTAGATTTCTGGTGTCCTTTTTGATGGTTGTCTGGTTAGCAACATGCATCTGCACATTGACTTCTTCCAATTCTGTTAAGGACAAGTTCTGGAAGTCTGACATAATGACATTGGCTGCCATCTCTCCAACTTCTGGAAATGGATTACTGTCGATCCCCATGGCCTTTTCTGTTTTGGCTGGGAATTTCAAACTTCCTTTCCGAATTTGTTCTTGGATCCTGTCTCGAAAAACAATGCAGTTTTTAGTCGAGTGAGACCAAGAGTTATGCCATTTACAATATACTTTTCCCTTAAGTTCATCTGGAGATGGCAATTTTACTCCTTTAGGTAACTTAAGGAAGTTGGCCTCAAGCAAATGATCAAAAATGTCATCTGCCTTTATTATATCGAAAGAATATTTTCTGTGAAGGTCTTTCTTTTTAAACTGCGGGTCAATTGTTGTATCCTTATAAATTAATGCCTCACAGATCACAGGTTCTTTGCCCACAATCTCTGCTGTATCGATCTCATAATTAGGATCTCTATAATATGTCTTGTACGATGCATTATTTCGATCTTGTTCCTCCTCTAGTAATGCTTTATACCTAGACATCTTATAGGTTAGTTCCACCAAATCTCTGAATTCAGTTGAGTCAAACTTCTTTCGAAGCCTGAACTCTAAACCATTTTGAGCCAATCTTACGAATTCTGGCTCTGGTAGGATGACTCTACATTTATTTCGAGTCCTTTTAAATCTAGCAATAAACTAAGTAGCCTTTTTTTCAGGCCTTTGACTCAATCTTGCCAAGTTTGCCATGAAAACCTTTGGCTCCGATTGGAAGAATTGGGCATGAAATGCCTCTTCCATTTGTTGCCAAGTTTGAATGGAGCCAGGTGTAAGGTTGATGTACCATACAAATGCTCCCTTAGTTAGAGAATTTGGGAATAATCTTAGTTTCATATAGTCATGGTTAGTAAATTCACCGCATTGAGTAGCAAACCTAGCAATATGCTCTACTGTTGATTGGTTTCCACTCCCATAGAAAAGGGTAAAATCTGGTATCCTGAATCCCCTTGGGTATTCATGTACCCTATCTACCCATTCTGGGTATGGTTTTCTGTATACAGGAGTCTGGACCCCCCGAGCCATCGGTCCACACATCTCCCTAACAATATCAGTAATTTGGTCGCTAGGGACCATATTTTGTGCATGCTGAACCACTACTAGAGGGACAAACACAGGATTTGGTGGACAAACTTGTGCTTGTGGTCTTCTTGGTCCATAAGGTGGTACATTTAGGACTGGTTGTCCCTGTGGTGCAGGTTGCTGTTGGGGGTGTGGGCAACCCCTTTGAGCCTGTCCTGCGAAAAGACCTGCGAAAGGTGCTGGAATAGGTGTTGTGTCTCTTCCATTTGCAGGCAAACCTTCCAACCCCCCGGGTATAAATTTGAATAAGGGATTATTGTACCCCCTAGTGCCAGGTATGGCTTCGAACATAGGATTTGTGACCATTCTTATGCCAGTTTCTTGTACTGGGCCAAATCCACCAATTTGCATGGCTTCATTGTTGAGTACTGAGGCATTTTGACCTGCTATAGGCCTCGAAATGGGTTCATACCAAGACTGAGGTGATGGTCTTTCATAGTTCTGATTACTAGTTTGACCATTAGAATGCCCATTAACTTGCATAGGCTGTTTATCTCTAGCCAGTCTTTGTTGAGGGACATTTAAAACTTTTTCGATGTGTCTTGTGTTTGTTGGTTGGTGGTCATTCATTCGATCCAAAAATGATGTTGCCCACCTTTCTATTGTGTTAATTAATTGCTGTCACATGGCATCTACTAGGCCATCCCATGGATTTATTGGATGAGTAGATGGAACAGTGGCTGTTCCAATTCCTTGGTTTCGTCCAATATTATGAACATGTGGTTCTTGTCCTGAAGTATTGGTCTGTTCGACCATAGGTTCTGATAATATGGGAGTTTTCACAGAATGCGTTACCATATTATCCTCTAGATTAGGTATTTCTACCTCTCCTTCTACGCCTTCTTCCAAGCGTTCATTTTCTCCTTGTCTTCTTCGTCTAGCCATTTCAATGAGTCCCACCAGGCGTGCCAAAAATATATGTTGGCTTTTTAGTTTTCGAAGGGTATTTTTGTAAATGCGAGCGTGCCAGCAAGGATCAATCAGTCCTTACAGAAATGTTAATTGCCAACTAATTATCAGACGATTGTGTTTTAGTTCTTTCAGCCTCAATGAAGAGGACTTTTACTGGTGGCTTGACTTAGGAGAAATTAAGCAAAATAACAGTTAAATGAAGAGCAATTGAAGTATTTCATTAGAATGAAAACTTACAATAATCCAAACTCAGCCTTGTAGAGGTTTACAGCAACGATCTACTTGAAACTACTCCTATGAATGAAGTGCAGTGCAGGAATTTAAAGTACAGGAATGTAAAGAGCAGGAATTTAAAGAACAGGAAATGTAAAGACTGGAAATGTAAAACTGGAAAAGAAAATATGTAAAGTAAGACTGGTTTGTATGATCTGAGTCTAGCGCTTTTTCTGGGGTCTTCCCCGCTATTTATACTTCTCAAGGATGACCATTGAACTGCACTTCAAACCGTCGAACTACTCCTCCATGATCGCTGATCATGCTGCCTTATAAGTAGTTTCACTACGCCATCACTCGCAGTTAGGCTTCCCTCCTATATTTGAATTTGAATCTGAGTAACCGTTGAAGCCACGTTACCTTGCACCTCTTTATTGATCCAATGCTACTCAGATCACGTGAGAACCAATACTAACTGCCACGTGTACGATCAGGATCGAAGACTTGAATAGTCTTCCTATATTACCCTTATTCTGCCACGTGTTGAATTGTAACTGGCTTGTACAACATATGAAGCCAACAAATATATGTACAAAATCTCAGAAAAGGTGAGTAAAAAATTTCATTTAAATAATTTATTGGTTGATTTGATAATTTTCATCTTTCTACTTAGTTCAAAGGGATAATATGGTCATTTTGGATAGTCAATTAACGTCATTTGTGCTAAACTAATGGAGAGAGAATCTTGATATTTTCAGCAAAAATAAGAGAGATTTCTGTAATTATTGAAATCACAAAAAAATTTCTTATATTTGTTAGGAGAAGTAAGGTTAATGTATCCATAATTCATCCATTTATGTTGAGGACTTGAGTTGAACCCAAAAAAAAAAAAAAAAAACGAAACAATATACACACGTGACACCATCTCTTTAATTTTTTTGGAAAATTTGAATTCAATGTAGGTCTTTAAAAAAAAAATTAAAGATAAATGGAAAATTTATAAATAGTAATCCTAATTCTTTTCACTTAATGTAAATTAAGAAAGCTAATGTCTATGGTAAAAAGTATATTTGTTATTCATTTTTTCAGTGACAAAATAAAAAAATTATAATTATTATATTAACTTAATTTTTTATTTATTTTTTATAAATGATAAACACTACAAAATAAATAGTTTGTATCTTGGAACGGACTCATAGTAGGATCCTATGGGCCATTTAAATTCAGATTGAATTTTAAGAGAAGTTTAACTCTATTAAATATAAAAAAAAAAATTTAACACAATTTAACACCTATACTAGTGTTGTGAGGTATACCCCTAGCCAGGGGCGGGAGGCGGGCCCCGCGATGTTGCAATCCTAACTGGTTTAGATTGCATTGAAATTGGTATTTATGGATCTATAATGTTAGTTTTGACCCATTTGTTTTTTATCTTATAAATTGTACTCGTTCGTACGTTTTAGAGTTAGAAAAAAACAGAAAACGTTTCGGACTGATTTGTAATCCTTATTGCATGTAGTGGATTTTGATCATTTCTCCGCCGTGGACGTAAGGATCTCGCTAAATCACGTATATTTTGTGTTTGTGTATATAATTGTTCTTCTCCTTGTGTGATTAATACAGTAGTAGAATTGTTAAGGACCAGAGGTGGCCTTGGCCCCTCCCGATTATATATATATATAATTATATATTATAAATAAAAGTAAATATTCTTTAAATAACTTCTTTTATTTTCTATATAATGAATTTGAAAAGAAAAAAAAAAAGAAGAAGAAAAAGATGAGAGATAACCAAATTCATATGTTTATAAAAAATGTAAAGACTTTTAATATCTTTTGGTCCCATTTTCACTAATCAATAATTTTATACACTATTTCACATATTATTTGATTAATTTAGTAAATTTCACTTTACTATATCATCATAGTATTATTATTTAACCAACATAGTCACATAAAATTAAAAATAAAAAAAATAACTTTCAAATTTATCTTTCTTTTTTTCTTTTTTTTTTTGGGTCTCTTTATACATTTTTTTTGGTTATTGTCCAATCATTATAAACGTTACAAAATTAAAACATTTCAAATATCATCCATCTTGTTTAATCAATTAATGTTATTTTCAAAATCGGAAATATGGTAAATGAAATGCTTCACTCATCAAATCATTTTGTACATTATGAAAAGAAAAATTATAATAAAATTTAGTTGTATTTGACACTTCAGTTTTTTACATTAAATTTACCTTGACTCTAGTCTATTTTAATTGTCAAAATCTTAATCCTGATTTCACCCATATTCATACACTCTTAGTCTATTAGCATCCTTTTGTCTATTTCCTCTTAAACTTAAGATATATACAAAAAAAAAAAAAAAAAAAATAACTTTTAACTGATTTTGGGTCATGTCACCTCTCTATTTTTTATATGTTTTTTCAACCAAAAAAAAATTAAAAAATTAACTTTTAACTAATGTCGCAAAACAACTCATAATCACTAAATTAACAAATTATTAACACACAAGATTAATCCTCACTTTATCTTATATATGTGCATTTTTTAACAACATACACCAACCCACATAATTTTCACAAAGATGAGAAAGTTCTGATAAAAAACAATCGAAGATGAGAAAGTGGAGTTGTTAAGCTGAATCAGAACGTGCAACATGCCATGCAGTGGTCAATTTAAGGATTTTGAGGTTTTTCTTTGAATCATAGTAAAATTTTATTTTATTTTTTACTTTGACTGACCTGGGACATGCACTTTCACCATGCAATCAATTAGGCTTCAAACAAATATCAAGCCCACGGTAGACTTTAGCATTATTTCGTGCGCAAAATGAAAAGGGATTTAGTGATAGATCTGTCACTGTTTAATTTATCTTTTAAAAGAATAAGAATTATATAGGTACTTTTAAAATCTTCTAATATTTTAAAACTTATTTCTTTTACTATACTACCCTCATATCTATCAACTCTCCTATTAAGTCATCCTCACAGTGTATTTCAGAGTAAAATTTTATTTTAAATCATAATAAACTTTACTCTAATTCAGATTACTCTGAATCTGAATCAGAGTAAAGTTTACTATGATTCAAAGTAAAATTTTATATCGTTAAGCAAATCAACATATTTTTAATCAGAGCAAAATTTCAGAGTAAAATTTTACTTTAAATCATAGTAAACTTAAAGTTTACTCTGAAATTTAAGGAGAGTATCCACTTTGAATCACACCAAGTGTCATGTATTAATAACCTTGCGTGTTTGGTTGCTGAGAAAAATATAGAAACATAACAAGAAAACCAAAAATAGTCTTATCCTCACTGTTGCTTTGATGTTTAAATGATCAATTTCTCAATTTTTCTCTCATTCTCTTGGGAACCAAAAAGAAAATATATGTTTCTTCACCATCATCAACAACAATAACAAAAAATGATCTAAACTTACATAATAATAATAATTAAAAAAAGAACTTGACAAAATCGAAAATAAACATATCAAATTTTTGAATAAATTCTTTTTTATTGTTTTTTTTTTTTCCCTACGTGGCAACAATAGCTTATGAATTGTGTGATGGCTTTGCTTGGTTTAAGTTTGAGAATTTATTTTTAGATGAGTTTTTATTTGTTTTCATATTTTTTTTTTTTTTTTTTTTACTTCGTAGTTACATCAAAATTAGATGCATTTAAAAATTAGAAAGATTTAATTAAATTATAAAAGAAAAAAAAACAAAAACTCATATAAAAATGCACACAAATTTTTATTTATTTTTAGTATTTTTTTAAAATATTTTAAATAATTTTTTGTATTTTTAAATGTACTTAATCAAATTACTCATTGAAAAATAATTTTTGAAAAAATAAAATAAATAGACACAAATTCTTTTCTATTATAGACGTGAATAAGGTTGTTTCACAGTTTACACTGCACTTCACTCCCTATATGTTCTGTTCCTGATGTTTCAATTCTCGTATCGCATGTGCTTTCATTGTACCTATTAGTACCCACTTCATGATGCAGATTGTAGTGTTTTGAGTGTGTTGGTGATAATTACAAATAAAACACTAGAAAATATAAATAATAAAAGTTACAATAACTAATATAAGGGTTGAGGCGCGGGAAATTCGCTCTCTTTAAGGAGATTCAAGCTCTCTGCGGTTAGATAAAGCCTCAAACCGGTGCAGCAGAAAAAACCTTGACTTGTCCCCCCCAGAATACAACAGCCCGACTAAGTCGTATGATTAACCAATACTGTACAATTGGTTGAACTCAAAACTTTATCATATACACCCTTTTTTATTTGCCTGATAATCTCACACAAGACATAATAAAGCAACCAAAACTTCTTCACTTCACCGAGATAAGAAGATAGCTCAATATATAAAAGTGAAAACTTGTTAGGCAAGTGTTCATGGTGGAGAAGTTTTCTGAAGACTTGACTAAGACTTGGCGAAGACTTGAATGGATAAGAATAGGATGGAGACTTGATGGATAAGAATAGGATGGAGACTTGACTTGACAAAGAAAATGAAAACTTGGAGGAAAAGAAAAGAAAAACCAACCTATAACACATTATAATATTAAAATATCTATTAACATTCCCCCACCTATTTTAATATTATAGGTAACAAAAATTGAGATTATTAGGCAAATAAGGATATTATGCATTATGGTAGGTGTGCTCTGCATTGAACCTTCATTAGTGAAACAATAATATCTACTCCAGAGCCAATAGTATGCTCAGTATTGAACTATGACTACTTAAGGGAAATAAATAATTATTGCACACACATAATATTCCAAGTGTTCACATAAGCTTTAAAAGCCAGCACGTTACGGCCTTGTACGATCCCAAGATTCATGAGTGTGTTTGAGAATTAGCCCAAATCTCATAGTAGCGGCCCTACTACCACAATCACATAGGTGAATTTTGTCAACGGTGCTCCTATAACTATGACACCCCACTCAATAAGAGCTACAGAAATTCATTAAGAGTTTTTTAATAACTCAACCTCCACAACGTTACAGGATAAATGCACTTACATCATAGGAATGGGTAAAAAGTAATTTAGTGCATTTCTTACGGCCATCATATGATCGTTTTTCTCATTGAATCTAGTTACAGGATCTCTGGTCCCTAGGTTGAGTATCCTCATACATGGCTCCTGCTATATTCAATGGATTTCAACCCCATCCCCCTCGATGTATTCCAGACTCTATCTCTTGCTAAGACCTTAGTTAATGGATCTGCAAGATTATCACCAGATTTAATATAATCCACATTTATGATGTCATTATTCATATAAGATCTCACAGTACTGTGTTTTCTTCTGATAGGTCTGGATTTACCGTTATAATAACGGTTATTAACTCTACCAATTGCTGCGGTGCTATCACAATGAATCAATATAGGTGGAATCGGTTTTTCCCAACAAGAGATTTCATTTAACAAATCTCTCAACCAATTTGCTTCTTCACTAACTGTAGCTAAAGCAATAAGCTCAGCCTCCATTGCTGAATTAGCAATAATGATTTGTTTTTTCGATTTCTAACTTATAGCACCACCTCCCAATATAAATAAGTAACTAGTGGTTGATAATGAATCACCAGACAAGGTATTCCAATCGGTATCACTGTAACCTTCAAGTACTGCAGGATACTTATTATAAAATAAGCCATATTTTATGGTACCAGATAAATATTTCATAATCCGCTCAAAGGCTAGCCAGTGATCACTGCCAGGCTTGCTAGTAAACCTGCTAAGTACTCCAACTGCATAGGCAATGTCAGGTCTAGTATAGTCAGTCGCTTAACGCAAGCTACTAATCATACTTGCATATTCCTTTTGATTAATTATATTCTCATCATTTTCAATAGGAAATAAACGCACATGAGGATCAAAAGGAGTAAGAACATGCTTGCACTTATAAAAATTATATTTTCTCAAAATTTTCTCAACATAATGCGACTGATCAAGAAATATACCATCACAGGTTTTGGTAATTTTCATTCCCAAAATATAATTAGCCTTACCAAGATCTTTCATATCAAAATGGCTACTAAGCATATTTTTAGTTTCCACGATGATATGCAAATTAGAGCAAAATATAAGTAAATCATCCACATAGAGACTAATAATGACATGTGAATTCTATTTAGATTTATAGTAAATGCATTTATCACATTCATTCGTTTTATAGACATTCTCAATCATGCAAGAATCAAATTTCTTATGCCACTGTTTAGGGGCCTGTTTTAAGCCATATAGGGATTTAATTAGCTTACACACTTTGCTTCCTTGACCGGGTTCCACAAAACCCTCAGGTTGATCCATATAGATTTCTTCACCCAAGTCTCCACTTAAAAAGGCTATTTTAACATCCATTTGATGAATTTTTAGATCATGAATTGCAGCCATTGCAATTAATAATCTAATGGATGTAACTCTAGTAACTAGAGAAAATGTATCAAAAAAGTCAAGATCTGCTTGTTGTTTAAAACCTTTTACAATAAGCCTTGCTTTATATTTATTAATAGTTCCATCCGGTTTAAGTTTTTTTCTCAAAATCCATTTACAGCCAATAGTTTTACAACCTGGTGGTAAATCTACTAATACCCAAGTTTTATTGGATAATAATGATTTCATCTCATCATTTACAGCCTCGTTCTAAAAAACAGAGTCAGGAGATGCCAAAGCTTCTTGTAAAGTTAATGGAGTTTCCTCCACATTAAAAACATGATAATCAGGGCCAAAATCTTTTTCTAATCTGACTCTTTTACTCCTTCTAGGTTCAAAAATTACAGTATCTTGGTTTTGTAAAAGAGGAGTAGAGGAATCGGTTTCAGATAAAATATTTTCTTGATAATTTTGACCCCCACCATTTTTAGATTTAAAAGGAAATTTTTCTTCATGAAAAATTGCATCACCTGATTCAAAAATTATTTTGTTTTCAATATCAAAAAATCTATAGGCTGTACTATTTGTTGCATATCCAAGAAAAGCACAAATGGCAGCTTTCACACCTAATTTAGGTTTTTTAGGGTCTACAAGTCTAACAAAAGCTAGACAACTCCAAGCCTAATTTAGGTTTTTCAGGGTCCACAAGTCTAACAAAAGCTAGACAATCCCAAACCCTCAAATATCTCAAATTTGGCTTATGCCCTTTCCACAACTCAAAAGGTGTAACTTTTGTTTTTTTATGTGGCACTCTATTCATAACATAACATGTAGTTAAAATTGCTTCTCCCCACAAATTTGAAGGAGCACCTACTTTAATTAACATAGCATTTGTTAAATCAGTTAAAGTTCTATTTTTCCTTTCTGCTACACCATTAGATGCAGGTGAATATGGTGGAGTAGTTTCATGGATTATTTCCAAAGACTGAACAAACGAGTTGAATCCAAAGGATTCATACTCCTGGCCTCTATCACTTCTATATCTTTTAATCTTTTTACCGAATTGATTTTCAACTTCAAGAAGGAATTCTTTAAATTTTTCAAAAGTATCACTTTTATTTTTCAACAAGTATACATAAGTGTATTTTGAAAAATCATCAATAAAAGTGATAAAATATCTATTTCCACCATGTGTTAAAATTCCTTCAAATTCACATAAATCAGTGTGAATTAATTCTAACAATTCAGTATTTTTCACCACACTTTTATGAGGCATTTTAGTTATTTTTGCTTGACTACAAACTTCACATTTCTCAAACTTATTTGTTAGTCTGGGAATTAATCATAAACTACTCATGACTCCCACATATCGGCTATTAATATGACACAGACGAGTATGCCAAAAATTCATAAAAGACAGCATGTAAACAGAAACATGTGCTTTCTTATTCTCAACATTTAATTTAAACATTCCATCACAGACATACCCTTTCCCCACAAATATGCCTTTTTTAGTGATTACATATTGGTCAGATTCAATATTCTGCTTGAAACCAACTTTGTTGAGCAAATAACTTGACATCAAATTTTTCCTCATGGACGGTGTGTACAACACATCTTTTAAAACAAGCACACGTCCAGAGGTAAAATTCAGCTCAACATCTCCACACCCAAGCACCTTGGTTAAACTAGAGTCACCAAGCATAACAGTCCTCTCCTCATTAAAAGGAGTGAAATCTTTGAACCAATCTTTATCATAGCAGACATGCCTATTGGCACCAAAGTCTGCCCACCACCATTCCACAGATTGAACCAGAAAAATATCTGTAATCATAGTCACAAATGGTTCCTCGGTAACATTAGCCTGTGGTCAAGACTATTGTTTCTGAAATTTGCAAGTTCGAGCAATATGCCCACTTTTGCCACACACAAAATATGTCACATTTGTTAGATCTTGTGAAAGGGGTTCTTGGTTCTATTTCTTTTGCCTCGGGTAATTTTTATTTTGTGGCCTTCCAGTATTTTCCAAATTTTCTTAACTGGCTTCAAGTGATTATTTTTATGAAATCGACCTTTAGGTAAAGTATTTCCAGAAGTTAAATTTATCTTTGTAGTGGAATGCTTTTGTGTCATAAGCGCATCTTGTCCTCGTGCTTCCTTTTCCACCCGAATCCGTGTGATTAGAGTCTCCAAGGATGTCTCTTTTTGCTTGTGGCGCATTGACTTCTAGAACTCCCTCCAAGATGATGGTAGTTTGTCAACAATACCTGCTACAACAAAATTGTCTCCAATTTTGATGCCTTCGGATCTAACTTCAGCCACTAGCATCTGAAAATCTTGAAGTTGCTCCACCACTGATTTTCCATCTATCATCTGATAGCGGAAAAAACGGCTTACAGCATATTTTTGAGCGCCTGCCTCTTCAGTGTCATATTTGTTCTACAAGGCTTTCCAAATTTTCTTGGCAGTGGTGTAAGTAGTATCATAATAATCATAAAATTGATCTGAAAGACAATTCAAAAGATAATATCGACATTTATACTCATCTGTGTTGTATTTCTCGATTTTTTTAAGATGAACAGCATACTCCTCGTCGGTCATCTCTTTAGTGGGGATTTTGTTTGGATTTTTCTCGGTTAGGATATAGGCTACCTTGAGGAGACTGAGGTAGAAAAGCACCTTGCCTTTCCATCTCTTGAAATGGGCTCCCTTGAACAGGAAGGGCTTGTTGAGATCGCCAGTATTCTCGTTGGACTTCTCCAGTACTAGCTCCATGAATTTTTGCTACTTGAATCTCTTTAAAATTGTTGGTAATAATTACAAATAAAATACCAAAAAATACAAATAATAAAAGTTACAATAACTAATATAAGGGCTGAGGCGCAGGAAATTCGCTCTCTTTAAGGAGATTCAAGCCCTCTGCGGTTAGGCAAAGACTCAGACCGGTGCAGCAAAAAAAACCTTGACTTGTCCCCCCCAGGATACAACAGCTCGACTAAGTCGTATGGTTAACCAATACTGCACAATTGGTTGAATCCAAAGCTTTATCACATACACCCTTTTTTATTTGCCTGATAATCTCAGGCAAGACATAATAAAGCAACCAAAACTTCTTCACTCCACCAAGATAAGAAGATAGCTCAATATTTAAAAGTGAAAACTTGTTAGGCAAGTGTTCTTGGTGGAGAAGTTTTTTGGAGACTTGACTAAGACTTGGCGAAGACTTGAATGGATAAGAATAGGATGGAGACTTGATGGATAAGAATAGGATGGAGACTTGACTTGGCAAAGAAAATGAAAACTTGGAGGGAAAGAACAGAAAAATCAACCTATAACACATTATAATATTAAAATACCTACTAAGAGAGTGTAACTAAAAATCTTCACTTCTTAGCTCCCATCTCTCTCTCTCTCTCTCTCTCTCTCTATATATATATATATATCCATTGACAGTGAAATCAATTTTGTTCATCCAAGAGAGTAAAATTGTTATTTCGCATTGTCATGAGGAAAGCGTTGTTTAGTCTCTTTCAGTGACCACCGCGATAGCCGTCCTAATTATAAGGGAATTTGTTCATCTTCTTACAGTTAGGTTCAAATTTCCGTTACATTCAAGTGAAAGTTAGAATTTTAAGGTGAACTTGCTTGTTTTCTCCGGTTTATTCTAGCCCCATCAGCCATAATGACCAGTGTGGGACAGGTTTAGACATCAAAAAAAAAAAAAAAAAAAAAAATCTCTTTTAGTATACTAAATCAATTAGTAACTCCAGCAACTTAAAGTTCTCTTGTCAATTTACTACTATAAACTTTTTAATATTTTAATGCTATAACCAGACAAATTTCTAGGAAAAGTAATTTGCAAATAAAATTTATGTACAAAAAATGTCCACCAGAATTATGTGTCAATGTCAATGTCAATTTTGATATAACAAATTACTTTCATGTGGTCTTCAGAACTTCTCTAATGCAATATTAGCAACATCTGCCGAAAAATGAACTCCAATACAATTGTTAAATTTTGACAATGTTATAAAGTGTGTCAAATTTGACACAAAGTTTAATAGATTGTTAAATGTGCCAGCTCACCAACAAAGAAGAATGGATTGTTTATGAAACTTTTCTTTCTCTCTCTTTTTTTTTTTTTTTTTGGTGTTGAAGTGATTAAAATGTGAGACTCTTGGTGATGTTAAATTGTAAGACACTTATTTATTTAATTATTTAATTATTTTTGTGTTAATGGGATTAAAACGTGAGGCTGTAGGTGATCTTAAATTGTGTTACTTTATTTTGATAAAAAGGGTTAGAAAAATGATAATTAGAAAAAAAAAATGAAGAGAGAAAATGTGAAATAACATGTGTATTAGAGTAACATTGCTAAAATTTAATATTTTTACACTATAACAATGTCAAAATTTAGCAATAATGTGTAATTATAATGTGGTTTTTTGATCCATTTATTTTTTTAATTATAGTGTCAAAATTTAGCGATAATGTGTAATTAATCTGGTTTTTTAATCCATTTCTTTTTTTTATTTTTTTTTTCTTGGACCTCGTCATCAAGCAGCTTCGAAAATAAAATGTAACAAAAAAAATGTAAACGCCGTTGCCGGGGATCGAACCCGGGTCACCCGCGTGACAGGCGGGAATACTTACCACTATACTACAACGACATTGTTGAGACAACTCCTTTACCTTTTCATATTTATTATAAATAATCCTAGAGCCTACATAAAGCAAACCAATGATTATGTATAAAATAAAGAAAAAGGCATGAGATATTCTGACATTTTCTCAACATTAAGGACAATCACTAAAAACCAAAATCTCATCAAATTTCTCAACACACACACACATATATATATATCTATATTGTCTGAAATGCTGAGCTAGATTTGTGTGATCGTGTATATTAGAGGAACATGGTCTGTCTATATGCAGAATTGTTTTAGAAAATTAATCAAGGATTAGTATTTTCAAAAAAAAAAAAAGAAAAAGAAAAATTACAATGGAGGTGTCTAAATAGAGAAAGTCTCCTCTGTATGAAAATTTGAATACTCTTGAGTGAAGTACTAGAGTTATAATCAACTATGCCGATCATCAGTTAGTTAGAATTTCAAATTAATATAATTAGCCTTGGTGTTAGTATGATTACTCTGTTTCAATTTGTTTTGGTTGTTTTTGATTGGTCTCTCACCAATTTTGGGTTTGTGCTAGCATATGATTGAGTTAACTCTAGATTGTTGAGTTTAGTTATGATGCTCGTTGCACTGTCTTTTTATTGATGTAAGATTTCACTTGTATTTGTTTCTTCATCAATAAAGCTTTCTTTTGCTAATAAAAAAAAAAAAAAAAAAATGCACCTTATAACTAAAAAGAAAATAACATAATTTCAATTTTTTAAGTTATAACTAAAAAAAAAGAAAAAAAATATCATAACTAAAGACAACATGAGGCATAACTAAAGAACTCATGAGTCATAACTAAAGAAAAAATTAGTCATAATTAAAGAAGAAAATGGTATAATTAGGAATGTATATGGTATACCCTTTCTAAAGGGATGTATATTAGAATTTTCCATGGGATTATGCATTAAATCCCTTAATTTTTTCCTATTTCAAATTGGATAAAGTTGTCTGAATAAATTTTCTATGCAAAAAGCTTTGTTAGCTAATGTTACTTGTACCATTGTGCCAGAGTCTAGGTTCCTAAATTATTCTGGAATTGCAAAAGAGTCCATTATTTGTCTTCAACATTAACTGTTTTTCTAGCTTGCAAACTATATTTATTTATTCCCGGATAAAAGCTAACAAAGACCATAATTGTAAACAAACACAACCGAAAAAAGAAGCCTAACTGAAGTCAAGTCATGGCTTGTGAGGATGGAGGTGAATTGGAAGCCCTTGAGTCGGCCTTGGAAGTGGATCGATCACAACTTTCTCATTGGGAATCACTTTCTTCCACCTGAACTTGGTCACCATATTATGCATGAAAACAAGCATCACTAATCGCGCATACTCGTTTCCAGGACACATACGGGGTCCCCCTCCAAACGGAACAAAAGTAAAAGGAGGCGGTCCATTTCCTTCAAACCTTGACGGATCAAATGTCTCTGGATTTGGAAAGTACTCCGGGTTTTTGTGTGTTGTTTGAGCAATCAAATGTAACTACAAAAAACAACATTTGTGAAGACAATGATCATAGTATTCAACAACCTTTGTATATCAAAACTCGGATTATATGTAGCTTTTGTTACCTTCCATCCTTTTGGAATCATATATCCAGCATAGGTGAAGTCAGTTATGGCCTCTCTGAATGTTCCAAACGATGGCGGCCTTAACCTGAGTACTTCATTCGCAACATTCCATGAGTACTTCATCTTCTTTATGTCTTCCCAATTCAATAAATCTTCTGGTTCTTTTGACTCTACTATACCTATTTGCTCTTTTTTTCACAAGTACATGCACCAATAGTTAATGCGTAATGTAATAGCATCAATTCAAATTTTGTTATAAAGTTTCCATCAAATATTATGACCAAAATGTACACGTCACATATTTTGGAATTAAATGTATGGTTTTTAGGGTAAATTATACTTTGCCCCTTTTTGTTTGACTCATTTTTCACTTTGGCCCTTAAAGGGTTTTTTTTTTTTTCTCCACTTTGGCCCTTATGTTACAAGTTTTTCTCAATTTACTCTTAAAACTAACTTCAAATAAAAATTAGACAAAAAATGATACATTGATAGTCGCTTGATATAAAAATATTTTATTATATATAATTCAACATCTGATACCAATTCAAATCTCAATATAATAATATATTTTTTATGCTATGTGATAGTTATCGTGGTATTTTTTGATAAAAATTAGACAAAAAATGATACATTGATAGTCGCTTGATATAAAAATATTTTATTATATATAATTCAACATCTGATACCAATTCAAATCTCAATATAATAATATATTTTTTATGCTATGTGATAGTTATCGTGGTATTTTTTGTTTAGTTTTGAACAAAAGTTTACTTTAGGAGTATTGGGAAAATTTTAAAATATGAAAGGCCAAAGTGGGAAAAAAATAAATTTTAAGGATCAAAGTAAAAAAGTGACCAAACATAAAGGAGGTAAAGTGTAATTTATCCTAGTTTTTAAGTGAATTTCTATTTTTTCCCCTAGCTTTAACAGTGTCTACTAATAGAGTTAAGTTTAGAAACACAATCACCAAGCACAGAATAAGACATATATGTCTCACATGGGGTGGGGCAAGACCCACCTCATGTGAGAGGCATGTGTCCCATTTTGTGTTTGGTGATTGTGTTCCTAAACTTATTGTAAAAAATATAATTAAACCATTTTGGAAATTTAGAAGGTTAATGTTATAAAATCTATGGGTAATTTTATTTGCACACCACTTTTTATGTCAATACACACCATTTATATGGTTCGAATATCAACTTCCAAAAAAAAAAAAAAGAAAGAAAAAAGATTAGGTATCAACTTTCAAACAAAAATTAATTGTTTGCATATCAATTATTGAAAAAAAATTTTGTTCGAACAATTGATTTTTATTTAAAAATTGATGCCTGAACAACATAATGATGTGTATAGAAATAAAATATGAATGCAATTACCAAAAATATATTACAGCTACATGAAGTTGCAGAATTTTGGGATTAATGTCATATGCTTACCTCTTAGGACTTCATTGTACACATCAGGAAGCTCTGCAAGATACATCACAATGAATGTAAGTGCAACATTGAGTGTGTGAGTAGCAGCATGTAGCAAGCCTACAATATGACTGGCAATGTCAAATTCAGTCATGAACCGATCGTTCTCGTCGTTCGCTAAGAGCATGTGCGACAACAAATCTTGTGCTGCCAATGATCTATTCTCCGTCAGATCGATTTTCCTTTGCTTAATCATCGCTTCAAGCTCTCTCCGCATGATTTTTGATGCTTTTATGGCCCGGTTAAAAGCTGTCCCTGGTACATTAATTGCCATTGACACAATCCCAGCTGTTATGTACCCGAAAGACTTGCCAAGTTCTTCGACTCTTTCAAGATCTTCGATGCTCAAAAACAATCGACACGCCAACATGAACGTGTACTTGGTAACAGCAGGCGCAACTTTAACTTCTTTGCAATTCCAATCCATCTCCAAATGTTGTTTCATTACCATATCCATCACGCCAACGTGTTTTTGAAGCGCGTCTGCTTTGAGGAAAGGTTGGAGAATTTTGCGCACTTTTGTGGAGTCCTCCTTCATGTAATCAGCACTGGACTTGGGGAATATTTTGTTGATGGCTTTCGGCCACCATAGTTGGACTAGCTTGGTTTCACTAGAGAAGAGGAATTTGTTGCCCTCAACACCACAGAAGATCGCCATGGGCTCTCCCAACAACGATGTCTTGAAGACTTTAGTGGAGTATCGGTCCCTCCTATCCGCCACAAACTTTTCAGGAATACAATTTCTCAGCTTGAGAAAATAATCCAAACTTTCACCTATCAGAGGCCAACCTGTTCTTCCCGGTGGGAGAGGAAAATTTTCACTGGAGATGTTCTCATTGGCTCTTCGGGGTGTATGTCTGCTAATGAGATAGCCGAGAGACAGATAGACAAAGAGAATAACACAAAAAATAACAGATAGGAGGAAGAAAAATTCCATTAATACCAGTTGTTGCTTATGCTGGCAAGGTCACTTTAAACTAGCAAAGCTGCAAATGGCCGGTGTTTCAAAGAATTGCAGAATCCCAAGAAAATGTTAGCTTTTGATAAAACTCCATTTAGAATGAACTATATTTTGTATTGAATTTTTCTCACTTATTGATTCATATATTTTGCCCAAAGGCTTACATCCTTTTATATAGAGAAGGTTATACATAAGTTCAATGAATAAGATCCATTGACCTAAACACCTTTACAATTAACTAGGTACATGAATATAATCTAGACAATGTACTTAATAAATATAAAATACATGAATATAAAAATACATAAATAAAAAGAATGTATGAACTTAATATATCCAATGCATGTAATATATCCAATGTATCTAATGTAAATACGGCATTAATTTTAACAGAAAAGTTGGATCAAAAGTTGTCTTCCTTGGAAGATTTCGAACAAAAAATCATTTTGGCACATAATGAACTCCTACAGATGGCATACTCGGCCTCGACTTTCACAACCACCTGCTCTCAAAAGGAGGTCGAATTAAAAACCTTGAAATCCCAACTTTTCAATCCATCTAACAGTTGTGAAGGGATGGTTATAGAATGAAGAAAAGTCAATAGAGTTATTAGTACACAAACCAAAATACTAAAACAATGTCAAGTTGAAATATTCCATTCCTTATTGACTCCAAAAGAGCACAAATTCACATGTAAATGAATATATTAAAACTAACACATGGTGGATCTGAGGAATGGAAGAAGCAGAACAAAGAAGAATAATCACTTAGGCCCCGTTTGTTTTGGGAGATAGAATGGAGGGGATTGATAGTGAGGGGGATTAATAGTGAGGAGATTGTTAGTGAGGGGATTGATAGTGAGGGGATTAATAGTGAGGGGATTGATAGTGAGGGGATTAATAATGAGGAATTGTTAAATTATTTTTATATAAAATAATAAAACAAATAAAAAAATATAAAAAATTAAACATTATATTTAAAAAAAAATTCCCAATATATAAAAAATAAAAAAATTTCTAATCCCCTCACTATTTTCTAATACCATCTCTACCTCATCCTTACCAATCCCCCTTCCTCCTCCTTACTAATCCCAAGGGATTACTAATCCCCCTCCATACCTCTCAAAACAAACACTCCATTCTTAATCCCCCTCCTCACTACCAAACCCAATACCCTTCCTATAACCCCAAACAAACGGGGCCTTATGCTAATGACATCAGGGTGATCTGTGAAAAGAAGGAAAAAGACAGAAAAATAGAGAAGAAAAAAAATTTGCAGAGTCATAATAAACCATGGTGTAACATGTGGCCTAATCATTTAGTAATGTAGATTGATTGCCAGATGGGCTCATTGAGATATCAAATGTGTTAAAGAAATCTTTTAATTTCTAGTTCATGTTTTTCTTGACTCTTTCTCCAACCTTACTTTTGCCTGTTTTCTTTAGTTATTTAATTGACGCCAATAGTCAGAGGTCAGATCTGTCCCCATCTGTGCTTTTTTTTTTTTTTAACTAAAAAAATTGATATGATCTAAGCTCTTAGTTAATTTAAGAGAAAAAGAGGAGAAAAAATTCATTCATTTTTTACAGAGTTGAGTTCCAACGTCAGATATCTCAATTCATAAACTGTATAAATGAGCAAGGTAACTTTAGTTGGCTAAATTGTGGGATTTCAATATAGAAATCTAAATCTCAAAATCCCGATTCAAACAAAAAATAATAATAATAATAGTTGCGTACTTGAAATTATTGAGGGATTTCAATAGAAATCTAAATCTCGTGATCTCCATTCAAATAAAAAATAATAATAATAGCTAAATTATTGAGGAAGGTAATTTAAGTGGTAGACTCTTTTCGGTGATTATTTGATGTAGGACAAGATTTTAAGAATTTTTATATTTTTAGTTTTAATATTTTTGATATATTATTTTATTAGAATTCTTGTAATTTAGTATAAATATTTTAGAATTATTGGGTTTCTTAATTTTATTATTTTGAAATTAGATTTTGATTAGGATTTTAAATAGTTTAAAATTTTAGTTTTCTATTGTGTTAAGGTTTCCTAATTTGTGTTGATTTAAGTTTCCTAATTTATTTTAGAATTATTTTTCCTACATGTATTAGATTTAGTTTATTATAAATAGTTATGTAAGTCTCATGGCAAATATAACTTTTATAAATTCAATCAATAATATTAAGATATTTTCTCTTCCTTGTGGATTCAAAGTTATATTTTTCTCGTGGATTCGAGAGTCCCTTTCGCCTAATAGAACGATATCTAGTCTCATGTGATTTATTCCACTGCGTCAAGTGGTATTAGAGCAAGGTTTCTTCTGGTTCGATGTCATTCATCGAAAGAGGAAACACAAGCTCTATTGACGATGATTGTAGAGAAAGATCTAATAGGATTCGAGTAAGGGACTTGCCCAAGGCCAACCTGTTAGTCACAACATTAATAGAAACCCCGTTATGGGATTTGCCCAAAGCTAGCCTATTAACCACAATGTCTTGAGACGATCTTCTTGTTATCAATATGATAGTGAAGACGAATTTGAAGATGAGTTATTCGAGAATTATGGTGAATACCAGTCGGTAAAACGACAACGAAGATTTAGTAATTTGTTCAATAGCAATAATTGCATCAATCATGACTTTTCAGATTATCAAGTACCATTAGAAATTCCCTATTTTAATACTTCTTGTCATGCCGAAGATTTTATTTATTGGTTTCGCAAAGTTGACAAATTCCTTGAGTGTATGGAAATCTCTGAACAAAAGCAAACCAAATATGTCGCACGTAAATTACAAGGTTATGTTTCTACATGGTGGAAACAATTGCAATATGATCGAAGGTGACAATACAAACAATCCATTAGGACGTGGCATAAGATGAAGAAGTTGATGAGTTCTAGATTTCTTTAATCAAATTATGGGCAAATGTTGTATCAACAATATCAAAAAATGTTTGAATCGAAACAATTGTTCCAAGGTAATTCTGATTCACAATATTCTTCATAACTTAATAATTATTATGCAATTGTGGATATAGATTATTTGAGAAACATGACTATAGCTCTGCCAAGTTTGGGTCAATCAAGTCTTATAGGTCAACAATATGTCACGCTCCACCATGCATTGACAAAGAAAAGATTTTGAGTATCACAATGTTTCAAAATTTTGAAGACCCAAACAGACATTCAATTGAAGCAGAAAATCAAATTGATTTCAACAATGGTGAGAATATTGAAATTGATGAAAGAGAGGTCACTGAAATTACTTTGATCAAGAAGTTTAAAGAAAGTGATGAAGAGGTGAAGCAAGAGAAAAACGTTAAAGTTAGCTAAGAGCTTCTAATGATCGAACTATCATGTCTTGATTATTATGATGGTTATGAGATCGCAAAAGGAGATCAAGTCTCATGGCAAAGACAACTTTTATAAATTTAATCAATAATATTAAGATATTTTCTTTTCCTTGTGGATTTAAGGTTTTATTTTTCTCGTGGATTTGAGAGCCCTTTTCGTCTACTAAAACGATATCTAGTCCCCATGTATTCCGCTATATCATTATTGTTTTTCCACTCCAAAACTCTACTCTTGTTTTCTCTCGCACACTGATGGAAAAAAAATATGAAATAGAGGTTAAGGTTAGAGTGTAGACCTTTGAAACCACATATTTATAAGAGAAATGCTAAGTATATAGAGAGTTTGGTACACAGAATGCACAACCCTCACACATGAGGGTGGGTCCCCACACGTGTGGGATTCTCGTGAGACCCCACCCTCATGTCGAGAGGGTTATGCATTCTGTGTACCAAACCCTCTGTGCACTTAGGCCACATTTGTTTGGCTTCATAAAATAGAGGAGATTAAGAAGAGTATGGGTGTGATTGAGTGAGAAGATTATCAGTGTAGTGATATTAAGTTAGAGATGTAAGAGATAAAAAATGTTTGTTTGTATACTACCGAAATAGTAATACTATAGATAGTATTAATATATATAATTAATATTTTTTATTTTTTAGTATTTTTTAATATTATTATTATTATTATTATTATTATTTTGTTCTAAAAAATATAATTTTTGCTTAAAAATCATTTAAAAATTCACTAATCCCCTAACTAAATTTCTAATCACAATCCTCTCATGGCTTTATTAGTCCTACCACATGGGAGATTACTAGTCCAAGGGGATAGTTAATCCTCTTATTCATGTCCCCAACCAAAAACTCTTTAGCTAGGTCCTACTGACTATTAGTCCCAATCCCTCATTCCCAAAGAGCCAAACAAACATGGCCTTAGTATTGTTCTATGAACATTACTATTTAGGTCCAAAAATTAGACCCACTATCTAAACCCAATAATGTGTCACTCTATTAAAATATTTAAGTCAACTCTCTCTCTCTCTCTCTCTCTCTTATTTATTCTCTAATCATCAATCAATTATCTTGTTGACACATCACTGAGTCTAGAAATTGGGTTTACAAAATGGGCCTATATATCATTTTCCTTATTCTATTTATAAACCATATATTTATAAAACTCCATTTCCATATTAGTCCATCATAAATAATGGAATTACAAGCGGACCTAAACTGATCTCTACACATATGATTTAACCCACACTCCTTTAATGCACGGCATGTCAACATGACAAAAATATGTATTATTAGAAATGTGTCTATGACCCGGTTATGTTTCTATATGGATCATTATTTAATGAATCTAACTGATACTACTCATACTTTATTTAACGGTATACAATATATAATTATTCAAAAATGTTTGAGACCCCCTTTCCCTCCCACCCCCTTTGACCCCCTCTTCCTTCCATTGGCCAGTTTTTCTTTTCTATTTTTTTTCTTTTTCCTTCTCCTCCAATCACCACCTGCCATGTGTGTGTGGGGGGTGGTGGGGTGGTGATTGGAGGGGGTCCTCAATCAATGCTCATAATTATTTGATCGATGTAGATTGTTAACTAGAGAAAATTACTTACATAAATCACTTAATTCTAATATATGATGCTGAGTGCTAGTGTTAGGCACTATTTTTTTATTTTATTTATATTATTATTTATAATTTCACTGGAGCCTTGAAGGGTTAAAAAGGGCTAGACAGCCCATGTGAAGGCAAGCAAGCCATAAATAAATAAAAAATGGATATAAAAGACTTCCTTACTATGATGCAATTGTTTGTTTAGCTACTAATGAACTGTAAATACTGAAATTGAAAATAGAAACCTAACCTTTCATCTTTCTTTGTTTCTTTTCTGCATTGATGAACTGCAGGGTGACGCCTATCTCTGTCCCTTGAGATATCAAGTGCAGTGATCTCCTCATAACAGAAAACAACAATAACAACAACCAAAAAAAAGAAGAGAAGAGAACGAGCCAAACAATTCCATTCTCATTCTAGTTCAGAAATATGAGAGGTTTAATGTTCTAGTAATTTATGTTTATCTTCAATCCTGTTTTGGACCACATTAGATGAGTTTTTTTCCTTACCAAGTGTTCAACACCACCCTATCAGAGTTCTTATTGCTAAAGTATGTGCAAATCATTGTATGCAATCCAGATCTCTAGACAAACAAATCAAATTAGTTTACTTGAAGGTGAATTTGGTGTTTGTAGTACTCTTAGTTGTAGAAGATCTCCTCTGCGGAAACTTTACTGACTGCAACTTGGAATCTGATACCGATGGACACCCAAGAGGGCCCAACCCACGGATCAGGGCCTAGTCTACATCCTAGCGATCAAAGCCCAATAACTCTGAGAAATCAACACTAGGCCAAGACCAATACATTCAAACACTTGCCAAACAAAGGCCTAGACACCTAAGCAGACAAAAAATCCTGCACAGTTATTGCACTACGACATCAGTCATTAATGAGGCTCTCACAACATTAAATACTACAATCCTTTCATGTTGGAGGAGACAGACTCACCATGAATAATGCGAGCTAGAATAGAGACTTTAAGCCAACACGACAGTCCGAAAGGGACAAGAAAATGATAAATAAAGGATATAAGGAAGTTTCCAAGACGCATTAAAGGTTAAGTTATTCATTCTTCCTCTTCTTCTCTCTACACAGTCAATCTCTCTTATTCTAACTTGATTGTCGGAGGGTCTGCCGGGGGATTACCTCCCTTTTTGGACCTTTTTTGTAGGAACGTTCTTGTGGGCATCAAGAATAGCGAAGCGTTAGAAGTGTGGATCAGATTGACGCATCTTCCGTTGAAATCAAATCATCATCAGCTGGCGCCGTCAGTGGGAATTTCCATTCCGAAACGATAGTTGTGCTCATTGTCGCCGGAAGAAACCCCGTAGTCATCCACCCCCTACATCAGAGTGGATAGTTACGACTCGATCCATGGCTTCCCAACACAACGCTGGTAACCCCGAAGTTGAGCCCTCTAACCCAAACAACACGCCTCCATATTTCGTAGAACTCACCAACAGCATCAACTGACTGACCGAGCAAAACCAAGCCTTGATTAATACCTTACTCCTACGTGACCTGTCCATCCCACCTCCACTACAGCCAATAGTTTCCCCTTACCCAAAACAAGCCACCATCACCATCAATTCCCACTACACGTGCCTCAAGGAACATTTTCACCTTTCGCCCCCACGGCCTCAACCGTCGAATCTTGACGGTCTGTACCCTCCCCCATCAGGCTCGCAGCCTAGTCAAAATATGCCACCACCTTCCCACAACCACCCTTTACCACACCATACGATCGCCCATGAAGGTGAGGCCAGCAGTGTTCAACCTCTGATCCCTATTTGTGGGGATAATACTCCCGTCTGGATGAAGAACTGCGGGCCATGAAACTCTAACTACAGGGGGTCATGCAAAACATACAGCACAAGACTTCCTCCACCATTAACTCTTCTTTTACCGCCTCTATATGGGATAAGGCTCTCCTTCCCAAGGTTCGCTATCGATTGATACCTTCAATGGTACCATTGATCCCGTCGACCATGTAGAAGCATATTAGATACTTATGATCTTACATGCCTTTCCAGATGAAATTATGTATCACGTCATCTATATCACATTAAAGGGGTCGACGCGCCTTTGGTTCAGTTAGCTCCCCCCAGACTCAGTCACTTTATTTCGTTAGCTCAACGAATCCTTCTTAAGCCATTTCATTGGTGCTCAACGACAACGACATCCAGCCACCCAACTGCTAAACATTCGGTAGATAGAAGGGGAGTCGTTATGCAGCTACGTCACCCTTTTCAACACTGAAGCCCTACAAGTGGAGAAAAATGATGACAAGGTAATTCTCACAGCCTTCATGGCCCGGTTTGTGCCCGTCTGATTTCCTCTTCTCTCTCTCTAAAAACCCCCGACCACCATGGCCTCCATTCTCCGCCAAAGCCCAAAAATACATGAACGCCGAAGACTCTCTAGCAGCTCGCCAAGACTCCACATCCAAAGCCACAACCTTCCAAAGACAAAAGAAAAGAGCCTGAGCCCCGACCCTCGCAATATACATACCGATCCTCATCATACCACGATCGGCCTTCACACTCGGAACCGACCGACTCCAACCCACCCACCTGGTCCGTTTGAGCGGTACACCCCCCTCAATTCATCCATGGAGCAAGTACTGAAACAAATTCAACGAGACTATAACATGAAATGGCCTCAACCATGCAGATCTCCCTCCAACTGACGGGATCAATCCAAGTATTGCCGTTTCACCAAGACCACGACTACAACATTGACAAATGTGTCAACCTCAAAGACCAGGTCGAGGGATCTGGTCCGCCAGGGACACCTCAGTCGATTCACAGTAGCTTGTCCCCCACAGAGGCCTAGAACGGGCCCCCCAAACCATAACTACTAACACATTTCCCCCTGACGCCCAACACAACCTGAGTAGAATGATGACCGGACCTCAATACCAACCCCGAGCTTACGGTGACCCTCCCGCCTGCTAGGTGAAATAAGGGTCATTGCTAGCGGCCTCGCGTGCGGGTTGGACTATCTCGATCAGCACAACGAGCTGAGCTTCGAAAAATTCGACAAGGCTCTGATAAAGAAGTAGCCACGGTGGACCGACCCTACAAGCAACCCAAGCAATGGTCCGAGCCGGTCACCTTTACAGCGGCAGATTGCACATGCGTTCGCTATCCTTATGACGACCCCCTAGTCGTCTCTGTTCTCTTATCAAACTACAAAGTCAGGAAAGTTCTAGTCGACAATGGCAACTCCTCAGATATCATCTTTATCAACACTTACCGCTAACTAAAGTTCGGGAAAGAAAAGTTGTCACCTCTACAAACCCCTTTGTGGGCTTCACGCGCGATCGGGTCACATCCATGGGCTCCATCGACCTCCCATCACTATCAAAGAGCATCTACGACAGTCCACCAAACTCCTTACTTTCCTTGTTGTCGACTGTCCCCTCTACTTACAACATCATATTAGGGCGCACCGCCCTTAATGCCCTTCAAGCCGTAACCTCTACGTATCATCTGGCCATGAAATTTCCCACTGACCAGGGGGTCAGCACTGTGAGAGGTGAACAGAAGGTAGCCCGGAGTGCTATGTCGCCTCATTAAAATAAGTCAAAATAAAAGAAGCTATGATCATCGAAGGCCTTGATGTTAGAAACGAGGAAAAGTTAGTCAGAGAGAAACCAATGGAGGAACTTGTCGAAGTACCTGTCGATCCTACCGATTCAACAAAAACGACTAAGATTGGCAGCCAGCTGTCCTCTCAGGCCAAGGCCGATCTCAGGGCTCTCCTAACCAAGCACAATGATGTCTTTGCTTGGACCCATTCAGACATGCCAAGTATCGACCTTTATTACCCATCGACTCAACATTGAACCCCAATTCCGACCGTTCTGCCAAAAATAACGTATTTTCACTCGGAACGTAACAGCCTCATCGTCGCTGAGGTTGACAAGCTACTGAAGGCACAGTTCATAAAAAAAGTGGACTATCCCAGATGGTTGTCCAACGTGGTCTTGGTTCGCAAAACAACGGCAAATGGCTACTCTGCGTCGACTATTCCGACCTCATTCGAGCCTGCACAAAGATAACTACCCCCTTCCCAGGATAGATCTATTGGTCGACGCAACTGCGAGACATCAGATGTTTAGCTTCATGGATGCTTTCTCCAGCTATAATCAAATCTTAATGCACACGGCCGACTAGGAGCACATCTCTTTCATCACTAACAAGGGGACTTATCACTACCGTGTCATGCTGTTCGGTTTAACGAATGTTGGAGCCACTTACCAATGCCTGGTTAATGTCGTCTTCCAACACCAGATAGGTCAGGACATGGAAGTCTACGTTGACGACATGCTCGTCAAGAGCAAACTCTCCTCCGACCACTTGGCAGACCTACGCGAGACTTTCCAAACCTTGCACAAGTATCATATGAAACTGAATCCAGAAAAGTGCGCCTTCGGCGTTAGGTTTGTTAAGTTTTTGTGGTTCATGGTCCAGCTAACGAGGCATTGAGGCCAACCTAGAAAAGATCAAGGCCCCTGATAGAAATGCGGTCTCCTTGGACAGTTAAAGAGGTTCAGCGACTTACAAGTAGAGTTGCCGCCCTCAACCGTTTCATTTCGCGAGCAACTGATAAATGCCTTTCATTCTTCAAAGTCTCTGACAGGCCTTCGAATGGAACACCAAGTCTGAGGCGGCCTTCCAGCAACTGAAACAGTGCATTGCTAACCCCCCTTTCTCCCTCAAGCACTACCTGGCGAATCCCTCTTCCTCTACTTAGCTGTGTCTAGCATCGCTGTCAGTGCTGCTCTCATCAGGGAAGACGGCTCAATACAGCGCCCAGTTTTATTACATCAGCCGCGTACTCAGGGGAGCCGAACAGAACTACCCTCTATTAAAAAAAAATGGCTCGCGCCCTGGTCATCGCTTCCAAACGCCTTCGACCCCATTTCCAAACTCATTCCATAGTGATTTTCACTGACCAACCTTTGAAAAAAAATTATGCAACAACCAGAATCATTAGGTAGGCTCATACAGTGGTCCATTGAACTAAGTCAGTACGACATCTCTTACCGAAAATGAACAGCCATCAAAGACTAGGCTGTCGCTGACTTTATCTTGGAATTCACAAATCTTATCCCGCACGCGCCCCCTTCAACAGCTCACAGCCCTATTGAGGAGGAAGACCCCCATTCCTAGACTTTTTGTGTCGATGGTTCATCCCGCAAAGAGGGCAGCGGAGCCGGTTTAATCCTCACTATCCCAGATAGTGAATACTTGATTCTTATTTGTAGCAAGTAACAACCAGGCCGAATACGAAGCTCTCATAGTAGGTCTCCGACTGGCTAAAGATATCGGAGTCGATCATCTTCAACTGTTTAGCGATTCTCGGTTGGTAGTTGGCCAGATAACGGGCGAGTTTGATGCCAAGAAAGAAGCCATCCGATCATACAAGGACATTGCTCTTCTTCTAACTTGCCTCTTTAATAGCTTTCGTATCTGACATGTCCCTAGGTCAGAAAACTCCCAAGCAGATGAAATGGCATAGTTAGCCTCAGCAGACCATCAGACCTCTGCCATGGCGTCCGGGTTGAGTACCTGACCCATCCAGTAGTCTCCCCAGATCACGAGTAATTCACCTGCTTCAAGACGAACCTATCCCATGGGCCCAAGACATCATCACATTCCTCCAGTAGGGAACACTTTTAGCAGACAAACTTGAAGCCACTAAGTCAGGACTCGATCGTTGAATTACGTCATTATCAGTGGCACCTTGTATAAAAAGGGATTCTCGCGACTATATATAGTGATTCCGATTTTGACCCATTACTTATTGTATTCCAGACTCGGGTTGGTATGGTTTTGAATAGTTATTCATATCTCTTTCCCTTATCTCCCCTTTATTTTTGGTTATCGGGTTGTAGTTGTGCATTTGGGACAAGTTGGTTGCTTGTTTTTTCTAAACCTTTGTTGCCCAGATTTTGGCTCTTCCGCTCAAGCGGGCATTCTTGCGCTAGAGTGGGCTTCACACATTTTGCTCTTCCACTCAAGCGGGCATTCTTGCACTCAAGCGGAATTTTTCAAGTCTCAGTACTTTTGCAATTCTAAAAATACTGAAAAGCGCATTGGACGCCCAAGTGTCCAGTCTCATGCTCGAGTAGGGTCCTTCGTCTACAAAAACTTCTGGAAATATGTATTCTAAGCTGGAGCGCCAACTTTCACGCTTGAGCAGAACTTTGTGTCTGACGCTCCAGCGTCACTATCCAGCTCAAGTGGACTGCGTGTATAACAGTCTGTGAAAGATGTCATTTTGAATCACTTTTTCTTCTCTCTCTCTCTCTCTAAAACTTCCCAAATACCTAGATCCACACACTCTCTCTCTAAAACTCACATTCTCTCGAAGATTTCATCTAAATCCGTTGGGATTTCTACCTTAGTGTTTTGAGAAAAAGGTAGAGCGCTTTAAGATCTTCATTTTGATCTGAATAGAAGTGGGTTTCGATGTTCTCGGTGTTCCACTCTAGCTTGGCTCGTCTTTTCTCCTTGATGTAGGGATTTTTCTACACTTTCAAATGGTTTTTAGCATAGTTATTTGTTATTTTGTAACAATGGTGGGGCTTGGGGGTGTCTTTTGAGCAAACTTAGGGTTTGGGTTCAAAGGTGGAAGAGGGTTTTCTATGTGGGTGTTATATAAATGATTATGGGGTTTGGATATGAGATTACCATGTATCAAAATGGTTTGATTTTGGCCCTTTGGTCGAGATTTGAAAAAATGAAGAGTTTTGCCCTAAAATGTTTTGGATAATTATTTTGTATAAATAATTAAATTAATATGAGGAATGTAAAATTGGGAGGATGTATACATGAACTATGTTGTTGGATTTGTTTAATCAATCACCCCATGAAAATTTGATGAATTATCTGTTATAAAGATTGTATATCTGTTTAGAGATATCTGTATTGGGCTATCGGTAAAGGATAACTTTGTTTGTTGTAGAAATACATCTGGATTAGGATGAACTGAAACTAGTCCATGGTTGGTTGTCATTAAATATGACTATATTTATATACATTGTATATGTATGATTATTTAGAAGTGGAAAGGAAATGTACTCCATTGTTTGATTATGTGTTTAAATACATTACATATGTATGAATGATTATTTGGGAGAAGAAAGGGGATGGACTCTATTATAATTAAGTTGGTCGGAGTGTCATGGGTGAAAGTCCAAAAATTATACATGGGTGCCTAGCCCACGGATGAAATATCCGCAAAATGACAATTGTAGTACTTGTATAGCCTACGTTTACATGGGTCCCGTTGACGGTTGCCCGCGGACAAAATATCCATGAAATGGAAGTTTGAAGTGTTTATGTATATGTGATGTATGATTTGAAACCATTGAGTTGTAGCCTCTATTTGGTTGTTGAGAATTAATGAAATTGACTCATGAATTGAGAAAGATAAGTGAACGACATAATGAATTGAGAGAGAATGGATTAAGACTTGAATTTGATATTTTGTGAGTATATAAATTCATGAAAGTTTTATCACAAGCATTGTATATGCACTTTGTACTTATATCTCTGCTAAACCTCATATATTGTGTTAGATGATTCCTACTGGGCTGTGGTTCACCTTATTTGGGAAAACATTTTCAGGTAATAATGGAATGCCTCCACCAAGGCAATAGCGTGGGAGAGATTTTCGAGAGCAAGAGCTTCTTACCTTGATTGTATATTTTTGTAAAGCCAAGGGTTTAAGATGTAATGAGCGAAACTCACTTTTGTTGTAACCAAGTCAAGGCTTGGAAAAATGTAAGCCAATAGGGTATTTAATTATGTTAAACTCTTTTGGATCATTAACTTCAAGTAATGAAAGGACTATTTACTTTGATTTATGCTGTTATTAATATATGTTTGGATTGTATTTATTGTATTACTTTGGGGGCGTTACACTATATCTCAGATGCCACAATAATGACGAAGTAACCTATGTAATGAGAGAAATACATGAGGGAGTTTGTAGGAATCACTTTGGGGGACGATCTCTGGCTCATAAAATTCTCCGCACGGGTTACTTTTGGCCCACACTTAGTAAGGACGCCGCTGATTTTGTGATAAAATACGACAAATGCCAATGCTTCGCTAACATCCCCTACACCCCTCCAACGGAGTTGATTACGCTCAGCAGCCCTTGCCTCTTCGCTAAATGGGGAATTGATCTCGTGGATCCCCTACCAACCGGCAGGGGCCAAGTAAAATTTTCCATAGTCGCCATCGATTACTTCATTAAGTGGGTCGAAGCGGAACCTCTTACCAAGATCACTGAGTGGAATACCACTAAGTTCATCTGGCAGTCCATTGTGTGTCGTTTCGGGGTTCCCCAAGCCATTGTCTCTGACAACGACAAGCAGTTTGACAATGCCAAATTCAGAGAATTCTGCGTAGAACTCAACATCAAAACTTGTTTCTCCTCCCCAGGCCATTCTCAAGCCAACGATCAAGTGAAGGTTACCAACAACTCCCTGTTGAAAATCATCAAGACTAAGCTGGAAGCCGCCAAGGGCCTTTGGGCAGAGGAATTGTCAAATGTCCTCTGGGCCTATCAGACGACCGCCCGAACTCCAACTGGGGAGACCCCATTTCGTCTGACATATGGCGCCGAAGCCATCATCCCTGTGGAAATTGGCCTACCGACACCTAGAGTTATCCACCCCAATCTATACCTAAACGAAGACCTTCGGAGGGCCGACCTGGACCTTATCGAGGAACTGTGGGAAACGGCCGCCATTCGACTAGCCGCATACCAACAGAAAGCAAGGCAGCACTATAATCGCAGAGTCCAACCGAGGGCATTCACAGTAGGAGACCTCGTATTGCGCGAAGCCACTCTCGCCACTAAAAACCCAACCGAGGGCAAGCTAGCAGCTAAGTGGGAAGGCCTTTACATTGTCAAAACAAGACCCCACCTAGGCACATACCGTCTCCAAGACATAGAGGGCAGAGACCTTCCTCATCCATGGAATGCTGAACACTTGAAACACTATTTCTAGTAAAGCGACATTTCCTACTTTTTGTTTAATTTAAATTGTTGGACGTTTTATTTTGTTGATCAGAACACTGGTCTGTTTTGGCTCTTGCTATGCAATACATATATTTATGATCATAGGACTATGACAACAATTCAAGCTTCCTCTTATCTATGTCATGCCTTAATCCAAAGTTAAACAAATCCGGCTGAATTAAATATAGACTGAGCACAACATGCTATGCCAGACCGAGCATGCAGCACTCAGCCAGACTGAGCACAATACGCTCTGCTAGACCGAGTATGCAGCACTCAACCAAATTGAGCCCTCTAAAAGCCTCAGCCAGACTGAGCACAATACGCTCTACTAGACCGAGCATGTAGTACTCAGCCAGATTGAGCCCTCTAAAAGCCTCAGCCAGACTGAGCACAACACGCTCGGCCAGACCGAGCATGCGGTGCTCAACCAAATTAAGCCCTCTAAAAGCCTCAACTAGACTGAGCACAACACGCTATGCCAGATCGAGCATGCAACACTCAGCCAAATTGAGCCCTCCAAAAGCCTTAGCCAGACTGAGCACAACACGTTCAGCCAGACCGAGCATGCGGCGCTCAACCACACTAAGCCGTCCAAAAGCCTCAACCAGAATAAGCACAACACGCTCGACCAGATCGAGCATGCGACGTTCAGCTAGATTGAGCCGTCCAAAAACCTCATCCAGACTAAGCACAACACGTTCAGCCAGATCGAGCATGTGGCGCTCAGCCAGATTAAACCCTCCAAAAGCTTCAGCCAGACTAAGCACAACACGCTCTACTAGACCGAACATGTAACGCTCAGCCAGACTGAGCCCTCCAAAGCCTCAGCCTAACGCTAAGTATGAAGAGCTCTGCCAGACCGAACCCTCCAAAGCCTGAGCATCAAACCAAGCACGAAGACGCACAATGTTTTTATAACTTAATTTTCAGCTTTATGGGCAGATAGTTACATGATTCTTTTAGTTCACTTTTAAGTCTCCATAGCCATATTACCTTATACAATTTTTAAATCTTTCCATGCACAGGTTCATTCTATACACAATACACAATAAAAAACAATAAGAAAAACTATCATTAAGGCAGATACGAACTAAAACTTCACAAATCTGAGTCATAACTTCTTTATATTTAAATCATCACAAACCATCATACTTAAATTCCACACATTCTTTACAAGGAGCTCTTTCTCAACAAAAAAGAAAAAAAGAAAAAAAAGCAACAACAACAACAACAACGCCGCTTAAGTCTAATATCTACATTACTCCACCTTCACCCTCATCTCGTTCCTTTCCACTAGATATTAGTTCTTCTTCATCAACGCCCTCGTCCAATAGGGTTTGAGCAATGTCCTCCTCCCCTGGCTTTAGGAGTCTAATGTCAATCTTTGGGAAGATCTCTGCAGCCTTCCGCTGGCAACTGACCTATCCACTATCCTAATATTGGCTCATTACATGCTTATAATAGTCTGACTGTTGGAAGTTTTGGATTATTTCCCCTTTGGTCTCCCTTTCCACCAGTTTAGCAGCTGCTACGCTCGAAGGTCTTGCCCTACCTTCCATTTCTCTCTCCAAACCTCTCGCCACTGCTGCGTCCACTGCCATTTGGAACTCAGATGATAGCTTAAACTCTTCTACTGTAGTAACGCACATATCTGGGTAACCAGCTCTTTCCGATGCCATCATCTTGGTCAGCTCTGCATTTTTGGCCCTTTCATCTGCTAAGGCCTTCGTCAACTCAGCCGCCCGTGCCTTCGCCTCTTCTTTCTCCCTTAGAGACGATTCACGCAGCTTTTCATTGTTGACTAGGGCTTCTTTTAACCTTTCTTTCACAGTCTCACATGCCAACCTTTCCTCTGCCAACAGTGCCTTGGCCTCATCCAACTTACGCTTGGCATATTCAGTCACGAAGCCTTGCACCACTGCTAACACCTTCATTTTCTTGGCCTTTTGTGCATGTTTCAACCCTTGATAACACGCATTCCGTGCCGCTGAGCGCCAACGTGCACGCTCCGTGTTTGCTTTCCCCAGCTTTGCCTGGGCATTCTCTAGCTGCGCTTTCAGTGGGGCCATCTCTATCTTTGCCCTCATACTCTTCCCCACCAACGCCACTGCTGGGGTCAGCGATTCCATTTGGGCTAAGTAAAATGCCCTCATTAGGTCAGCGTCGCCAAATCTGGACACATCCCTAACTGCGGCATCATCTACCGCTTCTAACAAACGCTCTGCCGCCACCCGCGCATTGCTTAGCACATTGGCAGACTCTTCCCCTGTTAGCAGGAGACCAACTGTTGCTCCTAGATGGCGCGCAACCATCCCTCTGGCGCCCGTAGCTATGATCGTTAGGGTAGGCCTCACCTCACCCACATTCCCCTCTGCTAAGCCCTCATTCTCCCTTCTTTCCTTTAGCACTCGTCCATTGCCACTCTACTCCTTCACCCGCCCTTCCTTCGTCCCC
The DNA here is from genome assembly GCA_036172215.1 of Camellia granthamiana. Classification (NCBI taxonomy): domain Eukaryota; kingdom Viridiplantae; phylum Streptophyta; class Magnoliopsida; order Ericales; family Theaceae; genus Camellia; species Camellia granthamiana. The sequence goes on from CM069906.1 coordinate 109,094,672, forward strand.
CCAACTCCACTATCTCCGCGATTGGGGGCTCGCTCCCTTCCTTAACATCCATCCCTGGCCTGGGTCCTACATGCACTTCATTGTTCGCCATTACCCCCTTTGTTTTCTTTTGGGTCGTCTCTCTCTCCTTCCCTTCAGTCGCCTCTTTCTTTTTCTTTCCCAAAACCCTTTCTACCTCCGCCTTACTCCTCTCCTTCCAAGGGTCCAGTAGCGCTTTTAGCGGCACAAAAGTCCTTCCCTACCAGTGGTTTGGGCCTTGGACGAGCCTCTAGCCTCACACTCACCTTGGCCTTGTATTTTCTACCGCAGCCATGATTTACTTATCTTTAACCTTTTGGGCTTTCCTTCTAGCCTTAAGTTCCTCGACTAAAGGGTCGGCCTATGTAGGTTCAGGCCCTAAACCAAAAGTGAACAATGCCAATGGCTTCACCAGGTCGTTCTATTTCCGCCCCTCCTTATCCTTCCACGCCCTTACTTGTTTCACCTTGCCCTCTGCTACCGCGTCTAATTTTGGTTCGACCGACTTGGTGGGGACTTTCTACATTATCCGCACCCCTCTTCCACCGTTCTCTGACACGAAGAACCACTTCGATCGCCAGCCCTTCACGGACGAAGGCAATCCAGCGACTAGCCCTCTTCCTCCTACTACTGCTTGAAATGTCACCCAGGTCTCCTACTGGCCTGACGCTTTGTAACACGAAAAAAACTCCTCCACCGTCATCGCTTTCCCGTCGGTCGCCTGTGGCCAGGAAATCACACACGCCAACAAGAGTTTCCATGCATTTGGCATCAACTGACCGGGTGCCATCTCTAACCGATTCAACACTTCCACCACAATTTGCGGAATGGGTAATCTCAAACCCCCTCGGAACGCCTCTTCATAGAACGTGAACTCCATAGGCCTCACGTCTGATGCCCTCTCTTTTGCCGACGGCAATCTCAACTCCACCTTCGCCAGAATCTGATACTTCACTCGCTACTCTTTCAAGTCTTCCAGCGTCAACGTTGATTTATCTGCTTTGGTGTGCCAGTGGTCGGGGGCCATTTGTCTCACAAGTTGTGCGGCTGATATCACCATTGTTGACGAGGGTAGTGATGGTCTCTTCTTTCAATTTTCACTAGGGCTGCAAACGAGCCGAGCCGAGCCGAGCTTTGCTGGGCTCGAGCTCGGCTCGTTAAGTTATCGAGCTCGTTTATTGAGCTCGAGCTCGGCTCGGCTCGTTAATTTTTATCAAACTCGAGCTCGGCTCGGCTCGGCTCGGTAAATTTTTTTTAATATTATTTATATTATTTAAATATAAATATTTAAATAAAAAATATTATTTATATTATTTAATATATAAAAAATGCATTTATATTATTATTTATATATATATTTATATATTTTTAATATATAAATAATGTATTTATATATGTTTATATATTATTTAATATATAAATATATATTTATTATATAATTTAATTAAAGATAAACGAGCCGAGCCTACCGAGCCGAACACATGCGAGCTCGAGCTCGGCTCGTTAACGAAACGAGCCCAATAATCGAGCTCGAGCTCGGCTCGTTTACTAAACGAACCGAGCCGAGCCGAGCCCTTACCGAGCCGAGCCGAGCCTGTTCACGAACAGCTCGGTTCATTTGCAGCCCTAATTTTCACCCAATCTCCCTGCCTTGTACTCCTCTGCCAGGGCAATACCATCATCATCCCTTAGCGCGTCTGGTGTCAGAACGGGGGCTCTCTCTTCCACCATTTCACTCATATTTATATAAATCGCTTCGGTTGCAGGGGCAAGAAAACTCGTAACGTGCAACAATAGTAAATCACACAACACGAATGAGCTCACGTCTAGGATTCGTCGGCTTCTCGTGATTAGGTAAGTAAATTGTACAAGTCCAAAGGCCCAAAGCTTGCTTGTGTTCCACGGGTTGTTATTGAACTTTGCGAGTTTCAAAACAAAACCAAAACCACGATAACACCCTCGTCTTTTGCAATCCACCACTATAAACGACCTTTACCCTTTTCCCACATTTTCATTAGCGGTTCTAATCCCCCCTACGCGCGCACACCCACCACGCCGCCACTAGTACTTATTTATTCTTTTCCTGTCTGTTCCACGTTACATCATCATGTGCCTACTCGCTCCTCAAGCCCCGTGCGCCGTCATTGACTTTTCAGCCACCTCTGCAATCGGCCCTCCTCGCGGTCAGGCATCCCGATTGACCACTTTCGTAGTTGACCCTCCTCCTAGTTGGCCACCTTCGCAGTCGGCCCTCCTCCCGATCGGCCATCCTGGTCGGCCATCTTCGCCGTTGGCCCTCCTTCCGGTCGACTATCTTGCTCGGTCACCTTCGCAGTCGGGTCTCCTCCCGGTCGACCATCCAGCCCGGTCACCTTCGCAGTCGGCCCTCCTCCCAATCGGCCATCCTCCCAATCGGCCATCCTACTCAGTCACCTTCACAGTCAGCCCTCATCCTTATCAGTCATCCCGCTTGGCCACCTTCGCAGTCAGCCCTCCTTCGGGTCGGCAATCCCACTCGACCACTCTCGCGGTCGGCCCTCTCTACTGTCGGCAGCCGCCTGGTCGCTCCTCCTCCCCCCTCACTCTTACCCTCTCCCCAAACTTGGGGGACTCTCTCCGCCTTTCCTATTCCCTTCGTTGGACTAAAGCTGCACTCGAGACTGGGGGACTACTGATATCGATGGACACCCAGGAGGGCCTAACCTACGGATCAAGGCCCAGTCCACATCCCAGCGATTAAAGCCCAATAACTCTGAGAAATCAACACTAGGCCAAGACCAATAACATTTAAACACTTGCCAAACAGAGGCCTAGACACGTAAGTAGACAAAAGATCCTGCACAGTTATTGCACCACACATCAGCCATTAATGAGACTCGCACAGTATTAAATACTACAATCCCTTCACGTCGGAGGAGACAGACTCACCATGAACAATGCGAGCTAGAATATAGACTTTCGACTAACACGACAATTTGGAAGGGACAAATAAATGATGAACAAAGGATATAAGGAAGTTTGCAAGACGCATTAAAGGTTAAGTTATTTATTCTTTCTCTTCTTCTCTCTACGCAGTCAATCTCTCTTATTCTAACTCGATCGTCGGAGGGTCTGTTGAGGGGATTACCTCCCCCTTTGGACCTTTTTTGCAGGAACGTTTTGTGGGCATCAAGACTAGCGAAGCCGTTAGAAGTGTGGATCAGATTGACCCATCTTCCGTTGAAATCAAATTATCATCAGAATCAAACTCTGAAGTAGGTTTAACTTTATAATAAATCTACATTTGTGCACATTCAGAGGCGTTTAAGATTATGGACTTTGAAAATGCATATCGTTTGGTATGAAATCCATGGCTCCAGACAAAAGATGCCAAAAAAAAGAAAAAAAAAAGGTCCATCACTCATTCAGGAGTTGTGAGGGTAAAGGCGAATCGGAAGTCCTCGAGTTGGCCTTGGGAGAAGATCAATCACAACTTTTTCATCAGTAATTAGCTTCTCCCATTTGAATTTTATCACCACATTATGCATGAAAACAAGTATGACTAGCTGTGTATACTCATTTCCAGGACACATCCGAGGACCCCTCCAAAAGGAACGAATGTAAATGGAGGTAGTCTATTTCCTTCAAATCTTGATGGATCAAACTTTTCTAGATTTGGGAAGTACTTCGAGTTTTTGTGTGTGAAATGTGACATCCAATGTAACTGTCAACAAAAAGAGAGAAAATCATCAATAAAGACTCTAGTTTCCAGAACTTTTAAAGTATTTGAGAGAAACTTTAGTTAGGAGTTAGCTTAGTGCCTTCCATCCCTTTGGAATTGTGTATCCAGTATAGGTGAAGTCACTAATAGCCTCTCTGAATGTTCCAAAAGAGGGTGGTCTCAGTCTCAGCACTTCATTTGCAACATTCCATGAGTACTTCATCTTACTTATGTCCTCCCAATTAAGCAACTCTTTTGGTTCTTTTTTTGATCTTGTTATCTCCATTTGCTCTTTTTGGTCATCACATGTACCCATTGGAAACATACAATAACATCAGATCATAAATTATACCAAGATTCTTTTATTTCCTCATATTAATGCTTTGTTAGCCAATATCTAATATCATCATATCACATTAAAGCCTACTGGGTTACGAGATATAACAAGCTTGGACAACTCAAGTAGTTGTATTTGTTTGGGGGATTAGATCATGGGATTGATGTATGATAGTCGATCCTGAATCTCACATTTGGATACCAAAAGAAAATCTAAGATTGAGAGTTCATCTGGACAGTACGTATGCCCCCAAAAGGGGACTATCGAGTCCCATCAAGGAGTTAAGAGACTAAAATATCTTCAAGCTGCGGTCATTATACCAGTAGTCCACAGTAGTGATTCCAAAGAAAACATAGGATTACATAGAAATCTACTAATCCCCCTACTAATCCAAGGACATTCCAAATGTGGGATAGGATACATAATCCTAAGGGATTGATAATCCCCGGACAAATTATCTTATATGATCCAGTCCGTCGATATTATGGTCACTAAATATATAGACATTATTGCTAGTAACTCACAAACTATTTATGTTAGCTTCTTAGTTATACTAAAAAGTAATGGAACAGCAAAAGTTCCCTTCGTTTCTCTTGGGCATACATTGGCTGTTTGCAAACTCTTTGTCTGTCTCTCTCTCTCTTAATTTCCAGATTCTATTCAACATTTTAACCCTTTGATTCATTTTTGACAGCAGAGTATGGTAATGCTTTAAAATCATTTACGAGTGTTCTGCTAAACAGAAAAAAGCCACAAATCTAAGTGAGAAAAGTAGTTTGTCTTGCTTACCTCTTAGTACCTCATGGTACACATCAGGAAGCTCTGCCAGATACATCATAATGAAGGTCAGCGCAGCATTGAGAGTGTGAGTACCACCATGCAGCAATGCAACCAAGGTAGTGGCAATGTCAAATTCAGCCATGAACTGACTGTTCTCATCGTCAACTACAAGCATGTGGGACAACATATCCTGTGTTGGTGACACTCTCTTCTCCGCGAGATCCATTTTCCTCTGCTTAATCATCCCTTGAAGCTCTTTTCTCACTGCCTCGGATGCTTTCACAGCACGGTAAAAAGCCGTCCCTGGAAAATTTATTGCCAGGGACATAGTCCCTTCCACAACCTCCCTAATTCGCTCACCAAGCTTTTCAACTTGTCCTGGATCTTCAACGCTTAAAAGCAACCTGCATGCCATCACGAACGTGTATCTTGTCACAACATCCCAAACCTTGACATGTTTTCCAGTCCAATCAGTCTCCAGATGCCGCTTCATTACCTTGTCCATTGCAACAACATAATTGTGAAGTGCATCTGGTTTCAGAAACGGTTGGAGCATTTTGCGCACTTTAGTAGTCGACTCCTGGATAGATTCATTGTGTGATTTGGGAAATATTTTAGTAATGGCTCTTGGAAACCAAGCCTGGACAAACTTGCCCTCATTGGAGAAGAGGAACTTGTTACCCTCTGCACCGCATAGCATTGCCATAGGTTCTCCCAACAAGGATGTTCTGAAGACTTTTGATGAGTATTTGTGAATCCTATCCGTTACGAATTTTTCAGGTACTCCATTCCTGAGCTTGGAAAAATACTCCAAACTTTCGCCTAGGATAGGCCAACCTTTTCTTCCAGGAGGGAGTAGAAAATTCTCATTTGAGATGCTTCCAGTGGCTGATCTTCGGGGATAATTGAGAGAGAGATAGAAGACAAAGATAATAACACAGGGGAGCATGTACAAGAACAAGAAAAATTCCATTAGCCTATCTATGAGTTGATGGTTATGTTGACAAGATTGAATTTTTAGTATTCGAAAGATCTGTAAAATCAACGAGCAATTGGTGTGTAGTTTGTACTGGATTCAGGATTAAACAAGAGATGAACTTTGGAAAGAGGGTTCTCAATACAAGAACACTTGAAATTAAATAATAATAATAAAAAAAAAGTGTCAAGTTGAACTACTCCATTCCTATGCTCGCTTTAATAGAGAATTCATTAGTATGAACAGAACAGAGCTATTGTGTTTTTCTTGACATGAACAAACAAATTGAAGAAGGGAAAAGGGGGAAAAAAAAATGTCAACATTCACATGGAAAGGCCATTATTTGCGCCAAAGCAGAAATAGTGGTGGATCAGAGAAGATTAGATCCCATAAAAAGGAAAAAGAAAAAAGAGCAGAAGTAGATTAGAGGACAAAATGTAGGAGAAAGGAAATAACAATAATAATATAATGCAATTATGAGGCCATTGTGGTTGACTTTAGGGTGATTAACAGAAAAAGACACAAATCCAATGAATGAATCAAGATTGATCAACTGATATTCTCATTTGAAAGTGAAATATAATCAATGAAAGAGGGAATTAAAATTTCCAGTGGTAGTAAAAAAAGGGAGAACGCCTTTGCTGGGGGATCGAACCCAGGTGACAGACGGGAATATTCACCACTATACTACAACGACTTGATACCCTATTTTTTTGGGATAAATTACACAAAGCTCTATTGAGAGAAAATATATTAGTAGAATTTATCTAAACTATTTATAATTTTTTAAAATTTTTTTTATTTAGAAGTCTGTACCAAACTATTTGATATAATTTCTATTTACAACAAGGACGAACATAAAGAATGGCCAGGGTGGCTATGGCCCCCTTAAACTTTTCAAAATTATGAAATAACTCCATATGTTATGAACAATTTTCATATTGTATATAGAAGTATTCCTAATTTTAAAAAAAATTCTTCCATTATAATGCATATAGGATAATCACAAATTATTTAATATAATAATATTAATTTCATTACAAAGATATAATTTTTATTTATATCAATTAATGAAATGCTTAAAATGCCTAAGATTATAATTACATAGCTAAATCAAAAATTGTATGAAATAATTGGAGTAAGTATTAAAAAAATGACTGATATAAATTTATTAATTTTTCTCATTACTAAATTTTCCCCCTCAAAGTTTGTGTTAAAATTTCTCTTTCATTAAATGATTTTATTTTTTTTACTACCTATTTCGGCCTCCTTATGTATGACTTCGTTTTGATTTATAACTTATTAAATAAAATAAAATATAATTATTTAAAAGTTGGGGATGTGTTCTCTCCATGTTGAACAATTGCCCACCTAATCAATTGTTTATTTTTTTACTCTCATGATTTAAGCTAAAGAGGCAGGAGTTTATTTATTTTTTTACTCTCATGAATTAAGCTGAAGAGGCAGGAGTGTGAAAAAAAAAAAGATAAATTAAAAATACACTCTCTGATGCTTGCTTAAAATATAAATTGTCTTCTGTGATTCAGAAAATTATAAATATTTTATTATCAAAATTTTGTGTTTAACAGAATTAACTAAAAAAAACGAAATTTATAACTGCTCTTTTATACAATAATAAAATTACTTGAATCATTAGTTTAAATATATTTCTAATATTATTAAAAATTATTGATTGACTTAATGATTTATTAATAAAATGAGCGATTTGTTATAAAACTAAAAATTTCAAAGATGGAATGTAATTTCTAAAAACACAAGTGCAATTTGTATTTTAACAAAATTCAGAAAATGTATTTATAATTTATTTAAAGAATAAATAAATAATGAGCTTAAAGAGACGGGAGTCTAAAAATTTTAAAAAACAAAAAAAATAGAACGCCGTTGCCGGGGATCGAACCCGGGTCACCCGCGTGACAGGCGGGAATACTCACCACTATACTACAACGACTTGATATTGAACGAAGTCGGAATACAAAATAATTAAACACTAATAAAAAATTTCTTATTAGGCTTTCACTTTTCCAGTTTTATTTGATAGTTGGTACCAGAAATAAGTAGCAAGGCTTTAGTTTGTTGAAAAATATGTAACTCATTTAATATATTCATTTCTAGTCAAAACAGTTATTTTAACCATTTACAAAAAAATATTTAGAAAATTCTAAATAAATTAATCTTTTGACATTAAATTTCCTATAAAATTATTTTTAGTCAAATAAATTAATTTTCATGCTAATTTTTAAAAGAAGTTTAACTACGTTTTAGCATAAGTTGCTTTGCATTTTTTTTAAAAATATTTACGAGTAATTTGTTTTATGGTGCAAAATTTACATTGTTTATAAAAAGAAACTGTTAGAAATTCACAATTTTAAACCTATAATTATTTGACCATTTTTTTAGGCAAAACCAACATCATTTGCTGCGACGTCATTACTCTCACTACCTCCTTCGACCGGGTGGTAAAAAGCGAAATGAAGAAACATAAGGAAGATGATAAATATTAATGTTAAATTTATCACTGATAATATTTATCAATGTTTTTCAGATCACTTAATTAATTACTACCTCTCACTCTTATACTCACACTTACACATACACTCGCTTATTCATTCACATAAACACACTGATACACTTAAACATAAAAAAGAAAAATAAAGTAAAATTGATAAATTTATCACTATAAATTTATTTACTGATATCTAAATTTTACAAATAACAAATCTGGTTTAACCAGATATTTACAAATAGATTCATCAATATGTACGAACACATACATATATATACATATAGATCTTAGGAACTTAAGTGAACATGTCAGGGTCAAATCGACATCCCAAAATGGTCAAATCAAAAGTTACTTGTGAAGATTTATGAGTTAAAAATAATTAGATTTGAGGCCCGTTTATTTTGGGATATAATAGATGGAGTAAAGCCTCGTAGCTCGAAAAAAGAACGGCTCGAATGGCTCGACCCTCCCATCCCTCTCGTCTTCCATTTTCGACTGAAACAGGGAGAGGGAGAGGCAGAGAAGCAGAGGGAAGAGAGAAAGAGAGAGAGGGAGAGAAGCAGAGGGCAGAGGGAAGATCGCCGATGCCCAGCCGCGGATCGTCGCCCAGCCGCCGATCGTCTCTTCGCCCGCCGTCGTCGCCCAGCTCCAGATCGTCAGATCGTCACCGCCGTAGCTCGAATGGCCCCCTCCCCTCCCCTCCCTCCTCCTTCAGCCATTTTTATGGCCCCCTCCCCTCCCTCCTCCTTCCTCCTCCTCCTCCTCCTCCCTCCTCCTCCTCCTCCTCCTCCTCCTCCGACGAATTCGAGCCAAATTCGAGCCTCGAATTCGAGCTACGAATCATCACTCTAATAGATGGGAGGAGATTAGGATAGATGTATGATTATTTAGTGTTATGTTTGTTTATAGAGTTGGGGAAGAGATTAGGATGGAGGAAGGGGTTAAAATAGAGGTTGGAAGGGGGATTGAGATGAAGGAGGTGGAGGTGGTATTAGAAAAATAGTGAGGGATTAGAAATTTTTTATTTTTTTACATATTGAGATTTTTTTTTTAAACATTAATGTTTAATTTTTTTTATTTTTTTATTTGTTTTATTATTTTATATAAAAATAATTTAACAATTCCTATACTAACAACTATCATCAAAACAAACACAATTTTACTTAATCCCCTCACTATCAATCCCCTCCATTCTATCTCTGAAAACAAATGGGGCTTGAAAAGTCACTAGTAATAACAACAAAACAAGAAGATGATGGTGAGAAATGTGTGGCATTGACGGGAGAGTGGTGGTGTGTATATCGGCGACAATAGAGTATGAAACAACACTAGTAGAGATGATTGGTGAATAATGGTAATAGCCAAACGATGATGGCGGTGGTGGTAAATGGACGACATGGCAACGGTGATAGTGTGGCAAAGGCGGCAGTAAATGGTGGTGGTGTAATGATGGTTGTAGTAAATAGTGGTGGTGTAAAGCTCTTTAGAAAAATAGTAGAGAGGGAAGAAAATTAGGATGAAAAGTTTTCTGAAAAATAAGAGAAAGAAATAAAAAATAATAAAAAAGAGAAATTTAATGAAAGCAATATAAGTATTATAGAATTTATTAGTATATTTAAAAGATAAATAAAACATATAAGTATTGATCCATTTAAGAGGATTAGTTGATAATTAACCCTTAATATAATTAGTAAATTGTTTATTTATTATTGTTTGCACAACGTTAGAGACCTACATTTGAGACATTTAAATATAACACAACAATATGACACAAAAATAGAGTCCCACATAATTAAGTATGTAACAAATCAAAAGTCGATGCCTAGAAAATTTTATTAAGAATGTCAACCATTTAATGTTTCGGTGCTACTAGGGAGGTAAGTAAATTGAAAAAATCAAATAAATCAATTGTATTAGATCAAACCTGCTATATTTGGTTTATTTTTTTAATAAGAATCGGTCCGGATGATTTTTAAATTTGATTTTTTTCGATTTTTGATTTCATATCGGTGTAAGTATTTTGTGCACCGAACTAAACTGAAACTGACCGCTTCAACATATATTATATATATAATCTAATAATATAATGATATTAATAAGTATAATAAATTATTAACTTTAATTAATTAATCTTATTATCTTTATAACCTAAGCTTGTAAACTCTTATTATATATAATCTTAATTCTAACTTATTATTCTTGAAATTTTAGTATTTTTTAACCTTTTTTTGTTTTTTGTTTTTTTGTTAATCTAGGAATTGAAAAATATTTATTAAATGGATAGATTGAATATGTTTAAATGATGGACAAATAACTAATTTAATATTTTTATATAGATTCATGATTATATTTAAAAATGGCTCAAATTTAAAAAGTTGTAGACCTATTAAATAGCATACTTTCAATCGGTTTGGTTTTGTGCGATTTGATGGGAGAAGAGATTTGTATTGGTATTTAAAATAATAAAATTGATATTATCAATTAGATGAAATTTTTTTATCTAAATACTGATAGTACTGTTCCTAAGTGCTACGCATCAATTACTATACTAATTAATATATCAATACATACTATAACATTACAATTTTAAAATTATAAATTTCATTCATTATATAAATTATAAAAATTTAAAACTAATAAAATTATATTACATTATTTATTAATATAAATTATAAAAATTTAAAACTAATAAAATTATATCACATTATTTATTAATATTTTAACTAATATATGAATGGATACGGATACAACAATGATTCATTCCACTAAAAACACCACAACTAATAGCACTAATGTGTTAAAAAAAAAAAAATACAACTTCAAAACTAAAATATCACATTATTACTGGTGGAACCCACTACTACTTAATTAGTGGGAGTAATAATTAGTACTCCCACTCATGTCCCATACGGATATTTTGGTTGCAGATTTCCTCGGTCTTTCCTTTCTCTTTTACTTTCAACCCCATTTTTGACTCCCTCAAGTGTTTGCAAAGCACTCGCTTCATCATCAAAACCACTCTCTTCCCCTTCCAAGCTAGGGTTCGAAACTAGGGTTTTTCATTCTTCCTCTGTAGATCTCCAACAATGGGATCCCTATTCAGCAAGAAAACTGGGGGAAGCAGTAACGGAAGCTCCCAATCGAACCCCAATTCAAACCACTTCACTCCCGATCTCATCACCTCCTACGAAGCAGCTTGTGAGCTCGATCCAGACCTCCAATCCTTCGATTCGAGCCTCCAAGAGCGCACCAGCAGAGTCATCTCCACCCTCGCCGTCGGCGTCGAGGTCCGATCACTCTCCCTCGACTCCCTCCGCGAAGTCACCGGCTGTTTGCTCGAGATGAACCAGGAAGTCGTCAAAGTCATCCTCGATTGCAAGCAAGACATTTGGAACAACCAAGAGCTCTTCGATCTTGTTAAACAGTATTTTGAGAACAGTCTATTGACTCTGGATTTCTGTACTGCTCTCGAGAAATGCCTCAAGCGAGCTCGAGAGAGGCAAGTCATCGTTCAAGTTGCGTTGCAGCAATTCGAGCTCGAACAACAACAGAGGGAAGGAATCAATAATAATGATAATGGCGACTGTTTCGCCAAAACATTGCAGGAATTGAAGAACTTCAAGGCCGCCGGAGACCCTTTTACAGAGGAGTTCTTCTCTCTGTTTCAGTCTGTTTACAGGAATCAAATTTCGATGTTACAGAAGCTGCAATTGAAGAAGAAGAAGCTCGATAAGAAATTAAAGTCCTTGAAGTCGTGGAGGAAGGTTTCGAGTGTTATATTCGCAGTTGCATTCGCGGCTGTTTTGATTTGCTCGGTCGTGGCGGCGGCAGTTGCAGCGCCCCCGGTTGTGACGGCTTTGGCAGCTGCGGCCGCAGTTCCGCTGGGAACGATGGGTAAATGGTTTGATTCTCTTTGGAATAAGTATGAGAATGAAGTGAAAGGAGAGAGGGAGATCATTAGTTCAATGCAAATTGGGACTTATATTGCGATTAAAGACTTCGATAGCATTCGGGTTCTTGTGGGTAGATTGGAAATTGAAATGGAATCTCTGTTGCAGAATGCTGATTTTGCTCTTCAAGAAGAGGAAGCAGTGGTTTTGGCAATTGATGAGATCAAGAAGAAACTGAGTGGGTTTATGCAAACCATTGATGATTTGGGTGAGCATGCTGATAAGTTCAGCCGCGACATTAGGCGGGCGAGGACAGTGATTTTGCAAAGGATTATCAGATATCCCACCAACAATTGATATACAACTTTGGTATGTTTTGTTTGTGATTTGTTGTACAATTTGAGCACATTGCGTGGCCATTTTACCTCAACCAGAACCCTTTGTGAGGATAAATTTATCATAAAAAAGAGAGATTTTTACTGTAACAGGCCATTGTAGAGTTGATATTTGTGTTTAATTAAATGGGATTTTCTTGGTAGCTTCAATAGATTTCACTTAGTTCGTATATTAAGATCACTGACATTGAAAGCTTTCTATCATTCTATGTAACTAGTTGGTTGTTTGAAGAATGGAAAACATGTGGTTATGCATATGCTATTGAAGTACAGCAAATTAATACCATCTGGAAGACTGGAATAATGTAAGCAGTATAATATATTTTTGGTTACTTAAAGTTTGAGATTATACTAAGCTTGATAGAAGGTGAGCTAGTGCTGATAGTCAATTTTGTGTTTTATTCATGAAAGAATTGTGAAGTGCCATGGTCATACACATTTATTTTGATCTTCAATATTGATACCTAGATGCTATATTCAGAAAAGTTTAGTGATGCTGATGATGACTACTTTGCTTTTAGGAAAACAGAAGTCATTTCTTGTTTAAAACATTGGAAGACATACATACCATGCACTAAATTAAGATTACATGTGATTAAGGTGTCTTTGCGAGAGATGTTTAGGCCCGTAAGAGGTCCACAGATTCAGACTTGAAAAAGAAGAAGTTTATGCAATGAACCAAGTAAAATTTTATGTATTATGGGAGGGTTTGGTGTTATTGTTACAATGCACTTTACCAAAGTAAATTGCAATATATTGGCATATTGCATTGGGTGGCATTCCAAGTGGCATTAGATTTAACTTAAGATACGATTTGTAGCTGCAACTATATAATTCATGATCAATGCATTCAATGTTCTCAATGATTTCGATTCAAAGAAGTTAAAATTTCATTGCAATGGGAACTAAGAAATGAGGGAAAGACAATAAACGGGGCTGAGATTTTGAAACTTGAAAGAAGGGTCAATGCAATAAGTAATCATGGACTATGTGAAAATAAATTTGGAAGCATTGGAGCTGCTGCAAATAGGGAGGATTGTATTTATGCTTATCGTGATGATGTTTTGACAGTCTTACATAAATGAATTTTAGATGGAGAAGAGAAGACCTAAGTAGATAAGTTCCTCCTTTTTATTTTGTTTGGTGCTCCATGTCAAGCTAACATACAAAAGCATTGTACTGTTAAGCTGCCAAAGCCTTGACAAAATGAAATCACTTCATCAAGCCCTTTTGTGCGACAGATAGCGGTTCTGGAGCTTGCAATTTCTGCAATTAGTGACTGAGAAATGGGCGTTGGATAATTACCCAAGAAGTCTAGTTATAACTAAATTGACTTTTTCTTTATATTTTTTATTCTGTGGTAAATAAATATGGCCTTTACCCTAAAGGGGTGAACCTAAATGTTGAGTCAGCGAAATTATAGGCAACAACTAGGGGCTGTGACTTGTGAAAAACAAAAAACTTTGTAGAGGTTGAGAGAACTGAAAGTCTGAAATCTATTTTTCTTCGAAAAGCTTCTTTTATTTTTTTATTCATATCAGGGACTTTCAATGAATGCTATCTATTATGTGTGATAATAGAATAATGTTTTGTAGATAATAGCACAATACACATTTTGAGGACATATTGGCAATGGAATCCATTCCAGAAGTTTGATTAGGATCAAGTCAAGCACTTTTAGGATAGGATTAAGCAATGACAACAGCGACTACGAGCGCCCCCGGACAATATTAATGATCAAGAAAATTACTACTTATTTGCTTCAAGAGATCGCCCTTGAGAATTATCTCCATGAAGTCAATTAGATGACATGAATCTGTATTGGTTGCCCATATAATGATGAAGAAAACAAATAGAATGTTCAGATTGCATTACATGGAAAAAGAGAGCATCCCATTTTGAACTTCAAACTCCAAGGTTTTTTTTTTTTTTTTCAGGCAAAAGAAGTTTCTAAAATAATTGAAGACAGAAGTTTAAAAAGAGATTAAGAAAGACAGATTGAGTTAAGATTGTTGTTGTCAAATTAATAAAAAGATCTAACTAGTGTGGTTAGATTATTCGACGACAACTTCAAAAAAAATTTCAAATGTAACAATTTGATTACTTGCAGTGTTTGAAATGTAAACACAGTTAATTGCCTTCGATAATAGTAATGCACATGGGATTTGTAGTGACACCGTTACTATTGAACAATTTTTTTTTTTTTTGTGCCCTCCATATAATCATTCACATAAAAACATTATGTAATAATCTAGCTAGGAACACTATTATTAAAGTTAAAAGGCTGAATCATACTCTTGCAACATGATGGAGTAATTATTTATTTTCTTCTTTAAAATAATATATAAACAGTGTGGATGAGATATATATATATATTTATATAATTTTAAAAAATAAGAATAATATGAATAAATCGCAAAATATCATTAGTCCATGCACAATTATGTGATATTTTAAACTCATGTGATAATTTCTAATTGTGATGAGAGTTTGATTGTATTTGTAATAATCTTTTTATCCTTAATGTATTATGTTTCTTCTTGTTGGTAAAAAATAAAATAAAAAATAAAAAATCATTCACGTAAACAAACATGTTTGCTCAAATAATGAAAATGGAAAGGATCTTGCTAAATCAGTTAATGAAAAATAATATATTTACATAATTTTTATTTAGAAACAAGAATATTTTTAAAAATATAAGTCATCAAATCAAAACTTGTATATTATTCTGTAATAATTTTTATTTATATATCCATAATTTATTCAAAAAATTATGAAATATATTTAGGATTTGATTTTTAAACAAATCAAATTTCAAATTTTAAATTTTAAATACTCATACTTAAAAAGATCGAAACTAATAGAAATTTAAAAAAGAAAAAATTATTAGGTAGAGTATACATTACAATATAAAAGAAATAACAATATAATTATTTAATCTATGTAATGCTAAAAACTATTGATATTTACACACAAGTTCTAATTTATCAACTTATACTCCATTAAATTTTGACAAAGATTTTTTAGGCCTTCAAATCTCATTAATATTTTAATAGTCGGAATTATCCTTCAAATAATAATTGTTCATCATTTATAATTATCTATAAAGGAAAATGATGATTTGACATTTATTTTGATTTTTAAATTTTAAAATATCAACTTTCAAATTGAAAAAACTTTTAAAAAAAAATTATGCGCAAAAAAACAAAAAAAAAAAAAAAACTAAATATTTTTTTTTTGAAAAAATTGAATTATTTTTTTTTGTGCAAAACTAAAAATTTTGTGTCGATAAAAAAGCATGATGATGGAACATTAATGTGCAAAACTGAAAAAAAAAAATAAAAAATGAAAAAACTGATAATGTTTTCAATTTTATTGAATAGTTGAATCAAACCAATAAGTAAAAAGGCAAAAACGTTTAATCTCATGTTTTTTTTTTTATTAGTTAGTAAAATAATTATCTGAAACATGACTATGTAAAATTAATAATGTTTCTAATTTTAAAAATTGAGAAAAACTGATGATATTCTCAATTTTACTAAATATGACCTATTGATTCAAAAAATATTAGATACTATATGAGATACCATAATATTTGTAAATAAGACTTTTAGGTAATTAACTCCAAAAAATAAGTTAAATATTTTATAAATTAAAATATTAAAAAAATATAATATTATTATGTCAGACTTATAAAATTTACTGTATGTTTTTCAAAATTTAACAAAAATCATTATAATTTATCTAAAAATAAAATAAAAAAGATAAATTACAAATATATCTCTTAAAATTTGTTTAAAATACTAATTTTCCCTTATAATTTTAAAAGTTGTAAATACTCTCTTATTCAAAAAATTTCTTTAACAAAATTAAAAAAATAAAATATCTAACTACTATCTTACACAACAATAAAATTATTTAAATTATTAATTAAAATATATTTATAACATCATTAAAAATTTTGATAATTTATTAATAAAATAAACAATTTGTTATGTGATTATAAAATTAAAGGATTATATTATAATTTAGGAGAATTTTTTTTAAAGTCCCTGATATTATGATTTTATAAGATAAAAGACATATAATATTTTTATAATAGTTAAGGTCTCTCAACATTTCTACAGAAAAAATTTGACTCGAAAATTTTTTACCCGACTCAAAGAAATTTCGTCCCGACTCAAAGAAATTTCTCTGATTTCACAAAGAAATTTTAAAATTTTTATAAGTCGGGAAAAATTTCTCTAAATTAAATTTTCTTTATGAAAATATTGAGAAACCTTAATTAATAAAAAAAATATTTTAAACTTTTCCTACAACATGAAGTTAAAAAGAAATATTTCAATAATTTTTTTCTATAATTTATGAAATTTTATGAAATATCACCCTATTTGTTAAATAAAAAAAAAAAAAAACCTATACAAACTCCGCCCATCCCACACCGAGTTCACCACCGCAGCCCACCATCTTTCCACTAACACCGCCGCCCTTATGGCGCCAGTGTCCTCCTCCTCCTTCGACGCTGGCCCCCGTCGCCCTAAGATGGAAATCGACAAAATCGATGCCGTCGCCCCGCCATCGAAATCGTTCATAGAGTTTGAATCTCCGGCAACGGTATCCTTTTCCTCCTCTTTCAGTTCAATCCTACCATTCACTGCTTCAAATTTTCATTTTTTGATGATTTAATTCATAAGATTCACTACACACATCATGCATTTATTTGAATTTGAACTTTAATTTGAGTCCCTGAGCAAGTTTTGCTTCTATTCAACCCTAACCTAATTCCTTATCAATATGAACTACTGTTAATTCCTGAAATCTGAATTTGGCATACTATTTTGTCAATTTAAAATTCTTGAAATTTCCATATACGTCTTTCAAAAAGAAAGCAAAACACCTTCTTTTTTTTTTTTTTTTTTTAATTTTTTTATTTTGGGCCCATATTGATTCCTTGGTATTGGGTCTAATTGATTCTTACATTTGTGTCAAAGCTAGATTTCTGAAACATAGCTGCCTCTTGGTTTGCTGCTTCTGTTGTTAAGCCCTGCCTCTGAATATTAACCAGAGAATTTTCTTTGAAGAGGTTTGACGGTTCTTTATGTTTCTTTCTCATGGTGTCCGTCGATTTCTTAGAAACTACAAGCCCCTTTTTGCTTCCCATATTGATCAGCATTTTGTCTATTGGAAGAAAAGTTCCATCAAATGGGTACATTCCCTTCAACAATTCAAACAAAAAAGACCCTTTCGTCAAATTAACAAACACATGAAAAAACCTCTCAAACCTGTCGAGAAAAGAGATTTGGACCAAAAAGTTTATTCAAGGGATACCATTAGAAACATATCAAACATTTTAAGGTATTCGACTTGGGATTCTGCCCAACAACAGCTAGAGAAGCTCACTATAAGATGGGATTCTTATACGGTCAATCAAGTTCTCAAAACCCATCCGCCAATGGAAAAGGCCTGGCTGTTTTTCAATTGGGCTTCTCGGCTAAAAGGTTTTAAACATGACCAGTTTACTTACACAACCATGCTGGATATTTTCGGAGAAGCTAGGAGGATATCATCAATGAGCTATGTTTTTGAGCAGATGCAAGAGAAGGGGATCAAGATTGATGTGGTTACTTATACGTCACTTCTGCATTGGTTTTCCAATGATGGGGATGTTGATGGTGCAGTGAGGATTTGGGAGGAGATGAAAACTAGGTGTTGTGATCCAACAGTTGTGTCTTTTACTGCTTACATGAAGGTTCTATTTGATCACAACAGAGTGAAGGAGGCTACCAAGGTCTACAAGGAGATGCTGCAATCTGGTTGTTCTCCGAATTGTTACACGTACACAGTTCTAATGGAGCATCTTGCTGGTTCTGGTGAGAGTGAGCTTATTCTTTTTTTTTTCCCCCCCACATAATATATATCATTCTTTGTTCTATAACTTTGCTGCTTGTGTGATTGTTGAATGCTTGTACACTATGTTTGTTAGTTACATTACTTGTATGTGTCCAGAAAGATTACTATTATCAAGATAAAGTCTGTCCATTTTCTCTTGGCACCATGTATTCCTCAACAATGGTGTGTAAGTCTGTTTGTTAATCTACTTTTGTAGATCCCTTCACTGGAACAGCCTTGTCCTTTTGTCATCTTGAGGTACATTTGACCCTTGAATCTGAATTTTGTCGAAAGATGCAGTGTAGTTGCTATACAAATGATTTAGAAAAAAAAGGAAAAAAGAAAAGAGCCTGTGACCATCAACATCAATACTTTCGAAGTACTTCAATATGACTTACCAAACAATCATTCTTCTTCTATATATTATTTACCTTCTATTCCTTACGCAGATCATATCATCGGTCTTGTTCAATGGTTTTTCTGATACTTATCGATCATTTCAGTTTGTATCTTTGGGTCTTAATAGACTCTCTTTAACCAATCCCTAATCCTGATATTGAGGAAATCAATTATCAACCAATTAGGCTCTCTAGAGAAACCATCCTCCAGTTATGGGAGGAAGATAACAATAGACATAACTGACTTAGTTTCTTTTGGCCGCCATTTGTCATTTTGATCCTTTTTATCCTCATATTCCAATTTAGCTGAATAGGATTGTAGTGGCAGCAGAATTTTATTACTTCTAGTATCACAATTATGTGCTTATTTCAGAATCTTGTAAGTCTGTCTATTAAATGGGTTTTTTGATAGTTGTAGTTCATTTCAGTTTTGCTTTGGATATTACTACACTCTCTTTAATCAATCCCTAATCCTGATATTGAGGAAATCAATTGTCAACCAATTTAAACTCTCCTGAGAAATCATCCTCTAGTTATGGAGTGATTAAAGGTAACAATAGACATAACCGATATAGGACCTTTTGGTCACCATTTGTCATCTTTATCCTTCTTATCCTCAGATTCCAATTCAAGTGAATATTATTGTAGTACCGGCAGATGTTTGTTACTTCCAGTATCACAATTATATACTTCTTGTTTCAGGATCTTGTAAGCCTCTCTATTCCATTGCAATAAAATTGGAAATATTCTCAAAATAGCTTGAGACAAATTTGATTTATCATGAAACTTAAACATTTAACATATTTTAGGAAGAGGAAAGCGGCATATTTACGCATATTGGAAGAATTAGCTTTTAGTAAGCTTATGGTTATGGAGAATTACAATTAGCTGGATGAGTTATGTTCTGGTTTTAGTTACATGATTTATTGATTCTTTGTTCCTTGGGATTTTCTACTGGCTAGCCAGTCGAGCTCTGCAAATATAACTGAAATATGTACAAGTAAAAATATAGATGATAATATGCATGTTATGTATAATCTCAATGATTTGATAGGAGAGTTAATATTATGAAAATTTGAGATTGTGTTTGTGTGATTGGCCTATCCCTTGTGAGGGTGAAGCACTTTTCTTTCTTTCTCTCTTCTTCTTCTTCTTCTTCTTCTTCTTCTTCTAGCCAACAAGGTTATTGTTCACGTCATTGTTCACAGTGCTTAGAACAACCACCCAACTGCCCCTAAACACTCGTGTTTTCATTACCAAATCCCTACCCTTTTACAAACCCTTAAACTCCTATTCTTTTAAATATTTCTGCAGTCACAAAATCACATCAAATCTAGCCCTACAAGTCTATTGTTGCTGCTGCCAGTATACTTAAACCGGGCTCACTACTTGTAGGAAAGTAATCCCTACTCGTCCTACATCAGTTTGGTGTTAGAGCTTCAAGATCCTACCTTGTTCCTTACCAATCTTTTGATGAAGTTGCTTTCTTTATTACAATGTTGACAAGCATTGAATTAAATTGGAAATTTGAAACCTGGTCAACAAGTTATAGAACTACTAACAAAGATGTTGCGATGTTAAAGGAGGATTTTGCGATAATTAAGGAGGATGTTGCAACAATAAAGAGTGATGTGCATATTATCAAGACAACTTTGAATGAATTGAAAGCTTCCATGGAAGGATTGTTGGCTGCTGTTTTACAGAAGACTAAAATCTAGGAGCAAAAAGATGATAGTGTTGAAGATTTGGAAGAAACTATGAAAGAACAAGATGAATATGCTGCTAATATTGAGGACATTGAAGAAAGGAAGGCGAAAAATAACTTGCTTACTAAAGAAAGCATGAAAGATCATCATGATCAATGTTCTAAAGCTAAGGAAGCCAAAGAGAATGATGAGAATGCAACTGAACTTTCTACTCTTCATAAGAAAAATGAAGTTCATATTGAGTTTATTATTCCTGACAAATTCGATATGGTCAATGGAGTGATGACAACATTGAACTTTTTGATTTTTTCATCGTTCGTTCCAAACAATCAAGTTGAATGGTTGCAAGTGTAAGATTCCATAATCCTTATACTTCAACATTATAAAACTCGAGGTCGAGTTTTTTCGAATGGAGTGGAGAATGATGAAGATCATGGAAAGAAGAAAAAGAGTAAATCTAGAATTTCACATGAAGCACATTTAGAGCATCAAGAATTAAAGATTTAGAATAATTTTGAGTCTTCATGTCATTATAGTAGGTTTTAGTAATTAAGGGTATAATGGTAATTCCAATAATTATTGGACATGGGTTGTAGAGGTCAGTCATGGGTTTTATTTTGGGTCAAGTTATTAAATGGATTATTATATATGATTTTCATTATGTCTAAAATAATCTTAGTGGTCAAAAGTTCAAGTTTCCTATTTTGATATTAAAGTAGAATTAGAAGTCATTAAAGTTTTCTATTATGATTGAAGTAGAATTGAAAGTCATAGTTGGTCTAGAATATTAGTAGTTGCTAAATATTCTTAGTTTCTAAATTTGAGAATAGTCCTTATAGAATTAGGAAAGTCTTTAGCCTATAAATGTATGTGTAATCTCAATGATTTGATAGCAGAGTTAATATTATGAAAATTTGAGATTGTGTTTGTGTGATTGGCCTATCCCTTGTGAGGGTGAAGCACTTCTCTTTCTTTCTCTCTTCTTCTTCTTCTTCTTCTTCTTCTTCTTCTTCTTTTATCCAGCAAGGTTATTGTTCATGTCATTGTTCACAGTACTTAGAACAACCACCCAACTGCCTCTAAACACTTGTGTTTTCATTCCCAAAACCCTACCCTTTTACAAACCCTTAAACTCCTATTTTTTTTAATATTTCTGCAGTCACAAAATCCCACCAAATCTAGCCCTAGAAGTCTATTGTTGCTGCTGCCAGTATACTTAAACCGGGCTCACTATTTGTAGGAAAGTAATCCCTACTCGTCCTACATCAGTAGGCTATTTTAGTAGGCTAAAATAGTTGTGTTTAGGAAGTTGGTTGAATTTTTTTGTAATTGAATGTGATGTTTGTAAGAGAAAAAGTAAAATGATTATGGGTTTGATGTGACATTTTGTCTTATTGGCTATTTTAACCTATTTTGTCTTTTAGTGCTAGTTTAGCCCAAAAAGCCCAAAATGTCTCTCCTCAAAGTCTCTGCATTTGTCAATGTTAAGCTATATATCTCATGTTACCATGCTCTTATTTAGATGTTCCCATTCTACCTATCTGTGTCTCTCTCAACAAAAAGAAATAATAGTAATTTTCATTCATCTATGATGCTATCTGCACTGCACTGGTGTTATTGGATTTTTGAAGTTGCAACTTGTATCAGAAAAATGATCATCTCCTTTGCAATGATTTTCAGGCAAATACAAAGAAGTTCTTGAGATTTTTAACAAAATGCAAGAAGCTGGGGTTCAGCCTGATAAAGCCACATGTAATATTTTGGTTGAGAAATGTTGCAAAACAAGGGAGACATGGGCAATGACCCATATTCTTCAGTATATGAAAGAAAACTGCTTCGTCCTTCGTTACCCCATTTATCTGGAAGCTCTTGAAACTTTAAGAGTTGCCAGTGAGAGTGATGTTCTCCTCAGGCAAGTTAATCCACATTTTTCTATCGAATGTGCCAACAAGGATGAGATAGATGATTGTAATGCAATTAGTACCGATATTGACTCTGTTATTGATGGAAGACTTGTATTACATTTCTTGAGAAGGAAAAATTTTGTTGCTGTTGACTACTTGGTTTCCTGCATGATGGATAAGAATACTCGATTGGACTCTAGGATAATCTCAACTGTCATTGAGGTCAACAGTGCTCATTGCAGACCAACTGGTGCTTTATTGGCCTTTGAATATGGTGTGAAAATGGGGCTAAGGATTGAGAGAACCGCATATCTTGCCTTGATCGGAGTCTTCATCAGAACAAATTCATATCCGAAAGTTATGCACATTGTTGAGGAAATGATTCGGGCTGAAATTTCTCTTGGAACGTGTCTGGGTGCACTCTTAATTTATAGGCTTGGTTGTGTTAGAAAACCTGGCTCTTCTGTGAAGATATTTGATTTATTGCCCGATGAGCAGAAGAACACGGCCACTTATACTGCTTTAATCGCTGCAAACTTCTCATCAGGGAATACCGATAAAGGACTTAAAATGTTCACGGAAATGAAAAGGAAAGGGATTCGTGCTGCACTGGGTACATACAGTGTGCTATTATTGGGTCTTGAAAAAAGTGGCAGAGTTCACGAAGTGGAATGTTTCAGAAGGGAAAAAAAGAACCTGCAAGGTGATGGCCGTTTTGAAGACACAGTTCCATTGGAGGAAATGATTTGTAATCGCTTATTTGCAGGGGATGCAGTATCTTGACATATAAGGTTGGACCGTAGTTTCAGAAAAGAGTTTTTGGTCACTAGATGTAGCAGAATGTGAGGAGGGCTATCAATCAAAACCGACTGTACTGGTTGTTTCATGTATTTTCTCTCCGAGTTTCATCTGATTGGAAATTTTAGAGTTCTGGGCATTATTCATTTCTAAATTATTCAATTTTTGTATATCCTTGTTCTGAGCAATATCTCATTCACAATCATCATAAATTCCATGGAGTTCAGGCAAAATGATGCACATTGGAGGAGCACAAATTAATAGTTCCGACAAGCTCTTGGTATATCTGAATTTTGACACTGCTGAAGATAGCATGCAATTGTTGTGTGTGTTTTTGTGCTGCTTTTGTTATATGTATGTCCCTTATGGTTGAAGTTGACGTTATTAGGCAAAAAATTGAAGTAATGCATGTTCTTTTGTTGGTGAATTGATCTCCTTTCATTTTCTTTTCTCAGGCTTTTGGGTACATGCTTGTCTTTGTTTGGTCTAATCTTTGTCCAAGGCATCTATTTTGCTATATCCTCTTGTTTTGCCATTGTTTAGGGGACAAATAGAAGGGGAATTTTCATTTCCAGAGTTAAAGGTCTCGTTTGGAAACAAATTATTTTAGTAATTTTTTGACTTTTTATGAAAAAATGTGCAAAAAAGTAAGAGAGAGTGATATGATAATTTATAGTAACTTTTTGACTTTTAAGCTAAATTATATGGACTGAGACCTAAATATTATATAAGGGTTCTGTTTAAGTGTGCAACCCCTTTGGGTTGCACACCGTGTGCACCTTATTTCTAAACCAATGGTGGAAAATAGGCAACCGGGTTAACCGGTTAACCTTTAGCTCTCCCCTTTAGCCTCACTCTTTTGTTTCTCTCTGCGTTGCTTTCCCTCCGTTGGCTTTCCCTCTGCTGCTCTCACTCCGGTGGCGAAGGAGCTGCTCAGGGACCACCGCAGCCATTAATAGCAGGCTTGAAGCTTTCAGTTTCAAGAACATCAGTCCGCTCAGATTCCTATGATCGAAGAGACTCTCCGATTCACCGGTGTTCCTGGTGCGTTCTAATTTCTTATATCTTTCTGTTTATCTGAATATATTTTGATGATTTGATTTGATTAACATTCTTATATTTTCAATTTTTTTGTTGAATCCGCGATGGAATGCGAAGGTGATTACATCTGTGGCGGGAGGATTTTGCTGCATTCTTTCTTGGCGCAGAATCCCTTGGACTTTGCCCGTCGAAGCCCTAGGTCACAGCCCTCTCTCTCTCTCTCTCTCTCTCTCTGTATTTCCTAAAATCTTGTATATATTTTGGTCCATTTTGTGAGCCTTATTCCGGTTATGCTTGTGTTAATATATAGAAGTCGAAGTATCTGCATATTCTTTTGCTCATATATTCTCTTTTTCTCCTTACATTATGTGAACTTTAGTTGCTGATTTTTGCTTCTTTTAGGTTCATTGTTTGTGGGGGTGAAACCCATATCACCTATTTATTCTTATTTTCACTAACCCTTAATTTTTGGCTGCTTGGAAAACGTAATACGAAGAAACTAACAGCTCCAAGTTTCCATTCTTTTGTTTGTTGAGTTGCAATATGCTTACTTGTGCAGATTTTATTTATTTTTTGTTCTTTTTTTCTTTGTTCTGCTTCTTTTTTTATATCCATTGTAGTTAACTTATTATATTTTTATTTGATTAAATTGTCTGTGTAACTTGATTTTGATTTTCATTTAGTTGGTAAATAGGATAAATTATTCAATGCTCGTGGAGCAATGGTAAATAGGAAATTCAATTTAAATTTTTATGAATTCTTATTAGCCCAGATGAAAGGTAAAATTGAATTCATAAATTAAACTGTATGTAGCACAACTTGATAGTTTCTAGCATTGATTGTGCCCTATTATGAGGTTCAGGTTGTTCACTTAGTAAGATGACACTGCCTTAATGAAATTCAATTTTATTTAATTTTGTGATAAGTACATCTATTAGGATAGATAAACAAGTGCTATAGTGGCTATGTGTTTCCTTGGTAGAGGCCCGACCTGCATGTTCTTTGCTTTCCAAACTAAACCCTGGGGAAATTGAGCTGGATAGCAACTTGAGTTTAGTACTGTCCTCTATCTAGATTCTCTTCTTGCTTCATTTTTTTCTTTTTTATTTTTTTATAAAATGTTTTGATAGTATTTTCTTTTGTAAGGTAGGGAGACTCAAACTTTAGTCTGTTTATTAAGGTAATGTGACCTACGCAGCTGGGGTATCATTTTTGCTTATTATTAGGTTTTTTTATAGTGTTTTTCTTTTTTACATTGGAAACTTAGTCCAAGTGTTTGTTAACTAGATTATTATTCAACAAATCCATTCATGTGTGCATGTGGTGCAATTGATGAATGTATTGTACAACCTAGATGTCGTAGGATATTTTCAATTCTCACATTAAGTATATATGTCAACTGATGAATGTACTATAACCTTTAAGATTTTTGTTTGTTGGTTTTTTCCCTAGTCAAAGATATTAAAAGTTTATTTTTCTTGTCTTTCTTCACAAGGAATTTTGATTGAAGCCTAATGGATTAGTTACATGTGGTTTAAGATTTATGAGAATCGTCTTAATAATTCTATTTTTCAGGAACCATGTTAACCTTGTCGTGGTGATATATTCCCACTTTTTTTAGTTGTGCGTGTCCTTTAATTATTAAAAAGAGAAATCATTGTTATTCCAATTTGAATTATGAATTTTTCGTTTTATAAATAATTTCTAGTAGTTGCCAGATATATTGAGGGCTATGACATTCTGATTCTTTTTCTATTTAATTATGTGGTTGTTAATTGTGAGTTTTTACCTGTATCTTCCAAGCGTATACATGGTGGATGTGTTGGTGTTAATGGGTTAGATGTCTTGCTTGGGATTGATGTGAAAATGTTCTGCTCATCTTCAATTTATTTATATGGATTAACATCATATAAAATTTTGAATTTGTTAGAAAGAAACTTGAATTTTGTTTGCATATTTATAGGTTTTCTTGTTTTGAGAAATTGGATTTGATTGAATGGTTGAATGACATAGAAGGGAGTTTTTTTCTTGGTCTTAAATGCGTGGGTTTACTCTGTTTTGAAAATTACTATATTTAAGTGAGAACAGATGATTTTGGGTTTACCCTTGTATTAAAATTTGTAAATAATATGAACAAGTATGGAAACAGTGAAACAAATTTGGAGATTGAATTGATTTGCAGTTGTATTGTATCCTATACATTATCTTACTGAAATTAAAAAGTTTGGTCATATGTCTAAAAATTTACTTACAAAGCACTTTTTTTTTTGAATAGCAAGAAAACAATATTATTGAACTAAAAGGTGAAAACAAGGGGTGGACAAGATGCCCTTGTACAAAGTTGAGAGATCTACGCAAAAACCTAAGAAGCGTCAACTAAAACATAAAACAAACCACCTAAGTATAACAAACAACAGCCCAATCCGTAGTAATCGAAATTCAGGGGTATGTCCTTGAAAAAGGGAGACACACAGGCCCAAAGTGACGAGAGATGCCTCACCGTATCCAACAAAGCATCAACTTTAAATTCCTTTTCATTAAAAATTCTATCATTTCTTTCCAACGAAATGGTCCAAAAGATAGCAAAGATAATGCAGGACTACAATGTTTCGGCCTTCTTATTGCTTCCAAATCTGCCATAGGAAACCAGCAGGAAAGCACATTTTCTTTATTTATTTATGCTGATTTCAAATTGAGGCTGCATATACTCTGGAAAGATTGACGGGTTGATATGGACTATAGGAAATCCAATAGGAATTTGCATTTGGGCTTTTAGAAAAGGTAATAGGCAATGATTTAATGAATGGTGTGGGCACATTAAGCTAAACTGTCAAAAGAGTTTGTGTAGTTGGCCAACAAGTAAATTACTCTTTTGGTTGATGTAGTGCTTGTCTAGTTGCATGTGTGTAGAAATTTATAGGACACATGTTATATAAATATGTGAGTGCATTTCGCTGTATTACAATACTGCTATTTTCATTTGATTATTTGAACTTGTCTTTTTAAACTATTAGCCTTGTTCTACATTTTATAGTGTTTATCATGCTACTTGATTTTTATATCAAAATATAGGCATAGTTTAAGACCATACCTACTGCTTCTGGGAAGAAGATAAACAAGAGTATTTTGGTTGGTCTCTATTATCAGTTGGGTGTTTTTTTTCATATGAAGAGCTTCTTTCCTTTATGACCGTTACCTATCTTTCAATTTGTTTGTTGAGTTGTGTAGAGTTGGGTTCTTAGTTGCACGAAGCGGGAGCGGGGGCGGGAGCGGGAGCGGGGGAACGTGGCCACTTAGAGGAGTCGTAAATTAGGAGCGCTTATGTATTATTTTTATTAATTATATTTTATTTATTATAATGAATAATAAATTATGTTAAAATAAATAATAAATAAAAATTAGATGTTTTATTTTATAAATTTTTGAAGATTTTTTTTTATTATATATGATTTAAATAGATTTCTTTTAAACAATTAGATAATTTATTATATGTTAAAAAGTTAAGAAATAATTGTTAAAAAAATAAATAATAAATAAAAATTATATTATGTATAATAAAATAAATAATTTTTTATTTTACAAATAAAAATTATATTATTTTTTTATTTTTAATTGATATATATTATAAATAAAAAATTATAATAAATAAGGAATAATAAATTATGTTAAAATAAATAAAAAGAAAAATTAGATATTTTATTTTATAATTTTTTTTTTATTATATATGTTTTAATTTGATTTCTTTTAAATAATTAAATAATTTATTTTATTTATTATATGTTAAAAAGTTAAGAAATAATAATTTACAAAAATTATTATATATGATATTTTAAGAAATAATAATTAAATATTTTTTTATTACATATATAATATATGATAAATTATATTTATTATATATATTATATATGATATATAATATATATATGATAAATTATATATATATATTATAATCAGATGAGGGTTTTTATATATATATGATAAATTATATATATTATAATCAGAAGAGCTTTTTATCACAGACGAAGGGAGAGATCGAGGAGAACGAACAGAGATGAGGGAGAGAAGCGGAGACGAAGAGAGAGAGAGAGAAGCAGAGACTGACGAAGACGCAGACGCAGACGAAGAGGAAGACGAAGACGCAGACGAAGAGGAAGACGAAGGCGATCGCGACAGTGACGAAGATTGAAGGTTAGGGTTTCTGTCTCTCTCTCTCTCTGCCCTTCGCGATCCCATCTTGCACTGAATCGCGTTTCTCTCTCCACAGAAACGCGATTCTTACACGTTTCTTTCTAGGAATCGCGGAATCGCGATTCTCACTGAGAATCGCCACTTACTTGGACGATTCCTGCAACTAAGGTTGGGTTAACAAACCAACTATGCAATGCAAGTGTGCATGTGTATGTTTTGAATTATTAAAGCACGCCACATATTCTACAATTAACTTGGAAAATGAAACTATGACTACAAGGAGCAGAAATAGAATTGATTTTAGAAGTGTGAAAGAGATGGAGAAAATGATCAATCATGAAAAAAACATAAAGCCGGTGCATGCCAAAAATCGATTAAGAGAGATACAGATTGGCTTCTCATAAATCGATTTGAGAGAGAGAGAGATGGGGGGTTATTGTTGCAGATGGAGGGATTTTGAGTTTTGGAAGTGGTAGAGGGGTTGGAGTTAGAATGAGGCTTTGGTAGAGGGAAATCATTGAAGTGAAGAGGGCAGAGAGAGAGAGAGAGAGAGGTCCTTATATACCTGATATCTATCTGGTTGGTTTCTGTTGGTGCTAATATTTTAGGGCATTTTACCAATATAGACCCTCTGATGCAGTTTGAGTCAATTAGCATGTTGGTTGGGAGAAAAAGCTGAAGAATTAGGAGTTGAAATATACCCAGGCTTTGCTGCTAGTGAGGTGCTTCTGCATTTGGTTGACACATTTTAATGTCTGGCATATTTGAACGTCATGAATTAACATGTTATTTGATTTTTCAGATTTTATATGATGATGAGAAAGTTATTGGTATTGCAACGAATGATATGGGAATTGCCAAAGATGGTTCAAGGAGGGACAATTTCCAATGTGGTGTAGAATTGAAAGGTGGGTCCTGTTAAGTTCTTTCTCTAGTTCTCATCCTTGCAATATATAAGATCTCTCAGGTTGAGTGTGTATGCTGCATATGCATTTTTCGCTTCCTGAAGCATTAGTTGCTGATAGCTATTTCATCTTTCTGATCTTTCTCAAACTGTATCAGTCATTTTGTCATATAACATCATCGATGCTAACTTTGGTTTGCAGTGAGTGTAGTGGAATAGAATGGCCTCCATTTCCACCTTTAAGTTGTCAAAGGCAAAGGCTGAAATGAGCATTTGAAAGTTGAAACTAATTGTTATTTATTCCCTAATACATAACAATAGCCATTCTCCAGTCAAATGGAAGATCGGCCCTTCTATTCACAATGGAATCAACCACAAAAAACCTATGTAATATGGAATTAATTTGATCTGTGCATAGTAATAAATTTTTTTTTTTTTTTGATTATATGCATATTTCCACCAACAGTAAGAAAATAAGAATTTTTTTAGAAAAGAACTTCATGTTTATGATTGGCTTTGATATAGAAAAGGTTTGCCAAGATTGACTTAGTTTGCAAGGTTTATTTATTAGTCCCTAGCCTACTGGTTCTGACTCTTCTGTTGCTCTGCAGGACACATAACACTTCTTGGTGAAGGATGCCGAGGGTCATTATCAGAGGTATAAACAGATTGTCTCTTATGGCTGCAGTATTAGCTATGGTTTCTACAATTTTCTGTCCAATCCTATGTTCATTAACTAGTAAGAACTTTATTTTGTTTTCTCATATGCAGAAAATAATGAAAAAGTACAATTTGAGGGAGAAGGTGCAGGGACAACATCAAACTTATGCTCTAGGAATTAAAGAGGTAAATTTCTCTTGTTCTTAGTAATTTTTTTTGCAATGACAGTTGCATTTATTTTTCTAATTTTTTTGGGTTGGAGGTAGGGGCAATGTAGGTTGGAAATTTGATACATTGACCTATACATTTTTGTTTTTGAAACTTGTCACCAATGGTGGGCCTTGGAGTAACAGTAAGGTTGCTCTATCGTGACATAAGCATGAGTGTTTTGAAACACAATAACAAGCTATCTACATGCGGGAATAAAGTCTTGTCAACTAAGCTATCCATTTTCCAGTTAACTTTAATGCATCATATTATCAATTTGCACATAATTCATTGAGGATAAATCATTCATAGTCTTATCTTCTAATGCATATGATTTAATTGTTATTAATTTTTCCTAGAAGCATGGTGAATCTATAAAAACAGCCTTATGGCGTAGTTGAAGAACTAGATGTTTTATATCTAATGGTTGTTCTTCCGTGATCCTTCACTTTCGTCAGTAGTTTTGCTTTCACAAAATCTCATTTGACCAAATATTTTAAGAGAGAATCTTTTGGAGGCATGTAGAATTAGAGTACTAGCTAGTAAATACATCCCCAAGATTTTTCTAGCTTGTGCTTAATTCTTGAAGCGAATTTTATCAGGTTTGGGAAATTGATTCAAGTAAGCATGAACCTGGTCATGTACTTCACACCTTGGGTTGGCCATTGGATAACAAGACATATGGGGGATCTTTTCTATACCATATGAAAGACAGACAGGTATCATTTGCACTACAAGAAAACACATTTTTGACGACCATTTTTGGCTACCAAAACAAATTTAGTCGCCAAAAGTGTAGGAATTGGCTACCAAAATTAATTTTAGTCGGCAAAAGTCAACCTTTTAGCTACTAATTTTTTTTAGTAGGGGAATGTTGATTATTGGCGACTAAAATAAATTTAGTAGCTAAAAATATTACAATTGGCGACTAAAAGCTAAACATATCACAATTGGCGACTAAAAAGAAATTTTAGTAGCCGTAGAGGTACCTTTAGCTACTAAATTGTTTGGTAGCCGAATGAAAATAAAAAATTTAATTTTTAATCTTTGGCGACCAAAATTTTGGTTGCCAAAAATATATTTTCACCGACCAAATTCCTTTTAGTCACTGTAGACCCACTTTTGGCTACTAAATCGTTTGGTAGCCGAATGAAAATAAAAAATTTAATTTTTAATCTTTGGCGACCAAATCATATTTTAGTCACCAAAGATGACCTATATATATATATTTTGTATCAAACCAAACCCTAAAATAATTTAGCACCTCTCCCCCCCCCCCTCTCTCTCTCTCTCTCTCTCTCTCTCTCTCTCTCTATTTTCAGCGTTGCTCCTCTCCCCTCCCTCTCTCACTGCCGCTCTTCCTCGCCTTCGCCGGAAACCGGAGCACCTCGTCCTCCTCCGCCATCGCCATCGTCATCGTGAGTACCGCCGCTCTTTTCACACCGCCTCCTGCTCCGCCGATCTTCATAGATCCACCGCCACCGCCACGAGATCCAGAGGCTTCATCGCTGAGATGAACTCTGCTCCATTGTAGAAGAGGAGGAGTTGTAGAAGATCGCCAATCCCACTTCCTTTAGGCACTCTTGGATGGCCTTTTCTCGGTGAAACCATCTCCTTCATCTCCTGTGCTTATTCAGACCACCCTGAGACCTTCATGGACCGACGTCGTCACATGTATGTCTATGTTTGATAGAGTTTATCTGAGTTCTTTATTTTTTATTTTAAGAATCTATTTTAGATTGTTTAGACTTTTACTAATAGTCGAGTATAGATGAGGCTGCTACCATATTGTTGCCGCAGACCCCTTACAAGATGAGGGAGTTGGTCCAGCTCACGTTTTACAAGTCGCCCAAGATCCTGCCTTCATGCGTCCTCACCGATTTCATTCGAGTAAGGTCTTCAAAACTTTATGCTGCTCATACTCAGACTCATGCTGCGGCGGCTGCGGCGGCGGCGGCGGCGGTGGTACCCAATCTATTTAAACCGAATGTTAATTGAGCCTGTAACATGAAATCTATCTATTTATGAATTTGGACAAATCTAAATGGATTTTAAATAGATATAATTAATGGAGTTCATGATTTTGGATTAATGGACAAATCTATCTAGAGTTTACCAACTAATGGACAAATATAATTAATGGACAAATCTATCTAGAGTTTACCAACTCTAGCTGGTATTAAATTGTTTTTCTTTTTAATGGTATGATAATCCAATAAATAAGGAAATTCACTTGTTGGAAACTAGGATTTTATGATTTTGTTGCCTTGTCGAGTCTATAATTAGTGTTAGGTGGGTTCATATATCTTAAGTTGGAAAATGCTGCAATCATTTGCTGCTCTTTTTACAGGGCCTGACATGGAAATTTGTGGATGACAAGAATTGTAAGTTCGTAATATACCTCTGATTATGCCATCATCTATTGGAATGTAAAAGTTCATCAAATCTGTGGTCATCATTATTATTATTTTCTCCTAAATTTGGCTTAGTTTCTTGGTTAATGCATTTTTTCCATTTAAGATGAAACCCCTATCATTTAGTACTGCAATTTTGAGGTTCTAAACAAGTGCTGAAAATCAGCAGCAGTGTGCTGAAAATATGTTGCAGAATGCAGAAAATCTAAATGCCGAGATTAAGGAAAATCTTATAATGGACTCCATATTTATCATGTGCTTTTGTGTAAGTGACCAAGATTTCCCAAAATTCTGTTCTCATAAATTGTTTACACTGTTATCCCTCAAGAATAAAAAACTGCAGGCATAGCAAAATATCAATTATATTGGGCAAATATTAATACACTGTTATCAATTGGATTTTGTTTCCAAACATTAAAGGGTCAACTAGTTAGCTTCAATTCCAAAATGGTATGTAAGACAGAGAGAGGGAGAATATATTAGAATTTAGAATTTTACCCTCTTTTCATTAGTGAACCAACAACATTTCTGTCATTTTTATGCTCCTTGTGCTCTGTCTAATCAGATATGTTTGTATAATAATTGAATCCCCTGTATTGGTATCTATCCAATTTTTATCTATTTGCTTCTCATTAACTCACTCTATTATAAGATTTATCCGTTGTTGTTGGTGGTGGTGTAATTGTTGTTTGTGTTCGTGTTATAAAGCTCTAGATGGTGTCCATCTCAGAGTTAGATTTATCAGATATTTTGATGTCTGTGCTTGATATCCCAATAACATGATTTCGTATGAATTATTTTACCTGATAAACTAAGATCATAATAACTATCCTTAATAGTCCAAAGTAATGATGAACCATATTACATACACTGTAATTATGTTCCCTAATCCTCATTAATATATTAGTAAGAGTAATAATTATGTTTCTAAACCCTTAAAGATGTTACTTATACTAAAGAAGGTCCATATGTTCTGTTCAGATTGTTTTTCAAGTACTAGTGAAGGCATTGGTTAGCATGGATCCAGGTGATGACACGGAGTTTCTAAAGAAACAATTTCAAGAATTCATCGCTGGTCTTATATCTTTACCAATTAACATACCTGGAAGTAGACTCCACAAGTTAATTATATAGTCACATTAATTTCTTTATTTTTCTTATTTTACACTATTATGAGAAATTAATAATAAATTTGAAGATTGGTTGTTTCAGGCAAAAGAAGAAAATGGTTGAATGAGTACATAAAATCATCGAAGCGAAAAGGAAGAATAGAGGCAGATCAGAAGTTGCAAAAGATGTAGCTGATGTTTGGCTGAATGATGCAAGTGAAGAGCTAAATGACGATCTAATTTCAGATAATTTTACATTGTGTAATTGGATCGAGGACACTATGAATATGTGATTGGATCGAGGACACTATGAAATATGTATTTCTATATTTCTATATTTTTAGTGACTAACACTATTTCTATGTATTTCTATATTTCTAAAATGTGTAGTGGGAGTAGTTGGTTATTCCTGTATTATGTATGAAATTAAATTATTGACGTTGGATTAGACCTTTGTTCTTATGGAATTTGTAATATATATATAATTGGACGTTCAATATTAATTTTTTGGATGGTTGGAATTAAAATGTGTGCACGTTGTTGAATGCTTTATAACATATTTAGCGTTGATGGATTATATTGTTTTATATAGGGTACAGATTGTATTAATAATGGATACATGTTGTTTAGAAGGAAAAAATTTTTTTAAAAAAAACACGTTAAAGCATTTGGCCACCAAATATTTTGGTAGCTAAATACGCAATCAAATGTTTTAGTGACTAAGAATTTAGTAGCAAAAACATTACTCAAAAGTTTTGGTGACTAAATAATTAGAAGCTAAAACAATTGAGAATGAGAGAAAGACACTATTGGCCACTAAATTTTTAGTCACAGAATGCACCTTTTGTCGACTAAATAATGTTTCGTAGCCAAATGTGTACTTTTGGCGACGAATTATTTAGTAGCTAAAATTGAGACCTTCCCCGACCACAACAACTTAGTAGCCAAAAAGCCTCATTCGGCGACTAATACTTTAGTGGTGGAAACATACCTTTTGTCGACTAAACTAAAATTAGTAGCCAAATGTAGTCACTTGAGGGATGGTCGATCCTCAAGCCCCAATAAAACTTGCATAGAACTCCAGAGCTTTCACCCGTTACAAAACTACCATTATAGACTAAGAAGCACGACCACTTATAAGGTGTCATGTCTATGTCGAACACTGACAACACGTGTCGCGCACACGTCCAATACTGTCATTTTTTTTAAACCCGAACACAGTTAAGACACTGACAAACACATTACAAGTTTGAAGAAAATAACTTGAAAACAAAAACGTAGATTTATACCTACTAATTCTTCCTCTTTTAGAGTTTAGGAATTAATGTGATATTTTGTTATCATCATTAGATGAAATATTCATATATATATATAAACATAAATTAAATATAAAAAAACCCCCATATTTAGTGCGTTTCACCCATTTTTCATGTCAATCATTTGTTTCCTAAATTGTTGTGTCAGCATGTCCAAATTGTGCAGCGTGTCCATGTCTGTGCTTCTTAGATTGTAGCTAAGTCACAAAAGAAAA
Organism: Camellia granthamiana; assembly: GCA_036172215.1. Taxonomy (NCBI): domain Eukaryota; kingdom Viridiplantae; phylum Streptophyta; class Magnoliopsida; order Ericales; family Theaceae; genus Camellia; species Camellia granthamiana. Next base: position 109,130,041 of record CM069906.1, read on the forward strand.
ACTGCACTCTTTATTACATCCATTGAGGAAGACATACACGAGAATACTGGAAATGATTTTATTTGAAGGGAAAGTCTATAGTACATTTTGTTTAAAAAATGTATGGTACATTGAAAATCAATGGCTCAGATTGAGCCACATCATTAAAAGTGACATGGTAAGCAGGTCACTTTTTATAGTTATGAGCCAAAATCATATTTATTCATAACTAGAATCAAATTAATCATAACTTAGTTATGAGCTCTCATCACATATCTCATAACCAGCACCATTTTGTTGATAACCAATATCACATATTTCATAACTACAATCACATATCTCATAACCAATATCCTTTAACTCATAATCACGTCACTTTGATCATAACCAATATCACATATCTCATAACATTAATCATATATCTCTCGCTCTTTCGCTCATCTCTTTCTGTCTCTCTCTCGTTTATCTTTTTTTGCTTTTTTTTTTCTCTCTCTCTTTGTCTGTATCTTTTCACCAACTTTTTCATCTTCGTGTCTCTCTTTTCATTCTCTCTCTCATTCATCATTCTTCTCTCTCTGTCTGTCTATTTGTCTCTTACTCTCTCTGTGTCTTTCATTCATCTATCTCTTCTCTCATCTTTTTCTCTCCTTGTCTCTTTCGCTCATCTCTCTTCTCTCTATCTGTCTCACCCATTTCTCTTCTCTCTATCTCTCTCATCTTTCTCTCTCTCATCTCTCTGTCTCTCTCGTTCATCTCTCTTCTTGACCCATCGCTACCACCAGCTGATCCTACCAGTAAACCCGCTTTCCATTGCTTTTGTTGTCCATCTTCATCCTTTTTTGCTTCCTGCCATCGTGCCCTAATATCTTCATCTTTCTCTCTTAGCCACCATATTTTGTTCTGGGCATATGTTAATTTCCATATTTGGTAATTCAAAGAGTATTTTGTGTTGGTACTTCACATTTATGTTTCTTTGATCAATTGCAAATATATGTTTCTGTGTTCGCCTTGCTCACCAGGCTCCCTCTGGACTTATCGACCCACTATAAGAAAATGCACTTTTAGCGACTAGTTTGTCTCTCTCCCGCTTAACACTCTGTCTCTGTCTCTTTGTCTCTCTCTGTCTCTTTTCTCTATCTGTCTCTCACTCATCTCTCTCTCTCACCACATGTCACGACCCAAACCCGCCCCTATGGGTTTAGCACCGTAACCGGCCAGTAATCCGAGATTACCGAAGGCCTGCTTGACAGTAATACAGTAATACAGAGTACAGGGGCTTGGCGGAAGCCAATACAGTAATAAAACAATGTCCAATGAGCTGTGACAGTCTGTATACCAAAAGATTTTTCATACATTCATGTAGTCAGAGTCAAACAGTATGTACAATATATATATATACAGCCACTCAATACAGGGACTTAATCCCCACTCAGCAGTACAATAAACATTCAGTCTATACAATCCATTCGGTTATTACAAGCAGTAAGACAGTGCAAAAAGGGGAAATACTAAAACACGCCTAAGCCTTAGCATGATAGGCTCGGAACCTCGCAGTGAAGCACGTTGGTTGGCTTGACAAAACTGGGACTCTACCCCGACACTTCTAGCTTTGATCCGGTGCCTGTACACCTACATATATATATGAGCAGTGAGCTAAAGCCCAGTGAATAACATAAAGCGTAAAGGGGTTTAGAATGAATGTCCTTACAGTAATGAAAACAGTTCATTTCAATCAGTATTTCAGTTGTTCAGTACAGTAAGCAGTCATATGTGGTACATCCATTAGCCTAACAGTAACAGTAGGTCTAAAAGACCGAACAGTAATGATGGCCATCAATCAGTGAACAGTAGTGGTTCCACGAGGGAACCGACAGAGATCTCTGTAACAGTAACAGTAAACAGTAGGTGCTAAGGATGCCACAGTACAGTTCAGAATATAGGACATACATTCATTCAGTAAACAATATCAGTTCAATAAACAGTTCAGTTCAGTATTCAGAAGATAATCATTTTGAACATATCTTTACACAATTGTTACTCACAGAGTTCTGGGCTACAGTAGGCTAGAGCGTCTCCTCGAAATGCCAACCCTATACAGTTAACAGATTGAACACACTCTAAGTTTCACAGTTGGGAAAGATAATCATTAACTCCCTATTATACCTCGGTGTGTTCTACACTATATCCTCATTAAGATGTCTAAAACTAGGCCTAAGAATGCCTATGATGAAATGAGGTTGCAAAGATGTACACAGAAAACATTTTCAGAATTTTCAGCGAAACAGGGTTCTGCTCGAGCGCAGGTTTCCCCGCTCGAGCGGAAATGCAGACAACGGTTCCCGCTCGAGCGTCACTTCCCACGCTCGAGCGGACATGCAAACAATCAAAAGTGCTGGATGCTCAAAAATTACGCTCGATTGGGCGCTCGATGGCCGCTCGAGCGCAAGACACAAGTCCCCGCTCGAGCGCCAATTTCCCCGCTCGAGCGGACTGTACTACAGTGTAAAGTACTGGATGCTCGAATTCCCCGCTCGAGCGCTACTTTCCCCGCTCGAGCGGAAGTGCAAAATCTGGAAAACCCAGATTGCACCTTCAAGCCAAAAACCAAGTTTAAATGCACTAAATTCGATCCTCTTGGGCCAAATTTCTGGAAAACATTTGTCAACACATAGAATGACATGTTTCAAAGCTCAATTTAAGAAATCAAAGCCCAAGGGTGTTGAATTCAAACTCAATTTCAAACCAATTTTCATGAATATGAAGAACATGCAACATGCATGGATTCAAATCATTCAAAGCTCAATTTGATGCTCTAGTGAGCCACTTGTTCCAAAAACAAGATGAAATCATGGTCTATTCTCAAAACATGGACATGCATGTGGCAAGCTTATGAAGAACAAGCTCAAAAATGCAAGAGTATGCCATGCATGCAAGGATTAAGCTTCTAATGCAATAATTTGGACCAATTCTAGGCTCCAATCTTCAAATTAGCATAGAACATGCAAGAGTCAACTTAAACACAACAATGGGAGTTTGAATCTCCTTACCTAAGTCTTGTAATTCAAGTGTAGAAGCTCAAATATGAAATCTTTACTTCAATCCTCTCAATTCCCCAAGCAAGACCAAGCAATTCAACAAGATGAAGCCAATTTCTCTCTCCCTCTCTCTACTACGGCAATAACAAGGGAAATAGGGCTGAAGAAAATGTTTTGGGCAATGCAAGGCTAAGTCCCTCAATGCTTGGTGTAGTGGCCACTAAGTGGCACTAATGTAATTAAGTCAAACCATGCAATTTGACGTCATTTAAACTAGTTTAATCATACCAATTCACTTTTCAGATAAATATACTATAAAATCACATAAATTATGATAATCATAAAACATCAATCAATTTCTGGGTCGGCCGCCGATAAGGCCTTCAATTTACAGTTTAAACATAAAAAAATACGACAGATAATTAAACGGTTAACATATAAAATGCAATTCCTACAGATACAGGCAATCGATTCAGTTTCAGATTTAGCCAGTCAGTTCAGTAATTCAGCCAGTTCAATTACTTTTCATATTCAGTCTCAGTTTAGCAGTAATCGGTAATTAATCGGTAATCAGTGTGAGGGTCATTACACCACACATCTCCTCTACTACCTTCACCACTACTGAAAAAATGACATTCCACTACCACGGCTACTACCACTGTTGCCATTCCACATCTACGACTACCATTACTACCACCCTTACCACCATTCCACTACCACCACCACTACTACCACTACTACTACCATTACCTCTCCTCCACCACCGTCACTCCATCTCCTCTACCACTACCACAACTTCACCACTAATCTCCTTCGTCATTACCTTTTATCCACCACCTTCACCACTACTACCGCACCCTCTCTTCTACTATAAAAAATTAGTTCCTGATTTATAGTAACAAAAAAAAATGGGCTACAAAAAAATATTTTCCATTGACCACAAAAAATTAACTTTATTTTAACAGAATTTTTTTTTAATTAAAATATTACCCCTACTTCTACCAAATAAAAAAAATTTAAATTTTCTCAGTAAAATAAAAATGAAGCAAATAAATTTTCAATCTTAGTAACCTAAAAAAAAATGAAAAATTGAAAAAAAAAAAAAAAAATCATTAACTACAAAAAAAAGAGAAAAAATTAACAAAAAAAAAATTATTTCGTTTTCCCGCTCACAAAAAATTAACTTTATTTTAACAGAAAATATTTTTAATTACCCATACTTCTACCAAATAAAAAATAATAATTTTTTCAGTAAAATAAAAATGAAACAAATAAATTTTCAACCTTAGTAACCTAAAAAAAAAATTAACAAAAAAAATTTATTTCGTTTTCCCGCTCTCCCCCCCGTGTTTCTCACGATCTCAAATCCCCAACCCTAACCTAACACTCCCTCTCACTCTCCTCTCTCTTTTATCTCTTCCGTCTTCTACGTCGTCGGCTCTGGTGCCGCCACCGGCGACCACCACTGCCGCCGCCACACCTCCTCCCTCACCGCCCTCTCTCTCTTCTCCTATTCTCTTCACCGGTCGTCTACTTCGTCTTCTCTACTCTCGTCGTCGGATCCAAAACCCTAACCCTACCGTCGATCTTCTCCAATCCCTTCACAAGCCATATGTTCAAATCTAGACCCTACACTCCCCTCAGAACCTTTGTCTACAAAGGACTATCGTCGGACTCGTCAGAACGGCGATCTCGAACGGGCTGATTGTGATGAGAAAGACCAGGCGGCGAGGCACATTAACGCGTCAGAAACGAAATCAGAAGATGGACAGTTCATCTTTGCCCTAATTTTCTCTCCATTTTTGCTCAAATGTAAGTATGATATAGTCGTCCTCAATGTGGGTTTCTTGGGTTACTGGTACTAGTCTTAACTGTGCACTTTATGTGTTTGTTTAATTGACTGAATAGTGTGTTTGTTGGAATTACAAAATAAATTTGTCATGTAGTGGTTTAAATGCATTATAATATATATTTAGCAAGAAATCCCTACTTAAAATTAATTATCCCTACAAATTGTTTTGTTGATAAAATCTTTTGGTGTGTTCCATAGATTTGTGATCAAATTAGGGGAAAAAGAACATCTTTACACGTTTGTTTTGCATTTCTTAGTTGACCACCATGTGCAGCAGCACAATAATATTTGAGCATAGTCGAAGATACTATGACCTCTCCATATGCAGCAGCATAATAATTTTTAGCATAGTACAATGAATTTGAGAAGCACATACTACAGGCGACATTATGTGCGGACCTACGTTCGTAAAAAAAATTGTTTTATTTTAATTTTATTTAGTAAGGTGATTGTTTTGTTGGAAAGAACATGCCTATGAGTTCTGCTCGCATGGAACCCAACTTGCCTTTTTCTCCAGTTTTTGAGGCCTACGGGATTTCATACTATGTGATACAAAGAATGCTCCAAGCTTTTGCAATATGAATACGAAAAGAAAAAAAAAAGAGTCATTTGCATGGAACTTAAAAACTTTAGAAAAGTAATAAATAATAATCATAGAAAACACAAACAGAGGAAAAAAAAAAAACTTGGGTTTTGGTTAAAGGCAAAAGAGGCTTTTGGAACATATTATTGAATTTAACTTGAATTGAATTGGATGCACATGGCTGATGTTAGATACTGATATCGCACATTATTCCGCAGAGAGCGCAGGTATTTTCAAGTCTCCAATTGTGGCTATATAAAAATGTTTGTGAAATTTGATGTATGGCATGAAAAGCTTCTTTCAAGTTTACATTTTTGTCGGTTATCATCTGGAATCAAAAGAAGTTCCTAGAGTTATGTAGGTCAAAATCTGAGCTACATTTTTTTTTTTGTATGTCTCTTCCGAATTTTCTCCAACCTAGAAGGTTAAGTTTCTCATATTCGATCGGAATTTTAGGTGAAGTAGCTGTGTATCAGTTAGTTATCATGAGCATACCACTAACTTTTGGTGTACCATTCTGGATTTATAATTTATAAACATTAATTTGTCAATTGTTGTGGATTTATATATAGGAGTCTTTAATACAATTAAAAAAAAAAACAATAGTTAAACATTTTATCAATTTATACAATATATTCTTTAAGAAAGTTAAAAAAAAATCAATGTTAAATAGTTTCTTCTAGAATGTATGCTAAATTTCGTTTCTTCTTGTTTGTGATGTGTAATTTTAAATTTTTGAATGAGGCAAGTTGAAGTGAATGTATGTGGATGCATGTGGCTGTTTTTAGCAAAAATATAATTAGAAAATAGTTAGGAACACTCTTATAAAATTTCACATCACTTATACATAGCAAATTAGTGAGGTTCTTCAAAATCTTGACTATATATGCATTTGTGTGGGCTTTGATGAACTGATATATATATAGATTTGTGTGTATTTTATGGATGTATTTTATGCATTTATATATATATAGGACTAAGATGATGTTGAATTGCATGCTAACATTTCAATTATTTTTTCTTTATTCAGGTCCTATATTAAATTGGGCCTGAACATTTAGTTGGACCTTTTTACTGGTTGTAAATTTCCATTTTCCCCTGTCGTTTTCATCTAGGTTTGGGATGAGTTTTATCAGATTTTGAAACTATTTCTTAGTTTTCTTTTTCTCTTTTTCCTTCCAACTTACTACATGCCAAGAAGGGTATAATTTATTTTCCGAGCAGCAAAATATCCTCATTGCAACCAATGGTCATACCAGGTCATTATCAATTGCTGTAATTTGACTATGAAAAATTATAGATATGATGCCGATAATATGATTTGTGGTACCCTGTAATATTTTAATCAACAATAATGTTATACTTAAGCACTTCGATTATTCAATATGTGGCATTCCATCAGAGTTTTTTTTTGAAGATTGAGAGTTTTGATTACGGCTAATATGTATATTTTGCGTATCTCATTATGGCTAATATGTATATTTTGCGTTGCCAAAAATCACATGTTATTTTTGTTTTATTATTTTCTTGTTGGTCTTTGGTTGTGTACACTACATGGGGAATGAGTTTACTCTATATTGCGGAGATGAAGGTTTAAGTTTTATGTTTCCCTCTGTATGGTTAATGTCTAATTTTAGAGTTAAAAAGAGTCCAAAATACATTCGTTAGTTGCACTATGAGAACTAAGCAACTGTTTCTCTACAGAGAACAGTTCCAAAACCTCTGATTTTGCAGCAAGGGATTGAGGATAAAATATATGGACACAGTCACCATCAAAATCAGCGCTAAGTGGCCCACATATAAGAGGGTTGATCTTCACTGTATGGTCATCGTGAACATAAACCGACAAAGCTTGCAGGGAATGTTTATGCATTGTCGGAGGTCTATTGATGAAAACAATAGCCCCATCCATTATCCGTCGATGTACCACTTGACTAGGTCTTAAAAAAGTATGCCCCTTCGAACCTTCCCTCAGCGAGTAGGTTGACAAACCATCCCTATAGGTTAAACACAACTTTTCATCAACTAGCTTCTGCAGATACTGCATGTTATATTGAGTAACTCTCTCCTCAAATGTTATCCGTTGAGCAATTTCAAAAGGCAGTCCAATCTCATTGACTCCTTTATATGCATCACCTGTAATAACACTCCGTGAGGAGAATCCACAACCCTTTCTGATAAATAGGGTTTTCATCTTCTCAAGCCATGCTTTAGTAGTAGAATCGCTTTGCTCTTTGTTAATCCCAAATCGTGTATCCATGTCACGAGATGCCTTGTAGAAGAAATATGCACGGAAAGACAAGAAAACAACAGTTGTTCATGAACATTTGCACAATTTAATTGCCAAAGGTTTGACTAGATTATCAATCATATTCTCAATAAAGAACAAATGTCACCCAAGTAAATAGTAAACCAGCATCAACTACACAAAACACCATCTTCTAAAACGGATCATCATTCTCAGATAATTCAAATAAGCAATGCAATGGACATGATTGATTAACCATTCTTAAAGTGAGTTCAATCTTGGCAAAATTAATTCTTAACAATCTTGTTGAAGAAAATTTTAAACTCACATTGAGTAGTAGACCATTCATAAAAACCATATATGGTCATTGTAGCTTGTAATTCAAATTTTCATTTTGTTCTTGTATTATCTTGAAAAATATCTGGTTAAGTACATTGAAAGATATGTAACCTTATTTTTAGCTTTTTCTTTTTGGGCCTAGACCCATTTCTGTTTGCAGAGTGCTGGTGGACCGGGCACTGGAAGTGATATTGGGCTGATTGCGAGGTTCTGCTGTGGGCCCTTTCTTGGTCCATATTTCCTCACACGACCCATTATGCTGTGGGCCCTTTTTAGGTGGATTTCAGTTTGTAGTTAGTGGATTATTAATCATCTTGTGTGGTAAAGATGATGCTTGTGCAAGTTTTCTTTAACATATTCAAGATCTTTATGAGGTTGATGTTGCCACATCAACTCTCTGCTTCATTTGCTGCTATGATGATGGTTTTATTTGCATCTGATTCTGTCTTTTTCTTTTACCAGTATGTGAATGTTTTTAGTTGCAGCTGCTAATCCATGTAATTTCTGTATTTCTTGTCTTTTTTTATTGAAACAGGAATTATCATTAGTTTGCTCATGTTTTCTATTGCATGATTTTCATTTACACCAGCATGCTATTTACTAGTTTCATGCCTATTTACATGATCAGGACAAATGGCGGAATATGGGTATTAGTACTGCTGCACACAGTTCTAAAGAAAAAATACGAATTCCTAGAGTAAAAGCTATTACTGCTGGCCCACTCACCAATGGTCAAAATTCTGCTTCTGTTTCACTTATTGATGATGACAATGATGGGAAAACTGCTCCACGGTGCGCTTTTCTTTTCGTTCTCTTTTGTGAATATAGAATTAATCTGATGGCGTTGCTTTGATTGGTGAGAGAAACTTTTATGTGCATAAATCTTCTGTTTCTATTGATATGTTTATTCTGCGCCTCCACTCAGCTGTGGGGAAAATAACTAATACAAAAGGATAAATAAGAATTAGGCAACAGAAACAGGAAACACTGTTACTAGATGATAACTTGATCGTTTTTGATATGTTGGAAGAAAATGGGATAATGTATTTGTGAATGTTGTTGCATCTATACAATACCGAGCCCTGGCTAACAAAGGGAGTGATGCTTTCTACAGACTCAGCAATACTAGAACCCAAATCCAAGCCTATGTATTTGATGGTATGTGTATTTTTTTTTTTTTTTGAAGGAAGTCTAACACAAATTTATAAATTACTTGTAATAAAAAATAAGCAAGGGATTTCTTTATTTGAACTGTTTTACTAGTGATCAGAGCAAGTGTTCCAAAGCTAAACCTAGACGATGCTTTTGAGCAGAAAAATGAAATTGCAAGAGCTGTGGAAGATGAACTTGAAAAGGTAAAGAAAGAACTAGCGTGACTAACAATTATGTAAACTGAATTTGACATTATTGTGCTTGGATTTAACATTGATGATTCACAGGCTATGTCTGCCTATGGGTATGAGATTGTTCAGACACTCATTGTTGATATTGAACCCGATGAGCACGTTAAGTGAGCCATGAATGAAATCAATGCCGGTAAGCTCTCTAGTCCCCGCGAAATCAATGAAATCGATGATTTTTCATTACCAGTATTGTTCTTTTGGTGGCATCTTATAAGTTGGGTTATAGGCTTTTCTAAAACAGAATTTGACTTATTTTTGTCTTTCAGTGAAGTGAATTGTTTTTTAGAAAGTTCACTAAAAATGAAATAAACTAACAAAAAAAAAAAAAAAAAACAATGGATCTTTTGATGTCACTAAAAAAATTGAAATTTGGCAACTGCGAGGTTGAGGGTAGCTGCTAATGAGAAAGCAGAAGCGGAGAAAATTATACAAATCAAGCGAGCAGAGGGCGATGCCGAGTCTAAGTATCTGGTAGGATTGGGTATTGCTAGGCAGCGACAGGCAATTGTGGACGGTCTAAGAGAAAGCGTGCTTGGCTTTTCAGTGAATGTGCCGGGGACTACTGCTAAGGACGTCATGGACATGGTCCTAATCACACAGTACTTCGACACCATGAAGGAAATTGGTGCATCCTCCAAGTCCTCGGCTGTCTTCATCCCACATGGACCTGGAGCTATTTGCGAAATAGCTGAGCAGATTAGGGATGGGCTGCTTCAGGCATCATCAGCTCAATAAGAAGCCACGCTTCTATAGGGTTTATCGTGTTTTGAAACAAATGTTGTGCAGAATAAGTTTGTTTTCCGGGATTAATTCTGGTGTTTGGTTTTCGGTTTGGTGTGATGGGGGAATTGCAATGTGTGTCCTGGAAACATCCTGAAGGAAACAAAATGTTTGTTTGTTTAAGAACTTGGGTTGTTACAATGTTGTATAAAGTATTTTGTTGCATCTTATCCTGGTTTAATCAAGTGGATTTGTATCTTATCCTGATTATAGGGCGATGTCCTAAGATAAGGCATTGCCTGAAATTTAACCAAGGGGAAGGCTTTGAAGGAGCTAAACTTGTTGAAACCAATGCCAACATATTTTAATGCTATGTAAACAATTTTTTTATTCAAAAATTTAAAACAGAATGTTGTCCTTCTGTAGACCTTTTATTTAAAGTTGAAAAAAACATAATTTTGATTTATAATTGCAAATATCTTGTAGTTCTGCTTGTGAAACATTTTCTTATTTGTGAACTCCATTTACATAACCTACTAAAATCAATACCGTATAAATCATGCATTCCATAAAAATCAGCCCTACAAGAAAAAATAGTCATGCATTCACAAATAAATCAACCAAAGAGATTCACAAATAATTTTTTTTTTTTTTAAATTTTTGGTTGATAAAGCCCATCCGAAATAGAATAATACTATATACATGAATTAGTATAATAACTAGTGTACCAATTAATGATGTGACATACTTTAAGATATTTTTGATATTGGTATAATGAGTGAGATTCATAATAATGACATAACTAGTGTTAGTACACTAATTGGTGCATGTAATACCACCGTCCAAAATAATATGGCAACCGCATCACTAAATTTATGAACCAGATTCTGGACAATTTGGATTTGATTGAAAGAGCAACAAACCACCACCAAAAACAGTTGTTCAGACCTGCTCAACGAATGTATACTCGTACAATTCATTTTTGTTTATAAATGTAGTGTGAAAAGAGTTTTCCCATGGACATTATTAGTATAAAAGTTCTAAAAAAAAATTCTAGTAACAAACATTATTCCACCCATAAAAAATGTTGTCCATAGTATAGCCTCAGGGCCCTACAGCAACATGGACACTTCATAATCATCCGATGCTCAATAAACAATGATCAATCAAGTATACAACCAGCTGAACATGCGCAGAAGCAAATATATTTATATATATATATATATAGCAAGTTATTCAAATTGAAATACTCATCATGCTTTAGAAGTACAGCCAATCAAATAATTGTAAACGTTGGCAGCTACCAGAAAAACCTGGTTGGATACAACACCCTGGACCAGATGAAACAATTTTCCTTCTAAAAAGCACACCATCCAATTGAAAAAAAATCGCAAGTCTTACTCATAAAGCTCTTCAAATATCAGGTACTACCCAGTTTAACCAAGGGAATGTAAGAACTAAGTATTGAAACAAATTTAAATAAATCCTCTAGAATTATTTTTACAATCCAAAAACCATCAAAAAGATGAGAATCAACCGATAAAGGAATAGAAGTTTAAGCAGTCAACTACGCTACTTCCTTGTGCTCAACTCATTGCTCCCAACCATCAACAGTCATTGCTCCCCACCTACGGTTTGAGAGCCAATGCCAGCCCAAACTTGGCCCCCTTGTCGATAGACTTGGTGTCTACTTCTCCAGAAATGGTGAAAAGTGACTTTGGCCTCCATTCATGCTGGATGAGTGCACTTGCTTTCCCGGTGTTGTTAACCCGGGCCTTAACCGTGGTCAATGGATCCAATGAATGCTGGGTGCCAATGGTGATGGTGTTCACGCTGGATGAGAAGCTGTGTATTACCTCTGCCCCAACAGCTGTCTTGGTCAAGGGGTTCACTGTATGGTAGTATGATGCATTGAGAGAGTCACCCTTGTCATTCCTGAATCAACACAAGCTCACCACATTATGCGTCGAAGAAACATAAAACACTAGCCATGCAAGCAATACAGCTATGAATTAATAAGCTTCAGAACTAAAATTCTCTAAATCTTGCAATCATCTGATAACCAAATTTAGTGTACTCATATCATTTGTGAAGAGATGCTCAAGATAAGGGCAGGAACCAGAAATTTCCCATCAAATGTTCAACATGAACCAGAAACAGGATACATGTGCATGCAAGGGGAAGAACAGCTTAGTTTTATAAACCATGAAGATAAGTACTATCAAATGCCTAGTCACAAAAATGAGGATAAGAAGGTACCACTAAAAAAAAGGTGAAAAAATGAAAATAATTATCTTGCACAAGAAACAACTCACAGGGTCAAGGACGCGATAAGGTCTGAGTTGGTGAAGCTCAATCCAGCATTGCATTTGGTGAAGTCCCCTGTCTTGGAGTCAAAAGAGACATCAGTCCGAAGTGCAACAACATTAGTCCCTACAACACCTGAGAAGTTGATAATAGGGTTTGCTGTCAACCCAATGGTTCTGCTTATCCCCGCATAGTCATGCAAGTATTGAACTTCCAACTGTCATAAATCACTGACAGATCAGTAATCATCCAGCAATACCTCAAACTTAGGTATAATAAAATTAAATGTGACATAATAGCTCAAACTGATGTACAATATCAAAAGACCAAATTCCCTCAAATGCATTACATGAAAAAAGAAAAGCGATCCCGATCAGACCACCATGGTACAAAAAGTTTTTACTACAGAAATCAAGCAATGATTGCTTACTTTGCCAGACCTTTGATCAGGAATCTTGAAACTAAAGATCGTCTTCAATCTAGGAGCAGGCTCATCAATAGTAATAGTAGTACAAAGCTAGTACATAAGCAAAAGATCAGTTAGATGATCAAATGAAACCATTATCTGGAGAGTGAGAGAAACTGAATGTGGTTCTCAGAAAGGTTTGATACCTTACACTCCTTTAAGGAGGAAGCTAGACCACTTGGCCTAAAGACCAATCTGTTGGTATTTTTTTTTTATGTAATATGTTTCAATTGTTGCATACACAACAGAATACTGAATTACTAGCACTGAATGTTCACCGAGATCTTCTTCTGTGATTCTTGTTTGATTGGCCATGTTTTATTTGTTGGTACAGAGCACAAATATGAGATCAACAGATGCTGACCAACATGAAACTTTCACGCACTTGAAATCCGCAAAGACAAGTCAAAGTACTTGGGAGAAAGACGATTGAGAAGCAATATGTGAGGCAGAACCATTTCAGTCTACCAATGCAAATTAAATCACTGAGAGTTGACAACAGATCCAGATACACAGACTGTTTGGTTACCGGAATCAATTACATCCCACCTTTGTGCTGCCATGAAAGAAACAAAACCACGCAAGGAACCATGCAGCAGATCATTGTGACACCAATAGTCTTTCATAAATGCCATTATTTTCTAGCAGGTTCATTCAAAGTAACACACCGAGCTGGGCGGAAATCTACAAAAGGGAAGCCCTTGGACTTATTAATAACATGATTGCTAAAAGAATAGTCACATGGGCAACCAGTATTGAATTCTTGTCAGTTATGAATAAACTAAAAACAGGCATTCGAGTTCCATATCAATGAAGTATGTATCTCTTCATATAGCATTTTTGTTGTACAATTTGAGCTATGATTGCAATCAAGAAACAAAACTTCTTTTTGTTTCCATCACAAAGTTGGATGTTTCTATCTCCTAGGAGACCGAAATTACATTTTTCTATTCCATTTGATCTCTTGGATCTTAGATACAAATAACATTTGTCTCCCAAAGGAAATAAAATTTGTAGGAATTATTCTTTCATGGGAAGAAAAAAACAAAAAGCCTCTAGCTAACACAATTTCAATTACATTTTCAAAATCCAAAATGAATCAGAGCCATCAACTAGTTGACCAAAACAAAAAGACAAATTAGTGCACACATTGATATCAATGAAGTTAAAAAGCTAAATTACCCAAATGCTAAAAGAGAAAATGCCAAGACAAGACAAGACAAGAATGAGAATAAATAAAAGAGAGAAATAATTTTTTGATGCAATAAGGGTGTATCGGGAGCTATCCTCAGTAGGGAATTTTTTTTTTTTCTTCCATTAATTGAAATTAGGGAATATTTTATTAAATTGAAGCTATTCTTGGTTCCATTTGAATCGTTTCTTGTATGAAAAAGAAAAACAAAACAGAGCTGCAACACAACATGTCATATCTCAAGACCCATATACAGCAACAGTAGTAGTAGAGCATCAATAAGACCATGGTGGCAGCAGCAAGTCTATAGCAGGAACATGAAAAGATCACCAACAACATAAGAATAGCATCAACAGAGCTGTCATCTACTTCATTTAGGCAAAAATATACATCATCTGGTTTCCCGGTTATCAAAACAGAGCCAAAACAGTAGTAGTAAAATTGTAGTAACAACAACAATGAAACCAAAATAGTAACATTCATCATAACAGCAATATCAACAGAACCAAAATCTTGCAAATTGAAAATCATCGAGATTTCCATTACATTGTAGCTAGAGGTACAAACAACTAGTCTATATGTTATCTGACTTATATACGATCAAATTAAATTTGGAATGTGCAAAATTCCTTATATAGAAGTTAGGATAACCAGAAAGCTGTATAAAACACTATTAGTAAATGCCAACAAATAATTAAATTGGATTGTTTCACACAATGTAAACACCATAATTAAATTAGAAAAATACCTGATTTGACATAGCAACACAAGAATCCAAACTACCTGTTTCATACAATGTAAGTTTTTATTTTTATTGTTAATACACAGCAACACAAGAACCCAAACTACACCTAGTGGAGCCACCAAAAGCTTTCATGAACTAGTTATCTAGTGAAAAAGCCTAAGATCAAAAAGCTAAGTGACAGAAAAAAAAACTAATAACGCCTATGACGCAATAATCTATTCAATTTGCTTGTAATTTCTTGAAGCGCCTATGATGCAATGCTAAATTCAAGTTATCATCTAGCAAATGTCACAAGGATACATGCATATACAGTAATCTAATAGGCTTATGGGGGTTGAGTGGCACAAAATCATAAACTAATAGTAATAGAAACATGATGCTTCATCCAAGAATAAAAATGTTTCATGTAACTAAAATCAAGATGAGACCTTTGTTTAAATTGAGCAAAGTATCCATTTGCTAATTTCAGAATAACTAATTTATTTAAGTTATTTTTCTCACAAACTCTAACCACGAACTAAATCCAACATAATACTCCTACAAATAGATCAACCGCCACATCTCAAATCCTGAACATAAATCCAAATATAAACTGCCTACAAAATAGTTACACAAACGCATCTAGTCACACACAACAGACAGAAAATGGACATATCTGACACCATAATCGGAACACCAAAGATTTGGACAATAACTGACCCTTCAAGCTCCACAGATCCGCCCATTTCCACATCCGCCCATTTCTATTCCGCAATTAATCCTTTGATGAAGGGTTGACATCTGAACTGTTCTCTTTCTGGCTTGGAGAATGCATTGAAGCACGCAATTGTTGTGAGTGCTGCTCCTGCTGCTGTTGCTGCTGCTGAAGTTTTATTTGAATTTTACTTGAATTCTGAACACAAGCTTCGCGGAGGGATGGTCGACCCTCAAGCCCCAATAAAACTTGCATAGAGCTCCGGAGCTTTCACCCGTTACAAAACTACCATTATAGACTAAGAAGCACGACCACTTATAAGGTGTCATGTCTATGTCGAACACTGACAACACGTGTCGCGCACACGTCCAATACTGTCATTTTTTTTAAACCCAAACACAGTTAAGACACTGACAAACACATTACAAGTTTGAAGAAAATAACTTGAAAACAAAAACGTAGATTTATACCTACTAATTCTTCCTCTTTTAGAGTTTAGGAATTAATGTGATATTTTTTTTATCATCATTAGATGAAATATTCATATATATATATATATAAACATAAATTAAATATAAAAAAAACCCCCATATTTAGTGCGTGTCACCCATTTGTCATGTCAAGCATTTGTTTCCTAAATTGTTGTGTCAGTATGTCCAAATTGTGCAGCGTGTCCATGTATGTGCTTCTTAGATTGTAGCTAAGTCACAAAAGGAAAACTGCACACTTTATTACATCCATTGAGGAAGACATACAAGAGAATACTGGAAATGATTTTATTTGAATACTAAAAATAAGATTCAAGGACAGGTGACTGAACCTCTAGCCCAAATACAGTATATATAACACTCCACAGCTCTCACTCCTGTTCTCTGACAATACCTATGTTACATGGACTCTATCACTTCTACTATACCATGTCCACCAGACATTACAAGCATAAGGATTGGGGATATGTGTCCAACACCATAGTATCCAATAAAATTACTTGGATCAACTAATTTTATATGATGTTTGAAGAATATACTTACATTTGCTAGTACAGAAACATTTCTAAATCTCATACGAACGAGAGACATAAATTCCATATTTTTCCTAAATCTCATTTAATTTGAAATACATTTCCAAATAAATTGGGTTTAAAAATATTAAACAATATGATTTATCAAAAAAAATATATATATATATATATTAAACAATATGCAATATATACGTGTTTAAGACGTGTCCCTGTATCCATACCTACCTTTTAAATGCATATCCTAATATCCTACGATTTAGTTTAAGAAGATCTGACGCTTGGACACACAATGAGTCCATGTAACATAGCACAAGAGCCAAGACTACTAATTGAACTCTTTATTACACAAGGACAAAGTCAACTATTCACAATTGTCTCCATTCCTGTAGGTCTTCCAAGTCTTCTACATATTTATTTTCAATGAAAATTTTATTACCTACATACACCTGCACCAACAGAAAAGAACCTATTGATGTCTCTAATTGGGGTATAGTATAAGGGTATTTTTGAATTAATTACGTTACGTCTCCCTTTGTTAGATAATATACAAGGCCAACATGTCCATTTTATGCAAAATCTACAGGTTCTTGACAAAGCATATATTATCAAACTATGGCTGAATGGCCATGATATTTTACATTTTTTTTTTTGACAAGTCTAAATGACCATGATACTACCTCTTCATAAAAACTACAATTTAGGATAAAAGCAAATATATGAAAGAAAAGTAATTACAACAAAAGCCACTCCTAGCAGGATTTTAGGAAAAATACCCTTACCATCTTGCAAGTGAACCTGTTGCTCCATTGTTTGCAAACGCAGCTTAAGTTCACTATTTTCGGCAGTCAGGCCATTTGTATCTCTCTGTTCATAGAAAACCCACAAGAAAATAGTGATATCCATACCATAATCCATAATATGTTATATACTAGAATTTTTCAAATACTCTCTCTAAAGAAATTGAAAAAAAAAAGAAGGTTTTTTTGTTTTTTTTTTTGTTTTTATAAGCAACAGGGAGAATTGTATTAAAGAATGTGCTGAGGGAACACACCCCTATACAAACAACAAAAGGAAAATAAGAGAAGAAATACAAAAGACAACACCCTACTGCAAAACAATAAGACAAAAACAAGTCCCACCAACTACAATGCTTCAATATAGTGCCAACTCCACAAAAGGTTCTTTGTTGGCTTACAACATTGATTCCATTTGGTTCCACCACCTTTACCAATTAGCAAATGAGAACTGATATCCAGATGCTTTCTTGGAATTTTCTCTAAAAATGTCCATAAAGACAAATATAAATAAATAAAAGCACTAGCAGGCTTCTTCCCTAATATACTATCCTCAACTAAAGACTCTGGAAGGCAAACCCTGCTCTCTCTTCAGACTCTAGACGGCAAATCCCGCTCTCTCCTCTGCCTCTGGGAAGCCCTAATCTCCACAAATCTCTCCCCTTTGTTTTGGCAACTCCAACAAGCCAGCTTCCTACAACCACTCTCAAACTCCTCAAGAAACCCAATCTTCTCTGCCCCTGACAAGCCACATCCAATTTTTGCCAAGCCAATTAATCTTGACCCCAACAGAATTAGTGATCTCAGAAAACCCTGCCCCATTTCTGCCACCACCACCCTACTCCCATCATTCCTATCTCCGACTGAAACAACCAATTTTAACCCTAGCTACAAAATCCTCCTCGTGGTTAGAAACTCAAATTTGTTTTGCAATCCAACAAGAAAATAAATAAGCTAGATCATGTACTCAACAAAATGACTTGCTATAAGTCATACAACCTGTCACTAAGACCAAACATTTAGACATATTATGTGGCATGGCAGAATCTACCTGCAACAGGGTCAATTGAGCAGACAATGAGGTTGCTTCAGTTTGCAGGGTTTGAACTTTTCTTTCAAGCTCAGCTATGTACCTCGTCTTCCTTTCCTTTGACCTAGCAGCTGATTGCCGATTTGCCCAAATCCTATCATAGTAAGAAAATAAATTTGAGAATGATGTAAACCAGTCACACGATCCATGGGTTAGGCAGAAGCAATAAAAACAAAAACACATAAATAAAAAAGGATAACACGAGTTACACAGAATACGTGTTCATTTATAGCAATAATACAATATAAAAAGAGTTCTGTCATAGAACTAAATTGCATGCAAGTAAGAATTGGCATTGACCATCTACAAGAAGCACAGTCAAGGAATAATGGAAGAACAAAAATAAGGATGTATTAACAAAGATATTAAGAGCAAAAATAAGGATGCATTGACGGATATATCACAATCATGTATCAAATATAGTAAAACATGGAAACTTTAAATGAAGTTTATGAACGTATTAACAGAGGTATTAATGCATAATTTGATGGAGAATATTGCAAATAAAACATTTTTCACATGGAAGGTAGAAAAAAGAACTGTGCAGCTGACAATATTGCTTGGTGTTTCTCTCTCTAGAATTCCAGAGAGAGACGAAGCGTTTGGGAGGGCGATCGACAGAGAGAGACATACCGAGATCGACGGAGATCGACAGAGAGAAAGAGACGGAGATCGACAGAGAAGAGACAGAGATCGACAGAGAGACCAAGATCGACATATCAAACAAAAAAAATGAGACGATCAATGAATGAAAATGATCACATAAATGATTACTATAGCCAAATCTGAGCTCAATCTGTGTTAAAACAACAAAAATGAGACCCAAAAACCCGAGAACGAATCAAACCCAGATCTGAAACAATCGATCAATCACCACAATTCGGAATTGAAGCAAACCTAGATCTAAAAGAGAGAAGAAGATATCAAACCTGATCGAATTGGAGCCAAGAAGTTACCCAAGTCCAGATCTGTTGATGTTTTCGGGTAGAGAGAGAGGAACGAAAATTGCGAAGAGCTCCTACAATCGAATCAAACTGTATTTGTGTTGTTGTTCAAATAATGGCAATGTGTCAGAGAAGAGGCGTTTGGGAGGGTTTGGTGTTTCTCTCTCTAGAATTCCGGAGAGAGACGAAGCGTTTGGGAGGGCGATCGACAGAGAGAGACAGACCGAGATCGACGGAGATCGACAGAGAGAGAGAGACGGAGATCGACAGAGAAGAGACGACAGATCGACAGATCGACAGAGCCGGAGACCAAGATCGACAGCTTTTCTGAAAATTACACCATCACTGAAATAATTTTTTTATAAAACCTGCAACAGCGGCGGTGGCGATGTGTGACGGTGGCGTGCGACGGTGGCCAGCGATGCTTGGGTGGTGAGTGGGGGTGAGGTTTGGTGGTAACTGTTCTGTGTGTGTGTGGGGGTGAGAGACAGAACAGAGAAACCGTTGGTGGTAACTGTTCAGTGGTTGTCCAAAATGTTTACTCCTTTTGTGTTTATGAACCTTGAAATGAAGACTTACTCCTTTTATGGTCCCAAAGTGTTTATTCCTTTTGTGTTTATGAACCTTGAAATGAAGACTTACTCTATGGTTATGAACACTCTGAAATGTTATTTTTTTTTTAAATAAATTTTTTTATAAAATTTATACATTTTATTAAAATTTATATTTTTTTTGAAAGCCAAACTTAAATTTTTTTTTTGAAGTCATTTACATTTTTTGTGAAAAGGTGTATGTTCATAAAAGGAATAATTTTCAGAAAAGATGTATGTTCATAAAAGGAATAATTTTCTAGAAGTTACTCCTTTTGTAAAATAATTTTTTATAAATTTTACACATTTTATTGAAACTTATACGTTTTGTGAAAACGAAACTTACACATTTTGTGAAGCTACTTACATCTTTTTTGAAATAACTTACACTATTTTTGAAAAGTTACACCTTTTGTCAAGTAATTTTTGTCATAACATTTACACTTTTTGTTGGAACTTACACCTTTTGTTAAAACCAAACTTAAACCTTTTTTCTGAAATCATTTATATCTTTTGTGGAAAAAAAAATTTCAAAAAATTTATATCTTTTGCTAAAAGTTACACCTTTTCGTAGAAGTGCTTATATTTTTTTTGAAAAGTTACTCCTTTTGTGTAAGAATTTTTGGCATAACATTTATACTTTTTCTTCGAACTTACACCTTTTGTGGAAGCCCAACTTAAAGCTTTTGTGATCGGAAGTCACTTATACCTTTTGTGAAAAAATAAATTCATCAAATTTATACCTTTTCGTGGAAGTGCTTATATTTTTTTTGAAAAGTTACTCCTTTTGTGTAAGAATTTTTGGCATAACATTTATACTTTTTCTTCGAACTTACACCTTTTGTGAAAGCCCAACTTAAAGCTTTTGTGATCGGAAGTCACTTATACCTTTTGTGAAAAAATAAATTCATCAAATTTATACCTTTTCGTGGAAGTGCTTATATTTTTTTTTGAAAAGTTACTCCTTTTGTGTAAGAATTTTTGGCATAACATTTATACTTTTTCTTCGAACTTACACCTTTTGCGGAAGCCCAACTTAAAGCTTTTGTGATCGGAAGTCACTTATACCTTTTGTGAAAAAAAAAATTCATCAAATTTATACATTTTCGTGGAAGTGCTTATATTTTTTTTGAAAAGTTACTCATTTTGTGTAAGAATTTTTGGCATAACATTTATACTTTTTCTTCGAACTTACACCTTTTGTGGAAGCCCAACTTAAAGCTTTTCTCATCGGAAGTCACTTATACCTTTTGTGAAAAAAAAAAATTCATCAAATTTATACCTTTTGCTTACACCTTTTCGTGGAAGTGCTTATATTTTTTCTGAAAAGTTACTCCTTTTGTGTACAATTTTTGGCATAACATTTATACTTTTGTGCTTATATTCTCTTTCACAAAAGGTGTAAGTTTGAAGAAAAAGTATAAATGTTAAGCCAAAAATTCTTACACAAAAGGAGTAACTTTTCAAAAAAAATATAAGCACTTCCACGAAAAGGTGTAAGCAAAAGGTGTAAGTTTGATGAATTTTTTTTTTCACAAAAGGTATAAGTGACTTCCGATGAGAAAAGCTTTAAGTTAGGCTTCCACAAAAGGTGTAAGTTCGAAGAAAAAGTATAAATGTTATGCCAAAAATTCTTACACAAAAGGAGTAACTTTTCAAAAATTGTGTAAGTATTTTCACGAAAAGGTGTAAGCTTAAGCAAAATGTCTAAGTTTTCGTTTGTTTACACCTTTGGTAAGTCAACTCACAAAAGGAGTAAGTGTTCATAAAAGGTGTAAATAATTTCACAGAAGGCGTAAGTTTTCAGGAAAAGGTGTAAGTTTTCACAAAAGGCGTAAGTTTTCACAAAAAGCGTAAGTTTTCAGAAATCAGTTACGCCTTTTTCTGAAATTGCTTACGCCTTTCGTGAAAATATACGCCTTTTGTGAAAACTTATACATTTTTTGTGACCATTTACACCTTTAGTCATATAATATATTATTTTATTAATTTACCTGGAAAGTAACCTGCTTAGCAGGTCACCAATGTGTAAATTTTCAAATATTTTGATATAACCCAATACATACAAATGTGTAAATGCAAAATAGAATGATGTAAGTGCCTTGCATACCATATGCAAGGCACACTTAAGAAAAGTCCATTATATAAATATGTTAACAAACAGCCATGTTTCACAACTAGGGGAAAAACAAAAACCTTGTTTGGTTGTGTGCTGGTTTTCTTCATTTTTGTTTTTTATTTTCATTTTTCTTGTTGTTAGAGAAGAAAAAGAAAATTGGAAACACCCATTATTTTGATGTTTGTGCCAGAACAATTTCGAAATTTTGATTTTTTGATTTTTTTTGTGTGATTTTCCTACAACATGGTTACATGGGTTTTCAAAATAAATTCTTTAAAAAAAATTCGGAAATTGTTTGCTTGGAACTAGAAGAACAAAATTGAAAAAAATTTTGAAAAAAAAGAAGATAAATTACATTGATATCTCTTAAGATTTAAAAAAAATATAACACGTCTCACAATTTTGATATAATTACATAGGCTTTCTTAAAACTTTTATTTGCATGATACTTAACCTCATTTTTATCAAAATTTTACTCATATGGATGAAAAAATTATATCGTCATCTCTTTTACACTTAAATATATATTTTTCTTTATTTACCATCGTATTTTCACACCATTTAAATTGATTTCAGTCTTTTTAGACTTCTTCATAGAAAGGTAAGTGATATTATATCAAAATTATAAGACTTATTATATATTTTTTTAAATTTCAGGAACTTAGGCCCCGTTTGGAAACATGCTAATTTAGTAACTTTTTGGCTATTTGGCTAAAATATGAGCTAAAAAAAACTAGTATGTTTGGGATGACTTTTTTGGCTTTTTACGAAAAGATGTGCAAAAAGTAAAGAGAAAAGAGAATCTTTGATTTTTTGGTATGAGTTGTTGACTTTTTGGCTAATTTAGTAACTTTTTGACTTTTTGGCTAAAAGGGAGGGTTCCCAAACGATATTTTCTCCAGATTACATCTATTTTCTTTTTTATAATTATTAACATCTTTTAATTTTTCAACCTTCTCTTAAATAGTTGTTACTATACTTCTTATTCAACTAATCTAATACTCTTTTCTAATGAAATTTCTTCAATTTTTCTTTTGCTTTTCTTTGTGATGAAGTTTTTTAAGAATAGAAAACAAACAAACAAGTCCCTACCAAAGTTGTGCAATAGTCAAGTGGGGACTGGGATGGATACAACAACTTGCTTCAATTTTCTCGTGATTTTTAGATCAATGTCTCTATTTGCCTTTTTTTTCTTTTTATATATTAAGAACCGTCCAAATTAAAATATCTTCTTCACCTTTAGTTGTGTAGGGCCTTAGTGTGGTATGGTCCTTGGCAGTACTCTTCTTGCCAATATATTTCCTGTTGGTTAAAAAGATATATATAAATGTCTACCTAATTTTTTTTTAATCTTAAGATCTCATTTGTCAATTATATATTTTAGCTAAAAAATTAAAAATTCATTATCAATTGTCACACCACTTTTTCTACTTTTTTATACATCTTTTCGTAAAAAATTAAAAAATAATTAAAATAATATGTTCTCAAATGAGACCTAGGTTAACCCTTATTGACTTAAAAAAAGATAAAAAATATATATTATTTGTAATTAGTGTATCATAGATAATATAAAAAAAGTCATAGATATAAGTCTTAAAATGTATTACATAATAATAAAGTAATTTTTTATACAAAATATGAGTAAAAATTCAATATGATAGTAATACTACATCATCATTAACATGTGACATTACCAACTAATAATAAAGAAACACATGGAGGATGAATCTCACATATCAAAAGTAAATAACAATTCAATAAATTTCATATTTTCATTAAAATTAATTATGTTTGCATGTCAATAATAATAAATATCACCATTATATTAAAATTTTCGTAGATAATAATATAACTTATCGTAATTTTTTTATTTTCAATCAAAACAATCATTATTGTTTTCATAATTTAAAAAATGTCATTGATATTTCACTCTAAATAATATTTTTATAAAAAAATTTTATTTAAATTTTTTTTTTTATGTTTATTGAAAAAAAAAATCCAAAATTCAATGAGGAAGGGGGGTAGGGGACGTGACCCCAGGCCCTCTTCACCTCCGCACTGGTGGGTAGGGGAATGTCGAGTTAGGGTTTGGGAGATTAAGAAAGAAAATATAATTAAAATTTTATAATGCGATAATAATTGAAATTTAAAATAAGTTATAAAGTTAACTTATAATCTATAGCTAAAATAATTCTCATTAATGAGAAATTATTCAATGTTCATAGAGCAATACTCTACTCCATTTACAGGTTGATATTTAATTAATGTCTCTTAAAGGGTTATTTGTTTTATGAGATTGAGGTGTAAAATTAGATTTTATGTCAAATAAATTTAATAATCCGTTGTTTGATTAATTTAGTAAAGATCAAATGAATAATGAAATACATATTATTTTTAATTAAATACTTTAGAGATTATTTATTTAAGACTAATCACCTATTATATTAATTCGTTCTAATTCAATTTGTCTAAACAAACCAACAATACTTTCTGGGAAACCAGTAAGCGGGTGACTCCATAACCTGACCACAACAACCTCAAAGATTCGGTTGGGAATTGCAGCACCTCCACTCAAACCAAACTCAGGAGTTTTGCTAAAGCACATGCACTTTAGTGCTTTTTTGTAGGGATAAAAATAAAAATAGAAATAGAAATAAGAAAACAAAATAATTTTAAAAAATTATAAAAAAAATCTTATGATAAAATAAAATTTTAAATTTAAATTTTATTAATTTAAATTAAAAATTTTCAATTAATTTCAATTTAAATCATCTACATATTTTCATTAAAAAAATTTGACAAAAAATAATATTTTAATTATTAAAAGCAACAAATATAGTATTTTAGAAATGAGTGAATAGTTTAGATTAAAAATAAATTAAAAAATTAAGATTAAAATTAACCAAAAAATAAAATAAAAACTTATTTTGTTAAGAGGGTTTTTTTTTTTTTTTTTCACCCCAATTAATCTCCAAGTTTATGACTATTCTACCAACCAAACTGGTCCCAAATTTTTATTAGGTAATATATATATATGTGACCATTGATCATAGAATTAGTGCCCTGTTAAAAGTTAATATTTTAATTTTTTCTTTTAAAAATCTGTAAAAAAATTAAAAAAAAAAAAACAATGTAATTTAAAATAAATTAAAAGTCAAAATTTAACTTTTAACCTCATTCCAAATAAGAACTCGATTCGAAACCAAGGTTTCAAATTTTTTTATCAACATGGTTTGAACTTTGAACATCAATTCATGAGATTTAGGTCTATAATATCATGAAAATGGATTGTACATGAATAATCTAGAAAGTTCAAATTTTAATGTCTGAATAACTTTTTCAACAGCCAATGAAGGAAAATTCCTGGTAGCTCGAATCTGTGGCTCGACTTTTGGCTCGAGACCCAAAACGACGTCGTTTTGGGTCTCGAATTTTTTTTTTTTTTTTTTCTTTTTCTTTCTCTGGCTTTTCTTTCTTTCTCTTCTTCGTCTTCTTCGTTGAACCAGCAGCACGCCGCCGCCGATCGTCGAGAGAGAGAGAGGAGAGGAGAGGAGAGAAGGGCCGCAACTCGTCGTTGAACCAGAATCGCCGATCGTCGTTGAACCAGATAGTCGCAGCACGCCGCACCTCGCCGCAGCCCCGCTCAGCCCCGCCTCCTCCGGCCCCGACTCCCCCTCCAGCCATTTTTATGGCCCCCTCCCCTCCCCTCCCTCCTCCTTCCTCCTCCTCCCTCCTCCCTCCTCCTCCTCCTCCTCCTTCCTTCTTCTTCTCTTCTTCCACTGCTTCCTCTGCTCCGAATTCGAGCCTCCGAATTCGAGCTACGAATCGGAGCTCGCCAATGAATTTGATTAGCTTTCAAAGAATATACTATACTTACTCATATCAAATTACTAGGATTATTCTTAAAATAAAATACATAGAACTAATTGAATTTTTTTTTAATTATATGTACCCCTTTTCTTTTTCTTTTTTTTTTTGTTGTTGAAAATTTGGTTGAAACTAAACACCATCAAGTCTGCTGAAGCTGAAATAAATAAACCAAACAATAAAAAACAAAAATTTCTCCAAAGATTGAACTAGCAAAGAATTTGACTATGAATTCAGTAATCAATATGCAAAATTTTTTAAAAGAATACTATGAACTAGCATTAGTTTTCTTTCTGGAAACAAGAAATCAAAAGAAAAATTACTAAGAATTATTATATATAACCTGGCTATCTCCTAACAATTCATATTGTATAACATATATATTGATAAAATTCGTCTCTATATTATTGCCCCTGAATCCAAAGTCGCAGAGAGAGAGAGAAGAAAAACCCACCACTAACCACCAAGGGGCCAGCCTAGTTGGTAAGGGAGTTTGCTCCTCTCCTTGCCAATCAGGTTTCGAATCCCCTAGCTCCTAAAGTGGGAGCCCGCTAGTTAAGGTGGCGCGGCTAGCTCCCCCAGTTTGGCTTGTAGAGTCGGCTCCTAAGGGGCCGGCTTTGGGGGTGTTCTGGGCATCAAAAAAAAAAAAAAAAAAAAAAAACCCACCACTCAAATATCCTTGTCTTTGACCATGTCCGTGTCTACATCTCCATCTTTAATGGCATGAAAATCAGCAACCTTTCTCCTCCGAAGATGCATCTTGACATAGAAATTAAGAAACAGCAAGAGAATGGCAGCATTGAGAACCGAATTGAACCACCAAGCCCCAATTCCATTACACCCACCTTTCAAAAAATGAAGCAAAAGCACACCCACATGGCACAAAACATTACAACCGAGAAGAACGATCTGACAAGTGACCACAAAGGGGAAACAAGCACCGGGCAAACCAATGGCAGTCCAAAATCTGTAGCCATAAACAAGAGAGTAAACAGAGGTGGCAATGAGAATGGCAAGAACTTGAAAAGATTGAGAGAATTCGAGCCAGAGGAAGGACATGAAGATGAGAATGGAGTGGTTGAAGAGGCGGAAGAAGGAGAGGTGGCGGCCGCGGAGGATGGAGAAGAAGGTGCGGAAAGTATGGAGGAAGCGGGAGAGGTAGAAGAGGTAGGACCAGAAGAAGACGCGGCCGGAAGGGCGGGTGCCGAGGGGGAAACAGAGGAGCCATTGGAAAGGGGTTTTGGAGCGGGCCCAAAACCAGCGGGTGTCGCGGATCTCGGAGGCGGAGGAGAAGAGGAGGCCGGTGAAGATGGTGGCGGAGATGAGGGACATGGAGAGGGAGTGGAGGGCAGGGAGGGGACCCAGGGGGAGGGGACGGCGGAGGGGGAGGAGAGAGAGGAGGAGAGAGAGGAGGAGGTAGGTGGAGATGGAGCTGAAGAGGAAGGACCAGGTGGAGCCCCAGGACTGGGTGTGGCTCCACCGGAAATTGACGATAGAGGGGTGCTCGGAGAGGTAATAGGTTAGGGTTTGGATGATCATGGTTGGTTGGTTGGTTGGTTGGTTGCCGAGGTTAACCCAGCTGAGTTTCCCTAGAAGAGGGAACCAACAACAGGGAACAACCAAACCAACCTTGTTGAGGGAGGAAGGGAGGAGTCTCTCTCGCCCGAATCCAAAATAAAACAGAGGTGGTGGTGTGGTGGTTGGTTTTTTTTTGGAAAATGTCTGAATGGTTATTTACAGGCTGTTATTTCAGTTTTTTTTTTTTGTATAGGAATTGGGAGAAAGAGTATTTTAGAGAGAGAGAGAGAGAGAGAGAGAGGTTTGTGTTGGGGAGAAGGTGTGAAGTGGGACGGATGAGACCAGTGGTCATGGAGAATTGGAAAATCAGCTGGTTTTATACAGTGGAGAATTTGGATGTTCTCAGATTTTTTCCATCATGACATGATACACGGTCCTTTTTAGGTGCTTCATTAGGCGTGTATCACAGGTTCATGAAAAATGTTATAATTTCTAAATTTTTTATTAAATAAATAATTAAATGTTTTATATAGATATAGGATTTATAAAATTATAACCCCACATTTATGTGAGACTTTGATAATTTATTTAGTAAAAAATTTAGTATTCCTAATATTACCAAGTCCCAAATTACCACCTTTGAAATTTTTGCTTGTTACTTATTGGAAGGGTTAACGATTTGATTATACAAATTATAACGTGCATTATGATATTATAAATTTTAATTATGTCTTATTTGATGTTTAATTATAACGTGTTTTTTTTAGTTATGATTCTCATGAAATTGACTTATAACATTTATAATGATCAATTGAAAATTTTTATAACTTGCATGTAAAGAGTTCGTTTGTAATGTGGATTAGCTTTTTAATTTTTTGATTTTTTAGCTATTTTAGTTTGAGGCTAAAAAACTCGTCTGTGATAGATTTTTTGACTTTTTGACTTTTGTGAGAGAAAAAATAAAATGATTATGAGTTTGATATGATATTTTGTCTTATTTAACTAAAATAGCCTATTTTATTCTATATGACTATTTTAGGGGTCGTTTGATATTTGAGTTTGGGCTAAAAAATCATAGAAGGATTAAAAAAAAAAGTCAAAAAATCACAAAAGGACAAAAAAAATTGCTATTCCAAAGTCAAAAACTCAAAAAAGAATATCAAACGATCAAAAAAGTCTCAGACTAAAAAAGTCAAAAAATCAACTAAAAAAGTCATTGCCAAACGAAAACTTAGCCTGAGATGTTATCCCAAACAAAGCCAAAATATGTATTTTAGAGCATTACCATTTTTTAAGGGTAAATTACAAATGGAAGAGATTATGGTATATGCACTTTATAATTATAAAAAAAATTACATAATTTTATATTTTTTGAGTCATAACTTAAAAAAAATCATATAACTAAACACAAAAAAAATCATAATTAAAATCTCAAAATAATGTCATAATTAAAAAAAAAATTAATTATAACTAAAAGATAAAATGAGGTAACTAAAGATATATATAATACGAGAGTTTTATAATAGAATTCTCTTACAAATACACTCCAAAGTTTAGTAAAAATGTTAAAAAATTGCATTCAACCCTCCAGTTTCTCAATTACATAACAAATATCACCCCCCCCCCCAAAAAAAAGAGTACCTATTAGGAAGTTAAATACTTTATTTTTCTTTTTCTTTTTTTTGCTAAATTACACTAATTTTTTTTTTAAATTTTAAAAAAATTAATGTCGTATTTTTGTCAAAAACACTGTTCCTGTCCTAGGCGGTTGGTAATGATCGTCCTTAATATCCATATTATCTATCTACAATATCGTCGCGTGAAGGCTTAAATTAATTTAATGAAATCTTCTTCTCTTAACGTCACATGAAAAATTTATATATATTAAAATAAAAAAATTATTATATATAGCGTAAGTAAGTTTTGAATATAAGATTTTGAATTTCATTAAGAACATACTTATTACTTAAGCAATATACGTATTATGATATTAAACACTTTATATATATTAAAATAAAAAAAAATTATTATATACAGCGAAAGCAAGTTTTGAATCCAAAACCTTAAATTTTATTAAGAACATACTTATCACTTAAGCAACATATATATACTGATATTAAAAATTTTATTATTAGTTATCTGAATTATACATGCACCGCGTGTACCACCCACTAGTCATATATGTAAGCACTTAAATTAGTTGCTTGAAATTTTGTCAACAGTAATTCGTGGTAGCTCGAATTATCGTGGCTCGAACGGCTCGACAGCCCAAAACGACGTCGTTTTGGGTTGTTTTTTTTTTTTTTTTTTTTTTCTTCTTCTTCTTCGCATGGTCTTCTTCTTCTTCGTCTGAACTGAAACAGAGGGAGAGGAGAGGAGAGGAGAGGGAGAGAGAGAGAGAGAGAGGAGGCAGGTCGTCCGTCCGTCGCAGCCCTCCGCCGTCGCCTCTGCCCGATCGCGTCACAAGTCCGTCGTAGCCCTCCGCCATCGCAGCCCTCCGCCATGCCTCTGCCTCGCCTCCGCCCCCTCCTCCTCCATTTTTTAGGCCCCCTCCAGTCCTTCCTCCCCCTCCCCCTCCTCCCCTCCCCTCCCCTCCCCCTCCTTCCTCCCTCTCCCTTCTTCCCTCTCACATTTTCGAGCCAATTTCGAGCCAAAAACTCGAGCTACCAATCACTGCTCTTTTGTCAATCATTATAGTATCTAATTATCCATTAAAAAAAATAAAAAATAAAAAATATTTGTCTCTATTTATACCAAGTGTCTAATTATTAATCAAAAAAAGAAAAAGAAAAAAGGAAAAAGCTAGAGAAGTGAATCGACCGAGACTTGAACTCTATACCACAAAATTTGATAAAGATAACTATTATCACTTGTGATTACAATCAATATATATTAAAATATTATTTATTTATTTATTTATTTAACTTACACACGTATTGTGTGTGCTAATCGATAATATATATGTATATATACTAGTTTAAAAAGGCTCGTGCAAGGCGCGAACTATTATTATAGTATCTTTAAGTTTTATATTTTGATAATTTTTTAAAAATTTAAATATTGTTCTATGAAATTGAATAGAATAAATCATTAGATATATGATAGAATTATGTGGTATGAAATATATATATTTTTTATTTGTTATATACCTAATGATGTATTCATTCCGAATTTATAAAAAATAAAAATTATTATGTGTAATTTTTTTGAACTGATAAATATAAAATAAATACTATAATAATTCTCTCATCTAAAAAAAACAAACAAAAGAAAATACATATATATATATATATAATGACTAATTTTATTAATATATAAATTATACTCACATAAGAAATGACCAATTTTATTAATAAGTAAATTATTAAGTAAATTAACCATTTTTAATGATATGAAAAATATTTTTCAGTTAATCATTTTGTTAATAAATAAATTTTAAGTCAATTAATTGTTTTTAATGATATGAAAAATATTTTTCAATAAACAATTTTGATAATTTCTTATTCCATAGGAGATTTTTTTTTTTCCCTGAGTATTTTGTTAAATAATATATAAGAAACGA
Source organism: Camellia granthamiana (assembly GCA_036172215.1). Taxonomy (NCBI): domain Eukaryota; kingdom Viridiplantae; phylum Streptophyta; class Magnoliopsida; order Ericales; family Theaceae; genus Camellia; species Camellia granthamiana. The sequence goes on from CM069906.1 coordinate 109,161,109, forward strand.
TAGTTGTAATTTCTAGAATTATAGGATTAATCCATATTTTAAGCAAACTTTATAGGTGTATTTGTAATTTAATTAAAAATAAAATATTTATGTTTCATAATTGGCTAAGAATGTTTGCTTAATTATGAAAAAACCTGTTTTATAATTGACAAAGAATGTTTGAGTAATTACGAAAAAAATCTGTTACATAATTGACCAAGAATGTTTGCGTAATTACAAAAAAATATTCACTCAACATATAAACCTCCATTAATAAATTATTCAAAATAAAAGAACAAAATTGAAAAGAAAAAACGAATTTCAAACAGTTAAACAGTTCTTTTATGTATATATATAGATATATTAAGAAAATTAACCGTACACTCCAAATTAGCTAAAAAATTATTAGGTTTTATTAGGGTGTTAATTATAAATCATCGGAGTAACAAAAATATTTAGAAATCCGAAATTATATATATTAAATTATTCATTATTCACAATGAAATATTGGAATTATAAATTTTTTAAGCCCGTTGGTGTGCTTATTGAAAACCCTTGAGATTGTAAAAAGACCTTTTAATTTATAGGTTATTAGCCTATCACTCGTGCTATGTACGAAATAATTATAAATATATATATTTATTTTAGATTTTTTTTAATATATAAATTATTTTTTTAAAGATTTTTTATAAAAATAATTTAACAATCTTATCACTAACTATAGTGTATGAGAGAAGTTGAAAAGGGTACTGCAGTAACTATACACAGATTGTATCTATACTTATTTGCATGAGGGGATTTTAAATGCTCATCAGGAGATTTTGACCAAATCAATAAATGCAGGCATGTGGATTGAAAAAAGTTAATAAATGCTGATAACAGATTTTGACCAAATCAATAAATGCTGAGTTTTTTTTTAATAAAAAATTTAGAAAATTCAAATTGAGATATTAAAACTCTCACAAGCCTTGGGATTAAAAACCCCTTTTGGTTAAAAACCCCCTTGAGTGTTTATATTTATCTAACTTCGACTATATTAAAAAATCAACTTATAAATAAAAGGAGATAATTTCAATATACAAATCACATTTTTTTTAATGCTATCTAACTGCAATCACATTTTTCTCATAATAAAAAAAATAATTGAAAAAAAGAACCATTAAAATAGTAAATAAAAGGATTATTTAGAAGTATTGAACAAATTACAATCACATTTTTCTTTTTGTGAGTGTTTATATTTATCTAACTTCAATCATATTAAAAAAATCAAATTATAAACAAAATGAGATAATTTCAATAATACAAATCACAATTTTTTTAATGCTATCTAATTACAACCATATTTTTCTCATAATAAAAAAAAATAATTGAACAAAAAGAACCATTAAAATAGTAAATAAAAATATTATTTAGAGCCATTGAACAACTACAATCACATTTTTCTTTTTGTGAATTAACTTCAATCATATTAAAAAATCAAATTATAAACAAAAGGAGATAACTTCAATCATACAAATCACAATTTTCTTAATGCTATCTAATCATCATCAATAATTAAAAAAATCAATCACAAATTAAGTCAATTGATAATTAAAAAACACAATAATTTATTTATCAAAAAACACAGTGAGTTAAAAAGATCAATTACAATTTTTTTGGGATCAAAATACAATCTAATATCATCAATAATTGGTACATTATGTGACCCTAATGAGTACAATCTATTTTGTTTTTCAAAAAAACACATTGAGTTAAAAATCAAATCACAAATTAAGTGAATTGATAGTTAAAAAAACACAATAATTTTTTTTTTCAAAAAACACAGTGAGTTAAAAAAATCGATTACAATTTTTTTTTTCAAAATACAATCTAATCATTATCAATAATTGGTACTTTAAAAATCAAATCACAAAAAAATCAAATCAAATCACAAATATTTTTATGTTATCTAACTACAATCATATTTTTTTCATAAATAATTGTAAAGAAAAACCATTAAAACAGTAAATAAAAGATTAAATCACATTAAAAAAAAAGAACCATTGAACAAATTACAATCACTTCACATTTTTTCCATAATAAAAAAAATAAATAAATGAAAAAAAGAACCATTGACTAACTACAATCACATTAAAAAAAAAGAATCATTGAACTAACTACAATCACATTTTTTTCTTTGTGAGTGTTTATGTTTATCTAACTTCAATCATATTAAAAATAAAATTAAAATAGTAAATAAAAAGATTAAATAACATTAAAAAAAAAAACCATTGAACTAATTACAACAATCATATTAAAAAAAAGAGCCATTGAACAAATTACAATCACATCACATTTTTCCCATAATAAAATAAATAAATGGAAAAAAAAGAACTATTAAACTAACTATAATCACATTTAAAAAAAAGAATTATTCAACTAATTATAATCACATTTTTCTCTTTGTGAGGGTTTATATTTATCTAATTTCAATCGTATTAAAAAATCAAATTATAATTTTTTATTCATTAGACAAATCACAAATATTTTTATGCGCTATCTAACAACAATATTAAAACAGTAAACAAAAGGAAAAGTCAAGAAGGAGAAAACAAAAAGAAGATTTACTGTTTGTATATGTGGTCACTGAAGTTGAAAGTGTAGAAGTGAGAAGTCAAGCAAGAGAAAACAAAAAGGAGACTCACTGTTTGCAATAGGTATATAAAAAGTTAAATAGAGTATGTGTATTGGAGAAGTTAAAAAGACTTGGAAGAATTTATAAGTGCTAAGTTTTTTTTTTCAAAAAAAATAAAAAAATTAAGAAATTAAGGTTCAGATATTGGAACACCCACAAAACTTGTAAGTTAGAGATAGATATAAATAAATAGATAGATATAGATATAGATATTTGTATTTGTTTTAAATTTTTTTTAATATACAAATTATTTGTTTTAAAAAAGGTACTACGGTAATTATGAGAGAAATAAAAAAATCTTATGGGTTGAGAGAAGTTAATAAATGCTGAGGTTAATTTTTTTTAAAAAAAAAAACAAAAAATTAAAAAATTAGGATTGGCATATTGGAGCTCCCACATGCCTTGGGGGTTAAAAACCCCCTTTTGCTTAATATATAGTATAGACGTATAGATAGATATAGATAGATAGATAGATATATCTTTTTATTTTTATTTTTGTGTGGTTTCTATTCGGGTATTTTTTTTTTCAATTTATTTAAGATGGAGTTGTGGGTATTTTTTTTTTAAAATTTAATTTATCTGTGGTTTCCATTAATTATTATTATTTAGCTAAGTTATGATGTGAGTTAGATATGTGATGGACATGTGAGTTTTATTGATTTGAAGTTTATTTAGATAAACTTTAAAAAAAAAAATTTAGTTTTTTTTGTTATGTTATAATATAATATATAAAATATAGGTAGATATCTACAACATTAATAGAAAATATTATCTGATTTTTTGGGGAAGAGAAAATGGATGCAAATTTAAAATTTTTTTTTTTTGAAAATTTGTGAGAGAGATTAGGAGGGAGAGATTATGAAATATTTTTGTTATTAAATAAATAAATCAGTCAATAGTTTTTTTTAATTTATTTTGTAAATTAAAAATCAATAATTTTGGAAAATTGATTAATTTGTCCCATTCAGTAATTTAAAATTTTGATAGATATACATAAAAAAAATACATAATTATATTATTAAATCACAATTCAAATTTAGATGTTATATCTTTTTGAGATCTATAGCTAAATTCTTATCTTTTTTTTTTTAAATTTTTGTGTGTAACCATAGTGTATGTGAGAAATTGAAAAGGGTGTTGCAATAATTATGAGAGAAGTCAAAAGGGATTGTGGGTTGGGAAAAGTCAATAAATGCTGAGGTTGGGTTGTGAGAAGTCAATAAATGCTGATTTTTTTTTTTAAATCAAAAAAATAGAAAATTAGGATTAGGAGATTGGAGCTCCTATCTGATTTTTTGGAGAAGAGAAAATGAATGTAAGTTTTAATATATTTTTTTGAAAATTTGTGAGAGAGATTAGTAGAGAAAGATTATGAAATATTTTTGTTGTTAAATAAATAAATCAGTCAATAGTTTTTTTTAATCTATTTTGTAAATTAAAAATCAATAATTTTGGAAAATTGATTAATTTGTTCCATTAAGTAATTTAAAATTTTGATAAATATACATACAAAAAAAATACATAATTATATTATTAAATCATAATTCAAATTTAGATGTTATATCTTTTGGAGATCTATAGCTAAATTCTTATCTTTTTTATTTTTTATTTTTGTGTGTAACCATAGTTTATGGGAGAAATTGAAAAGGATGTTGCAATAATTATGGGAGAAGTCAAAAGGGATTGTGGGTTGGGAAAAGTCAATAAATGCTGAGATTAGGTTGGGAGAAGTCAATAAATACTGATGTTTTTTTTTTAAATCAAAAAATTAGAAAATTAGGATTAAGAAATTGGAACTCCCACAGGCCTTGGGGTTAAAAACCCCATTTTGCTTAATATATAGTATAGATAGATTTAGAATCTTTATAAAGATTAATGGTGTAGTTATGAAAGAGTATATCATATAAAAAGTTATGAAATTTTGCATTGAGTAAAGTTTTTTTTTTTTTTTCCTATTTTTTATTTTTTTATAGATTGGGAAGAAACTCTTCAATGCAAAATCGATTAAAAAAAAAAAATCGGATCAATCTCGTACAATAGTAGCAAAAGATCTCATAAAAAGATAATAAACGTCCATAAGAGAAATAATCCTAGCCTCCATACAGGAGGAGAAAAAACTCTCACAAAGAAGGGACACAACTTCCAACAGGGAAGATTATTATAGCAAATAATATTGGAATTTATGATTTTTATAGGCTTATTTTGGGCTAACTTTGAACGCAAATTTGAATGGGGTCCATACGTCTTTTGAGGTGGGTCCAAAGAGGTGACGTGTTCCTTGCCGCGTGACGAGTCACACGGTGAAGACGGTACGTTAAAACCATTTATGAGTGAATAGGAAGTTGATGTCGTTTTCGCGTTCGTGGAATGGACAACTCAAGAAGTAAAATGTGGATTTCCTTAAAATGGTTATTCCACATTAGAAACTTAAGAGAACTTATGTGTATATATATAAGTTTTAGGTGGCAACATTTGGGTTGGGCCCAAGGGACACCCCAAGTTTGTAGAAGGGAGGAGTTATAGACAAACTGAACCTTGGTTCAAACCACCACATACGGCGCCGCCGTCTGTTCGTCCATCCAGCCGTGCTAGGTGTGGATCGGGTTTGTTCTAACTTTAATTTTTTGAACAAAATTTATTTGAATTTTTTCAAAAATTCTTACAGAAAAAATTTGAATTTTGTACAAATTTAAATTCAAATTCAAATTTTTTGCTCCCAACCAGTGTGTCTTTTCCAAAACCAGTCCAAATAGTTTTTAACCTGTTTTTGCACCAGATAGATTCAGTTCTTTCTATAACAGATTTAAAATTGCCAGCAGCTGTCCAGCAATTATCTGTTCAAATCTGAACTGCACCTGTTCATTTTAAAAACATATCTGTTCATTTGAAATTCTTACATGTTCAGAGAGATCTATTTGGTCCCCAATTTGCCTATAAAAGCAAACCATTTCCAGCATTTCAAAGATCTAGAAATTTGTTTTACTCTTCCCGGTTTTGCTCTTTGGTTGCATTATTCTTCATATTACTTTTAGGAAAAAATTCAGAGAATATAGAACACGTTTGGTTCGCTGTACAAATTGTTTGGAGTGCTACTATAATTTGTGAAGATCATTGTATCACGGGAGATAGACGCCATTTATCCGTAAGCACTGTAGTGGGACGAATCTTTCTTAAGGATAAGGTATCTCACACTCGACTTGATCTTTTAAATATTTATTCGGTTCGGTAAAATAAATTCTGTAAGTAATTTATTTTTATTTGTTTAATTTGTTTCAAGTTATTTATTTTATATAGAAGATTGTTCCAACAATCTTAAGACAAAATTGAATTATTCTGTTTATACAGAATTTTTCATTTGTTTCCTTTTCTCTTTCTTCTTTGTACATAAATTATTTTCTGTGATTTTATAAAATAATATTTTGGTTGGAAAAATAAATAGTAGTAATTTACTGTTTAAAAAATAGTAGTAATATACTGTTTATTTTCTTTGACAACTACTAGTAATACACTGGTAGTCATTAACAATTCAGAATATTTATTTGTGAAGTTGGTCAAAAATTAATTTTGGTTTTCAGAAATAATTTCTAAGTTTTCATTAATTAAAATTATGTTTCAGTATTTTAATTTTTGAAATGTTACAGAAATTTAATTTTCTGTGTGGAATTAATTTGTTAAAATAAAATTTTTATTTTATTTTCAAATTAATTGAAAATAAAAGTTACAATTCTTGTTTCTTTTATTTTTACAAAAATTAATTATGTGGTTTTAATTTAATTTTCTATGTAGTATAAAAATTCTAATTTTAATTTTGTTTTATAATTTAGAATTCATGGCTATAGAAACTGGTCAAACTAATGTTCGAACTAGTATTAGTATGGTGGCTGCAATTGCGCTAACCCCTCCTCATATTGTGACTATGCTAGTGAATCACGGTGAAAAGCCAGAGTAGTTCTTAGGAACTGATTTACGCAAAGGCAAAGGAAGATCAAGTAAGAAGGCTGCTCAAGCCAATATGACCGAAGTGGATAGAATTTGCAATGGTGTAGATGACATAAATCTTTCTGCAGTTGTTTCCGAGGCAAATCTTGTCGGAAATCCTAAAGAGTGGTGGGTGGACACTAGTGCTACTCACCATATCTGTACTGGCAAAAAGATGTTCGCATTTTATTCTATAGTGGACGACGGTGAACAACTTTTCATGGGTAACTCCTCGACTTCTAAAGTTGAAGGACAATGAAAGATTATTCTGAAAATGACATATAGAAAGGAATTCACTCTCAACAATGTGCTGTATGTATCAGATATTTGCAAGAATCTAGTCTCTGGATCTCTGTTGAATAAAAATGGGTTTAGACTAGTGTTTGAGAGTGATAAATTTGTACTTACTAAGAATGAGATGTATGTAGGAAAATGTTACATGTCTGATGGCCTTCTCAAGATGAATGTAATGACCCTTGTACCCTCAGTTATAATAAAAATATATCTTCTTCTTACTTGCTTGAGTCTTAAAATTTATGGCATGGTAGACTTGGACATGTTAATTATGGATCTTTGCGTAAATTAATTAATAGGAAATGTTTACTTAAATTTGACATTGATTTAAATCATAAATGTGAAATTTGCGGTGAGGCAAAATTAACTAAAACTCATTTTCATTCAATTGAACGAAATACAGAGCCACTTGAATTAATTCATAGTGACATTTGTGATTTTAAATCAATTCAAACTAGAGGTGGAAAAAAATATTTTATCACTTTCATAGATGACTATACTAGATATAGTTATGTCTATTTAATTCAAATCAAGGATGAAATTTTGGAAACTTTCATTCAATACAAGAATGAAGTTGAAAATCAACTTAGTAAGAAAATTTAAAAACTTAGAAGTAATAGAGGTGGTGAATATGAATCACCTTTTGGTGAGTTTTGTAAAGAACATAGAATAATTCATCAAACCACCGCTCCTTATTCACCTCAGCAAAATGGAATTGCTGAAAGGAAAAATAGAACTTTAAAAAAAATGATGAATGCCATGTTAATCAGTTCTGGATTACCTTAGAACTTGTAGGGGGGGAAGCAATACTTTCTACTAATTATATACTTAATAAAGTACCCCAAAAGAAAGTGAATCAAACACCTTATAAAATTGTGGCATGTGAGAGTATCATTCTACAAATACTTAAAAGTGTAGGGGTGTTTGGCTAAAGTGGCTATTCTTAGTCCTAAAAAGGCTAAGATAGGTCCTAAAATAGTTGACTGCATATTCATTGGTTCTGCTAAAAATATTAGTGCATATCAATTTTTGATTCATAAGTCAGAACATTCCGAAATGCATGTTAATACAATTATTGAATCTCGGAATGGATCTTTCTTTGAACATGTATTTTTGAATAAAACTGGACAAGAGACTAATACCAATAAAAGATCTTATGATGCTATTACTAGTCATGATCAAGAACAAGATCAAGAACAAGAGCAAGAGATAGATCAAAATGAGGAAAATGAACCTAGGCGTAATAAACGTGCTAGAACCTCAAAATCTTTTGGTCCAAATTTTTTAACATTTTTGTTAGAAAATGAGCCTTTAACTTTTAAAGAAGCTATGTCTAGTCCTAAAACTCCTTTATGAAAAGAAGCTGTAAATAGTGAAGTTGAATCCATATTGCAAAATCACACTTGGGAGTTGGTGGACTTGCCAACGGGTTGTAGACCTCTTGGGTACAAGTAGATTTTCAAAAGAAAAATGAAAACAGATGGATCAATTGACAAATACAAGGCAAAACTTATGGTCAAAGGTTTTAGACAAAAAGAAGGTCTTGATTACTTTGACACATATTCACCGGTTACTAGAATAACATCCATTAGACTGCTAATTGCTATTGCATCATTGTACAATCTAGAAATTCATCAAATGGATGTAAAAACCTGCTTTCTTAGATGGTGAGGTAGATGTAGAAATTTACATGGAACAACCAAAATGATTTTTTGTTACAGGACAAGAAAAGAAAGTGTGTAAATTGATTAAATCATTATATGGTTTAAAACAAGTGCCAAAGCAATGGCATGAGAAATTTGACAAAGCAATGATGTCAAATGGATTCAAAATTAATGAATGTGACATATGTGTTTATATTAAAAACACAAGCAAGGGTTATGTTATAGTATGTCTTTATGTAGATGATATGCTCATTATAAGTAGTAATAATGACATGATTAAAATTATCAACAAAATGTTGAATAAACATTTTGATATGAAGGACATGGGGATTGCTGATGTAATACTTGGTATGAAAATTATCAAAACATCAGAAGGATATACTTTGTCACAATCACATTATATTGAGAAAATACTTGACAAATTCAGCAAAGATGATGATCATCTTGCTAGAACACCTGTGGATGTTAATTTGTTTCTTTCTAGGAATCTACAAGAAAGTATTTCTCAATTAGAGTATGCCCAAATTATTAGAAACTTAATGTACCTGATGAACTGCACTCGACAAGATATAGCCTATGCAGTAAGTAAATTAAGTAGATATATGAGTAATCCAAGAGTAGAACATTGGAAAGCAATTATAAGGGTTCTAAGATATCTCTTATTTACTCGTAACATTGGGCTTAATTATACTAGATATCTAGCAGTACTTGAAGGATATTGTGATGCAAACTAGATATCGGATACTAAAGACTCAAAATCCACCAGTGGGTATGTCTTTACTCTTGGTGATGCGGCTATATCTTGGAAATCTTCCAAACAGACTTGCATTGCTCGGTCTACTATGGAATTAGAATTCATAGCTTTAGATAAAGTTGGGGAAGAAGCAGAATGGCTTTGTCACTTCCTTGAAAATATTCCAATGTGGCCAAAACCGGTGCCTATTATATGCATGCATTGTGATAGTCAATCAACAATTGGTAGAGCACAGAGTCATATGTAGAATGGTAAGTCACGACACATTCGTCGTCGACATAACTCCGTGAGACAACTACTCTCTAATGGAATTATTTCCATTGAATATGTGAAGTCTAAAAACAATGTAACGGATCCACTAACCAAAGGGTTAGCAAGTGAGTTAGTTGAGAATTCATCGAGGAGAATGAGACTTAAGCCTATTAAATAAAAGTTACCACAACGGCAACCCAACCTAGTTGACTGGAGATCCCAAGATTTAAGTTCAAAGGGACAACCGAGTTGTGTATGACTCATAAGAATCACTGGGAAATCAAAACCCCTACCCATTTCTATGATGAAAAAGTGATGTCTGCAGCGTTTTAGGTTAAGTAATACTTTTAATGATTCTTATATCTAGGGATATCTAGTGGAGTATGGCATGATACTCTTTATAAGAATCACCTATATGAGTGTGAACTGAGCTGGTTCTACGAGATTTGTGAAGGGCTACAATTCTTTAGAGCACTCATGAAAGACCAAGTTGTTCAGGGCCAAAATGAACACAATAGTGAGAACTAAACTATGTCTGGGAATATACTGTGTGAGTTCTATTGTCTTGATTTACACAAATGGCTGAATAGTGCAAGACATCATGTTCACTGGTTAGCTAGTAAATCCGATAGTGTCTCACAAGAGAAGATTCAAAGCCAAAAGCTACCTATCCTGTCACGACCCAAACCCGCCCCTATAGGTTTAGCGTCATAATCGGCCAGTAATCCTTGGATTACCGAAGGCCTTTTAACAGTATAACATATAATTAGGGGCTGCGAAAGCAATATATAAACAAACATAGTCCATTGAGCCGTCGTGACATATATGAGACAAAATTTTCAAAACAAACTTATATATATATACATGTGACATCATAAATATAATAGTCTTACGGCACCCATTTACACAGATAAAGTCAAAAGGGAACTTAGCCCAAGTATAGATAAATAGAACAAAACTAAACAAAGCCTTGACATGGACCTCTCAAAAGAACCTCCTCGGGAGGCGTGATGGTTGGCTGACAAAAAAGAATCTTAGGCTGTCAACTCTGGGCCTGGTCAAGTGCCTGATCATCTACATATATAATATAAATAGTGATTGGGAGCCCAGTGAATAATAACAGAGTAAAGGGTTCAAATGAACGATGTCCATAACAGATTCGAAAATCAGAATTCATATCAAAACTGATATATATACATTCTTGTTCAAACTTCATATAGAAATCAGAGTTCATGCTTCATCATACATGGTACATCCATTAGCATTATCATGCTTGTTAGTTCCATAAGGAACCTCCGGTACCGAAAACTTATAATATACTTGAGCCACGTTATTGGTACTCCTGGGCAAGGGCCATGAGACCACGGTATTATTACCTCCGGGTAAGGGCCTTGCTTAAAACGGCACGGTATTGTTATCCCCGGGCAAAGGCCTTGTACTTGTAGACCACGGTATTATTACCCCCGGGCAAGGGCCTTGTGCTAAGGATTCCACGAATACATTTTAGAAATTTGAACAATCATTCATTCATACAAAACATCGCATTTTAGAAAATTGATCATTTCATAGCATCAAAAAATAGTTAAAATTAAACATAACTTTACAGAGTTATTACTCATAGATGGCTTTACTTGCAGAACAGACAAATCAGATAACTTGTGGCGCGTGACTTATACACACATAACAAAAACACAAAATGAAACACACACTCGGTTGATACTTAACTTCTTTTGTTTCATTCTTAGTGTGTTTCTAAGTCTTAACCTCTTATTAAGTCTTAAACATGGCCTAGGATGCAATGTGAATGCCAAAATGCATTTTGGGACCCTTAACCAAACTTGCTGAAAACAGGGGTCACGCTCGAGCGCAACTTCCCTCGCTCGAGTGGACATGCAAACATGTGAGGGGCCGCTTGAGCACAGATTTCCTCACTTAAATGGTCTGCAAACTTTGAAAAAGTACTGGTTGTGTGATTTTCACGCTCGATAAATGCTCGACAGTCGCTCGAGCGAGAGACTCAGGTCCTTGCTCGAGCGCAACCCTTGTCGCTCGAGCGGTCTGCAAAAACATGAAACTTCTGGGAGCTTGCATTTCATGCTCGAGCAGACTTCTGGTCGTCCGAGTAGGTATGCAAAAAGAAAGGTGGCCGCTTGAGCGCAGGATCTGTCGCTTGAGCGGAGAAGGCGAATTGTGGGATTTCCAGATTCACCTCCAAACTACAAAACTCAAATTCAAAGTCTTAAAATGCAACTTTTGGCCCCCCAAAACTTGAGAAAACACTAGTAAACCGATAAAACATGGTGAATTCAAAATCATGTCAAAAAATGAAGTCCAAAAGCTTTGTCAATTATTCAAAACTCAAACTTGAAATTGTAAAAACATATCATTACGTATCATGAATGTAAAAGTGCAAGTTCAAAGCTTTCAAAACATGATCAAATGAGGTGCCTAACTCAAAAACATATTGAATTCTTTGATTAAGGCCAAAATGAGGACATGCAAGAGGAAATTTTTTGAAAACAACTTCAAATTGTGATGAAATGAGCATGCATGCATGATATGGTTCAATTTTCTTCAATTCTAACTCAATTCTTGTATCAACCTACTTAATTCTTTAGAGTTCATGTCCTACACATTACAATTGTACAATCTAAGGGTTGAATTCTTACCTAGGCTTGTCAATGATGCTCTAGATGATCAATTGATGGAGGTTCTAAGCCAAATTCTCAAGTTCTCTAGCAATCCTCTCAATTTGAGCTCAAACTTCTCTTCTCTCTCTCTCTCTCTCTCTCTCTCTCTCTCTCACTCTCATGTTTTGGTGTTTAAGCAAGAGGAAATAGGAGTGCAAAAGTGTATAAGAGGTATTGAGGTGGCCTTATATAAGCTTGATTAAGAAATTCATTAATTTGAGCTTAATTGAGCATTAATTATTCTAATTTAATCGTTTTGAACCGAATTTTAATTAAACCTACCTTAATGTTCTAAAAATTCTAACTAACACAAAAACCAAGTTAATTTCATGATCGGGTGCCGATAAGGCTTTCAATTTACAGGATAAAACAAAATCAGAGACAGATATTTTTACACAAAACAGATAGAAACTCATATAACACATAACACACGTAATGAATACAAACTTTCACTCTTAATCATGGATTGCATGTTAATCAGAGGTCAGGGTTGTTACATATCCTTTGCAAAATATTTTCAATTTCTGTACTCTTTGTAATTAGATCATGTTGTTTTTCTCTTTGTCAAATTCCATTCATGTGGGGGATTTTGGAATTTATGATTTTTGTAGGCTTATTTTGGGCCAACTTTGAGCCCAAATTTGAGTAATGTCCACACGTCTTTTGAGGTGGGTTTAAAGAGGTGACGTGTTCCTTGCCGCGTGCTAAGTCACACGGTGAAAACAGTACGTCAAAACCATTTATGAGTGAATAGGAAGTTGACGTCGTTTTCAGGTTCGTGGAATGGACAATTCAAGAAGTAAAATGTGGATTTCCTTGAAATAGTTATCTCACATTGGAAATTTAAGAGAACTTATATGTGTATATAAGTTCTAGGTAGGCCCCTAAGGAGCACCCTAAGTTTGTAGAAAAGAAGGAGTTATGGACAAAGTGAACCTTGGTTCAAATCACTACACACGCGCGTGCGCCGCTGTCCGTCTGGCCGTGCCGGGTGTAGGTCAAGTCTGTTCTAACTTTAATTTTTTGAACAAAATTTATTTGAATTTTTTCAAAAATTCTTACAAGAAAAATTGGAATTTTGTATCAATTTGAATTCAAATTTTTTGCTCCCAACCAGTGTGTTTTTTCCAAAACCAATCCAAACAGTTTTCAACCTGTTTTTGCACCGGACAGATTCAGTTCTTTCCATAACAGATATAAAACTGCCAACAGTTTCCAATAAGTCAAAACCACTTAGCAGTTATCTGTTCAAATATAGATTGCACCTGTTCATTTTAAAAACATATCTGTTCGTTTGAAATTCTTACCTGTTCGGACAAATCTGTTTGGTTACCAATCTGCCTATAAAAGTAGACCATTTCCAGCATTTCAAAGATCCAAAAATTTGTTTTTCTCTTCCCGGTTTTGCTCTTTGGTTGCATTATTCTTCATATTATTTTTAGGAAAAAATTCAGAAAATATAGGACACAGATTTGGTTCGCCGTACAAATTGTTTGAAGGGCTACTATAATTTGTGAAGATCATTGTATCCTAGAAGATAGACGCCATTTATCCATAAGCACCGTAACAGGGCGAACCTATCTTAAGGACAGAGTGTCACACATTCGATTTGATTTTTTAAAAATTTATTCGTTTCGGTAAAACAAATTCTGTAAGTAATTTATTTTTATTTATTTGATTTGTTTCAAGTTATTTATTTTACACAAAAGATTGTTCTAATAAATAATAATAAAAATAAAACAAAGTAAACTGAAAGCAATCAGATCCAAGTCACCAAACGCATCTAAAACTCCATTACACTACAATCTTCAACTTGAAATCTGAAAATCCCACTTCTGCTGATCAAGATGGAACATTGATGTTGAGGTAGTGGTCTAGTGTAAAACGAACACATTAAAGAACATTAGTTTTTGGATTGTGAGAAGATTTGAAATCAGATCTTAAAGTTTTAGGCGCGAGGGTGAAAGTTTGGGCGTAAGCCAAACATCAAATTCGGAAGATCGGAAAGAAGGAGATGTTACTCCAACATTGGTGGCCAAAGGTAGAATTGAAGGAGATGAGATAGATCTAGTGAGGATGGATCCATGGCGGTGCTGAAAATGAGAAAAATGAGGTGAAAGGAGAAGAGAGGAGGTTAACAACTGGAACCCCTCCTCACCTTTGAAAGCACATTCGGCAGAAGACTTAGGGAATGAGGCTTAAAGAGAGATGCCTTGAGTTTAGAGAGAGAGAGAGAGAGAGAGAGAGAGAGAGAGAGAGAGAGAGAAAGTGTATTGAGTGAAGTTGTTAAGCTTTGTAATGTATATTGTTGTGATGATTTTTTATGGTGTTAATTATAAATGATTGTGATATGGTTATAATAGTGTATATAATATGCATTTTTTTTTGAAGTGTATATGGAAACTTTTCCTATTTTTGATATTTTGTACGGTTAATTAGAAATGATTTTTGTACAACTAAAAGTGTATATAATATGCATTGTTTTTGGAGTGCATATAAAAGAGAGAATTATTGTCCAGTGGAGTAGAGAAAAAAAATTACAAACGCATAGGATGGGGGTGCAAGTGGTTTTATGGTGGGATATAAGTGAAAATTTGTGGGGGTCCAAGTCGTGCACCTCTCTATATTTGTGTATTTTTTTTTTCTTCTCCTTATATAAAAACCTATCCTATTCTTGATCTTTTGTGCTATTAATCATAAATGATTGTGATACATTATAAAAATGTATACAATATGCATCCTTTTGGAGGTGTATACGGAAAACTCACTCTTAAATCTAATCAATCAAGCCACGAGTCATGGTTTTAAAAGTTATGGAAAACTCACTCTTAAATCTAACCAATCAAGAACCCTAGCCTCATTTCTTTCTAAGAAATTAGAGTCACTCTCTTTCTTTTTATGCTCTTTAGGGGAAGAGATGGTGTTTCTAACCTTCTCCTCCTTTCCCTTTCTCCTTTTTTTCTTTATTGTTTATTACCATACTAGTTACTACCGTTCTTCTCGTCTCGATCATCAACTTGCCACTAAGGAAGTTTTCAAATCTAGACACTAGGGTTGTGCATCAAATCCGAGAAACCGCCTAACCCGTCTGATACGGACCGACCCGAACTATTACAAATGATTTCGAAGAAAGAAACGGTCGACCGTGGATTTTTTATGTTGATTTTCGCGAGTATGCGGTTGGAAATAGATTATTATATACAAACCCGGTCAACCCAATTCGGCCAAAGATTTTTATTATTATATATTTGTGTTGGAACTACACCTAGTCTTAATCAATCTAACTTTTGACAGACAATGTTTCTACTTTCCATAAACAAATGTTTTCTCTCTCTTAAATTCTAAGTTGAACAAAAAATGAAAAGACTTTTAAGTATATATTATTATACTTTTCTTGGGAATACACATCTGTGCTTTGGTAGATGTGTTTTTTTATTTTCCATAGGCATTAATCTCTCTCTTTCATGTAGCCAAAAACGGAGAGTCTCCTCGCTCTTCTTCTCTCTCTGACTCATCTCTCAATCTCTCTTTCTCTCCGTAATGCTTCTCTTTCTTTCCCTTCTCTACTTTCTTTAGCTAGTGATGGTGGTAGACAAGGTAGTAGATAACGACGACTATAAGCAATCACGATGGTGGATGTTGCGACTACGATGAACGATGGTGTAGTGGTGTTTGAGCTGCGGCAGCTTCAATTAGTTATGGCAACAACAGTGATAATGAGTCCCCCTCTCCTTCTCCATTTTTTCCCATTTTCTCTCAACCCTCTATTTTTCTCATTGATTTGTAAGTATATATGTATATATATATATATATATGATTTCAGTTTTATTTTTCATAATTTTTTCTACCTCTATTAGATGTTCGAAATCGACCGAACCGACCACCAAACCGAGTTATTTAATTCGGTCAATTGCGAAGTGCAATTCGGTTGACAACAGATGATTAGTTTTGTAACCCGAAGGAGTTGGTTCGGTTGAGAAGCTAAGGGTAAACCTGAGCCGAACGGACCCGTGCACACCCTTACTAGACAGAAATCTGATTCATGGCTGGCCAAAATCCAACGTTGCTAACGTGTTTTTATATGCTAAGTGATTATCTCATATCCAGAATATTTTATTTTGTAATAAAGAGATGGAGATTAATGTACCATAGTTATTGGTTGTGATGATGAAGAGATCATAAAGTGATTGGTGATGTTTATTTGGTGGTGATTGTTTTGATTTATTATTTTGTTGTTGCAATAATGCCTCTTTGTGTAGAGGTTTTCTCTTTTCATAAAGGTTTTCTTCTCCTTACTTGAAGGTTTGTTTTTCTCCATATGTGAAGACTCGTATCTTCTTTGCATGGAGGTTCTCTTTATCTATTTTAAGATCTCTTTGTATTTCAATATATTTTGTTAGATAATTTATTATCGAATACACAATGCATTAAGTTTTGTGTTTTCTTTATAAAAATAAAAAATAAAAAAACCTTTAACCAATAAATTGATTGTGTGACATGATTAGTGGTTTAATTGCAAACATAATTTCAGAAGCAAGTTTAATTCACCATCTATGAAAATTTCTTATTATAAGAGGTTGTCGGTGTGAAGTGTATGGAACAGATATTCTTTATTATATTCAATTCAAATATATTTTTACAGGTCATTTTTGAATAAATCTTATTTTTAAGTATTTTATGCCATCTAATTCATATTTTTTTTTTTTGAGTATTTCATTAAGTCTTGTTTAATGTAATATGACCAAATCATTCTTTCTAATTTTTTGTACATGTTTCTATTTTGAAACTAATACATAACAATAGTTCCTCATTTTATGGAGAAAATCTCTCCTTCATTCTAAAGAGAAAATCTTTTCCTTATTTTATGAAGAAAATCTCTCCCTTATTCTAAGGAGAAAATCTCTCCCACATTCCATAGAAAAAAAATATCAAATTATGAATTTTGAACCTTTATATAATTTGAAGATTTTAAAAATAACACAACAAAAAATCTTAATGAAAATTAAAATACAATGTGAATGTTCACAGTAAACAACAAACATACAACTAACTTTTAAAAAAACAAAACACATACTAAAGTACAATGTGAATGTTCGCAATAAACAACAAACATACAACTAACCTTTGAAAAAATAAAATTCATACCAAAATACAATGTGAATTATTACAATTTATAATTAACATACAACTAGCCTTAAAAAAATAACTCATGCCAATGTAAACGTTTACACTGAAATGTGAAAATATAAAAGAAAATTAGAAAAAAAGTGAAAATTAACTATTTTAATTGTTCAATGGTAACAAAAATGATTGTTCAACTAACTAGTATAGTAACAAAAACAACAAACATACAATTAATTTTCGAAAAAATAAAATTCATACCAATGATTGTTCACAATTTATAATTAACATACAACTAACCTAAGAAAAACTAAATTCATACCAATGTGAACATTCACATTGCAACATAAAACAAAATTGAAAGAAAAAAAAAAAGAGACTATTTGAATTGTTTAATATTAACAAAAAATGATTGTTCAAACAACAAATATAGTAACAAATAACCAATGAAATGTGAACATTCACATCTTGCAAAATATATAATTATGTCCATATTTATATTCCAACACTTATTTCTTAGACTTTTAAACAATGTGAAATGTGAACATTCACACCCATTAATAATAAAAAATAAAAACTGTGGGGACGTATTTTGTGAAATAACAGCACGTGGCCAAGGTGATGCCGGAGTGACAGCCGAGGTGCCACACGTCTTGGTCATGATGCCGAGGTGATCTTGGCTAGGCCGAGGTTATCTGCGGAGATACCGAAATCCGAGATGAGCGGATAAAGGACAAGAGTCATAGAATGGGGGAGGACCACAGTCTGGATAAAGATAAAGCTCTTAGGGAGTTTATCTCTATCTAGTTGGGAGTCCAGAATGAGTATTGAGCCAAAATCCATTGAAGTTAGGCTTTTACGAGGATCGGGTTAGTGCTGGCTATAAAAGAAAGGCACCCTCGTGGGTCTAATGTATGCCTTTTATGCTCTGTCCAGTGAGTTAAGCACTATTTGTGATCTTTGAGAGATAATTGATTACTGACTTGATCGTCGGAATGCCATCAAGTGGACGAACCACCGCTAGATTCTTATCTTTCTGTAGCTGGTTGTTCGAGCTTAATCTATTTTGCCAGTGCCCTTTTACTGAGTTTCCCTGTTTGGTTGTGTGATCAAAAATCAACACCCACAATTTGGCGTCGTCTGTGGGAACGTAAGGAGAATAGATGGCCAACGACGGACATAAAGAGAAAGTCAGGGATGACATCCCTGGTGGTAGTGGTAAGAACGCTAATCCTAATGTGGAAGAGGAGAACTGTAATGAAGGACCTTGGGATCAGAATCTTGGGAAAAAGGACATCGGCCAAGAGAGAGACACACCGAAGAAAGCATGTCAAGGCGGGTATTACAACGAAAGCGACCTCCAGGTATGAAAAAATAGATGCCTGATGAGGGATGGCGAGATGAAGGGAATGGCAAACAAGTTGGCAGACTTACAATCGACTGTCAACTTCATGATGCAAAACAACGTCATGCAGCCATCGTTTCCATTAGAGGACACGTCGATTCCAGTGGCCAAGAACGACGCCCAGAAGGGGGGGACAAAAAGCAGTCCCTGCAGTTCCTCAGCATGAAAGGACGAATGAGCATTCTCACCGGCCTTCATGAGAGGTCGGGTGAGGAGAGTCGATGAGAGGAGAGTCTCAAAGGAGGCGCTCGTGCCAAGGGAACTTATGTCAAAGAACATCGGCGTGTTCAAGGGAATGAGCTTTGTTTTGACATGATGAATGAAGGGAGGTCTAAGAGGACTCACAACGACACAGGGAGCAGTGCTCCTAGTCAGACTAAGGAGGATTTGAGGGACTACCTCCAGAGGAAGCGACAAGATGCCGAGATCACATCTCCAGTCAAGCCAAGAACGCCGGTCTCAGTAGAGTTGGATAAGTTTGAGGCCCAAAAAGGTTTCACATGCCGAGGTTCCAGATATATGACGAGAAGTCCGATCCAAACTTTTATGTTGGCTTATATTTGAATTTAATGGCACTGTATATCGGGAACGAACCGTTGCTCTACAAGGTGATCCCCTCATTCATTGGGGAAATCGTATCAGATTGGTTTCACAAGTTGCCGAAAGGAACTGTGAAAAGTTGGGAAGGCCTGGCCAAGATGTTTGTGGCCAGGTTTGTTACAAACAAAATACAGCCGTTGAGGGTGGACTTCCTGATGGCTTTGAAAATCGGCGAAGGTGAAAGCCTCAGGGCTTATGCCAAGAGCTATTACGAGGTATTCAACCAAATACCAGGATGCAACCAGGAGTTAGCGGTCGTGTCTTTTAAGAACGGCTTAAAGGATGACTGCATGCTTTGAAAGTCACTGGCAAAGACTCTGCCAAAGAGTATAGAGGAGCTCATGGCTAGGATCGAGAAATATGCCAGAGTAGAAGAGGATACGCGGGGGACAAAGGCGTCGAAATAGGAGAAGAGAAACGGCTCACCGAAGCAAGGTCGAGGTAATACTGGATATAACAGGCAGGAGATAGGACTGAGGGCTACACAGGCAGTTGCCACTGTATTCCGGATCTCGGTTTATAAAGTTCTGGAAAGAATCAAGAACCAGTCGTATTATAGAGCGCCAGAGAAGATTCCTGGTGAATTTATGGGGAGAAGCTTGGGCAAGCACTGTGCTTACCACAATGAAAATGGACACCTGACGCAGGGTTGTAGAGCCCTGAAGGCACATTTGGAAGATCTGGTTAGACAAGGTCACTTAAGGGACCTAGTGGATGAAGCCAGAATGAGGGAAGAGCAAGCAAGGCTGCCCCAGGCACCGGCAGCACCACCTCCACCAGCACCACAACCGCAAGCAGATGGACCTCGAGTGATCAATGTGATTCACTTGAAGGTCAATAAGAATGAGGTATGTGGGGAGACTTAGAGGATAAAGCACTTACAGCATGTGTATCAGATCCAACAAAAGAGCCCTAGGGCAGACGAGTACCAGGGACCAATGGTGTCCTTTACTGAAGCCGACCTAGACATGGTGCAGCATCCACACAACGATGCTCTGGTGATATCCCTCAAGATTGGAGAATGCCAGGTAAGGCACATTCTGATTGACCAAGGCAGCTCTTATGACATCATGTATGTCAAATGTTACAAGGAGCTTGGCCTTCATCGAGATGATCTGGAGCAGTCTAACAGTCCAATGGTCGGGTTCAATGGAACGCCGACATGGCCCCTGGGAATAATAAATTTGGAGGTGCAGGCAGACACTAAGAAGGTAAGTACAAAATTCACAATAATTGACACCTCCTTCCCTTACAATGTCATCTTGGGAAGGCCATGGTTCCACGCAATGAAGGTTGTTCCCTCAACTCTGCACCAGCTGTTGCGGTTTCCAATAGAGTATGGAATTGAGGAGATTAGAAGAGATCAGGTGCAGGCAAATAATTGCTCCATGCTGGCAATGAAATCCACCTACAACGTACGAGAAGCAGAAACAGTAGAGATTGAGGACGAGGACATGGAGGTCCTAAATGACATCGGCAAAAAGCCGGCCGACAAAAGTGAGGAAGCCTTGAAGAAAATTTTGGTCCAGCAAGGGAATGAAGAGCGCTTCTTCCTTCTCGGCTCAAGCTTGGCCGAGAAGAAGAAAATGGAGTTAGAAGCATTCTTGCGAGCAAACATAGAGGTGTTTGCTTGGACACCCTACGAGATGCCTAGCATTGACCTCGATGTTACATGCCACAGACCGAACGTAGACAGGTCGGCTAAACCAGTCATTCAGCGAGCAAGGAAGCTGACGTTGATTCATGTGGAGGTAGTAGAGGAGGAAGTGGACAAATTGTTAGAGGCTAGAGCCATTCCAAAGGTAAACTACCCAACTTGGTTGTCAAACACAATTGTTGTGAAAAAAGAAGAATGGGAAGTGGGGGGTCTGCGTGGACTTCACTAGCCTGAATAAGGCTTGTCCCAAAGACAATTTCCCACTCCCCAAGATCGATCAATTGGTGGACACCACTTCAAGGCATGGAAGGATGAACTTCTTGGACGCTTATAGGGGGTACCATCAGATAGCAATATACCTTCCTGATGAGGAGAAGACTGCATTTATCACCTCAAAAGGGCTGTATTGCTACAAAGTGATGCCTTTTCGGGTTGAAAAATGCAAGAGCAACCTACCAGAGGTTAGTGACCAAAATGTTTAGAAATCTGATTGGCAAAACAGTGGAAGTATACATTGATGACATGGTCATAAAGACCAAAGAACCTAAGAATCATCTGGCCGACTTGAAGGCAGTTTTTGACATCCTTAGAACATATCGGCTCCGACTTTATGCTTCGAAATGTGCATTTGGAGTTGGGTCTGGTAAGTTCTTGGAATACTTGGTTACCAGAAGGGGCATTGAGGCAAGCCCAGATCAAATCAAGGCTATCCTGGACTTGAAAAGTCCAACTTTGGCAAAACAATTGCAGATGTTAACAAGAAGGACTGCAGCCCTCAATAAGTTTATAAGCAGAAGTTCAGATAAATGTAAACCATTTTTTAGTTTATTAAAGAAGGCCACAAATTTTTTGTAGACAAAGGAGTGCGAAGTCGTCTTGGTCGACTTGAAGAAGTACTTCACAACAGCTCCAGTTCTATCAAATCCAGTACCTGGAGAGGAGCTATTCTTATACTTGGCAGTTTCGAAGTATGCAATGAGTGCAGTAGTAATCAAAGAAGAGAAGGGAGAACAAAGGGCATTATACTATGTGAGTAAAATCCTAGCAGATGCAGAGACTAGGTACTTGCCCTTAGAGAAATTGACACTGGCCTTAATGATGGCTTCCAAAAAGTTGAATCATTATTTCCAAGCCCACAAGATTGTGGTATTGACTGAGCATCCCTTGAAGTCCTTACTACAATAAGGAGGTCTGATAGGCAGGGTAGCCAGATAGGCAGTAGTATTGGGCCAATACGACTTGGAATTTAGGCCTAAACAGCAATTAAGGGCCAGGTTTTGGCCGACTTTGTGGCCGAGTTCACACTTGGAGCCATCCCACGTCGGGCTCCGGTAAGTCGCGGCTTAGGGTGTCTAGGGGAGCAAGAAGAGACCCCGTTGGGAATGAAAAACCCCACAGCAGAGCAATAGAAAGAAGAGAAACTCAAGCCTTGCAATATTTACATCGATGACTCCTTCCGTCTCTTTGTTGATGCGAGTTCAAACCGTCAAGGAGCGGGGGTAGGAGTGGTATTGGTATCACCAGATGGGCGAATGTTAAAGCAGTCTATTTGTTTGGGGTTCAAAGCCTTAAACAATGAAACAGAATATGATGCACTAATCGCAGGGTTAAAGTTAGCAGCAGCAATGGAAGTCGATGAGGTGGTAGTCTTCTGTGACTCCCAGCTTATTGTGAACCAGGCAACAGGCGAGTATGCAGCCTGAGATGAAAGAATGATAGCCTATATAAAAGAGGTTGTCAGACTGCTAGCCTTGTTTTAGGATTGCCGACTACAGCAGGTTAACCGAGATGACAACAGCCATGCCAATGCCTTGGTTAACCTGGCTAGTGCATTGAAATCAAGGGAGGTAAAGACTATAATGGTTGATTATTTGTTAGGCCCAAGTGTGGAACCACTAATCATAGAGTATGGAGCAATGTGTGTGGAGATGGATCCAAGTTGGATGGACGCAATAGTAATGTTCCTTAGAAATGGGAAGCTACCAGATGACCAAAAAGAGGCACAGAAGACCAGACTGAAGTTGGTGCGATTTAGCCTAACAGCAGAAGGGCATCTTTACAGAAGGTCTTTTACTGGTCCCCTTTTGAGATGTGTGCATCCCTCCCAAGTTGAAGACTTCTTGTATGAAATACATGAAGGAGTATGTGGAAGCCATACTGGGGGCAGATCACTTGCTCATAGAGCCATTACTCAAGGGTACTGATGGCCCTATATGCAGAAGGATGCTGAAGCCTACGTCAGAAAGTGCGAGAAGTGTCAAAGGTTTGCACCTTTGATACATCAACCAGCAGCAGATCTGAACCTAGTATTCAGCCCTTGGTTATTTGCCCAGTTGGGCATGGATCTTGTTGGACAATTGCCCCAAGCAACTGGGCAAAGAAAGTTTTTACTAGTAGCGACTGATTACTTCACAAAGTGGGTAGAAGCTGAACCCCTTGCGAAGATTCGGGATATTGATGTGAAGAACTTCATATGGAAGAACATCATTACCAGGTTTGGGATTCCAAGGGCAATAATAGTAGACAATGATATGCAGTTTGACAACAAGCTAATTAAAGGCTTTTGTGCAAAGTACAAAATCAATAATTACTACTTTACTCCAAGCTTCCCTCAAAGCAATGGTCAGGCAGAAGCATCCAATAAGACTATCTTGGATGGGATCAAAAAGAGGCTGGAAGTAGCAAAGGGAAAATGGGTGGAAGAATTGCCCAATGTACTATGGACATATCGGACTACGCTGAGAAGATCAACTGGGAGTCTCCGTTCGCCATGGCCTATGACACTGAAGCAGTTATCCCACTAGAAATCAGCATTCTGGGGATCAGAACTCAGGTAATGGAAAATGGTACTAATGAGGCATTTCTAGCCCGATATTTAGATCTACTAGAAGAGAAAAGAGAGAGAGAGCAGCAATTTGGCTGGGGGCATACCAGCAACAACTTGCTAGGGCTTACAACAAGAAGGTTAACCCAAAAGAGTTCAAAGTTAGGGACCTTGTGTTGAGGAAAGTAGTCGGCAACAAGAAGGATCCTAGGGAGGGCAAGCGAGGCCCAAATTGAGAGGGGCCTTATAGAATCATCTTGGTCACTGGCAATGGGGTATATCGGCTTGAAGATAGTGATGTCAAAGAGTTGCCAAGACCTTGGAACACTTGCAACCTGAAATTTTTCTATCATTAGATTTTTGTTTTTTCGAACTTTATGTCATTAGCTGAAGTAATAATAAAATTTTAGCTTGATTTTTAGTTTGAAATTTGTGTGATTGGAGTGATCAGTCCTGTGGCGATGTTTCTGATTGAAACATGACGAATAACTTAGACTTATTATATGACAGAGTTGAATTATACTTGCATATAATAGAGTTGAACTAAGTTGGCGATTTTTCTGATTGAAACATGACGAATAACTTAGACTTATTATATGGCAAAGTTGAATTATACTTGCATATAATAGAGTTGAACTAAGTTGGCGATATTTCTGATTGAAACATGACGAATAACTTAGACTTATCATATGGTAGAGTTGAATTATACTTGCATATAATAGAGTTGAACTAAGTTGAAATAACCTAGACTTGCCATGTCGGTAGAGTCAAACTTAAAATAGAAGCAAGTGTACTAAAATCGAATTAACATAGAAACCAAGGTTGAAATACCTCGGCTAGTCTTTCTTTGAATCTGACTTCGCCGACAGGCTATAAACGCTTAATGTGAACTTAAGTGGAACTTAGGTTCACATTAGGGGGCAGAGAGTTGGAGAATGATAAACAAACTTAAGAGTTTTGGGCTTGTTGAAATTTTCAGAAAAATTTACAAGTTTCAATGGGCTGAACATTTGTTGAAATTTCAAAGAAATTTACAAGTTGGAGTTGGCCGAGGTAACTATGTCCGAGATACATATTATCCGAGGTAACCAACCAGGTTGTCAAAACTTGGAAAGTGTAGAGTCTTAAAAGAAGATAACATATGGAGATACAAAAGAAATACTGAATAACACTTGCAAAAATATTTTTGATATTTTATAGTGTTAACCGAGGTGTGCCAATGGTTGGCCGAGGCAAACAGTCAAGGTTTGTATCCGAGGTATTATACCCCAGAGTTATTATACAGTTAAAAGGTATACTTTGAAGAAATGCAAAAATATTCTAAGTATGGAAGCGTGAAAGGCATAAAAGAAAGCAGCAAAGCATACATGAAACAAATATTCAACACTTAAAAGAAAAGAGAAGACTTGCATTAAAAAAAAAAGACACTTCAGCTTGGCAAAAGACAACTTGTTCAAGGTACAAAAGAGGGCACATCGACCAAACTAAAGTTAACGTTGTTCAAAAATAAGAAGGAAATGTACAAAATAAAGAAGAAATATTCTAAGCGTTAGGATTGGTCTGGGGTTGCTCAACCTCGGCTGAAGGAGTCTTGTCGGCCTTGGTTGGCAGCATTGCATTCTTTTCTGCCGCTACTTCGGCATCTATTTCGAGTAGAGTCTGGTCCAAACTCCTTTTGGTGCGCTAGACCTCGGCTTTAGAGGTGGTTGGTTTAGGAGAGATGCCCTTGGAAACCAAGTCATCCTCCTCATCTTGAGTCAAGTCTAGGACTTGCTCATTTAGGGTGGAGGACTTGGCATCAATGGCAGCTTCCTCCTCCTTTTCGTCGGCATCACCATCCTCGGCATCATCATCGTCGGCTTCTTCGCCAGAGTCATTGGACTCTAAAGGGAAAGGCATTTGAAGTTGATTGATGTCTCGAAAGTCGGAGTCCATTGGGACAGATAACTTGTTGAGCGCCGTCGTCTAACCAAGGTAATAACCTCAGTTGCAAACCAGGTTGACTTGTCATTTGTATCGATCTCGAACGGCGGCTTGCCCTTCTTCAAAAGCTTTTTCATCGGATGCCTTTACCTCGGCCTCCTTGGAGTCAAGGGCCTCTTGAAGCTTGGTCTCTAAGTCAGCTGCCTTGGCCTTGGCAGCCTCAAGATTGGCTCTGGTGGCCAGGGCTTCAGTATCGGTCATTTTGGCTTTTTTCTCGGCCAAATCTTGAGCAGCTTTGGAAGCCTTGGCTTGATCTAGCAGGGTTCGATTGTTGGCTTCGGTATAATTGAGTGAGGTAAGGAGTTTGGCAGCTTCTTTAGTCTTCTTGGCCAACTCCTTCCTTGTCATCTCAGTCTTGACCGCGTATGAATGAGCATGTTGGATAGCCTGCAAGAAGTAAAGCAAATTAGTGAAAATTAACTGAGTATAGAAAGACTGTAAAAGAGTAAGAAAAAGACTTACCAAGACCGAGTGCTGCATCATAAGGGCGAAGTTTTCATATTCATGAAATTCGGCCATACAGTTCATGTCATTTGGTAAAAGAACAACCATTGACAGGGCTGCGCCGACTTCAAGATTCATTAGGCTGTCACCGGCTGTTAGGGGTCTGTCATCCACCATGACCTCGGGAGCCCATGTCATATTGCGAGGGAAGCTACGGCTACCCTTAGGTTGGTCAGACCTCGGCTTTCTCAGCGGCTGGGAATCGGATGCATCAACCTCGGCTGGCCTTTTCTCGGCTACCGTTTGACTTTTCTCTACCTCGGCCAATTTTAAAATTGGCACAGTGTCCTCAGAGTCAATCTGAGTCACTGTGGCCTTAGCCTTGGCTTTCTTCAATCTTTTCGGCTTTGGTTTTGCTTGGGATGGAGAAGGCAAGGATTGCACCATCACAACCCTGGGGATATTGGCAAGGAGATCCTCAACGATGGCTGGTTTACGGCCCATTTCGTCGATTGTGGAAGCAACTGTTACTTTGGTGCCAAAGTGTATTGATGGAAGTGCAGTGGGTGGGTTTATTGGATCGTAAGCCGACGTCTCAGTGTTTTGGCATTTACGGCTATGAGTTCTACCTGCAGGAGCGAAGAGTGGAGCTCAGCGTCTGTGTTGGCGTTGGGTTGGAGGAATTAGTTGGGGAGCAGATGTTGATGGCTGCTCCGCTGGATTAGAAGTTGAGGCTTGATCAGGCCTTGGCGATGAAGTAGCAAGGAGAGATGTTGCAGAAGGTGGAGATTTGCTCTTTCAAGGAACATCGGGCAGAAGGCTACGATATGTCGGGATGTAGTTAAGGAGGATTAGAGCCTTGCGAAGTTCGATTGGCAAGCCAAGAAGGCAAACCAAGTCTTTGCTCGGCGTGTAGTATCGGCGAAAGTCTTTTTCTGGTTGGGGAAGAGCTGCAAAAAGAGGTCATATATTAGAAACAAATTAACAAAATGATGACTAAGTAAATAGAAGAAGGGACTCTAAGGAGAAAAACTAAGTCCTTACCCTTGTCATCCCTAAAAACTTCACGGCGCAAAGAGAAGAGGTGGAATTTATTATTTGGCGCAAACTCCCAATTGCTTGAGATAATCAGGTAGTCGTCTGCCGCACCTTTATTTGAGTCTAGAATGCCGGCTATCAGCTTGTATTGAGTGGATCTTGGCTTGAGGTAATATGTATA
Source organism: Camellia granthamiana (assembly GCA_036172215.1). Lineage (NCBI taxonomy): Eukaryota > Viridiplantae > Streptophyta > Magnoliopsida > Ericales > Theaceae > Camellia > Camellia granthamiana. The sequence continues at coordinate 109,188,647 of CM069906.1, forward strand.
GCCAGCCTTGGTTTTAAGGCCACACATCGTGTAGCAGTACTGGATATATTAGATAGGGTGATCCTAGCGTTCTGTCGACGTTCCAACTTGGCAATTCCGTTTATAATCCTAAAAGAGTTTACTGCTAACTGCATGGGGTTCAGTTTGTAGTAGTGGAGGACCTCCCTAAAGAGGATGTTGAGGGGGAATCTGACTCCTCCTTTAATGATGGAGACTACGAGAAAGGGCATGTAATCCTTCTTAGGCATAATAGAGTCATCATTTCCAGCTAACCGGATTTGAATGTTGGCTAGGATGGAGAACTCTCGCCTGAAGTATTCTAGTTTGGTCGGGGTGTCTACTCTCCCCATGATGTCGGCTTAGGGTGGATTGGTGCACAGTTTCAGGAGAGAAAATTCGGTGTGGGTTTAAAGACCTCGGCTAAACCCTAATCCGGCAGCTTCTAGGGTTTTTTCAGATCTAAGGGGGTTTTTGTTTAGTTTTTCCTAAGTATGTGATTTCTTTATCAAATCCCAAGCCTAAATCTATATGGAAAGAAGAATCAATGGTAAAAATCTGGAAACAAGTCAAAGAAAAACAAAAAAGGGCAAGATTCAGAGTCAAGAAAGTAACATTTTTTCAAGAAACACTGAGTGGGTGTGTGTGGATGTGCAAGGACCAAGAGCAGTGACAAACTTTGTTAAAACTTCAAATTTGTGAACCATACGAAGCGTGTGTACAAGAATCACGAATAAGTGTGTATAGACACAAGTATATATTGAAATAGTAACGAATCACAAGCCAATGCAATAACGAAGCTTAAGAAATGAAAAAAGTATAAGGAGACGGGAAACTGATTCATAATCAAAGAAGAAACAGAGTACAGCCATCAAAGCAGATTCAATAGCAACAGAATGAACATATGGTAAAAAAAGAAACATATTCAAAATCATGGAGGGCTGAAACTAAAAATTGAAAGAAAATAAAGAACTCACCAGTTGGGTTCGAGGTCGAAGACACTGGTTTGAGGTTCGTCGGAGTCAGACGGTGACAATGAGTGGAGTAGAACAGTGAATGCTTCGCCGGAGGAGGTGAACAGAGCACAATTGTAGAGAGCACAAAGAAACAACAATGGAGGTAGAGAAATTGTTAGAGGGAGAAAGCTTGAGCAAAAACGAAGGAATGAAAAGTGAAATGACAGAGGAAGAAAAATTATTTTTGTTAAAAATTTGAAAGGGCGGCAAACTATAATGGAATGCCTTGGACGATGTGTCTGTCAGGCGGCGTGCGCAGAGAAGCGACGTGACCTGGTGGCGCGTGTCAGGTACGAACTAATGAGGAAGCGATGCGTGGAGAAAACGGTTAAGAAAACCATGTGTGACAGCTCATGCGTAGATAAAACTCTTGAAGTTCTTGATTTAGTGAAACAAAAACCTCGGCTACATGAGCGATCTCGGTTAAGGAACTTGAAGAACTTGGTTCTTGGTTCTTAGTTCTTGGTCATTGGTAAAGTAGACTGCAGAGTCTTGGTCATGTGAAGCCGATGGCTGATGATCTCAGTCATGAAGGATAGAGTAAATCTTAGCCGACCTACTATGTGGACAAACGATGTAGGTTCCATCATCTCAGAATGCCAAGGTAATAGAACCTAGGGAGCAGTTGTGGGGACGTATTTTGTGAAATAACAGCACGTGGCCAAAGTGATGTCGAAGTAACAGCCGAGGTGCCACGTGTCTTGGTCATGATGCCGAGGTGATCTTGGCTAGGCTGAGGTTATCTGCAGAGATACTAGAATCCGAGATGAGCGGATAAGGGACAAGAGTCCTAGAATGAATGAGGACCTCAGTCTGGATAAGGATAAAGTTCTTAGAGAGTTTATCTCTATCTAGCTGGGAGTCTAGGATGAGCATTGAGCCAAAGTTCATTGAAGTTAGGCTTCTACAAGGATCAGATTAGTGTTGGCTATAAAAGAAAGGCACCATCGTGGGTCTAAGGTATGCTTTTTATGCTCCGTCCAGTGAGTTAAGCACTATTTGTGATCTTTAAGAGATAATTGATTACTGACTTGATCGTCGGAGTGCCCCCGGGTAGACGAACCACCGCCGGATTCTTATCTTTCTGTAGCAGGTTGTTCGAGTTTACTCTATTCTGCCGGTGCCCTCCTGTTGAGTGTCCCTGTTTGGTTGTATGGTCAAAAATCAACACCCACAGAAACATTGATAACAATAGAATTTGAAATTAAAAAAAAAAAAAAACTCAATCACTATAAAAATAAGAAAAAAATATCACCCACATCATCATTTTCATCATTATCTTTATTATTATCATTATAATTAATAATTTATGTAATTTCACAATTTTACCAATCCAAATCAAATCAAATCAAACCAAACCTACCTTTGGCGAATATGTTTGTAACAAAATTGACTAGACATAAACATAATTTCGACTTACAATAATGGAGAAACGTAGAGTTTTGAACACAGAGCAACAATTGACAAACACAGAATTTCAAACACAAAGTGACAATCGAGGAACACAAAACTTTACCGCAATAATGGAAAAATATAATATTATTTCACCACCATGTGTAAATTAGAATTTCTAAACCCTACCAAATAGAGAGTTTTAAAACCCCAGCACAATGAAATAATACCACAAATGTGAATGATACTTATTAAAAGGAAAAACGCGAATAATGGTAACTACCAAAATAGAGGTAGCAACAAAAAAGAAATATATAAATCCCTTTTTTATGTAATACATATCAATAATAGACATAAGGGTATAATAATCTAACAAATAATATAAATTAAGAAAAAAAATATTATGAAATAAAAAATATAAATATATAAAACTAATTAGATTATAATTTTTCTTACTAAACTTGTTGAGTTAAAACATCTCCAAATGAGACTTGTCAATAAAAAAAATCATATTTTTACTTTTTTTTTTCCAATTAAAATGAGGATTTCATGTATGTATGTTTGCCAGCCCAGACGGACGCGTCCACGTATTCAAACAATCTATCTATACTATATATTAAGTAAAAGGGGATTTTTAATCCAAGCCTTGTAGGAGTTTCAATCTTCCAATCTAAATTTCCTGATTTTTTGATTTAAAAAAAAAAAAAATCTTAACATCTATTAATTTCTCCCAACCCCCAAGTCTTACACTCATTATAACACTTTAATGCATTAAGAACAAACATTAAAAAAAATTTCTTTGAAATTCAACACATAGGAATTCTTTGAAAAGTCCCAACACATGATTATTATCTTTCATAATAACACTTTAATGCATTGAGAACAAGCATAAAAAAAATTTCTTGACAAATCCAACACATAGAATTATTATCAAAATATTAAACTTTAATATAATATAATAAATAAATAAAAGACATTCAATTCCTTGAAAAGTCTAACACATATGATTATTATCAAAATATTAAACTTTAATATAATATAAAAAAGGAAAAAAAAGAAAACATTTAAAAAAAAAAACCTCAACATTTATTGATTTGGTCAAAATCCCCTGGTCAACATTTATTAACTTTTTCCAATCCACATGTCTTTCCACATGTCCGCATTTATTGATTTAGTCAAAATCTTCTGATCAGCATTTAAAATCCCCTCATACAAATAATTATAGATACAATTCATGCATAGTTACTGCAGTACCCTTTTCAACTTCTCTTATACACTATGGTTAGTGATAAGATTGTTAAATTATTTTTATAAAAAATAATTCATATATTAAAGAAATCTAAAACAAATATAATTATCTATAATTATCCTGTGCATAGCACGAGTGATAGGCTAGTATCAGTAAATGACAAAGTCAACCTATGAAAAATAAATAAATAAATGAGTAGGTCGGTTTCTAATTAATGAAAAATAAATAAAGCCAGCCCACACGGACGCGTCCACGTATTCAAACAATATCAGTAAATGACAAAGTCAACCTATGAAAAATAAATAAATAAATGAGTAGGTCGGTTTCTAATTAATGAAAAATAAATAAATAAATGAGTAGGTCGGTTTCTAATTAATTAATCATAAATAAAAAGCATGTGAGAATTGTGGCTGTAGTTTCGTGTTCGGCTTTTAATTAATAGAAATATTTATATTTATTTATGGCTATGTTTGTTTGGTGGATTAAGTTAGATGTGATTGTTAGTGAAATGATTGTCAGTAGAGAAATTGTTAATGTGGGAATTGTTAGTGAAGGAATTAAGTAAAAGTGTATTTATTTTGATGAGAGTGTAGGAAATGATTAGTGATGGGATTGTTACATTATTTTTCTATAAAATAAATAAATAAATTATTTCTATATTAAAAAATTAAAACAAATTTTAAAACAAACAGGTATACTTGGTAAAATATATATATATATATATATATTTTTAAAATATAAAATAGACTCAATCCTCATTATTTTCCTAATCCCACCCAAAATCCCGCCAAGCTAATCCTCCTATGTGATGGTATTCATAGTATCATGAGACTACTAGTTCCCTTTTATTTTTGTCAACCAAATATGGGCTCTGTAGGGCCCACATGATTAATAGTCTAATCCCATACTTATGGAGCTAAATAAACATGACCTATATTCTACGCATGACGAAACCTAAGATTGAAAAAATGAAAAATAAAAATAAAAAGAATCCGTAGATTGCTAACTCTTAGTTATAGCTTGTTCCGCCATAGTAAACAGACAAAAGAAAATTTGTGAAAGTTTTAAAGTGGAATATTCTACGGGAGAGAAATATTTGCCTCGCTCCGTACCTCTTTACTATTAAGCTCGTCTCACTCCGTTAGAGCTCCATCACACTGTGAATAAAACAAAGGTGAGCTACCCGACGGGTGGGTTTGCCAGAAAACCCTTCCGACGGTCAAATTAGCTTTCTGGAGAAGAGAGAAGGTAGAGCACTGTAGAGAGAGAGAGAGAGTTCAAAATTTCTTACCTCCAACGTCTACATGCTCCTCCTTTTCAAGGTTGGCCATGCAGCCTCAGAGATTGTGGGCACATTACCTCTACTGTCCTTCTCTGAACATGCGGCTGTGCTCCCCTCTATATTTTTTACACGTGTAGAAACCAAAACCTCCAAATAATGTTTGTCGCACCGCCAAACGGTATTGATGCATACCAGGAGTGGATATCTCTTTTCCCTTTATTAGTCCACGTGAGATGCTCGACCGGACTGTTACTTACGAACCACTAACACCACGCTGGTTGCTTCGTATCGAGCTAGATCTAAACTGGTTTATAACAACTGAATGGAGGTGGTCATATCATTCGGTACCTCGGCTATTGACTGCGATCTCACGGACTGCCCACCTCGGTGATAGTAGCTCGAAGAGTCTGCAACTCGATTGTCACTGTAACGCCCCACTCCCGGGTCGTTAAATACACTAAAATAGCCTTAAAAAAAATTACAAGTTTTGCTCCCAAAAATAATAACTACAAAATTGTCTCCAAATGGTACAATATCCTCCAAATATTCTAATTACCTCCAAAATAAACAATATTACAACTATCTCCAAAATTAATAACTAAAGTGGTGGGTCCCAAATGTCTATATTAATAAATCTTTTTAATCTCAATTTTGAGCTCCGCTAAAATCTGCTCCGCACCTGAAAAATAAATTAATTCGGGAAGTATACAATACGACAGGAATACAAGGCTCGGATACAGAATAAATTAATCAAGAATCCAACAATTTATGACATTAAATCAACGATACGATAATCAAGCAATTTACTAAATTGCACAACAAATCAACTATAATTTATCTAGGACCAAATATCCGGTCCTACTCAGTACATGACCAGTGAATAAATTCATTTATTCACCCACCTCACCCAAGCTCCACGCTTATCCGGGCATATTGGTGTAAACAATTAATAAGATTCACTCGATCCATGTACGTAGTATTTCCATGTCATTCAGTCAGACAAATCACCATTTAACACAGAAATATTTGTAGAGAACTTTACCAAACGATCAGAATATCAACGATTCAACAACAAATGATTTTACGAAATCTATTAATAACCACATTAATCAAGTGGATTACAAATTGAGGATGATTAAAAATAGAGAACTCTTTGCAAAGAGATTTAAATAGAGCATATTGTATACAACCCGAATTTACCTCAAAATAATTAATTCCATCACCATAAATCTAAAATTGCTCCATGGATCTCTAAAAATAGTTTTGATCAAACTTCTAAAACATAAAGTATGTATAATTTAATAAAATCTACAACTCTCACTTTATTTATTTATTTTATAAAATACTCATTTTCACTCTAAACACTTTCATATCTAAACTTAATATTTCTACTCTATATAATTTATGAGAAGGAAAGAGTCGAATGAAGATAATGAATGAAGAACGAGGGAATGTGAAGAGCTCCCACACACGGCTAATTTATACAGGAAATGAAGGAATGAAAGAAGATTAAAAAATTTAAAAGAAATGAAAGGTGAAATGATGGAATTGGTGGGTTTGGTGGCAAGTCAAGGAAGTGAGGAAACTGTGGGTAAAGCCCACGGTTTTGTCCCTTTTTTTTTTTTTTTTTCATGAGATGGGGAAATTTAGAAAGAAATTGATAAATTTATTATTAAATGAGAATAAATACTAATGAGATAGATATAAAAGAGATGAGATAAATACAAATAAATAATTTAAAATTAGATTTTTATCTAAAAATCTCACCACTAAATTAAAATAATAAACCATTAATACCACTCACTAAATATTAATACCTCAAAATACGGGGTCTTACAGTCATGCGACTCCACTACCTTGGACTCCAATGCTGGGGCAGTTCTGCCGCCAGTTGAGCCGAGTTTGGTCGATATAGTATTCTGCAAGTGTCGAGCTCGGCCCGGTACCACATTCTGTACGGGACCAGCTCGGCCAGATGTATCTCAGATAACCTCAGTCTGGCCCAATGATGCATCCCAGGCTCTCCTCACCTGGCCCAACACCAAATTCCGTGTTGGCACAGCTCAACCCACTATTCGACACAAAACTCCCTCTCAATTACTCTTTTGTACTTTAATGTTAATTACACTAAAACCCCTTCACCATTATTAATTGTCATTTTGCCGGTCTCATCAACTCGTCCATTTTGAATTTTTCAACTATAAAAATGCATCATTTTTAGATCTTCCAAACTATCTCCAAAATTATAATCAGGGCATTTAACTTAGTGATTGTCTAACACTTTTGTTGTGTGAGATTTTGAGTTCAATCTCAATGTAAAGGAGTTTAATACCATTTGTGGTAGTAGTTTATTTCTCCCCATTATGTGAATTATATGTAGTTAGTAGTGATTGTTAGGCTTGGACTTGGTATATTGGTTGTGTTAGATTTTGTTGACTTTTTAACTATTGTGCGCTAGTAATCTGTTTGATGATATACATTTTATCATATTTGTAATTACTGTTGTTGGCTTTTTGGCTTTCGAAGGGTATTTTTGTAAATGCGAGCGTGCAAGCAAGGATCAATCAGTCCTTACAGAAATTATAATTGCCAACCAATTTATCAGACGATTGTGTTTCAGTTCTTTCAGCCTCAATGAAGAGGACTTTTACTGGTGCCTTGACTTAGGAGAAAGTAAGAGAAATAACAGTTAATATAAAGAACAATGGAAGTATTTCATTAAAAATGAACACTTACAATAGTCCAAACTCAGCCTCGGAGAGGTTTACAACAGTAATATACTTGAATCTACTTGAAACTACTCCTATGAATAAAGTACAGTGCAGGTATTTAAAGTGCTGGAATGTAAAGAACAGGTATTTAAAGTACAGGAAAGGTAAAGACTGGAAATGTAAAAACTGGTAAAGAAAAATATGAAGTAAACGACTGGTTTGTATGATCTGAGTCTGGGGGTTTTTTTCTGGGGGCTTCCCTGCTATTTGTACTCGTCAAGGATGACTTTCGAACTGCACTTCGAACCGTCGAACTGCTCCTCCATGATCGCTGATCATGCTGCCTTAGAAGTAGTTCCACTACGCCATCACTTGCAGTTGAGCTTCCCTCCCGTATTTGAATTTGAATATGGGTAACCGCTGAAGCCACGTCACCTTGCATCTCTTTACTGATCTAGTGCTACTCGGATCACGTGAGAACCAATATTCATCGCCACGTGTACGATTAGGATTGAAGACCTGAACCATCTTCCCACAATACCCTTATTCTGCCACGTGTCGCATTGTAACTGGCTTTTACAAAATATGTAGCCAACATTACCCCCCGCACTAATATACCCAATACTTGGTGATATTAGTGGATCAAAGCCTTTCCCGCGCTTTTTAGAACGTGCATGGAGTCTGAATTCTGGAAACACAACCGTCACCTATTTGGTGATCATTTACATTAACTCTCCTTCAATTTGTCGAGTATCCCAATGCCTTAGCATTCGAACAGACTATGGCTAAACCAACTTTCCTTTCTATTGATCAAGCATACGAAGAGCCATTGAGTAATGCTGCTTCCTCTCGAAAGAACCTCCACGCATTCATTAGCTACTCTTACCCGCCTTTCTATATTCAGGTCATGGGAGCCTTCGCAAATTACCAACCTTTGGACTACGAACACATTGTCCTTAATCCTTCGATTCATCAAGTTGCAGACACAAATACAAGAAGTTCTTCCTCTAACTTCCCCTTGTACCTTGAACAAACTGCTCTCAAATCCTTGATTTGGCAAATTGCAAATATGGACTTGAGAAATTCTTCTTCACAAACCTCTGCATGGGATGAAGCCATAACTTCTTCATCTTCTGGGGCTTCTGGCTGGACAAGCTGGTCAAACCCTGAGACTTATGATTTGAGGGAACGAATCAACCATCATTTTGTTGAGTTCACTGACCCTTTGGAGTTTCCTTCCTATGCTCGAAGTTCAGTGGTCTACCCTTACGTGCCCATTGACCTTCGACGTAGTTTAGAAGAGAATCTGCTTGTGGCCTAGTATACATCTTCCATGCCTACAAAGATAATGCACACTACCCAGCACCCAGAAGAAGCACAAGGATACAACCCTTCATTCTTAGCCAAGAAGGCGAAGATTTGTTCTTCTGACTGGCTTGATTACATTAATGCCTTTGTTCCTTCCGCTCCCGTGCCATCTCCCATAATAGAAACATCCACACCTTCTTCTCCATCCTCTGAAACAGAAGCATCTATTCCTTCTCCTTCATCTTCTGAAGCAGAACCATCTACCCCTTCTCCTCTACCAATTCTTTCATGGACAGAGAAACTGAGGCTTGCCCTTCCTATGGAAAAAGTCTTCCTACCTTACAAACCTCTACCTTTCCCCACTCTAACCGAGCGGAAAGAAGCTCAACTTCTGCTTGCAGCTTTCTCTCACTTGCCCTTCAATGTTCTTGAAGACGAAGTCCCTCTTGAGAACTTTCAGTGGGCTTGTGATATTCTGACTAGGGGCCATGTCCTTAATCCCCTTGCCCAAGCAGAACTTCATATGTTCTTGGACCAACTTCCAGTGCTTCTCTATTGGCATCGAAATTCCATGGTTACTATACAATCTTTGGATCAACTTTCGTCTCTGCGAATTCATGCCCAGTATGAAGCAGAGAACTTCATCGAAGAATTCGATGATTTTAAAAATAAAGATTCTGCATGTTGGGATGACTTGGTCATAGACGAAGTCAAACAAAGATTGAGAGAGGAAGCTTTCGAAATAAAGGCTGAAGAGCTCTACTACGAAGTCAGAGCACATCAACTTATGCAGCCAACATTAGAAGAAATAGAAGATATAATAAAGAAAGAGCAAAAATTCATTGACCATTGTTGGACAAAATTTCATGATCTTGTTATTTATTCTATTCCTTATTTTTATGAGCTTGAGTTTGTGCCCAGATAGAGTTGCTTGATGAAATTTGCTTTGGCTTTAATATAAACAGAATTCCTCACTTGTTGTTGTTTGATTCTGTTTCCATTTGCCTTTTAAAGCCAATTCAGAGCTTCGAACTGAACAATCTCATTCTTCGAATCTGGATTCAATCGTTTTAATGAAACACTAAAAGGAACCAATATGTCTTTTTCCAATTTATGGAGTAAAATTGACAATTTTAGTTGATATCATCTAGAATTAGTGCTTCGAATTTAGCAACCTTACCCTTCAAAACTAACTATAACCAATATATGGTCATGGTTAATATAGTTGATCAATTTTAAATTGACCCCTTTTGCTCCGAAGAATAGTCCCTGCTGTTTAGTTCAAAAGACAATCTCCCTTTTGTATATATAGAAACCAATGATTGGTTTTGATGCTTCGAACAGTAATTCTCATCCTTAAAGAATCCTAAATTTTACTTCGAAGGTCGTTACTTTCAATAATACCCCTCAAACAGGTCTTTAAACCTTTTGAAGCAGACCAATACTCGAGCATTTTAGCATCTTTAAGCATGTAGTATGCTTCGAAGCCGGCTTCTGTATTTCGAAGCCGTTGTTGTTTGATTTTTGGCGCCAAAATTTGGCTTTGAAGCCAAATACCTTACTTCGAAGCTAGTCTCAGCATCTGGGTTGTGTTTTTTCCCTCCAAAAGTATCAATATTGAAGGAAACTCTTCGTATTCGTACTTTTTAGTACTTAACGATTTACGCAATATATTTTTCAGACACGAAACCTTTAAAAAGCCCCTTTGTTTTGTGCTCTGAAATCACTTGCTCTTTTGACACACAAACCCTACCGGTCTCCTGTTAACCCTCTCTTCCTTATTACTCGCTATCAATGGATCCTTCCTCACTGAAAGTACTCGCTGGCGACCGTATCAGCCCCACCATGGCTTTGAAGAAATGTATTGATGAAGAAATCACCAAGCTAACGACTGGTAGGCCAAGCGCTATAGATGGGCGTCTCTTCGTTCCTCGCCATAGCAACCAACGAGAGTATGCCCTAGGCCCCATCTTTCGGGAAGCCCCTGACCAACTTCCAGCTTTATACCCTCGTTTGGAGGATCATTTTCTTCTATATGAAGGAGGGCTTGACTGGAGCAACTGGAGAATGACTCGGCCTCATCGCTGCTGGCCGACATTGAGGACTGAATGGGAAGAATGGTATGACAGAGTTGTGCCTGCGAGAGAAGATGACTTACAGGAGCTCTACATCCTTGATGCCCTTCGTCTTTCCAGGTTCATCATCCCTGAGGACCCTTTTTTAATTCCAGCTGCTTTATGTTTTTGGAATATGGCCTTTAATTTCTTCCAATTTCGGTGTGGCATGATGGCTCCCACTGTTCTCGATATTTGTCATCTTTTAGGACTTTCCCCCCATGGCTCTCCTTTTACTCCCAACTATCCGGATCTCCCTGTCAAATTTTCCCTTCCAGCCTTAAATTCTTCTTATAGCGACTTTGTAAAGGCCGAAAACAAAAAGGAAGGCCCTGTGAAAGACAGAGAACTCTTTTCCTTTATTTTATACTGGTTATGCAAATTTCTTTTTTGCACATCGTCTCAGAGGATTATGCCTGAGTTTGCTCCCCTCGCGAAGGCGCTTGTCTTGAAAAAACATGTTGCTCTTGCTCCTTACCTTTTAGGCCATGTGTACAGAACTTGCTCCCAATTTTGTGAAAGACCACTTGATATTAACCAAGGAGGTCCCCTTTGGGTGCTCCAGCTTTGGCTCCTCGCCTACTTTACTGATCTGCATTCTAAATGCTTAAAATTTCTTGTCCAAGATCCCAGCACTTATGGGGAGAAGTATGCTAGGGTTGCCCTTTATCCTGCTTCCTTTGTACATTATTTTACCTTCTTTTACCAACTCCCTATTTCTCCATCTGCCTCCTTCTTTTGTCCCTTCGAAGCCAATAAAAGACCAGCCTGGCTGCAGACTTTTCTAGCTGATAAAGAGTGCTCCATTTCACCTCACAAAGATATGTAGGCCTCTATACTGCTACCAAGGGAATTGTTCATTGGCACTTTGAACCCTCGAGCCTATAAATGCATATCTGAGGTGTATTGCCCCTCCTAGTTTGCCAGACAATTTGGACTCACTCAAGGGATACCTGTTCCACTTTGCAGTCTCTCGAATGTCCATCTTACTGCTAGAGATTTGAGAATATCCAAATCCAAGCTAGAGACGGCCATACTCAAACTGTTGAAGGAATTGAATGAGTTCCAATTTATTTCCTTTCTTCCATCTGGCTCGGTTTTGAAAAGATTCCAGAACTGGTGGACAGCCAATATGGAGGTGCGCCTGTCTATGCACCCTCATGACTTGCTAATAGGGTTGGGAGTGCCTTCAAAGGCTAAGTCAGCAACAGCTGAGAACATTCCCCCTCTTCCTGAAGCTGCCACAACTACCCATGCGTCTTCACCCCCTCCAGCTAGAGTTACCAGAGCTACTTCGAAGAAGGGTAAATACTTTCAGTTTCTCTCCTTTTTTTCCTTTTGAATCTTTTGTTTGTTTCCTTTACATTTATGTTCTTTGGTGCAGGGTTCCCGCAAGAAGAATCCCCTAAGAGAGCTGAAACTTTAGCTACTTCTAAAAAGAAACAACAACAGAAACAAAAAAGGAGGCTGATCCTCCCTCCTGAGGAATCTGAATCTTTGGCAGAAAAAGAAGAGTTGGAGCAAGAGCCATAAGTGCCTTTGCAAAGAACAAAGAGACAAAAGATGGCTGTCTCCTCCTCTGATGCAACTACCACAACAATGGGTAAAGATCTTACTTCTGAACCCCAAGTTGAAGAAGGAGAGGTTGAAAAGGAACCAGTAGTATCACCGCTAAAGAGGAAGAGAAAGAAGGTGACTGTTTCTGCTACTGACTTGGTTGAAGACCCGATTCATGAAGCAGCTGCCAAGGCAGTAGAACAGGAACATTCCAAGGCAATGATTGTTTTTGAGAGGGCTGAGAAGAGACGGCAGCAACAGTTTCTGAGAGATGAAGCTGCTGCTGCTGATGCGTTACAAAGAGAAGCTGCACGAAGGCAACAAACTATCGAGCATTATTCCCTTCGCAGCTCTCCCATCAGTGCCAACACCTCTGAAATAAGTAATTTCTTTCATGCTTTTGCTGTTTTTCCTTTGTCAGCTTTTAGTATTGAAGTTTGACATTGCTCCACATTTTTTTCCTTTTGCAGCAACAACTACTGCGTTTATCTTTCCCATGAGGCTTTCTCCAGTTTCAGTTGAAGTTGATCGGATGCAGAATGTGAAGACTATCCACATACTACTCCCACTTCCCAAGCCTACACTTTCTGTACCTTCCTTGAGCCCTAGCATTCCTGCATCTCTTCTTCTTGGCTTAGAGCCATACCTCCCTTTCTTGACCCTTGACCTACCTCAGTCCACATCTCCTTCGAGCCTTGCTTCTCCTTCTTTCACAAAAATCTCAACTGCTACTCCATCCCCAATGGCAGTTGATTCTCCTACAGAGGGTGCTAGTAATTCCCCAACTCATGGTTCATCACCTATGCCTACTTCCAGCCCCTCTTCACTTGATTCATTGGTGGCTAAGACCATAGAGGCTGCCAAAGATGCTCCATTCATTTCTCCCATCCCCATGCATCCCTCTGTGTCTTCCACCACAACACTCTCCATGTCCTTCATGTCTAGGGATGAGGTAGACATCTTCGAAGGAAGACTAGCTAGTCTCTTCGACATACCCTTTACCTCTCCAACATCCACTGCTGAAGCTGAGCCATTAGTCTTGGCTGACTCCTTGCTGGAAATTTTCGAGAGTTCTTCTTCTTCCAGCAGCAAACCTTCTGCACCTTCAATAGACTTGGACACTTGCTTGGGACTGCTGATCTCCTTTTCGAGGATTCCCTTCGAGGCTCTACAAAGGTCTACTATCAGAAATGGGTTCCTTCAGTGTTGTAACATTGCTGAGCAGTCTGGCATGAATGTCTCAAGTCATCTATCCCAGGCTGCAGCTACTATTGACTTTTACATTAGCATTTGTCATGCTGCTAATGTTGCGAATGAGAAATTGGCTAAGGATCAGAGTTTTGTTTCTCAAGTACATACCGAAGTATCAGATCTCAAGGAACAACACTCTTCTGCCTCCCAGTTTCGAATTCAGCTGCTAGAGAAGAAAGCTCGACTTGAAGAGGAGCTAGCTGCAGTAAATCAGGCCTTGGTTCGAACTGATACCAAACTACAAATCACCAACCAAGAACTGGCTGATCGAAAAGAAGACATGGCTGCAGCTATTCATCTATTTCCAGCACTTACCAATAGAAAATCTGTTGTACAAAAACAATTGAAACATTGTAATGATTTTTGGGCCAATTTGTGGCACAATGTACTTGATTCTTTATGAAAAATCAAATTCTTATCTATTATCTGAGTAATCTTGTGTCTTTGTACTTAATGTTTATTTTATTCCTTATGTTTCCCAAATAGTTGGAAAATAAGGCTTCAAATATCTGCCATTAATCTTTTTAGGATGTACATAACCATTCAAATTTCTTAAATGGTATGCTCCAAAAGGCAGAACTCTATGAATTTGATATGGTCCTTCCCAGTTAGGTGACCATTTGCCAAACTTGTGGCTTTTGATTCCTATTGGGAGTATTGTTTTCCATACCAAATCACCTTCATCAAAGCCAATGTGTTTGACCTTCTTATTGTAATTCTTGGCTGCTTTCTTCTTTTGGAAAAGAATGCTATTTAATGCCAAAATTCTGGCTTCATCTATGCCCTCTAATTCCAAGCACATACTTTGATGATATTGCTCAGGATTTAACTGATCTTGGCATCTTACCCTCAAAGATTTAACATTAATTTCCACAAGTAAAACCGCATCATGCCCATGTACTAAGGCATAAGGAGTAACTCCTGTGCTTGACCTTGGGGAGGTTCTGTAAGCCCACAAAACATCCAACAATAAGTTATGCCAATCCCTAGGATTATCCTCCACAACCTTTTGTATTCCTTTTTTCAAAGACTTGTTGGATGACTCAGCTTGACCATTGGCTTGTGCATAATATGGGGTGGAATTAACAAGACTAATTCCAAATTCTGCCACAAAAGACTTCACCATTTTTCCATCGAACACAGTCCCATTATCCACTGTTATGGTTTGTGGGATGCCAAATCTATGGATCAAGTCTTTAATGAACCCAATGACTTCTGTTTGGTCTACAGCCTTGTATGGCTTAGCTTCGACCCACTTAGTGAAGTAGTCAGTGGCCACCAGAATGAAACAATGATGCTTCGAAGAAGGTGGGTATATTTTTCCCATCATATCCATGGCCCATCCTCGGAATGGCCAAGGCTTCACTACGGCATGTAGGTCAGTTATAGGCACATGCCTTATTGTGCCATGCTTTTGACATGCCTGGCAACCCTTTGCATATTCTATGCAGTCTTTAAGGATAGTTGGCCAATAGTAGGAATGCCTTCGAAGCAACCATCTCATCTTTACACCAGGTTGATGAGCACCACAGATGCCTTCATGAACCTCAACCATGGCTGTTAATGCTTCTTTTGGGCCTAAACATTCTAGCAATAAGCCATCTCCTCCCCTCTTGTAGAGAGCATTACCATACATCATGTATTGCATAGACTGCAATTTAACTTTTCTGCTGGCCTTCGAAGATGGACCAGCCAAGTACTGCATTATTGGATGCCTCCAATCCTGTTCTTGTAAGTCATTATGATTGACTTCCAAAACTATATTCCTTTTATTCAAAGGTTGTATTAATCTTTGATATGTTGTTTGGCTTATGTCCCTTTGGGTATTATCCCTTCTCTTGAAGTTTGAAACTTTCTGAGCCACATCATTAGCTCTATTGTTCAAGAATCTTGGAACATGGGTTACATTTGCTACTTGAAACTGAGAAAGCAGATGTAATGCAACAACATAATACGGCAAAATACTTATGCTTTGACACTTGAAAATCCCTTTCACTTGGTTAACCACCAATTGAGAGTCCCCAAATATGTCAACTGCATGTACTTGTAATCCAATAAGGATCTCTAGTCCCACTATTAAGGCTTCGTATTCAGCCTGGTTATTGGAACAGGTGGCTTCATCCACTCTGAAACCATGCGTGGTCTCTACTCCTTGTGGAGATTTAATCACAATACCAATTCCAATTAAGCCATTGGCTTTCGATCCATCGAACCACATCTGCCATGGCTCAACACTGGCCATGCCAAGTTCCATCACCTCTTGGCTCTCTGTTTGAGATGGATGGTCTGCCAGAAAATTGGCTAAGACTTGCCCTTTTATTGCCCTTTGAGGGACACATTCTAAATGAAATTCTGATAAGGCTAGTATCCACTTGCCAATTCTTCCCCTCAACATAGGTCTAGATAACATATACTTAACCAAATCTGTAGTTGCAATCACCAAGACAGTTGTAGGTAAAAGATAATATCTTAATTTCATTGCAGCAAAATACAAAGCAAGGCACAGCTTTTCAACAGCTGAATATTTACATTCACAAGAATTTAAAAACCTACTAAGGTAATAAACAGCTTGTTCCTTGCCTTCCTCATTGTCTTGGGCCAAGAAAGCTCCCAATGAATCTTCTGCTGCAACTATGTACAACTTCAAGGGCTTGTTCCCCTTTGGTGGCATCAGCACTGGAGGGTTGGCCAAGTAGGCTTTAATACCTTCGAAAGCAGTTTGATGCTCTGCTGTCCACACAAATTCCTCTTCATCTTTCAGCCTTAACAAGGAAGAAAATGCTTTAGTTTTCCCTGCAGTGTTAGAAATAAACCTTCTAAGAAAGTTAACCTGTCCAAGGAACCTTTGTAATTCTTTCTTACTTGATGGAGGCCTAGCTTCGATGATGGCTTTGGCTTTATTCTGATCAATCTGTATTCCTTTCTTGTGCACTACATAACCCAAGAAATTTCCAGATGATACTCCAAAAGCACATTTGAGATGATTGAGTTTCAGCTTGAACTTCCTCATTCTTTCAAAAGCTGTTTCTAACTGAAACAGATGTTCCTCCATAGACTGGGATTTCACTACAATGTCATCAATATAACACTCTAGATACCCTCCAATGAGATCATGAAAGATAGTGTTCATAGCCCTCTGATATGTAGCCCCAGTATTCTTCAGACCAAATGGCATTTTAACCCATTCGAAGGTGCCAATATTCCCAGGACATCTGAATGCTGTCTTGTGGATATCCTCCTCTGCAATGCAGATTTGGTTGTAACCAGAATGCCCATTCAACATTGATAAAACTTGATGCCCTGCTGAACTGTCAACCAACAGATCCACTATAGGCATAGGGTACTCATCTTTTGGAGTTGCTAGATTTAAATTTCTGAAATCAATGCATACCCTCATTTTACCATTCTTCTTGACTACAGGCACAATATTAGATAACCACTCAACATACCTGGCTGTCCTAATAAAACCTGCTTTGAGTAGTCTAAGAATCTCTTCCTTGACCTTCTGAATTACTTCTGGACTCATCCTTCTTGGTTTCTGCTTGTATGGCTTGAAATTAGGCTTCATAGGGAGCCTATGTTCCACTAATGACCTATCCAATCCTGGTAGTTCATTATAGGACCATGCAAAGCAATCTTTGTATTTCTTTAGAACAATCAACAACTGGTCTCTGTCCAGAACGTTCAAACAAGCACTTATATAGGTGGGCTGTTGTAAAGAACCTCCTCCTAAATTTACTTCCTCTAAGGGGTCTTGTGTCTGAGAACTTATTGAAGCTTCTTCTTTGGTTTCTGCTACCTTCGAAGCAGCCTTCTTGTTTTGTTCTGTTCCCAAGTTCTTTAGTTCAACATCTTTGCCCTCCTCCTCATAGACAAAATCTGTCCATAAGGCATCCTCTTCCTGTATCTCCTGGACTTTTATTTCAATGTCCAATGCACAGTATTTACCAAGGGTCAAAATTCTGACCTGTGGCTGCTTCTGTTCGTAACCAATTATCATGGCTTCTCTTTCTTGCTCCTGTACTTTCTGGACTATAGCTTTTACATCCAATGTTGAGAATTTAATCAGAGCCAAGGACTTGGCTTCTTATTCTTCATCTCTTTGCCTACAACCAGGCATCATTGTCATCTTTAACGACAATCCCCTCATCAGCACTCTCCTGAACTAAGTGCTTTAGGTGTGTCACTTCCTCATCAGCCGTTACTTCGGCGGAGCCATCAGCTTTCCTCAGTATACTAAGTGGTGTCACCCCCTCAATATACAACTTGGCCTCTGCAAAGTCTGCACAAGCTATGAAGGGTTGAGGATCTGCATCAATTTCCTCTGTCTCTCCATTGCCCAAAGCCATCATTATTTGCTGATGCAAAGAGGAAGGCACACATTTGTTGGTGTGGATCCAATCTCTCCCAAGTAAAGCATTGTACTTCGCATTACTGTCAATTACGAAGAATGCTGTCATGCAGTCCCTGGTTCCTACACTCAAGTTAATGGGTAGAATCCCCTGAGCCATCTGTTTGTCTCCAGCAAAGCCAGCGATGGTTGTGCTGGTTGGGATCAACCTGAGATTCTTTTTCCCTAGTTTCTTCAAAGAAGACTTCGGTAACAAGTTCACTGCTGCCCCATTGTCTATCAAGACTCGGTTCAGTTGTATCCCATCGAAGAAAGCCTTGATGTACAAAGGCTTGACATGCTGTGTCATAGAATTCGAGGGATATCCAAAAGGATATGAGAGGTTGATGCTCACCTCTTCCTCGCTTTTGTATTCAGTTTCCATCGGAGTAGCCATTCCAGGGTCATCCTGTACCATACTCACTTGTGACTCTTCACTAGAGACAGGAATAGGATCCATGTCTTGGTCATTTTGGTCCTCATCTCCAGCTTGTAACTCGTGAGGTAGTATGTGTACCATATTGACTGATACTGGAGGGAATGAGCCAAATTGGATGGCTGGCTGTACCTCCTCTCCTCCTTGGCTACCTTGCCCAGTAACTTCAGCAGCATCTTCCATACTGCACTCTGGCACTTTATTGCTAACTGATCCTTTCTAAGGATCTTTTTCAACTGGTTCTTCAGTCAAAAATGTTTGCTCAGCCATAAAGGCTTCGAACATTTCTTCTTCTGCCATTTCCTTCTTTTGGCTCATACCAAGCTCTTCTTCTGTCTCACTATCACTCTCCATCAGAGCTTTTTCCAATCCTACTAAGCTAGACTTTTCTCTGGCTTTTAGCTCAGAATGAACCTTGGCCAGCTGTTCTCTGCTACACACCACTTTGCTTTGCAGAGTCGGTTTTGGAGTATGGTCTGACTTCGGAGTCTTCTTTTCTTCTGTCTAGACCAGTGAAGAACTCTCTCCACTTTCCTTCAGACCTTGCTGGTACTGGGTGTACTTGTGCTGAATTTTCCTTCTTTGTGATCTGGAAATGACTGGGACCATATCTGGTTCCTTTGTCTTTGGGTGTTTAAGCAATACCCAATTGTTCGAGGCCACCAAAGGAGGCTTGACCATCCTGCCTTGGTTTCCAACATCCCTTTGAGTAGGTGCCTCCCTAGGTTTGTTCTGCATTACAAACCAATCTGGGACCCCAGGTACCCACGAGCTTACTGATCCAGATGTCGAACTGTTTCCTTCTACCTTCGAAGCCACCTTCGAAACTGGCTGTGAAGGTAAGTGCTTGGCTCTGACCTCATGTTTCGAGCCTGATTCAGACCTTCGATGGAATGAGCCACTTTCTGTCCTGCGTGAAGTTGGTCTAGGGGGCCAATCTCTGGCTTTACTCCCATAACCTGAACCCCTCTCCAGTCTTCTTTCAAAGTGACTGCTCTCCATTCTGTAGTAATTAGGAGGCCTGGACTCATACAAGGGTCTCTTGCCGTTAGCATGCATTCTGCCCACTGCAGGTTCAACCACTAATGGCCGCTGCCTGTCACCAGCCGGATACGGCCTTTTGTTGTAAGCATTGGTTGATTTAGGACGTCTCTGTACATCCCTGTAGTATTGCTTCCCATCAACTGGAAGGCCTTTCAACAATTTATAACTCAGCCTGCACCTGGGACACATCCTCTGTATTACAGCTGCTTCTAAGGAATCATCATCTAGTGCTTCCTCATCAGAGTGTTCCCTCTGGTGTGAGAAACCTTGTCCAAGAACTGGTGGGTTTCTGGTGTCTTTCGTGGTGGTTGTCTGGTTGGCAATGTGCATCTGTACATTGACCTCTTCCAATTCCTGCAGAGATAAATTCTGGAAATTTGGTACAACCACATTATCTGTACTTTCTCCAACTTCTGGAAATGGGTTGCTGTCAATCCCCATGACCTTTTCCGCTTTGGTTGGGAACTTCAAACTTCCTTTCTGAATTTATTCTTGGATCCTGTCTCGAAAAACAATGCAGTTTTTAGTCGAGTGAGACCAAGAGTTATGCCATTTGCAATATACTTTTCCTTTAAGTTCATTTGGAGATGACAGTTTTACTCCTTTTGGTAACTTAAGGAAATTGGCTGCAAGCAAATGATCAAAAATGTCATCTGCTTTTGTTAAATCGAAAGAGTACTTTCTGTGAAAGTCTTTCTTTTTAAATTGTTGGTCAATTGTTGTATCCTTATGAATTAATGCTTCACAGATTACAGGTTCTTTGCCCACAACAATCTCTGCTGCATCGATCTCATAATTTGGATCTCTATAATATGTCTTGTACGAGGCATTATTTCGATCTTGTTCCTCTTCTAATAATGCTTCATATCGAGACACCTTACAGGTCAATTCGACCAAATCCCTGAATTCAGTTGTGTCAAACTTCTTTCGAAGCCTGAACTCTAAACCGTTTTGAGCCAATCTTACGAATTCTGGCTCTGGTAGGATGACTCTACATTTATTTCAAGCCCTTTTAAATCTGGCAATAAACTGAGTAGCCTTTTCTTCAGGCCTCTGACTCAATCTTGCCAAGTCTGTCATAGACACCTCTGGCTCCGATTGGAAGAATTGGGCATGAAATGCCTCTTCCATTTGTTGCCAAGTTTGAATGGAGCCAGGTGTAAGGTTGATGTACCATACAAATGCTCCTCCAGTTAGAGAATTTGGAAATAATCTCAGTTTCATATAGTCATGGTTAGTAAATTCACCGCATTGAGCAGCAAATCTAGCAATATGCTCCACTGTTGATTGATTTCCAGTTCCATAGAAAAGGGTGAAATCTGGTATTCTGAATCCCCTTTGGTATTCATGTACCCTATCTACCCATTCTGGGTATGGTTTTCTATATACAGGAGTCTGGACCCCCCGAGCCATCGGTCCACACATCTCCCTAACAATGTCAGCAATTTGGTCTCTAGGAACCATATTTTGTGCCTGCTGAACCACTACTGGAGGGACAAACACAGGATTTGGTGGACAAACTTGTGCTTGTGGTCCTCTTGGTCCATAAGGTGGTACATTTGGGACTGGTTGCCCCTGTAGTGCAGGTTGCTGTTGGGGGTATGGGTAACCCCTTTGAGCCTATCCTGCGAAAGGACCTGCGAAAGGTGCTGGAACCGGTGTTGTATCCCTTCCATTTGTGGAAAAACCTTCCAACCCCCCGGGTATAAATTCAAATAAAGGATTATTATATCCCCTGGTGCCAGGTATGGCTTCGAACATAGGATTCGTAACCATTCTTACGCCAGTTTCTTGTACTTGACCAGATCCACCAACTTGTGTGGCTTCATTGTTAAGTACTGAGGCATTTTGGCCTGCTATAGGCCTCGAAATGGGTTCATACCAAGACTGAGGTGATGGTCTTTCATAATTTTGATTACCAGTCTGACCATTAGAATGCCCATTAACTTGCATAGGCTGTTTATCTCTAACCAATCTTTGCTGAGGGACATTTAAAATTTCCTCTGTGTGTCTTGTGTTTGTTGGTTGGTGGTTATTCATTCGATCCAAAAAGGATGTGGCCCACCTTTCCATTGTGTTCATTAATTGTTGTCCCATGGCTTCTACCAGGCCATCCCATGGATTTGTTGGCTAGGTAGATGGAACAGTGGATGGTCCAATTCCTTGGTTTCGTCCAACATTATGAACATATGGTTCTTGTCCAGAAGTGCTGGTCTGTTCGACCATAGGTTCTGATAACATGGGAGTTTCCACAGGATGTGTTACCACATTATCCTCTGGATTAGGTATTTCTATCTCTCCTTCTACGCCTTCCTCGAAGTGTTCATTTTCTCCTTGTCGTCTTCGTCTAGCCATTTTAAATTAGTCCCACCGGGCGTGCCAAAAATATATGTTGGCTTTTTGGCTTTCGAAGGGTATTTTTGTAAATGCGAGCGTGCCAGCAAGGATCAATCAGTCCTTACAGAAATTATAATTGCCAACTAATTTATCAGACGATTGTGTTTCAGTTCTTTCAGCCTCAATGAAGAGGACTTTTACTGGTGGCTTGACTTAGGAGAAAGTAAGAGAAATAACAGTTAATATAAAGAACAATGGAAGTATTTCATTAAAAATGAACACTTACAATAGTCCAAACTCAGCCTCGGAGAGGTTTACAACAGCAATCTACTTGAATCTACTTGAAACTACTCCTATGAATGAAGTACAGTACAGGTATTTAAAGTGCTGGAATGTAAAGAACAGGTATTTAAAGTACAGGAAAGGTAAAGACTGGAAATGTAAAAACTAGTAAAGAAAAATATGAAGTAAACGACTGGTTTGTATGATCTGAGTCTGGGGGTTTTTTTCTGGGGGCTTCCCTGCTATTTATACTCGTCAAGGATGACCTTCGAACTGCACTTCGAATCGTCGAACTGCTCCTCCATGATCGCTGATCATGCTGCCTTAGAAGTAGTTCCACTACGCCATCACTTGCAGTTGAGCTTCCCTCCCGTATTTGAATTTGAATATGGGTAACCGCTGAAGCCACGTCACCTTGTATCTCTTTACTGATCTAGTGCTACTCGGATCACGTGAGAACCAATATTCGTCGCCACGTGTACGATTAGGATTGAAGACCTGAATCATCTTTCCACAATACCCTTATTCTGCCACGTGTCGCATTGTAACTGGCTTTTACAAAATATGTAGCCAACAACTGTCTTATCAATTGACAAAATAAATAAATAAATAAATCACCTCCAAAATTGATGTGTTTGTAAGATTTTCATATATTTTAGTTAATTATACACATTACTATAAAAATTAAATTGCAAATTAGTTTGTTTGAGCTAATATTTGATTAAGTTTGAAATTAGGTAAAAATTTCACAAAAAAGAAAAAAGGAAAAAAGGAAAAAAGGATTAAAAACAGAGAAGTGAGAGTGTATAAGAAACCAATTTATCTTAGAATTATCATTTTAAATCTCTCTAACGGTGTATTTGGTTAGGAGATGTGAGGAGGGATTTCAAAAAAGAAAGAAAGTGTGAAACTAGGTAAAATATAGATACGTTTTATTCACATTTTACCTGCTTTTCGATTTTTCTTTCCAAATCTCTATTCAAATTCCCCAACCAAACATAATATAAAAATAGGGAGATTGAGAGAGAATAAATTAACAAATTACTACTTTTTTGTAATATCAATACTAGAAATAAAATAAAAAAAATGACACTTATAAAAGTTATTTTGATAATACAATATAAAATAACTTTTTTTTTTTCCTCTATGTAATTTAATCAAATACAATGTGGGATAAAATATTTTCTTTTATCTCATTTTCTCTCATATTTATCTAAACAAAAGAAAGAAAAAAAACATTTTTTAATTTTTTTTTTCAATGTTCCCGGACATAGTGTGATGGTGGAAGCACAACGTAATACCCAATTATGATTTGCATGACTTTTTGATGTGTTTGCGGACTGAAAGGACCTTTGCAGGAATTAGCAGATATTTAAAGCAAAAAGTAGGTGGGAAGAACAAGAACAGGAGAAGTTATTTGGTGCTCCACGACATAACGGCTCCATTTGGTAGAGCGGTAGGAAAGTGATTATAATTTATAACTTATAACTGTGAACATAAGTTGATTTTTGACTTATAAATTAAGTTTCTTCTCCCTCACTTAAAGAATAAGTTGATTTTTGACTTACAAAAAGTTATAAGCTGTATTGTTAAGCTGAACCAAATATATCAAAATAGCTTAAATTAAATTAAAAACTGAAATAAGTTGAAAATAATTCTTACCAAACAGGGCCAACATGTGGTGCTCTAAATTAAATGTGATTGGTGAAAAAAATTTAACTTATTGATTTCAGTTGATGACGAGAAGTAATATAAAAACTTGACAATTAGTGATTAGTTAAGGACAGAGACACGTGGTGCTCTCAAAAAATTTAATAATTTTCTCAAGAATATAGTCATATATATATATATATATTAGTGAAATTATAATCAACGTAGGAGTACTTTATTAAAATAATTATATATTTATAAAAAAAAATTTGACTTTAAATATTTAAATTTGTAAAATTTACTACTTATGTGATTTTTTTTTTTCTTTCTTTCTAAACATACACTGACTAGATATTTGCACTATTTTTTTCTTTAGTTTTTTTTGTTTTTTGTTTTTTGTTTTTTTGGCCACAATGATGATAATGCGATGATACATATTGTCAGTTTGAAGGAAAATTATACTATAGTTTTAGGGCAAATTCATGTGGTTTTTCAAGATAACTTTTTATCAGTTTTATATTTGCATTGATATTTGAGAGATAAATATATAAAGTGTCCTGCTAACGACGGTTAAAAATTGTTAATAAACATTAAAAAAATGTCAAAATATTTATAATTTTAATATACTTTTTACATATTTTAAAATATTTTTACACACTAATGATAATGGTAAGAACTATTTTTTTAACATTTTCGTATGGCATCACGTAAATGATTGGGAATATTATTGGAGAAGTAATGTTAGAGATCCTAAATAATTTACTAAAATATTTTACCAAACTTCTCATATGAGTGTAGAACCTACACACATATAGATTTATATAGATCTCACACCTATATGAGAGATTTAATAAAATATTTAATAAATTATTTAAGACCTCTAACATTTTCGTTGCTGGAGGACCACACTCCATTTTGAAGCCGTTACAAACACTCAGGCAAGCATGTCATCATCCTTTAGAGTCAGCAGTCAACTTCTAACTAAACAACAATGATACAGACTATTAATTTTGGAGATTTAAAAAAACTACTAATGACATGACAGTCAATAAAAAAAAAAAAAATACAACACTAAGACCAAAACATCAAATTATTTGTGGTGAAACCTACTGTCACATCATTAGTGGTAGCATTAATTAGTGTTCCCACTCATTTTCCCTAACTAAAATATGAGTGGTTTGACGGTGACTTTGACGTCAATGCAATTGGCAGCATGTGAAGCTATTGAAGTCTTCTTTCTAAAATATGAGTGGTTTGACGGTGACTTTGACGTCAATGCAATTGACAGCATGTGAAGCTACTGAAGTCTTCTTTGTTTTAGCCAAACCCAATAATTTTAGAGGCTAATTCTATGGTATACGTTCTACTCATGAAATTTTGTAATATTTTGGAAAGATGGTAAAAAGTAATTTTTTTACTTTTAACTAAGTTTTTTGGAAGTGATTTGAGAAGTTGGTAAAAAGTTTTTTTTTTTTAAATTAATATTTATTTATGGTGTCCCATCACACTAAAATGACTAAAATCACCTCACCAAACTTAAAAAAATTACATTTGACCCAAATTCATAAGATGTTAATATTGAGGGTAATTATGTAATTTTCTAATCTACTTTTTCTACTTGCCAAATGAGCCGAAAAACGCAACTGTGCGTTCTGCTCCAAAAGCCAACCTAGCGTTTTCAACCTTTTTCAAAAGTGCCCTTTGTGTCTTGATTATCAATTACATTTTACATTCCAATAAAAAATAAAAAAATAAAAATTCTGGTTGTCAAATTTGATTGTGCTATGTCATTAGAGACTGACTAGAATTTTCACTTGGGCCAACGTATGAGTTTTCTTCTGATAGATATTCTTTTGTAACAGTATAAATTAATATTAATGTATAAATTTTATCATGTTGCATATTATTATTATTTGATATTTTTTATTTTAATGTTTTTTCTTGGGTCTAAAACTTATTATGTTCTTGATTTTAATTATATAATTATGTTAAATTATGATATTCACGTGCTTTTAAAAAATAACATAACTTTATAAATAAATAAAAAATTCTTATTATAATTGATATTAATAAAATTTGTCACTACAATCATTTTTTTCACACTTTTAAAATGCATGTCCAAAAAACCCAAATATAGACCATAGTTACAATTGGGCCGATCCATTTTGTGAAATAACAAAAATGACTTTAACGTTGTCCCAATTTAGTGGGGGTCCAGTTTCTTTAACATTTGAAACCAAACATAGCCCAAACAAAATTATTGGACTTACCCGATGGATCACATGGTTGGTTCACTAGCGGCTGAAAGACACATCTTGTTGGGTGATTGGTCTACCATTCACAGCATGACCAAGTTGGCCATTCAAATTTTGAACCCATAAAATACAGCAAATATCACAATTTTGATATAATTATATTAATTATTTTTTAAAAATGTTAAATGGACCAAAACAAATGTAAATAGTGTGAAAATGCAAAAATACATAATGTAAAATATACATTTTGTGTAAAAGAAATGATAATATCATTTTTTTTATTCATATAACTAACAAATTATTGATGAAAAGAATATTAAACATATATGAATTAATATCTAAAGAGAGATCAATATAATTATGTCAAAATTATAAAATTTATTATATTTTTTTCAAATCTCAGAAGAGTTTAGTGTAATATACCCAAATTAGTAATGTTTGGTGTTAATGAGAGGAATAGAGATACAATCACATACATTTATACAGCCATACACATATATTTAAATTATAGATTTGGATAGTAATTAAAAATAGGGACATTTACCAATAAATCCCATCTCATAAACAAATATTTTAATTACTCCCAAATTTTTTCTATTGATTTATTAAGTCCTATTAGTGGAGAGTTTCTTTCCGTGTGATCTTATTTTTTATTTTGGTAGTGTTTTGGTAGACAGCCATACCCTTTTATTAATGTGACAGGTATGTTGTGATACTCTAATGTAGCAGGTATTAATGTGACACTCTAATGATGTCACACTCTAAAAAAATTTAAAACTCCTTAATGTACTTTTTTTAAATGTGACAACATGGCAGATATAATGTGACACTCCAAAAATTTTACTTCAAAAATAATAAAAAACTTTTTAATGTACTTTTCTCAAATGTGACAACATAGCGGGTATGATATAACACTCTAAAAAAAATTTAAAAATTCTTCAGTATACTTTTCTCAAACGTGACATGTGACACTCCAACGTGGCGGGTATGATGTAGCACTTTAAAAAAATTAAAAACTCTTTAATTTACTTTTCCCAAATATGACACTCTAACATGACGGGTCGAGTAATGAGGAAGGAGAGTGGTCTGTGTGTCACGTGCAATGCATCAACCCACAAAGCAAAAAGTATAAAAAGCCTTAGTGTACTTTCGTGTTATGTCACCTAACCACGTGCATAACTTGACAAGTTTTAAGTATACACTAAATAAAAACCTTGGATAAAATAGCCCGTGATTAACAGGAATCATTCACCACATTTTATTTAAATTATTTTTGTCTAATAAAATATAAACATAAATTATATCAAATCGTCTATAACTAAAAAATATAAGGGGAACTACATATAGGTAGAAGTTAGGGAAAAAAATTACAAACACATGAGGGTGCAAGTGTGTCTGTGGTGGGGATGTAAATGAAAGATTGTGGGGATGTAAGTGTTGCTTGCACCATTCTATGTGTTGGTAATGTTTTTTTCCTAACTCTCACCTGCATGTAATTCTCCCAAAAATATAAATAACTCGTATAAGCGGGTACGGAACAATCCTATATAGAGTAGGTACTTTGGGATGTTGATGTGCCTTAAGGGACATCAGCTTGCTGAGACCTTTTATGTGGGCTGATATCGGGTCTATTTCGATTATTTAAATTATTCATATTATAAGATTTGTCGAGTGAAATATTTTTGAAAAAAATTAAATTAATCAAATATTCGTAATTACATAATGAGGGTCTAAAAATTCGATATTCTATTAGTAAAATAATACTTAAAAAAATAAATGTGATAATATTATATAATTACAAATATTTAATTAATCTAATTCTTCCCTGTAATATTTATTTAACAAACTTTATAATATGACCGATTGAGATATTGAAATAGACCCAATAGTAACGCCATCAGGGGTCCCCAAATCCATAGAGGAGTTGTTTGGATAATTTCTGCCTTATTAGGGCCAGCACCCTACTTGTAGTGGGGTTTAGCCTGCGGCTGATGCAGGCTAGTAGATAAAGCTAAACTAAATTAAAGTAGTTAGCTAATGGATTTGAAGAAGGAAAATTAGTCTTAAGGGTTTTCTTTCATATTTAGTAATGGAAAAGATTCATAATATTATTTTATGATATCTAAGGTCTCTCAACCCCTACACTCATATATCACAGAGAAAATTTTCAAATCAAACCTCATTTCTCTCTCTCTCTCTCTCTAAACTCTTATGTTAAATTCATCTCTGCTCCTCACTCTCTCTCTCTGATCTCTATATCGCTCGCATTCTCTCTCATCCGTCTTTCTCTTGCCAAACCACCAAAAACCAAATCGCTGTGGAATGCTGTGAACTACCAGTGGTCACTGTGCTACCAATCTCTCTCTGTGTGTGTCGTTTTTCGCATAGCTCCTTCTCTTGCTCTTTTTCCTTGCCAAAGCTTCAGGGTACCAACACTACAGGTGCGTTAATTCTTTCAATTTCTTCACACACGAGGACGTAGTTGATCTAATCCCAAGTTGTTTGCTTGTTTGTTTTTTTGATTTTATAGAATTTCAGATTTTGCTATCTCCTTTGTTGCTGTTACAATTACAATTACTCATGAATTGTTGGCTCTGGGGTGGTGCTATGGGTTTGGGGTTTTTTATGGCGGACTTATGCTCTTGATTTTGGTATAGGCGGCCATGGAGTACGGGCTTTCTGATAGTAGTGGTGAGCTGCTCATCATTAAAGACAGTTGAAGATGAAGTAGGTCTGAGAGATGTTGGAAATCATAGAAAATACAATTTCTCTAATTTTGGAGAGAGTTTCTCTAGGTTTGAGAAAATTTCTCTCGAAATGTTTGTTTGGAAATTTCTCTGGTTTTGATCTAGGTTGGGGATTCTAAAGAAATTTTGGGAGTCTAGAGAAATTTTGAGAAGAACTTCTCTGGACGTTATATCAGTGGTTTGTGTTTGGTTACTGAGAAAATGTGTGAAATGGGAAAAAACTTAAAATTTGAATATTATTAGGTTGAAGGTTTGTGATAAAAATGGTGAGGAAGATGAAGTGGGTCTGAGAGATGAGTAGAAAGCTAGAAAATGGAATTTCTCTGATTTTGGAGAGAATTTCTCTGGGTTTGGGAGAATTTCTCTAGAAAGTCCAGAGAAATTCTGGGAGTCCAATGAAATTCTGGGAAGAATTTCTCTGTGAAGTCCATAGAATATCTCTTAATCTAGTTTTTTCTGGATCAATTTGAGGGACCTTAGACATTATGAAAATATTAGATGTCTTTTATGCTATAAAATCTTAATATTAGGGACCCTAAAAAAAAAATCCCCCTTTGAAGGAGGTTGTTAGGATTTGTGGGCTTTTTTATTTTGATTATTTGAATAGTTTATTTTTATAGGTAAATCATTAATAAAAAAAAAATGATTTGATAATCATAATTATATTATTTCATTATATTTTTCTTAAAAAAAATTAATGATAAATAAATTATTCAAACAAATCATTAGAGTAAAATTTGTGATGAGCTTCACAAGAACAGAAGAGAATTCTAACATTGGTCCAACTTAAAATTTTAATGTTGGTTTATTAGGACAGAAATGTGAGTCTAATATTATATGTATTTCATGTAAAATCTTTTGGGTAAATTACACTTACACTTCTTGAGATTTGATTTTAATACATATCACCTCCTGATATTTAGAAAATTACACTGACCCCCTGTTATTATAATTATTTAGTAGGAATTAACGTTGGTATTAAAAAGATATTGAATTCACACACTCTCTTTTTTCTTGCTTTTTTTAAAAAAAATGTAATTTCATCTGTTTTTCTACGAAGAGTTGTTACCTTTTATATAAGCAAGCGAGTTTGTGAAATGAGACTATTAACAATAGAAGTGGAAATGTAATTTTCCAAACGTTAGAGGATGATATGTATTAAATCCTTAGGGGTGCCAGTGTAATTTACCCAAATCTTTTTCTTTTGCCACTAAATAAAGTACGCTCTTTGGTATTTGCACTACAATCTAAAACTTAATATCAAAACTACCGGGGTGGTGGCCTAGTGGAGAAGTCATTCCTCTTCATAGGTGTGACCCAAGTTTGATTCTTGGGAGGGGCGAATTCTGCTGCTTTGTAACTGACTCTCTTCGGAGACCTCGCCAGTACTCTCCTCGAAACCTGGGCTCGTCTGTGACGTGTGATTGAGCTCCATTGGTGCCTCAGTGGTGGGTCCTTTACTTTGAATTGGATTAAATCAGACCGGCAACCAAATACCCCGAGATCTGAGCCTACGGATACAGTGATGACAACTTTAAATATCTTTTTTTTCATGATAAAAAACTACCTATAAAAAGAATAAAAAAATAAAACCGAAACCGAACTAGCTAGCGTACATAATCCATTAAAGCAGGCAGTGAAGAGGCACAAATTAGTTAATATAAGCAATATAGAGAAATTCTTTATATAATGGCCAATGACCAAGGATGCTAGTTTACATAGGTAACTAATCTTGGGTAAACACTAAATTCTAAATCCTTAATGTTTGAAGAAAATTATAGTAAGGTCACTATAAAAAAAAGAAAATCATTTTTCATAACGTATAAAATTGTTGCCAAAATTAATATAAGTTAAAATCTGTAATAACTTGTTGATTTTCAAGTTCAATCAATATTTGGCACGATTAAAAAATGGTCACAATTTTATTATATAGTTAAAAAAAATTGAAGTGAACAAAAACCCCGATAATTTCAAAATTATTTTATTAATTATTGTGTGTGTCAATTTCCGACCACACTGCCAAACAGGTACTCAGCTGGAGAGTATCGGCAGAATAGATTAAGCCCGAACAACCTGTCACAGAAAGATAAGATTCCGACGGTGGTTCGTCCAACCGGAGGCACTCCGACGATCAAGTCAGTTATCTCTCAAAGATAGCAAAAGTGCTTAACTCACTATTTAGGATACAAAAAGCATACCTTAGACCCACGAGGGTGCCTCTCTTTTATAGCCAATACTGACCTAATCCCAATAGAAGCCTAGCTTCAATGGACTCTGACTCAATGCTAATCCTGGACTCCCAGTTAGATTGGGATAAGCTCCCTGAGAGTCTTATCTTTATCCAAACTAAAGTCCTCTCCTATTCTAAGACTCTTATAACTTATCCGCTCATCTCGGATTCCGGTATCTCCGTAGATAACCTCGGCTGGCGTCAAGTCAAGGACATGTGGCACCTCGGCTGGCACTTCGGTGCCACCTTGGCCACGTGTTACTATCAAAAAATATGTCTCCACAACTGCTCCCTAGGTTCTATTACCTCGGCATCCTGAGGTGATGGATCTTATATCATT
Source organism: Camellia granthamiana (assembly GCA_036172215.1). NCBI lineage: Eukaryota > Viridiplantae > Streptophyta > Magnoliopsida > Ericales > Theaceae > Camellia > Camellia granthamiana. The sequence goes on from CM069906.1 coordinate 109,220,235, forward strand.
TTTAGCACATCGGCTAAGCTCGTTTTGCCCTTCATTATCGAGGCCATCATTTATCGACTTAATACGACCAAGACTTAGCCTGTTTTGTCAATGCTTTAGAACCAAAACCCAAGTTTTTTCAAGTTCTTTAGCCGAGATTATACCCATAGCTGAGGTCTTTGCTTCATTAAATCAAGAACTCCAAGAGTTCAACACGCGTATGAGCTGTTACGCACAGTATTTCAACCGTTTTTGCCACGCGTCTTTCCCCCACTGGACTGTACTTGACACGCGCCTTTCAATCGCATCGCACCTGTGTGCGCCGTTTGACAAGCACGTCGTCCTAGGCACACTAATTGCCATTTTGCCGCCATTCTGCGTGTTTGATCAAAATCATTTCTCTCTCTCCGTCTTTTCACTTTTTTACCACCGTTTTCGTGCAAGTTCTCTCTCTCTACCTAATCCGCCATTGTTTCAAGCTCTCAAGCTCTGCAACCACTTCCATTCTTCCCTTCCGGCGAACCTTTTGCTGATCTTTTCCAATTGCCACCATCGTCTGACTCCGGCGTACTCAAAACCGACTTCACTCTTCTGGTAAGCCACTGTTTCCCTTCGTTTCAATTTCTTGTTTCTTCTCAAATTGTTGCATTTGTATACTGCTACTGTGACTTCATTCACATTCTTGAATCTCCATTTATGTTGTAAATTTTCCCTTGCTTGCAATTTGTTTCTGGATATATACACGTATTTACATACTTGGTCATTTTGCCACTGTTTTTGGCCTCGCACCCTTGTACACATTCTGTCACAGTGTTCTTTGATAGTTCATCACTTTTCTTGATTCTGAATTACATTCTTGTTTCTGTTTTCCGTGTGTTTTCCAGATTTCTGCCTTCAATTCTTGTGTTTTAGCAACTCTAGAATTGGGATTTGCATTAAAACTCCAAATTCTAGGAAAAATTGAAACAAATTCCCCTTAGATCCTCAAAAACTCTTGCGTCAGTATACGTCTAGGTTTTACCGAGGTCATTTAAACCCTAACAAACCACTTCCTCTTGAAATCCAACCAATTTCCCCCTAAGCCGACGCCATGGGTATGTGGAGGTGGAAAGTAGACACCTCAACTAGGCTAGAATACTTTAGGTAGGAGTTTTCCATTCCTGCCGACGTTCATCTTAGGTTGGCTGGGGAGGACAACTCCATCATGCCCACAAAAGACTCTATGCCTTTCCCAATGGTAGCCTTTATAGAGTGTAGACTTAGGTTCCTATTTGACATCCTTTTTCGAGAAGTCCTTCATTACTACAAACTGAACCCAATGCAGCTTGCCATTAACTCTTACCGAGTTATTAATTGTATAATCGCCTTAGCCAAGAAAGAGAATTCTAGGGTTACCCTCGCCGACATCTAGTATTGCTACACCATGTGTAGCCTTAAGTCAGAAAAAGTCTATATTTACTACCTTAAACCGAGGTCGACACAATACAAACTCATCACCGACCTCCCTGATTCCAACAAGGGCGCCGAGGACGATTATTTCATCGTCTCGGGCAACTGGGAATTCTCACCAGATGAGGACCTTCACCTCTATCCCCTAAGCGGAACAATTTTCAGAGAGAGAGATGGTAAGAACCATGTGTCACCTATACTTGTTTTCAAGTCTTTCTTACTTTGATATTTTTGTATGCTCTAACGTCTGTTTGTTTTATTTTGCAGTTCTTCCTCAGCCACCAAAGGACTTCCGCAAAACATTCTTCCCAAGCAAGGACTTCAAGAAGCTATTAAACTTGCCAGTCAATCAGCGCAAGGCTCCTCTGCTCCTGAACTTTATCCCGACTTACAAATCTGTACTTCCCGATGTCCCCAGAAAAAACAAGTCTCCTCCTTCAGCAACAACCCCACAAGCTGAATCATCAAGGCCTGACCAAGGATCAACATCTGATCCAGCAGAGCAGCTATCAACCTCTGCTCCACAACTAATCCCACCTTCTCAACGCAAACACCGACGTAGAACTATAGCCGTTGTCGAGATGGGTTGTAAGAAGGCTGTAGCAGACGACCTTCTTGTCGACATCCTCAACACTGTTACCGCATAACCTTCACCATCCCAATCTCAGCCAAAGCCAAAACCCAAAAGGCTGAAGAAAGCCCAACCCAAGGCAACGGTGACTCAGATCAACACTGAGGACACCTTGCCGATCTCTAAATTGGCCAAGGGTGAGAAGAGCTTGTGAAACCCTGTATTTTTGAGGTATTAATATTTTAGTAAGAGGTATTGGTGGTAGTTTGGTGGTGAGATTATTAGATGAGAATCTAACTTATTTTCTCCATTTATTTTATCTCTTTTTCTCTCCACCTCATTATTATTCATCTCCTTTGTTTTCTATTTTTTTTTATTATTCTTCGGCACCAAGTAAATTTCCTTTCTTTGATCCCAAGTTAGTACCATTGTATATATATATATATATTTGTACCTCTTATTCATCAAATCTTTTTGTAAACAATATCTATGGAATTTGTACACAAAATAAATAGGAAAATCCCCCAAGATCTTGAGCACATGGCTAGCCATCATACCTCCTAGGCTATAATCATTGTACTTTAGTACAAACAAATCCCTTGAAATCTTGGAGCAATGATGACCTTGGTTCCAATTCTATATATATACATTGGGAATATGTCCATAGTACACATATATTGAATAAAATATTCTCCATTTCCCTTCCCCATAGCCGGCCAACCTAGGAGAGTGTGAGGGATCAATTTTCAAGGCTTGTAATCATGGTATTCTAGAAGCACGAGTACCAAGTACACCCCTTTCTTGCCCACCAAGTAAACCTTATTTTATTATTGTTCCTTTTCTTTTGTCCCAAGCATCCTTGCCTATAAATTGAGCTCACCTCTCAACCATTTCTATCATTTTTCTTCTTGGCCCATCCATATCTCTATCTCTCTCATTTTGTTCTCTCTTAAATTATAGAAATTTTGAGTTTAGAATAAGAGTGTATAGAGCGAGTGTAAGCATTTTCATAAAGGAAGAGAGTTGTAGAATCTTACATACCTTATGCCACTTTGGAGATTCATAGAGAAAGATTGAGATTCGAGTGTTAGAGACGGAGGAGATTGATTTGAGGTAATTCGGTGGTATACAATATACTTCCCTAAATTCTCTTTGCAAAGAGTTTATTTTTAATTCCCATAAATTTGTACTCCTCTTGATTATTCTGATCGTTTGATAAATTCTGTGGAATTATTCGTTGCTAATTCATTTGATTACTCTAGTCATTTGATGAATTATGTGTAGTTATTCTGTGTTGGAAATGTTGATTTGTCTGGCTAAATGACGTGGAAATGCTCCGTACATGGATTGAGTGGACTTTGCCAATATGCTCTGTACCAATAGCTCAGATAAACGGTTATGCTTGGGTGAGGGGGGTGAGGCCAATCACTGGTCATGTACCGAATAGGACCGGGTATTTGGTTCTGGATAAATTATCATATGTTGAGTTGACTTGTTTGTACAATTTGGTAAATTGCTTGATTATGGAATCTAATCGGTTGTGTAATTGTTGGATCTCTGTTGATTTATTTTCTGTCCGAGCCTTGTTATTTCTGTGGTATTGTATACTTCCTGAATTAATTTATTTTTCAGGCATGGAGCAAATTTAGTGGCGATTGGAGTTGAAGTATCTAAAGAGATTATTTGAGTTGGAGATTTTTTAGTCCACAACTATATATTATTTTTGGAGATTTGTATAATTTATGTTTTGGAGACATTTGAGTTAATTATTTATGAAGACGATTTGTATATTTGGGATTATCAATTATCTGCAATTATAAATTTGTGGTTGATTTGATTTATTAACGACCCGAAAGTCAGGGCGTTACAGAGCTTCTCTGCTGCTGAGAAGAGGCCTGCCAAGGCCGCACCCTCCGAATCAACTAGGTCAAAGAGACCGAGGTCCGAATCGGCAACAACCTCGGGCTCTTTGAAGTCTGATGCCCCTTGGGCTCTCTCAATTACAATTAAGGACAAGCCGATCAGAGCTAGCGACAGCGCCGACGACATTGAAGTCGGCGTTGCCCTCTTTACCGCCTTGCTCCTTCCCAAAGATCTTAATCGCAACGCCAAGATGAGTGAGTACGATTTTGCTTTGATGTTGCATCATTCCGTATAGGTAAGCCCCCATCACTTGGTACTCTCCACTCTTTGTTTTTCCATACTTGAGAGTTTTTACTAACATTTGTTGTTTTTCATTTCTTCTAGGCGATCCAGCATAGCCACTCATTCGCGATGCAAGCCTTCAACATTAAGAAGGAGTTGGCCAACAAGATCAAGGAGGCTGCTGGCTTGCAGAAGGCCATTAATAGGGCTGAGGCCAAGATAAAGACTTTAATAAATCAGGCTGAGGAAGCCAAAAAAGCTCAGGCCGAGGCCGAGGAGAGGGCAGGGGCTGGTGAGGCCATTGCCAAAGTCCTTAAAGCAGAAAAGAAAGAGGCCGAGGCAAAGACCGCCGAAGCCCAGGCCGAACTCCTTGCTGCCCTGGCCATAAAGGACGCCGAGATCAAAGCGGCAGATGAGAATGCGTATGCTGAGGGGGCAGCCGACGTTAAGGAAGATTACAAGAAGCAAGTGAAGCAGGCATGCAACAAGGGTTTCACTCTTGGTTGGATGGCTGCTTTAAAAGAGTTGGCTGTCCTCGAGGATTCTCCGCTCAAGAATGCTAGCAACCTTGTCCTGCCATTCCCTCCATCTCCAAGCCAATCTGAAGACGAAGCTGAGTCCGAAGATTAAGCTGAGCCCGAGAAGAACGAAGAAGCTGCTGGGGCTAAGTCCCCAACTCTGAATGAGCAAGTCTTGAACTTGACTCGGGATGAAGATGAAGTCTCCAAAGGTGCCTTCTCCCAGAAGACAACTTCCGAGGTGCAAATTGCTGAGAGGAGCATCGATCAAACTCTACAAGAGATCGACGCCAAGCTTAAGGCTGAAAAGGCTGCCGAGAAGTCTTCACGACTGTCTTCTAGGAGCGAGACACAGTCCGCTGCCAACGCCGAGTAGTTTCGTTTATGATCTTTGATCTTTTTTCTTTGTACTTAGTACTCTTTTCTTACTTTTGAAACAATGTAAGCTTTAATTTGGCCGACGTGCCACTTTTGTAATCTGAACAATTACTCTTCAATGTCAGGCCGAATTGCCTTCTTTCCTTATCTGAATGCACCCTCAAATTTTTTCTTTCAATGTGATTGCATGTTTGTTTATCTTGTATGCTTCTATACTTAGAATATTTTGCATGTCTTCAAAGTACACCTTAACTGTGTAATTTTCTCGAGGTAAAATGCCGTGGATATACTTATTGACTGTTTATCTCGTCCTTATCTTGTCACTTGAAAAACATTGTAAGAAGGTTTTTAAGTGTTTTATCTAATACATGCCGCTTTACTTTCAGTTTATCAAGACTTCTGTCCTCCACTATTTTCCAAATCTTGGTGATATAGTAATCTCGGCAATATTTTACAGATACTTCTTTAGAAATAACTTTGGCTTAACTTTAACTTGTAAATTGTTTAAAATTTCAACAAGTATTAAACCAATTTTCTTTCAACATGACCCCGGCTTAACCTCAACTTGTAAATTCTTCTCAAAATTTCAACAAGTGTTAAACCAATCTTAGCTTGTAAATTCTAACTCCCAAGCATCATTCTCCAGCCCTTTGCCCCCTAATGTGAACTTAAATTCCACTTGGGTTCTCATTAAGTATGTGGCTTTGACCTCGTCGCCGAGGTAATATTCAAACAAAGACTGGCCGAGGTTTACCAACCTTGGTTCTTCTGTTAATCTTATCAAAATGCCCTTAGTTTCAATCTGTGTTTGACTCTGCTGATATGGCAAGTCCAGGTTAACTCAACTTAGTTCAACTCTATTATATGCAAGTAGAGACTCTGCCATATAATAAGTCTAAGTTATTCATCATGTTTCAATCAGAAACATTGCTAACTTAGTTCAATTCTATTATATGCAAGTAGAAACTCTGCTATATAATAAGTCTGAGTTATTCGTCATTTTCAATCAGAAACATCACCAACTTCGTTCAACTCTATTATATGCAAGTAGAAACTCTTCCATATAATAAGTCTAAGTTATTTGTCATGTTTCAATCAGAAACATCGCCAACTTAGTTTAACTCTATTATATGCAAGTAGAAACTCTGCCATATAATAAGTCTAAGTTACTCGTCATGTTTCAATCAGAAACATCGCCAACTTAGTTCAACTCTATTATATGCAAGTATAATTCAACTCTGCCATATAATAAGTCTAAGTTATTCGTTATGTTTCAATCAGAAACATCGCCAAGTGATTGGTCAGTCATATTACACAAGTTTTAAAAATCAAGCTAAGACTTTATTATTACTTCGGTTAATAACAAGAAACTTTAAAAAACAAGAAATCTAATGATAGAAAAACTTCAGATTGCAAGTATTCCAAGGTTTTGGCAACTCTTTGCCTTCACTGTCTTCAAGCCAATATGCACCATTACCCAGGACCGAGATGATTTTATAAGGTCTCTCCCAATTTAGGCCAAGTTTGCCCTTTCTGGGATCCTTCTTGTTGCCGACGACCTTTTTTAGGACGAGGTCTCCAACTTGGAACTCTCGTGGGTTAACCTTCTTATTATAAGTCCTAGCAAGCTACTGTTGGTATGACCCCAGCTGAATTGCTGCCTTCTCCCTTTTTTCTTCTAGCAGATCTAGATCTCGGGTTAAGAATGCCTCATTGGTCCCATTTTCTACTCCCTAGGTTCTGATCCCAGGGATGTCGATCTCCAGTGGGATTACTGCCTCTATGCCAAAGGCCATGGCAAATGGGGATTCCCTAGTTACTCATCCACCCACTTTCCCTTTGCTGCTTCCAGTCTCTTCTTGATCTTATCCAAGATAACTTTATTGGATGCTTCTGCTTGTCTGTTGCTTTGAGGAAAACTTGGAGTGGAATAGTAATTCTTGATCTTGTATTTTGCACAGAAGCTCTTGATTAGCTTACTGTCAAACTGTGTACCAGTGTCTACTATTATTGCCCTTGGGATCCCAAACTTGGTGATGATGTTCTTCCAAATGAAGCTCTTCACATCAACATCTCGAATCTTTGTGAGGGGTTCAGCTTCCATCCACTTGGTGAAGTAGTCTGTTGCCACTAGCAAGTACTTCCTTTGTCTAGTTGCTTAAGGCAGTTGTCCAACAAGATCCATGCCCCATTGGGCAAATGGCCAAGGGCTGGACACTGGGTTCAAGTTTGCTGCTAGTTGATGTATCGAAGGTGTAAACCTTTGGCACTTCTCACACTTTTTGACATAAGCTTCAGCATCTTTCTGCATGTAGGGCCACCAGTACCCCTGAGTAATGGCCCTATGAGCAAGTGACCTACCTCCAGCGTGGCTTTCACATACTCCTTCGTGTATCTCATACAAGAAGTTTTCAAATTGTGTAGGATGTACACACCTCAAAAGGGGTCCAGTAAAAGATCTTCTGTAGAGATGTCCTTCTGCTGTCAGACTGAATCTTGCCGACTTCAGTCTGATCTTGTGTGCTTCTTTATGATCATTTGGCAGTTTTCCCTCTTTAAGGAATACTATTATTGCATCCATCCAGCTTGGTCCCATTTCCACAAACATTGCTTCATGCTCCGTGTTCACTTGGACCTGACAAGTAGTCCACCATTATCGTCTTTATCTCTCCAGGTTTCATTGCACTAGCTAAGTTGGCCAAAGCATCTGTATGGCTGTTGTCATCTCGGCTAACCTGCTGTAGTCGGCAATTCTGGAATAAGACTACCGGTCTGCCTACCTTTTTTACATAGGCCGACATCCTTTCATCTCAGGCTACGTATTCGCCTGTTGCCTGGTTGACGATAAGCTAGGAGTCACAGAAGACTATTACCTCGTCAGTTTCCATTACTACTGCCAGCTTCAATCCTGCGATCAGTGTTTCATACTCTACTTCATTGTTTGAGGCTTTAAACCCTAAATGAATGGATTGTTCCAGTATCTGCCCATCTGGCGATACTAGCACTACTCCTGCCCCCGCTCCTTGTCGGTTTGAACTCCCGTCGACAAACAAGCGGAAGGAGTCGCCGATGTAAATACTGCATGGCCTGAGTTTCTTTTCTTTCCTCTGTTTGGCTGTCCCCAACTGGGTTTCTCTTTGTTTACCTGGACCTCACCTCAACGGAGCCCCGATGTGTGATGGCACCTAGTGTGAACTTGGCCACGAAGTTGGCCAAAACTTGGCCTTTGATTGTTGTTCTGGGTCTGTATTCCAGGTCATATTGGTCCAACACCATTGCTTATCTGGTTATTTTGCCTGTTAGATCTCCTTGCTGCAGCAGGAACTTCAGAGGATGCTCAGTTAACACTACAATTTTGTGGGCTTGAAAGTAATGATTCAGCTTCTTGGAAGCCATTACTAAAACCAATGTTAGCTCCTCCAAGGGTAGATATCTGGTCTCTGTATCAGCTAGGGTTTTACTCATGTAGTAAACTGCCTTTTACTCTCCATTTTCTTCTTTGATTACTACTACACTCACTGCATGCTCTGAAACTGTCAAGTATAAGAACAGCTCCTTTCCAGGTACTGGATTTAAGAGAACTGGAGCTGTGGTCAAATACTTCTTCAAGTCGGCCAAGGCAACTTCGCACTAATCTGTCTAGAAGAAGTTTGTGGCTTTCTTCACTAGGCTAAAGAAAGGTTTACATTTATCAGAACTTCTGCTTATGAATCTGTTTAAGGCTGCAGCCCTTCCAGTCAACATCTGCACTTGCTTTGCCGATGTTGGGCTCTCTAACTCCAAAATGGCCTTGATCTGATCGGGGTTAGCCTCAATGCCCCTTCTGGTAACCAAGTATCCTAGGAATTTACCAGACCCAACTCCAAATGCACACTTTGATGCATTGAGTCGGAGCGGATATGTTCTAAGGATGTCAAAAACTGCCTTTATGTCTTCCAGATGATCCTCAGGTTCCTTGGTCTTCATGACCATGTCATCTATGTATACCTCCACTGTTCTGCCTATTAGATGCCTGAACATCTTGGTCACCAATCTCTGGTAAGTTGCTCCTGCATTTTTCAACTCAAACGACATCACTTTGTAGCAATACAGCCCTTTTTGGGTGATAAATGTAGTCTTCTCCTCATTTGTGGGGTACATAGCTATCTGATGGTACCCCCTGTATGCATCCAGGAAGCTCATCCTTCTATGCCCTGAAGTGGCATCCACCAATTGGTCAATCTTGGGTAGTAGGAAACTGTCTTTGGGACAAGCCTTGTTCAAGCTGGTGAAGTCCACACAGACCTTCCACTTCCTACTCTTTTTCTTCACGACCACCATGTTTGATAACCATGTCGGGTAATTTACCTCTCAAATGGCCTTGGCCTCCAAAAATTTATCCACTTCTTCTTCTACTGCCTCGACATGCATCAACGTCGGCCTTCTTGCTCGCTAGATGGCAGGTTTAGCCAACCTATCCACATTCAGTCTATGGCAAGTGACCTCGGGGTCAATTCCATGCATCTCGTACGGCGTCCAGGCAAACACCTCAATGTTTGCTCTCAAGAATGCCTCTAGCTCTTTTTCCTCTTCCTCGGCCAAGCCCGAGCCAAGAAGGAAGAAGTGCTCTTCATCTCCTTGCTAGACAAGGATTTTCTTTAGGGCTTCCTCACTCTTCTCGGTTGGCTCTTTGCCGACGTCATCCAGGACTTTTATGTCCTCATCTTCAATCTCTGCGGCTTCTGTTTCTCGTATGTTGCAGGTGTATTTCATTGCTGCCATGGAGCAATTATTTGCTTGCACTTGATCCCCTCTAACCTCCTCAATTCTGTGCTCTATTGGGAACCGCAATAGCTGGTGCAACGTTAAGGGAACAGCCCCCATTGTATGCAGCCATGGCCTTCCCAGGATAGCATTGTAAGGGGAGGAAGTGTCAATTACTGTGAACTCAGTTTTTACCTTTTTGGTGCCAGCCTGCACCTCCAAACTTACTGCCCCTAGGGGCCACGTCGGCGTTCCATTGAACTCGACCATGGGACCATTAGATTGTTCCAGATCATCCTGGTGAAGGCCAAGCTCCTTGTAACACCTGACATACATGATGTCACAAGAGCTGTCCTAGTCAATTAAGATGCGCTTCACTTGGTATTCTCCAATCTGGAGGGATATTACCAAGGCATTGTTGTGTGGATGCTGCACCATCTCTAGGTCGTCTTCAATAAAGGACACCACTGGTCCCTGGCACTCGTTTACCCTAGGTCGTTTCTGCCTAACCTGGTACACATGTTGCAAGTGTTTTACCTTCTGAGTCTCTCCACATATTTCGTTTTCATTGACCTTCGTGTGAATCACATTGATCACTCGAGGTTCGCCTGCCTACAGTTGTGGTGCTGGAGAAGGCGGTGCTGCCAGTGCCTGAGGTAGTCTTGCTTGCTCTCCTCTTGTCTTGGTCTCGTCTACAAGGTCCCTTAAATGACCTTGTCTTACCAAGTCTTCCAGATGTGCCTTCAGGGCTCTGCACCCCTGAGTCAGATGCCCATCTTCATTGTGGTAAGCACAGTGTTTGCCAAGGCTTCTTCCCATAAATTCGCCCGGAATCCTTACTGGTGCTTTGTAATAGGGCTGATTTCAGATTTTCTCCAAGACTTTGTAAACTGGGATTCGGAATACAGTTGTGACTGCCTGCGCAGCCTTTAATCCTGTCTCTTGCTTGTTATATCCGCCATTACCTCGGCCTCGCTTCGGTGAGCTGTTTCCCTTCTTTTGTTTCGACGCCTTTGTCCCCGGCGTGTCTTCCTCTGCCCTCGCATACTTCTCAATCCTGGCCATCAGTTCCTCCATACTTTTTGGCTGTGTCTTTGTCAATGATTTTCGAAGTGAACAATCATCTTTCAAGCCGTTCTTAAAAGACACAACCGCCACCTCTTGGTTATATCCTGGTATCCGGTTGAATACTTTATAGTACCTCTTAACATAGGCCCTAAGGCTTTCATCATCACTGATTCTCAGAGCCATCAGGGAGTCTATCCTTAATGGCTGTAGCTTGTATGTAACAAACCTGGCCATGAACATCTCGGCCAGGCCTTCCTAGGTTTTCACAGTTCCTTTCGGCAACTTGTGAAACCAATCCGATGCAATTTCCCTGAAGGATGAGGGGAACACCTTGCAAAGCAACGGCTTGTTCCCGGTGTATAGTGCCATCGAGTTCAAGTACAAGCCGACGTGAAAGTTGGGGACCGACTTACCGTCGTATATCTGGAATCTCGGCATATTGAGCCTTTTCGAGGCTTCAAATTTGTCCAACTCTACCAAGAACGGCGTTCTCGGCTTAACCGGGGAGGTTACGTCTTCATCTTGTTGCTTTCTCTGGAGGTAATCCCTCAGATCCTCCTTAGTCCGTCTATGAGCTCGGCTATCACCGGATTTCAGCCTCTTCGGTGCGCTACTTTCAGTGTCATTATGAGTCCTTTTGGACCTCCCTCCATTGGTAGTGTCGAAATAGAGTTCCCTCCCTTGAACATCTCGATGTTCTTTGGTGCATGCTTCTTTGGTTTGACGTGTCTTCTGGGATTCTCTTCTCGTTGATTCTCTATGCCTATCCTCCCGTGAAGGCCGGTGAGAATGTCCCTTGGTCCTGTCGTGCTGTGGGACTGCAGGAACTGTTTTCTGCCCCCTTTACGGGCATCCTTCTTGGCCGCTGGAATCGGCATATCTTGTAATGGAAACGGTGGCTGCATGACGTTGTTCTACATCATGAAATTGACGACCCTTTGCAGGTCCGCCAATTTGTCCGCCATTCCATTCATCTCTCCGTCCCTGCGCAGGCATCTATCTTTCCATACTTGGAGGTCGTTCTCGTTATAATACTCGCCTCGGTCTGCCTTCTTTGGTACGTCGCCCTCCTGGCCGACGTCTTTCTCTCTGGGATTCTAATCTCGAGTTTCTTCATTGCAATTATCCTCCTCTACGTTAGGATTGAAGTGCTTACCACTCCCAGTAGGGATGCCGTCCCCACCCTTCTCTTTTTGCCCGTCGTTGGCCATCTATTCTCCTTTCTTTCCCACAGATGGCGTCAAATTGTGTGTGTCAATTTCCGACCACACTGCCAAACAGGTACTTAGCTGGAGAGCATCGGTAGAATAGATTAAGCCCGAACAACCTGTCACAGAAAGATACAATTTCGACGATGGTTCGTCCACTCGGGGGCACTCCGACGATCAAGTCAGTTATCTCTCAAAGATAGCAAAAGTGCTTAACTCACTATTCAGGATACGAAAAGCATACCTTAGACCCACGAGGGTGCCTCTTTTTTATAGCCAACACTGACCTAATCCCAATAGAAGCCTAGCTTCAATGGACTCTGGCTCAATGTTAATCCTGGACTCCCAGTTAGATTGGGATAAGCTCCCTAAGAGTCTTATCTTTATCCAAACTGAAGTCCTCTCCCATTCTAAGACTCTTATAACTTATCCGTTCATTTCAGATTCCGGTATCTTTGCAGATAACCTCAGGTTAGCCAAGATTATCTCGGCGTCAAGTCAAAGACACGCGGCACCTTGGCCGGCACTTCGGTGCTACCTTGGCCACGTGTTGCTATCAAAAAATATGTCCCTACAATTATTAATATTATATATAAAAAAAAATTCTTTCAATTTTTGAGAGTGCAGCCCCCTCTAGATCCACGAGTGGGGTGTGAGTGTGAGTATGAATGCATATTTTCACTTGGCACAAAAGAATTTAATGCACAATTTTGAAAGGAAGGCTTATCATGTGTGGCACATGGGTTACTATACTGTTTATAAAGAGGTAGTTCAATGGTACATACCATAATAATAATGGTTCATTTTGGATTCTTCCTGTTTTCTGTTAGAACACAAGATACCTTATTTAGAGGGCATGGGAGGTATACATGCAATTGAATGATATTTTTTGAGACCATATTTCAGCCACAAAAAATGTGGATGCCTAACATCTCTCTCTCCTATTAGCTTGACATAAAAATTTGGAGAAAATTAGACCTACATCCTTTGAAATTTGGAAGAAAAGAAATTAAATTTAACAATAATTACGTTGAGTTTTTAAATTTTAATTCATATAAGGTTTAGTCAATTTTTTACCAGTAATTTGTTAATCGTATAAATAAAAATAATAATAATATTGCTACTTCTATATTATGTTGAAAAAAATGTGAATGTCTAGCTCTTACCTCTCTTATTAGCACTGAAATATTTAAGAGTTTTAGGGGCTAATTTTTTTCATCTCTACAATTAAAATATTTGTTGCAAAAAATATTAGTAGACCAATTTCAGTCATCATGTGAGTATCATAGGTTAAAAAAAGACTACCAGTGACAAAATTAAAAAAATGTTACTAATAAATTCACTTTTACAATGAAACATTACAAAATAAGGTGTCTTAAAAAAATTTAAAAAAATCAAATTATCAAACAATTTTCAGTGTCAATTTTGTTTGGGTAAATTACACTAATGGTCCCTATGGTTTGAGACTTGTGTCACTTTAGTTTTTGACTTTTCAATTATGACACATTTAATCATGAATTTTGAATCTTGTTCCAAATAAGAACAATTGAAAATATTATTACTCAATTTCAAGGGTAAAGTCGTCAATTTGATATAATATAAACAAATTTGACAAAAATAAATGTCAAAAAAATATTTTTGAATTTTTAAAAATTATTTCTACCCACCAAAGATAAAATTATGTAAAATTGATAAATCTTTTATGCATTTATTTATTTATTTACCAAATTAGTTTTTATTATGTGTTTGGATGATAATCATATAATGTATGGTTGTTTTTGTTTTCATTAAATTAGTTTCTTTTTTTTCCAAAACTCAAATATGGCAACAACTTTGATATCATTATTAAACCAATCCATTAAATCAAAAAATTTAAAACTAAAAACATTTCATATATTAAATATATTGATTACACATTAAAAGCCTAATAACCACACATTACATGATCATCATCCAAACACATAATAAAAATTGATTTGGTAAAATAAATAAATAAATAAATACGTAAAAGATTTATTAATTTTACATAATTTTATCTTTGATGGGTAGAAATAATTTTTAAAAATTTAAAAATATTTGTTTGGCATTTATTTTTATCAAATTAGTTTATATTTTATCAAATTAACGTCTCTGCCATTAAAATTGAGCAATGGTATCTTCAATTATCTTGATTTGGAACAAGATTGAAAATTCAGAGTCAAATATGTATCAATTAAAAAGTCAAGAACTAAAATGACACAAGACCCAAACTATAAAGATTGTTAGTATGATTCACCAATTTTGTTTTTATGTTTAAAACAAAAGGAGAGTGAAAACGATAGTCCACACCACCAGTTACTCCAATTCCATTATTCACCCACATTATGGGCCATAATCTTGTCAAAAGCATATATGTTTAAATAATATTGGATATTCAAATATTATTTTTTTTATAATTAATTATATTTGGCAGGGCTTTTCCCAAATTAAGCCAAATTAACAACTTATTTCCCAAACTAGGCTTAGTTTGGACGAAATTTCCAAACTAGGCTAAAACGTGGTTGTGAACCACGCTTTTATCGTTTTTTTACCTCTCGCGCGGAAAATTCGTAAAATCGTGAAAGCGTGTTTCCAAACCACGTTTTTAATTAAGAAAGCGTGGTTAGAAACCACACTTTTAAGTAAATTTTTTTTTTTGAAAACGTGGTTGTGAACCACGCTTTCAAGCAAAAAAATTTTTCCCTGAAAATGTGGTTGTGAACCACGCTTTTAAGCAAAAAAATTTTTTCCCTCAAAACGTGGTTGTGAACCACACTTTTACTATTCATAAAAAAAAGCGTGGATGATAACCACGCTTTTAACCAAAATCCCTTTTTAAGTGAAAGCGTGGTTCGTAACCATGCTTTTAAAACTGATATAAATATCCCCCAGCCTCGTCATTTGCAATCACGCTTTTTACACTTAGCTTTTTTCGACTTCAGGCTCACTCTCTGCTCTCATTCTCGCTCTCTCTCTGCTGTCGCTTCCTCTGCTCTCACACTCTCTCTGTGCTCTCTCTCCGTCCGTGGGTTGCTCTCTCTCGTTGGTATGGCGTCTGTCTCTCTCTGTCTCATTTGAATTTTATGCGTTTATTGTATTTGTGAAAATGTGAATGTGGGTACAATATGGGTATAATGTGGGTAGAATATGGTTCGTGAATTTGAAAATGTTGGTGGAACAGGGTTTGTGAATGTGGAAATGTTGTGAATTGAAATTATGGTTTTGAATTGGTAAAATGTTGTGGTTTTGAATTGTGAAATTTTTTTAGAGTTTTCAATTGAATGTGAAATCATAAATTAGGGTTAGGGTTTTGAATTGTGAAATCAGAAATTAGGATTAGGGTTTCAGAAATTAGGGTTTTGAATTGTGAAATCAGAAATTAGGGTTAGGGTTTCAGACTTGGTAGTTATAAGAGAATGATGAAAGGCTGTGTGATTAAAAAGACATAAATGATAAAAAATAAAGTAAAAGAATATATATTTATATTATTGTATAAATTTGATTAAGGTGAAAATTTTACAAGAAAATATAATTCCAATTTTAAATAACTTTTATAATAAATATAATTCTAATCCTGTCTATATTTTTTGTATTGTGAATTGTGAATCCTGTTTATATTTTTTGAATTAGGGTTTTGAATTTTTAATTGTGAATTCGGTCTATATTTTTTGAATTGAAAATTTTATTTTTTGCTTGTTAATTGTGTCTATATGGTTAAATCTTCTTATTCTTTCGCTTATCTCTTAAGCTACATCATTAGGCCACTATAACTAGTACAAATAATTTTTTTGAGTTGTTTTAGGAAATATGTTAAAAGTTAATTTTTCGTTTTTTTTTTTGAACTTTTTTTTGGAAAAACATGTAAAAAAAGTAGAGAAATGATGTGACGCAAAAAAAATTAGAAGTCAAAAAATGACTTTTAACCTCTTTGCCAAAAGAGGCATTTGAAGACGCCCTCAAAAATGCTATTACCAAAACATTTTATATAAATTAAAAAATTTTGTTTAAAAATTATATTTGAAAAAATTAAAATTTTTGATTTATAAAATGACTCATTCTCGATAATTTTTACCCACTTGAACTATCCAATTGACTTATTTCCTATGCGTCTGGATTATGTTTATTCAATTAAGCTTTATATTTTTATGATAGTCGGATGCCTGAATCAGTTTACGTATTTCTCGACTAATCTTAGAATCCACACCAAACGTTCCTTCCATGTAGATCGGACAAATCTCAAATAATACCTATAAACATGACCTCAAGAAATTGATAACACATAATGAGAGTTCAACTTGAGACCTGAAAGGAGCATACCTAATTTTTAACACACAATGAGAGCTCATTAATATTAATGAAACTCAAGTTTGACTCGGTTCGGCTCGATAATTTTTTTTAATGTTATTTATATTGTTTAAATAAAAATAAATGAGTCGAGCTTGACGAATCGAGCCGAGCCCTTAACAAGCTCAGTCGAGCTTGTTCATGAAAAGTTCAGGTCATTTGCAGCCCTATTTGAAAGACTCATGATTGGAAATTTGGGAGAAGTATTTTAAATATCACCATACTTTATTAGAAATAATATAAAATTACAACTCATAATTATTAACTTTCAAATTTTTTATTTTTATCATTTATAACTGAGTATCTAAGTCAATTTATACCCACCTCGACTAAATTTAAAAGTATAATATATGCATCAAAATAGAGTCTTAAAACATTCTAATTAATAGTCCATAGAAATTTCCTAGATAAGAAGAAAAGAAAAAAAAAAATGGCACTTTGATGGTTAAGGCTGTGTTTCATAATACCAAATAATTGCTACGGATGGCCCAATAGATTGACATGGATTAGTATCCAAAATTTATTACATAGATTTAACTACCAACATAAGCCCATAAGCCAAGCCACAAGCCTCTTTTGAGAACATGAAAAAAATTAATTTACTGGTATATTTTGATTATATTATCTCTCTTTTTTTTTTTTTTTGTATGTTTAAAAAAAAAAGAGTAAATAAATTAATTTTTTTTTCTTACTTTTCAAAACAAGCCAAAATGAGCTTTTTGTTTGAATTTCATAACAAAGCCTCCATGACCTCTAAAAAGTGGACGAGGGTTACCATTTCACATCGGAAATAACTTTGTCATTAAGTTTCCTAATGGCACAAGTTTGAGCAAATAAAAGTAACTTTTCTTTAATTGTCCATAAATCTCAAGAATTGGATCACCAGTTTTAAAAAATTAAGAACAATGTTTGAAACCTCTATTTGATATTGTCCAAATCAGTCAAGTTGTTTCAACTGAATGAAAAAAATAATAATTTCATACAAAACTTACACTATGATTTAAGATTTTTGTATGACTTGTCCAATTTAGTCCAATCTCACTGAATAAAAAGAATACTTGATAGAATGAAGTTGTTTTAAAATTATACTATAAAATTGTATGAAAAAAATAAAATAAGAATCTTCATAATGTAATAAGATTCAAAATTAGTAATCCATGATGCTATTTATTAAATAAAAATACTAAAAAAATAGAAATTAAATGTGTGATATATCTGGCTACTTTATCAAAATACTAAAAAATAGATCAAGATTTATCAAAAGAAAACAAAATAAGTTTTCTTTAAATTGCTCCCACTTACATGTGTACGATTAAATCATTGCCTAAATTAAGGGTTGTGTAGAGTTATTATTTATTTATTTGGAGACAATGCCTTTTACAAATTGATCATATTGACGGAGGGAGACCCTTCGTTTTATTATGCTGATAAAAATATAAAATAAAATAATTCTATTATAATTCGAGTGTTATGAATTCAAATCATAGAAATAATGTCTCTGGATACTCAATAAGGCGCGTGCATATATATGATCTTCCTCTAAACTCTATCATGACTGTAATCTTTGGAATTGCCCCTTTACAGATCTTGTAAATCAAAATGGGTCACTAGCTAAAAATCTTATAGTTTTGTTATAAACAAACAAAATTGATCATAAAATTGAATACAAATATATATAAACGCATAAAATTTTATAGAGTTTGTTAGTATTTTGAAAAATTTTATCTATCTATATACATTTTGTGTACAGTTCTATAACCATTTTTGTGTTCTTAGACTTATTCAAAATTTGAAGTTTTTGCTGCTATGTGATTCAAATTCAATAAACATTTTTGTATAGGACATTTATACATATGTATGAATTCAAAAAGGATCATATGAACAAAGCATATCCAACCTCAAAAAGAAATGTTTTGATGTCGCATAGAGTGACTTAATCATATACAAAAGTTACCATATTATAAAATTAATTAGGGCTTTTTTAAAATAAATAAGATTAAATTAATGGTAGTGCTTGGATGGCTTTACTCGTTTGATGCATTTTAAGCATTTTAATAAATTTATATTACTACAAGGATGCTTAATCCAACGGCGAAGGCTATTACCCATCAAATTGACTATCTTATTGAAGATAATTGATGATTATTCCCAAGTTTCCATGTGTCAGAGAAATAGACTCTCTGACACACACACTCACACACTCACATATATAATTTTTAATATATATAAATTTTATTTTATAAAATTGAGATCAATATTAAATATATATAATAATAATTTATAATAGCAAATAATAATTTTTATAATTTTTGTAAATATAAATAATTTTTATATAATTTTTATCTTTCGAGTGGTTAGAAATAATTTTTTACAAATTAAATTGAGACAACCATACGTATCTATATAACCTGCCCAAAAGTTAAAATGATAATTATTTTTTACCCTTAAATGATAATTATTTTTTATTTTTTATTTCTTAACCAAATTAATTTTTTTTTAAAAAATTCTAAAAATCAAACCATACATAGCTTAAAAATCTTTTGATAAGTCATTTCTTACGTTGGTAAGTTATTTAATTATTTATTAATTTTACGACATTTTTACCATCTGAGGCATGTTTGGTAACCATTTCGTTTTTAGTTTTCAATTTATATTTACAAAAATTTAAAAACTATCATAAAAACTTGTTTGATAATTTTTTTTGGTTTATAAATGGTTGTCTCAATTTGTAAATTTGAGGAAAAAACATAAATTCGAAAAATAAGTTTACGTTGGTTTTTAAACAAAAATTTAAAAATTTTATTAAATTTTTTTTTTCAATTAATTTTTTTTTTCAAATAATTTTTTTTCCAATGATTTTTTTTTTCAATGAATTTTTTTTTTTCAAAGGTGAGGGGGGAACTGTCATAAACATAAACCTCAGGGGGTGTCAGTGTAATTTACCTAAATAAAAAATAATTAAATTTTAAGAATTAAAGTAAAAAAGTAATCATTTTATATAGTTGATTATTATTTGCTATTATAAATTATTATTATATATATTTAATATTGGTCTCAATTTTATAAAATAAAATTTATATATATTAAAAATTACATATGTGAGTATGTGTGTCAGAGAGAGAGAGAGAGAGAGAGAGAGAGAGAGAGGAGTCAATGTTGGTTTTGATGTACTATTAAAAATGTGTTTTGAAAACACGTTTTTATATTTTTGTTAAAAACGCGGTTATCATCCACGCTTTCTTTGGTCAACAGTAAAAGTGTGGTTTGCAACCACGTTTTTTGGGAAATTTTTTTTTACTTAAAAGCGTGGTTCCTAACCACGCTTTATGTATAAATCAAATTTCCTTAGTTTGGGAATTCCCTCCAAACTAGGCCTACTTTGGGAAATAAGTTGCTATTTTGCCTTAATTTGGGAAAAGACCTGCGATGGGTTATGGGGCAAGGGGGAGGGGAGGATGATTGTAGAGGCAGCGTGGGTTTCGATGCTGTTAGGTTGTAGCAGGAAACATTTAGGTTTCAATGGCGAAAGAGATAGGGAAGGAGAGAGAGTTTATCCACTGTGTGAGGTGCATGGTAATATTTAAATGGATGGTTAAGATAGTTTGTGATCTAGTATGGTCAAGTTTAAAAGTGTTTTAGAAGAAGTTAAAAGAGTAAATAATATATTACCACATGTATTTTTAAAAAAAAAAAAAGAAGCAAAATTGTTAAACAAAGTAATTGAGATGGACATGAGTGTAGGTTGTGACACAGAATGAAGTTCAAAATTTAAATTGATGAGTTTTAATTTCAAAAAATACGTAAAACTCTGTAGTTTTTTTTGTAATTTGTCCAATATTTTAAATATGTTTATGTTCATTTGTTGGCAAAAATGAAAATAAAAATATATTTAGTATACACTGTAATGCAAAAATTTCATGCCACTAATAAATGTAATTTTAAGAACCAAATAATTTAATGCTAAATGGTATACC
Source organism: Camellia granthamiana (assembly GCA_036172215.1). Taxonomy (NCBI): domain Eukaryota; kingdom Viridiplantae; phylum Streptophyta; class Magnoliopsida; order Ericales; family Theaceae; genus Camellia; species Camellia granthamiana. The sequence continues at coordinate 109,240,630 of CM069906.1, forward strand.
TTTTTAAAAATAAAATTTTGGTCTTGACAAGATAGTAATTCATTACCAAATGTCTAATTTCATCCTTAAATAGTAGAGACAATTGGTGAAAAGTTTATTTCAAAGGGGTATAAAGTATTACATTCAAGGTAAAATCTTGTTTGGTAATAAGGACAAAGTGAAAATTGTTGACGATGGTGAAAAAGTTGCTGCAAAAAATTATGTTTTTTTTTTTTTTTTTATCACACACCATAGATTCATCATTGTATTTGTATCATAGAATAGCATAATACACTTTTAATAATTAATTTTTTTATCATAAAAAATTAGAAATCTCTTGTAAAATTTATCCAAAATTAATAAAAGATCTTCAGAAAAAAAACTTAACTGAATTATGACATAATGTGATTAGTTATAACATATTGTGAGGTTAATTATGACATTATTCTGATTATGATGTAAGAGTTGTTTAGTTATTAATTGTGGGGAAATATAATTTTTCCGTCCCCACCCTATTTTCTCATTGAAGTGATATTGGGAAAAATTACCATCTCTGTTCAAAACTCAATTAAGTTATGAGCTCTTACCATAAAAGTTCTTCAAGTGGACAAAAAAAGAGTTTTTTTTTTGGGTAGTATACCAGTTTTCTATTCACATGTTAAATATACCTAACTCATGTAACTCAGAAGTAGGTGTAAATGTTATGAATTTATAATTTTATATTTAAATTTGTAGATAGTTTCTAATCAATCCTTAAGCAAATATTAAATGTGATAGTGATTGTATGCAGGGCGCATTCTTTTTTTTTTTTTTTTGCTTTTATTTTTAAATGTGACATCCTTCATTTATATAATAGAATAGATTGCATGTCTATTTCCGTCAAAATTATAATAGAAAATCAAATTTTAGTACAAGTGTGAATTGTTTATTTTCATAGTTATTTTTTGTATGACAAAACAGAAGATTTAATATATCATACATCTAACAATAACTCATCTAATAAAATAAATCTGAGTACAAAATATAAAATAAATCCTAAATGGAGAAAAAGAACCTTCACGCAGAAAAGATACGAGTCTCCACATACGAAGTAAAAAAAACTCCACGTACAGATGAAACCTTAGCCGTTGTTTTATATGAATAAAAATAAGTGAACAAAAACGAGAAAATAAACAATAATAAACAAATAGAGACAAAAATAAAAATGCAAGAAAATATAAATTAAAGTAATGTTTAGTTGTGTTAAAGTAATGTTTCACTTCTAGAGTTCCTTCTATCCTGGAAAATATAAATTGACAAAAATGAGAGGGCTGCTTTTTATATGAAAATGTCACTTATGATATAAATGTCACTTATAGGAAAATATAAATTGTCTTTTGACTCCCACAACTTCCTTTCACCAAGTATCCGCCTAAACAAATTCAAATAACCAACACAAAAATAAAAGCAAGTGAATTTACAAAAATCAAATCAACACTGAAATATTACCAAAACGAAGAAGAAGAAACATGGAAAAAGAAAAATTTACATTTACTGTGCACAAGAGCATGATGTTAATCGCAATAAATAATGGAAAAAGTAGAACACAAGAGCATGATGTTAATTTTGTATGTGTTGTAAGCTTTTTTTCTTAAAAAGCTAAAAAATCTAAAACATAATCATTATTTTAACTCATATTTTAATTAAAAAATCAATCATGATTGTTGGATTACAATTGCTGATTACTTAAATAAAGTTCTAACTCACAAGTAATTGTAACTGAATGAGTTAAAATTTATATAATTCTTTTAGAAGTAAAATCCATATAATTATATTATTGCTATTTTAATATTTTTTATTTCATTGAAGCAAGTATATGGAGACTGTTCCAATTATTTTCTACTGGGGGGAAACATAATTCGGGATCCCGATGAAGGTGTCTCATATGATGCTGAGCCGAAAGGGATATATGGGGTGCAACTTGGCACTACGCTTAGCAATTTGGAGGAGATGTTCATGTCCAAGGTGGCAAGTTATGGGGAAAGTGTCCGATTGACCTTCAAATGTAGATATCCTTATCGCCAGTGGCAAGCACTCAACAAATACAAGATATTACTGATCAATGATGATGAGGCGTTGAACACCGTATTAAGTATCGGTGCAAGTTTCCAACCACCAAATTGTTTGGAAGTGTACATTGATAAAGAGGTTGTACACAATGTCCCGAATATGACACAGATGAATTCTCGTCCATTCACTACATTGTTGACACATGAGATTGACACGACAGCGTTTCAGTCTCCTATGTATGAATCAAATCAATGTTATGTAGTGGGGCTACACACAACAGACATTTGAGGGCCATGGTGTAGAATCAAGTTCACGTGGTGGATATGATTATGAATTTCACAATAACACAGAAGATGAGTCCACATGCAGCCGTCATACCACTCCAGTTGAAGTTGCTGGTAATATGGCTGAAACAGTGAACTATATGCAGTTTGCTGACAGTGACATGTTCGGTCCTGATGTCTCCCTAGACAATGATGAGAATGAAATGTGTGATGAAGAAAATTTATTGGGCAGACCAGATGATGACGATGAAGAAGATGATGCCGACACTCCCGTTAACCTTGAAAATGCCCCCATTCCACCGAGACCTGAAATTCTTTTCTATGAGAACATTTACATGGGTGGTGATTTTGATATGAGTAGTCGTGATATTGTTCCCCGTAACCAGATCTGGAATGCTGAAAATCCAGAGTTGGACAAAGGGATGGTTTTCGTTGATAAGAAGCAACTTGTACATGCTGTGAAATTGTACCATGCAACAAATAATCGAGAATATAAAGTCGTAACCTCCAAGCGAGACCTTTGGGTGTCTGCTTGCAACCACGATTGCAGATGGTGGTTACGTGCATCTCTTAGTAGGAAACATGGTCTTTTTAAAATAAAGCAGTACAGGGGTCCTCACCATTGTTTATACCCACAAATAAACAGGGACCACACTAAATTAGCTCCAGTTACACTGCTTCTTATCTTTTGGGACAAGTTGCGGTGAGTATAAAAAATAAATGTTTACATATATATACATATTTGTTTGTTTATAATGTTCACACCAAAATAATCCAACTCGTATTTGATTGTCAAATGCAGAATGAACCTGATATGCCAATTAAGAATATCATTCAAGATATCAAAAAGACCATGAACTATAGTATATCATACAAGAAAGCGTGGCATGCAAGGGCAAAGGCAATTAGAATGGTATTCGGGGATTGGAATGAATCATATAGGCAGTTGCCTAAATTCATGCATGCATTATAGACATCTAATCTTGGCACCATCGTTCAATGGAAGCATAGATATACCGGAAGTACAACCATTATGCCCGTCTTCCACTTTGTTTTCTGGTCTTTCAAACCCGTCATCGATGGCTTCAGATATTGTAGGCCTCTTATAACCATAGATGGTACATTCTTACACGGTAAATACACTAGTGTGTTGCTTGTAGCAATGATTGTCACTACTAATGGCAAAGTATTACCGCTTGCATTCGCTGTTGTTGACAAGGAGAGTTTGCAGTCTTGGTAGTTCTTCATTTCAAATATCAAGGAACATATTGTCATGGACCGACATGGAGTGACTTTGATATCTGATCGAGCTGAGAGTATATTAGTTGCTGTGAGGCGGCATTGGCTGAATCCCTCACTCCAATTTGTTGGATATCATCGGCACTGTCTTCGACATGTTTGTAGTAACCTTAACACAAAGTTCAAAAATAAGGAGCTGAAACAACTTCTATGGAAAACAGGGAGTGCTCATCAACGACGAAAGTGTAATGCTTACGTAGAACAGATATAGGCTATTAACCAAGATGCCATCGATTGGGTCCACAAGATGAATCCTGTGGCGTGGGCCCTTGCGTATGACAGTGGATATCGGTGGGGGGTATTGACCAGTAATGATGCAGAGTGCTTCAATAGCGTCTTGAAAGGTGCAAAGAACTTACTTACCTATCTCAGCTATGGTTGAATTTACATTTCGATGGCTCGTAAAATATTTTGACGAGATGGGAGCCTAAGCTGAAACAGATGTACGGAATGAGTTCCAATACCCTAGAGAGATACAAAAAACTATAGAGGAGGGCATCGCAAAGGGAAATACTTTCAAGTTGATATCGTATGACAAGTTAGTTTGTAATGTGAACTAAATTGTTCTTATTATTTTGTTAAGTTAATTACACCTAAAAACATGAACTTGCTTAGTTTGTATCAATCTTGTCTGATAGGCCCCGCCGCGTATTTGAGGTGCAAACATTTTTTCGCCATGGACGAGATCGCAATACACAAATTGTGTGGATGAATCAACCCATGTGCAGTTGTGGGAAATATGAGATAAGACACTATCCATGTTCCCATATGCTCGCTGTAATGTTTGAATGCGGTGACAATCCATTCGAGTACGTTGATCCAGTATATAGGCTTCCTGTATACATGAGGGTTTGGGAAACTAAATTCAATCCAATACCACATCAAGATTATTGGGATGATCCGCAGTAGACCTTAATGCCTAATGTACTTCGTCTGCGAGAAGTAAAACGGGGTCGTACATCTATGTCTCGTATTCCGAATGAGATGGATATATTAGATAGGCGTTTGACCGCTCGTTGCAGTGAATGCCAGCAGACAAGTCATGACAGGCAAACATGTCCGGCGCGACTTGGTCGATGAAGACTATGTAATACTTACATATTGTAATAGGTCATTTTGAAATTCTTTATTTGTAATAGATCATTTAATTCTTTATTTTTTAATTCTTTATTTGTAAACGGGGTTGTACATTTAAATAGAGCATTTTTTATTTGTAATAGATCATTTCTAATTTTTAAGTCTTTATATATTGTAATTGTTTCATATTAAAAAAAAATTTACAACTAACATACTAAGCAAATAAATTAAACTAAATATGTATGCAAAAACATTTAACTGTACCACATAACCCTAAGTTTTTTACTGTGTACTTAATTGAAAATGTATATTACAAAATTCTATACTTAATCACGTAGTTCTTCTACCATTTGAAAATTTAATATTTATAAATAAATTTAATATTTTCGAATGCTGCAACCATTGTTCACATTTACAATTTAAACATTAATTTATGTAATTTAAAAATTTTATAATTTATTCAAACTTCTAGCATTACAAAATCAATATTTAAGTTTTGTCAAATATGTCATAAATGTAATCATCAACTTATTATTGGAAAAAAAAAAATTCTCATTCAATTTTTTGGCAAATATTTATGTAGGAAAACGATTCACATGTTACTACACTATGTTCATGGTCATTATTAAGCTTATGTAACTGAGGCCCTAAAATTATTTTCGAAAAGATTTCTTTATTAGTTATAGCATACATAACGGTAGGTTCTGTTGAATTTTTATCATATTTAATGACACATAATTTTAAATCTTAAAGTACAAATATATATATATATATATATTTAAAAATCATAAATTATGGAATAATTAAAGTTTTTTTTTATGATTAGAAATTTATAATTTTAAAATAATCGAAGACATTTTTTTTTTGAAGTCGTCATGTATGGAATTAATTAGAGTTTAATTGTTATAGTTAAATTACAGTTAACCAATAGAGGTTTAAGTCGGTAAAAATTAATTATATTTTAGTGAATTGCTTCCATATATAGTATCACACAAATTTAAATTTTGAAATAGCTGAGTATACTTTTCTTTTACAAATCGTAATTTATGGAATAATTATAGTTTTCTTGTTATGATTAAATGAGATTTTTATTATTATGATCTAGTATTTCACTTGTACAGCCTTCATGGCACATGTACCTGGGGAGGTCCCACTTTTCAGTCAGCCATATCGGGCTGACAGTATATGGGAGCGTCCGGTATGCAATAACATTTGTTGGACTTTACGCTTACAATTAAAATACCCTGTATTTTGTTTTATATTACGTGATAATGCTATTATTTAAACTAGTCATTCTGTTATGCAGGATGAGACACGCACCGTGTTGACCTGCCGCCGGGCAAATTTAGGCTTGTGGGAGCATCCGTTGGACCATAGAGTCTGGCAGTATATACTACACGCGGGATTCTATGGTGTCTACCGTATTGGGCATATTAGACTGGACCACCCACTCATCACTGCTCTCGTTGAGAGGTGGCGCACAGAGACTCATACATTCCATTTCCCGATCGGGGAGGCCACCGTCACATTGCAGGACGTATCTATCCTATATGGTCTACGGATTGATGGGCAAGCAGTTACTAGAGTTGACCCATCATTGACGAGGGAACAGTGGATAGCCCTATGTGCTGAGCTATTGGGAGTAGCACCTACACCTGCAGACTTACAAGCAGGTAGACTGAGGGTGAGGTGGCTCACCGAGCAGTTTGCTCCTCTTCCAGATCATGCTCTAGATGAGTTGGTACAGCAGCATGCCCGAACATATACGTTATGTTTGGATTGAGTGATTTGGAAAGAAAAGAAAAGAAATGGAGTAATATGTATTTCTCTTATTTGTTTGGATAACTTAAGTAGAGAGAAATGAAAAGAAATGGAGAGAAACTCATTTATCTTATAAGCCTCATTTTCAATCTTTCCAAAAGTTGAGAGATTGGGAGAGAAAATAAATCACTATTTTTATAATACCAATTTTGTCCTTATAAAAATAAAAGAAATAAAATGATTGAAAATATAAAAAGGTTATTTTAGTAATATAACATAAAATAATTTCTTTTCTTTTTTCTTAATGAAATCTAACCAAACAAGAATGAGAGAAATCACAATCATTTCTTTTCTTTTATTTCTTCCTTATCTAAACAAAAAGGAGATAAATCACAATCATTTCTTTTCTTTTCTTTTCTCTTATTACTTAAGTAATCATTTCTTTTCTTTTCTCTGCTAGGTTCCCAAACATAATGATATTCTGTGGCTTATTGAGGGGGTACTTTTCCCTGATAAGTCATAGAACCTGCTCAAGTTGATGTACTTGCCACTGCTGAGAGACATTGACGAGATTGGACAGTACAGCTGGGGTAGCGCGGCTCTGGCATGCTTGTATAGGATGCTATGTCGAGCAGCTCAGGTGGGTGCGAGAGAGATTGGAGGACCACTTGTGTTGCTACAGGTTAGTAAGAATTTTATTACATGTCAATTCATATTGTATGACATATATCAGTATTGTAATTGTGTTCAAACTATTGCAGATTTGGGCGTAGGAGAGATTGATTCGCATTGCCCCGTCTAGGTCGCAAGTGGTTGGTCCTGGTGAGCTTCCCATGGGTGAGGGAGACATGCAGTTGCCACCCAGACCTCGAGGTAGCCGGTGGAGGGTTGACTTGGGCCACGAGGTCGTCTCGACCCACGTAGTCGTAGTTTATAGAGACCAACTCGACCGGATGATTAAGGGCGAGGTATGAAATTTTGCATTTTGTTTTAGTTGTCTTGTTCATTGTATATGTTTTGAGTTTATGAGCGAATTTTAATATACTTATCATTATTGTAGTTTATTTGGCAGCCTTACGCTGGAGTCTTCATTACGCTCCTTGACTACTGTCGACTAGGTCAGGAGATATGGATGGCGAGAGTGCCACTTATTTGTTTTGGCGTGGTTGAGTGGTATCTCCCCCATCGTGTCCTCCGACAGTTTGGTCGGGTCCAGTCCATGCCGGATTGGTTTGACACCGAGTGGCGGTTGCACGTCTTTAATAGGCGTGGCCGAGCTGGCACTGACTAGAGTCTATTTTATATGCGATATATACAGTTGTGGGATGCCCGTCGGGACAGTATTGTACAGGCTAAGTACAGCGATGAGGTGCTCCCATTTTCCGACCCTTACATGTTGTGGTATCGGCGACATATACGCCTACTAGTCGGTAATCCGAGCCACCTGTCTGAGTCTGGATATCAGGGAGTTGGGCCTTATCTTGAGGCATTGGTGAGTATCATAGTATGTGTCAGATAATTATTAAGATCATAATTGATTTACTTTGAGTCAACTGTAGCCTAATACGTCTGAATTTTTGTTCAGGTGGTTGGAGCTGGGAGGTCATATCACTTGGCTGAGGATGCCCTTTTCAAATGTGATGGACAGCATGCCTTGCAGGCCGTTGCAGAGATCCGAGAGTTATTGTACGAGGCGATCCAGCTTGCCCATCGGGAAGATCGTCTGCGTTTTGGCCACTACGGTGTACACAGTGCAGCAGCTGCTTCAGACACATCAGCACCATCCACGTCAGCGCCGGCCACATCAGCTCCTTGGACATCAGTCACCCCACCACATACTACCCCATACATATCTTCAAATTCCCTCCACGTACTTCCTACCCAGCATACTGGCATACCTTATGTAGCTGACCCTGATTGGACACCGCCCCGATACATGCATAACGTTGTTACCCCACCCACCAAGTTACCACCACCAGACAGTTCAGGTGTTTATAGTATTGAGGTTGATACATGTACATCACATAGTCCCACACTACATACACCTACTTTTGTGGGGACTAGTTCGACCGCGATCATGAGTACACATGATGCAGTTCTCACAGACATCTCCCACGTTGACGATTAGGCCTATATTGAGCCCCCTCCAGAGCGCGAGGGAGAGGCCGAGGTTACGGTTGTGGCGGACGTCGCGGCCGAGGTCGGGGTGTGGGCAGAGGCAGAAAACGAGGTCGAGATTCAGCTGCAGATCGTGATATAGTTGCACCAGATGAGGGAGTTTCACAGCTCACAGCAGTATTCGATCTTCGGCCAGAGACAGTATCAGGAGCATCACATGCAGGAGAGGGGGGGTCACACTCACAGGCTCCACAGGCAGTTAGTGGAGGGCCACATGCAGGGGAGGGAGTGCCACTGGATACACATTTACGATTGGGGGAGCCAGATATTCAGAGAGTCGACCACAGGAGACCGATGAGGGAGGTCCACGGTCGGGGTTGTGGGACTGGGGGCAGGTTAGGGCATTAGCGGGTGTGATATGGAGTGTATAGTTTTTTTTATTTATAGTTTTTGTTATAGTTTTTGTAAATCAAACTTGTACAGAGGATGTAAATGTGTCATACTTATTTATTCGAAAATATAATTTTACAATTTTTTATTCTTACTTATTTTGATGATTTCCTAAATATTTCAAATATTCAAATCATGATATCACAGTGGATTTAAATAGAGTGGTTATATACATAAGAGATTCAAGTTGTGCTGCGTTTGGTACCATGTGGATTTTCGTTTTACAATAATAAACTATATAATTTTTCATACAGTTTTTTTTTTAAATAATTTTTTTTAAACTACATAATTACTTCTTTACAAAAAACAAAAAATAAATAATTACATAAATTTTATTTATTATTCTGTACTTTTTTTCCCAAAGAATTTGATAACATAATGATAAATTTAAGAACAATTTTTTTTAAAAAAAAAAATACAAACACACAAATTTCAGATAACATAAGACTACCCCCCCCAAAAAAAGGTACAGAACCTGATAATATAATAAAAATTTGAAGAACATTGATTTTTTAAATAACGTGCGCACACACACACATACAACATTAATAAAACAAAAACACAAATTTTATATACTCTGTTTTTCCTCCCCCCCCCCCAAAAAAAAAAAAGAAACAAAGAAAGAAAAAAGTTCTTTAATACTTGAATAATCTTTCTGGAAAAAAAAAAGAAAAGAAAGAAACAAATTTTAGTTTTTCAATAGAGTGAAGATGATGAACTGTGGAAGTTATACAGCAGTTTGTTATAAATTTAAAATATAAAATAAAAAAAATAAACAAATAAAAAAAAGAGAAGATGGTAAAACGTGGAACTGCACAGTAGTTTCTAAAATGTGGGAAGTGGAAACGTGGAAGCTATTTAAGGAGTTGGTAATTTACAATTTTACCCATAATTACAATTTGATATAAGTTAAAATAATAGATTATTAACAAGTTATGGTCATTTTAGGAAAAATAGAAAAAAATTGTAAGCCAGGGCTTCAGATTCATGACACCAAAATTGGTGTTCCCCTTTAATAATGGAATAGATTAACTCTCCAACTAGACCCAAATTCTGTAATAATAAATAGTTTATCCAGCACCCAAATTCTTTGATTTGCCAACCCCATATTTCTCCATTCCTATCATCACTGTGGCCCTCTTCACTCGAAGAACCCAACTCCCTATACTGGACCCTCAACCATTTGCTTTTGACGTTGTGTCGTTCTCCAAAATCTGATTTTTGTCAACAGCCGACTCGTTGCCACCATTGGACTGGCTATTTTTATTACAATTGGCTATTTTGATATTAGTGGGTGACTCATTCTCATTTGCCTGGGTTGAGATTCTATTTCAACTTTACTCCCCACAGTATTCGAAGAACCCCAAGCAGCAGAAGTTTTTGACTGAGGCACAAGCTCAACATCTTCTTACTTGACTGTGGGTGACTCATTCTCATGCCCGATTTGAGATTGTATTTCAACTTTATTCCCCTTAGTATTCGAAGAGCCCCAAGCAACATAAGTTTTTGACTGAAGTACACGTTCTACATCTAGGTACTTCACTGTGGGTGTGTTTCACAATGCTGTCTGCGACTGAGAAAATAATTTTGATTTTATCTCATGTAGCTTAACTCATGGACATTTCAAGACACTTGGGGGTATTCACTTGCACTCCGTTTCATAGTTATTTATGAACAGTATTGCTTTAACACAAAGAAAATTAAAGCCTCTGATTCATTTTATGATTTAATTTATAATTTTTTGCAAACACCAATTTGTACTGAAATGGACTAGTTCGAAGTGACTTCTTACTGTATTAAAAAAGCAAGCACCAGAAAACAGTTTACTGTGGCGATGTGACAACTTACTGCATTGAAATTATAGAAGCAAGCAACAGGGAATTAACAGTGATTGAGCGAAATAATGAGTTTCACAATGTTCTCTGTTGTGTCGTATCTTCGTTACTAGAGTGTAAGACAATGTTGTTGTTCATCTAGCTTATGAATGTATTTCAACTATTTGTTATATGAACCTGAAGTTTATGAAATCACTACATTTATAAGTACACATGTCAAGATTCATTACGAATTTCTCTTCCTATTGATAACTCATGTATAAGCATTGCAAAGCCATTATACTGAATGAAAAAGTTTGGTCATACAAACAACCAAGTTCATTCAGTATCATCATTATATTCCACATCAATAATGCATGAAATCATGAAAGCCTAGTTCAAGTAGCGTTCTCTAGAATAACAATAACGGAGAGAAAACAAAAGTATTTGTTATTTGTAGAATTACAAGAACTATTAAAAAACTATTGAAATTTCTCCCTTCATTGATAAGTTGTGGATGAGCATTACAAATCCATTACAAGATATTTGGTCATTTATCTAAACAATTTCATTCATCATCATCATCATCATCATCTGGCATCTCAATATCAGATTCATACATAACATCCATGCTCCAGGCAAAGTACTGGTGTGCATCATCCAGTAACCCATCTTTTGCACGCTCATTTGCGGTTTTCATTAGTTTGGACCTTTGCAAACAGTAGGTCATGCGATTAACTTTGTCGCGGATACGATACAATGCCCTTTGCAACAACTGTGGAGTGTCAGTTGGCATACGCATGGCTAACCGGCAAGGAAATTTAATATTAATTTCACGACATAGCTCAACGAGAACGTTTGCTCTAGTTATGTGAAATTCCCACTCAGATCTCATGGTATTGACAGTGGCATGTGAGTAACCCAAATTTGGATTTAATGGGTATTGAAATTCATCTCCATCTGCAACCTAATAGTGACCCATTGCTGAATATAGATCAATCACCGTATATCTCATGATGATATCGCTCGAAATAGCTATAAAAATTTTGTTGTGGTATAATGCAATATTTATACCACATATACACATAGTAGCTGTATGTTTGAAATTATTGTAAACAACTATGCATCAGAGTTGTCACGTCAAGTTTTATGACCTGAACAACTATGCATCAACTTTATAGAAGTTGTCACTTCGACTTTTATTTACTATTCGGTGCATATCTGAAGGTTTTAAGCAAAGTTCAAATCCGCTTAAAAATTTAATTTAATTTTTCCGCTTACAAATATAATTCAATTTATTTTGCCTTGACAATATATTTAATTTCACTTTTCACCTTACATATTTCATTTAATTTAATTGGAAAAATTTGACCAATTTAATTTGAAGTTAATTATGTGTTGATTTAAGTCGGTGTTGTTCTTGTCTGCATACTAGGTGTAGACACCCCATTTTTGACTGACCTTAAGACTCAGACATCACCGATTGAGCGTTCGGTGATATTGCATATTTTGCTCATTCTGAGGTTGCGGAGTCCCGGCTGCGAGCCTTGCCTCCGGACTTCCGGACTCTTTTGTGCTTTGCCTCGGTTTGCGAACCAGGCTCCGTTTTCTCTGTTTTCTCTTCCCAAAGGGAGGGAGAGGTCTCGTAGATCATCTCTCAGTGGCCGTAGGCTATGTTTCGTGGTCGTAGGCCATTTTTCCCGTTTGGAGCTCGGTTTCCGGTTTTTCGGAGCCGACGGCCGTGTGCCTCGGTTCGGGACCGCTTAACCACCTCCGTTTGCTCCGGTTTTTGGCACATACCTTATTTCCTCCCTTTTGAGGGACACTGTGGTCCGAGAGACCAACTTCGTGGTCGGACACCACTTCCGGTGCCTAACAGTCAGTTTTCGGGGCCCCAGACTGCGCGTTTTGGCCCCCGAGCCTTGCTTGCAAGCATTGTTGGGCTCCGACCCAAACTAGAAATAGTCATATTTTGAGCTCATTTTCATGTTTGATTAAGGACCTTTTGCTGTTTGAGGCTTCCATCTGTCACTTGCCTCTTTACCTCTTTTTAGGCCTATTTTTGCACGATATTTTAGGCTTACTTGTAAGCTGTTTTGGACTTAGTCATAAACTACAAAGTGTCTTTTTTTGAGCCCCTCTTCAATTTTGTTGAAGGGCTCTCTTCGGTTTGAGAACCGTAGCTATCACTTGCCCCTTTATCTCCCTTTAGGCCAATTTTGGGGGGAAATTTGAATTTCATTTTTTCCCCCCCCCCCCCCATTTTTCCCCCCTCTTTTCCACCCTCTTGTGTCTATATAACAGACCCTCCAGCTCTGGAAAAAGGGTTAGAAGATTTTTTTTTGGAGCTCTCACATTGAATCTCTCTCTCTCTCTCTCTCTCTCTCTCTATATTTTAACCATCAAAACCCTTTGATTCTTACACCATTTCTACACCACCACCTAGCACCACCTCTCCATTCTCCATTCCAGCACATTGGGACTGTTTTGAAGAGGTTAAAAGCTCAGAATTTGGTCCAAAAGGCAGCTGAAAGATTGGTCTACAAGGGTAAGCACACTTCTTCTCTTTTCTAGCCCTTTCTTGGTTCATTTCTAAGCCTTGCTTGCTTGCTTTTTTGGGCTCCGACCCTAACTCAAAGTAGCATTATTTTGAGCTCTTATTCATGTTTGTTTAAGGGTATTTACTTGTTTGAGGCTTCCTTCTTGCACTTGCTTCATTACCCCTCTTGTATCCCCCTTTCTTGCATAGCATTTTTGGCCTATATATAAACTGTTTTAGGCTCTGTTGTAAACTGTAATGTAGCTTATTTTGATCCCTTATTCAACATTGTTGAAGGGCTCACCACTTTTTGGGGCCTCCATATGTCACTTGTCTCATTACCCCTCTCTTGGCCCCATTTTTGCATGCTCTGTTAGCCTCGTGTGCTTCTGTTTTTGGACTTTGGTCCAAACTGAAAATGGCCTTATTTTGATCCCCTCTTCATGTTTCATTAAGGGTCTTTGGCTGTTTGAGGCACCCTTTGTATGCTTTGTGTTATAGCGTTCTTTTGGCCTTATTTTGCATAATATTTTGAGCATGCTTGTGCACTGTTTCGGGTCTGGCCATCAACTGTAAAATGCCATATTTTGGGCCCCTCTTCAACATTGTTGAACGTCCCTCTTGTGTTTGAAGTCAGAAGCTGCCACTTGCTTAATTACCCCTCCTTTTGCCCATTTTTGCATGCTAATTTAGGCCTATTTTTGCTCATTTTTTGGCCATGCTTAAAACTGTAAATGTGCTTGTTTTGGGGTTTCCTTGCTTCTGTATTTACACTTCATGTTCCAATAATGCATGCTTGATATAGCTGTAGGCCATTCCATGTGCTTAATCTTGCATTTCGGTACCATTCCATGCATCGGGTGCCATGTTTGCATGTTTCGGGGCTGTTTTGCATATCATTTTGCTACTGAAATTTGCATACCATATTCCATGCTTTGCCATGTCTTGTTAGAGTGGCATTTTGGTGCCTTAGGGTCGGTCCTCGGTTTGCGTGCACGTGTGCACGCATTTCGAGTTGTCTCATTTTCATCTTATGGCCTCTTATGTGAGTGTGGCTAAGGTCCACTCGTGTTGGTGTAAGTCCATTATGCATTGTGTATGCCATTTCATTTCATAGCATTGCGTATGCTAGGTCGTATGTTAGCGCATTGTGTATGCCATGTTACATCGAGCATTGTGTATGCCATTTCATAGCATTGTGCATACTAGGTTGTATCTTAGTTGCATTCATGCATGTCATGCATATTGCATTGTGTTTGGGGATAGGAGTTAGCCCGAGCACGGGAAACGAGGGACGTTTCGTACTCCAAGTGACGGAACGTATCTCAATTCCCCAGTCACCGACACTCCGGATTATCCGTGATGGAGTTAGGTTTTAGTTGAGTTTTCGTATGCATTCATTCTATATTGAGTTGTGCAATTCGACTCCTCGGCCATCATGCATCGAGATGCGTGATTGGTGGCACGAGGATCGAGGCATGCATACATTTGTGAAAATACATTGCCATGCCCCTTTCCTGCTCTCTGTTGCAGCAAATCAAGAATCAGCAGTCTCCCGAGGCTTGGCATGCTTTCCAAAAAATAATTGCAAACAGAGGCTAATCGGGGCATCACAGTGGATTTCCGCGCAAAGGCAACCCGGATATGCATCATTCATCATCTGAAGAAGAGTTAAGGCAGTCCCTGGCTTGCATGCCAGTTTATTTCTTTTCTTAGTTAATTTGGTAATTAATTAGGAATTTGTACATATTTTGGACTGTATTATTTATTTGGACTATACTATTCGGGACTGTATATTATTTTATTCGGACCCTCCGTGCGAGGGCAATGTTGTAATAAGTGTGCATGTGTGTGATGTATGTCTTCCAACCCCACGTCTTTCTCCCTTTTATTTACCCGCTTATGATGGTTAGACTAGGGCATATTTCAATTAGCATACAGTATGATAGCATGTTTGCATTCATTCATCTGTTTTGCATGCACCGGGCTCGGCGCATCATACTAACTGCATTGTATTTCAATTTCAAGTTGAATACCTGTTAGCTGTTGCATCTCATATGCCATGTTTAGAACAGCCGAGCCTGCTATAGTTGCATTTTTGCATGTGTTGCATTAGGCATTTCTGTATAATTAGGATCATGCATGGATTTCTAATTAGCTTCTGTTTTGGCTGGGAGTACTCGGTAAGTTTTATGCTTTAGCATCCTTGCATGTGTGTGAGTGACTACCATGATAGCATGCTTACCATGAGGCTATATGCTTATGTGATATAACTGCCTGAATGCCTGTGGGTGAAGGTTGGGTTATCTGAATTGGAACAATCCATCAAATGTTTGTTTTAAGCCCACTAGATAGTGGCAAAACCATTGTTTTCTAAGCCCACCCGAGGGTGGCAAATCCACGTCTTAGCCTACCTGCGGGTAGCACCATCAAACCATTTTCAAACAAACAAACATGAAATGTTTTGTTCCAATTCAGGCGATCCAGTCTATACTTGTATGCTGTGCGCATCACATAGTAAATCTAGGCTAATAACCGGAATAAGAACACACAATGTTTTCAAAACTTGATATCATGTTTTGTAGAGGCCGATCTTTGATCGGGCGAGCGGGGGTGTTCATGAAGTGACCTTCCCCAATCGTACCCAAGTTCCCGAGCCGAGGCAACTTTGGTGATGACGGACACGTGGCCTTTGGCACCGAGTCAGGGTTTCCTAAATTCCCCCATTAAAAAATATTTAGGTGGCGACTCTGTATCTGGCAAAGCAGTCCATGTTTGGCACTTCTTTTCTAAAAATCTGTTTTTCTCAAAACGATTTGCCGGATTTGGACTCTTTGGTTCAAGATTTAGAACCGTGACAACAAATCGAGTCCGAACTGTAGCGAGGTCCCCCCGCGGGCTTGTTACACTAGGCTAGGTTTTATCTGTAACACTTTCAGGTTCTGTTCATCGAAAAACCTATTCATTCTAACTCTACTACAAATTAATCTTCAATGCATTCTAACTCTATAACTACATTATCTTCAACGTTTATGAACCTATTTGGAGCTGCATAGGGTGGCTTTTTAAACAGAAAGGGTCTAATTGTTTTGTTATTTTGTTCTGACACCCTTTCATCCCATTATGAATTGCAAAATTCACATGGACACAGTAGCTATGGTACGATAATAAATTGTAACTCAGCGCAGTGATACGTCCAACATTTCTCAGTGATGCAGTGCAGTGACTTGAACAGATGTAATAATTTGTATACTTTGTTTTTTCCTCAGATGCTATGTGACTTTGTGCAGTGATGCATGTGACTTTGTGCAGTGATGCAGTGATGCATGTCACTTTATGCAGTGATGCATGTGACTTTTTGACTTTGTAAATTATATACTTTGTGACTTTTTCCTCACATTACGTGATGCATGTGACTTTGTGCAGCGCAACTTAGATGCTTTGTGACTTTTTCCCTCAACGATAGTTTTGTAGGTCAAAGTGAGTTGGAAGGTTGTGTATTTACTTGCACTATGTTTTATAGTTGTTTATGAACAGTATTACTTTAAAACAAAGAAAATTAAAGCCGCTGTTTCATTTTATGATTTAATTTATAATTTTTTGAAAACATCAATTTGTACTGAAATCATCAATTCGAAGTAACTACTTACTGTATTAAAAAAGTAAGCATGAAAAAATAGTTTAATGTAGCGGTGTGACAACTCACTGCATTACTGATTAATTTGACGACTCACTGCTCGAATATGAAGGGATTGCATTGTGAAAAGGACGGCCTACAATTATGATTTTATCTGACAACCACGTCCGTGACTACATCACAGGTACACAAAGTCACGGGTACTCAGGATTACATGAAATGAATAAGATAAAATAATATCACGGGTATCACTTCTTCCATAGTGCCCCAACTCAATTATCGTCACCAGATCATCTCTAGTTAACCCCCAGTATGATGTCTATAACTAGCACTATCTCCAGTATGATGTTTGTTCAAGTCATAACAATAGTAATATATCTATAATTACTATTATTATTAA
Organism: Camellia granthamiana; assembly: GCA_036172215.1. NCBI lineage: Eukaryota > Viridiplantae > Streptophyta > Magnoliopsida > Ericales > Theaceae > Camellia > Camellia granthamiana. The sequence goes on from CM069906.1 coordinate 109,258,037, forward strand.
AAAATTTTATTTTATGAATAATGTTTTCAAGAGGTGCAGGAAGTTCACATTGGCAAAGAAATCCGAAAATGTGACTGCTACCTCTATTTACTTATGACTACAAGAGCAAAAAGTACTCGAGTCCGAAAGATTATTATGCTGGTATCCGAGCAGAATGGGTGTTCAGGGTAACGGAGCAAGAATGATTGTTTAATGATCTACGTAACTTTGGGGCACCGGTACCTCATCATCGCTCATTGACCATGGCTAGACGAAATGTGAGTGACTATGAAAAAGCAGTTAGCAGAATTAAGAAGAAGAACAACAGAATGTTGATGCGGAGATGTTGACATTTCATCCTTCAGCTAACCACCGAAATGGCAAAAGCAAGCAACAGAGATTTGACAGTGTTGAGCGAAATAATGTCATAAACAATGAAAAATATCTCTCTGACTACTACATGTCAGATGAGGAATGAGAAATCAAACACCTTTATCTTTCATATATGTTTGTATGTTGTGTCGTATCTTCGTTACTAAAGTGTAAGACAATGTTGTTGTTCATCTAACTTACGGATGTATTTCAACTATTTGTTATATGAACCTGAAGTTTATGAAATAACTACATTTATAAGTACACATTTATTAGTTCATGACTTTTTTTATTGAATTGCAATGAGTTAATGAATGTTCTGGATTAATGAATGGATTAATGTATGTCGAATTATGTGAATACTTAAGGTTTTTTTTTTTTTTTTTTCAAACATGATATACAACTCTATTTTTTGTACCCACTTTATAGACTTAGGGATGTGTGAAGAAGATGATTGGTTGATAATTGTAGACACCCCATTTTTGACCGTCCTCAAGACTTGGACGTCACCGTTTGAACACCCGGTGATCATCCATGTTTGTGTTCGTTTGGAGTTCCCGGAGGTCTCGGCTACGCGCCCTGCCTCAGGATCTCCGAACTCGACCGTTTTTTGTCTGGTTTTGCACCAAACACTTGTGTTTTGCCTTGGAAGGGTAAGGAATGGCTTATTAGCCATCCCCACACCCCACCGGCCCTCTCCCATCATCACCGGCCGCATATGTGTACCACCGGCAGTGTTTTCTTAAAAACAATGGCCGGTCGGCACTATATGTTGCCGACCGGCACTTTATTGTGCCGGTGACCTTTTCGGCTGGCCGGTGTGACCTCTTTGCACCCTACAAGCCTAGTGCATGCCAGCTGTGCCAGCTGGAATGCACCATCACATTCCCCCGTGCATAAGTGTGACCACTTTGCACCTTTGAACCCTCTAAGCTTCTAGAAGCTTGAACCTTTGGCCAAGCTTCTTGGAGAAGCTTGGCCAGCTGTCTTAGCTTCTCCAAGAAGCCTAGGCTCTTTTGCCCCCCTTGAACCTTTCTCTTTGCTTAGCCATTAAGTTATTTGGCTTTGTCTTGACCTATATAAGCACCCCTCCTCTCCCATTCAAAGGGGTTAGCCATTCTTGAGCAAAAAACCAGAGCTTCTATATCTATATATCTGTATTATACTTTCTCTCTCTATATCTCTCTCTCTCTCTCTCTCATCCTTGTGTGTGTGTTTTAAGCCTAAATAGTGTGTTTTTACCTCACTTTTGCACCAATACACACACCATTACACCTTAGTTCGAGATTGAGGGACTTGGAGGGTTGTTTGTTGAGATTTGGGACTGGTTTTGATCAATAGAAGAGGGCTGTGCCACCTGTTCTTCAAGTGGTCTTCAAAGGTGAGCACTTTACTTTAGATTCCCCATTTTTGCAACAAGTTTTTACCTATCTTGCTTTGTGTTTTGAGCTTTGTGCATAACTGAAAAAAACCTTGTACTTTCATGCTTTAGAACTTTCATTAAGGGTGTTTTGGCATTGGGGGTCGAAATCCCCCTCTTAGGCCTCTTTTGGTGCCTTTCCCTTAAGCCTTGTTCACTTTGTTGTATTAGCCTTCTCACCACTGAAAATTTCAGTGGTGAAGGAGATGGTTTGAAGTCTTGTATAGGGGAGGGACACCCCTCTCCCTTCATTGCCTCATTTGCTTGTCTTTTGGTTCATAGAGGTAGCATGTATGCCTAGCTTTGTTTGGCTTCATTTCAGAGTTTATTTGGGGTTTACTTAGCATGTTTTACCTCTGTCCCATGTTGGTTTGTTAGCCCCTCTCATGCTTAATACACTTGCTTTGTATCCCCTCATTTTGCCTAGAAATGTGTCATGGCTTTTGGTCACCATGCTCTCATGTTTTGGCTTTACTTTGTGAAGTTCTTGGCCATATTTTGTCTTGTATAAGGTCTGTTAGCTACTGATTTGGACTTGTTTAACATGTTTGATATAGTTGCTTTTCATTTTGGGCTTGCAAGCCTTGAGTATTTTGGCCTCTAGCATGCTCACCTTAGTCCATCCTCTTGATTTGGCATCATTTAGGATCCTATTTCAGTCCATAAATCATGTGTGTATGCTTGCATATGTGACCTCTCTCATACTCTGAAGGTGTTCCCTTTTATGCCTAGGAATAGGCCTTATGCATGCTTGTATGTTTAAGGTATTTTGGGGCTGCCACATCAAAGGGTTTGGGTGTATTTTTGCATGCTAAAATTCTGTTTTTGCTTATCTAATACATGCCATGAATGGTCATCTTAGTGGGTAGTGGAATGCTCCACTTTGTGCCTTAGACTTGCGCCCTTTTGGTTTGCATGTTAGCATGAATCATTGTCCATCTTTTTGAGCACTTTTCGCCACTATTTTGGGAAGGTTGGAGGTCTGCCCCTCTTGGCTTGAGTCCACCATTGTGTGATTGTCTCATACTTGTTGCATGATTGATCCATAATATGTTGTTACATGCTAGTTCTATTGCATGATTTGTCCATGTTTGCCATGTGTTTGCATTTTGCATGCCCTAGCACTTTGCATTTCCATATCTAGTTTACATCACAATTGACATGTTTGCATCATAGCTTCTTATTGAACTTTTGAGCCATGTTTGCATAACATGCATTGCATTACTTGGTTTGGGGTGTCAAACCAAGTGTAAGGGTTGAGAGGAGTTCGTACCACAAGTGATGCAACTTGTCTCAACTCTTGGTCACTAAAGCCCTTGATCTTGACATGATAGGGACTTAGTTCTCATTTGTGTGTTGCATGCATATTGACATTAAAATGCAATCTTGGTTCCTTAGGCTATCATGCACCAAGATGCATAATTGATGGCCCAAGAACCAAAGGTCATGCTTCCTTGAGTCCCATACATGATGGGGAGCATTGGCCATGCTTACATATGCCTAAAATTCCATGCCATACACTGTCTGTCCTTGTTGCTGTCAAAAACTGTCTTCTGCAGGAACTTTCTGCCGACCGGCAGTATATAGTGCCGACCGGCCATTCATGTGTGGCCGATGAACTCATGAGTAGCCGATAGACATTCTGCATGGCCGGTGGCCATTTCATCCAGCCGATGATGATCCTCAGTGTGCAGGGAACATTTCCTGAGAATTTGGAAGTTTCCCAGAGAAGCAGGACAGTAAAAACAGAGGCAACAGTGGCATGGTACGGGTTTCCCGGGCAAGTCGGATCCAAGCATGCATCATTCGTGCATCCCGAGGCGGGGGTTGTGGCCTTTTCCTTTCTGCATTCAAATTGTTAATTAATTAGAAGTTGTGTAATAATTAATTAGCTAGGATAGTTGATTCATTATTCGGACTGTATTATTCTTTTGGTCCCTCCAAGCGAGGGCAAATTTGTAATAAGTGTGGGTGAGTGTGTGCATGTCTTCCAACCCCCATTTCTTTCTCCCTTTTATTTACCTGCTTATGATGGTAGATTAGGGCATATTTAAATTAGCATACCTTATGCTATGCATGCGTGCATTCATACATTTGTCTTACATGCACCGGGCTCGGCGCATCGTACTAACTGCATCGTATTTTCAATTCCGAATTGAATACATGCTACCCGTGTATTTCACATGCCATGTTTAGGATAGCCGAGCCTGTCTAGATTGCATCTTTGCCTGTGTTGCATTAGCCACTTAACATGAACTAGGATCATGCATTTGATTATTAATTGGTTTCTGTTTTGGCTTGGAGTACTAGGTGAGCTGTTATGCTTTAGCATACCGCATGCGTGTGAGTGTTGCCATAATAGCATGATTACCATGAGGCTAGCTGCTTATGTGATATAACTGCTTGAATGCCTGTGGATGGAGGTCGAATTGCTTAAATTGGGATAATGCATTAAAACTGTGAGTTTTAAGCCCACTAGATAGTGGCAAAACCATGTTTTCTAAGCCCACCCGAGGGTGGCAAAATCTGCATTTTAAGCCTACTTACGAGTAGCACCAACAAACCATTTTCAAAAAACAAACATGAAATGTTTTGTTCCAATTTAGGCGATTTGGTCTATACTTGTTTGCTGTGCGCATAACATAGTAATTCTAGGCTAATAACTGGAATAAGAACACATAACGTTTTCAAAATTGGATGTCACGGTTAGTAGAGGCCGATCTTCGGATCGGGCGAGAGGGGGTGCTCATAACTGACCTTCCCCAATCGTACCCAAGTTCCCGAGCCGAGGCAACTTTGGTGATGACGGACACGTGGCCTTTGGCACCGAGTCAGGGTTTCCTAAATTCCCCCCATTAAAAAATATTTAGGTGGCGACTCTGTATCTGGCAAAGCAGTCCATGTTTGGCACTTTTTTTCAAAAATCTGTTTCTCAAAACGATTTGCCAGAGTTGGACTCTTTGGTTCAAGATTAAGAACCGTGACATTTGAGTCCTGAACTGTAGTAGACCCACAAGCGAACCGGAACCGGGGGGGGCTCGCACTCCTCCCCGGGAGCGTTCAGGGACGTCTACAGTTTCTGGTAACTCTGCTGGGGATTTTTAGAGAGCTTGACTCGAACTCGTGATATCCTGTTTTGACTACACTTATGTGTTTCTTTGCATTGCATGTGCATTGGTGCGCCTAGGACACCGTGTTGGCCATCTGCTATTCCTGAGCGGTTTGCTGGAGGCTTGTCTGGTCAAGGCATGACCGTAAGGCTGACCGGTTGCGGGCTCTGCCAGTATGGGAACACAAACCCCGATTTTACCGGGGCACCCTTTTCGACCATTCGACCTAGTGCATATCGGAATCCATAGTGACCATTCCAAACTAGGACAGGTTGCTTACCCGATATAGGTTGTTTGAAGCCGCTGCGTGCGTAGTGAAACCCTAGCTCCTGACAAAATAGGACAGGGAAACCCTACCCCAACATAGGGGTGTATTGGCTCTCTTTTACATGATATGTGCTTTTAGAGTGTATCTCTACAGGGAATGCACATATCAGTTTGCAAGTTTTGGTATCCGGCCTGAGGGCACCGGTAACGGTATTTTGGGGAATCAGTTATCTGTGGGTACCAGATTCAGACATGGGGGCAATGATTCAGAAACAGTGAACAGTATTTGAGGAACAGTATATCCAGTTCACTAGCAATGCGTTGTGATAGTAGTGTGTTATGATATCCAACCATGTGTTGTCTGCTTATTTTATGCTGTTATGCCGTCCAATTGTCTATTTATTTATACGCTTTATTTATCTTTTTATTAGGTAGCTGAGCACAATTGCTTCTGACCCAGTAGATATTCCCCAAGCACTCTGGATTAGAGGTCGTCGACTCCATCGATCTGAGGATCAGGTAGACGGACAACCAGTGTACTACTCACTACCCCCGGTTACTAGACGGAGGTCAGTCAGGCAGAGGACATCAGTACAGCAGTCAGTTCAGAGGGCCTTATCTACCCCACCTGTGTTCAGTAGGGATCAGGATTCCGTGACACCAATAGAGAGAGAATATATACCGACAACTCAACCAGAGCAGAATAGTATGGCTAGTTTGGAGGAGATGGTGCGCCACCTCCAAGAGAGTATGAAAACAATGCAGCAGGATGCCGTCCGTCAGGCAGAATTCGCCAGGCAACAGGCCACAGTTGTGAAGGAACAGGCAGAGACAATTGCCAGGCTAGAGCAGCAAACCGGAGCATCTGCTTCGCATCAAGTTCCTTCCCCACCAGGAGTTCCAAACCTCGGGGAGACAGCCAATGTTCAGAATGACACAGAGCTGCCCACAGGACCACCCCCACCTCCAACCTTGTCTCAAATCCAACCTCAGCTATCAAAAACACCCACCAACCTACCGGACTCTCCCTTTGAGTTCGAGACTGATCCCACCGCACTAAAGTTGAGCAAGCTTGAAAAGTTGTTCAAGAGATCCCAAGGGGTCAAGACTATCCCCGACATTGAAGATGGATATACCGACGCAGCTGTGATGCTGCCCGACAGATTCAAAATGCCTCATATTGATCGATTTGACGGGTCCGAGGACCCCATGGTGCACTTAAGACTGTTTTCAGATGTCCTAAGGCCAATGGGCCTCAGTAGGCTTCAGAAGTTGTCTTTATTTGGCCGGACTCTGTCGGGTGTGGCGGCCATATGGTATGCCAAGCTAGAGGATGACGTTAAGAGGAATTGGGACGAAATGGCTGAGGCCTTCATCGCGCAGTACTCATACAATACACAGATTGAGATTACGACCCGTGATCTCGAGACGACTAGGCAAGAGCCTAAGGAGAGTTTTTCAGAGTTCGTAACCAGATGGAGGGCCAAGGCTTCGATGATGACCTTGAGGCCTACGGACAAAGACCAGATTCGGATGATTGTGCGCAATCTTCAGCCGAAGTTGATGCAAAAGATGATAGTACTCCCATTTATTTTCTCTGACCTACATGAAATGGGGGTGCAGATTGAAGATGCCTTGAAGCAAGGCTTGATTGATAACGATCGGGAGCAACCCCGACGAACTTTCAATCGTGGTAGCAATGCAGGCCCGAGCGGCACTACAGCTACAAGAGCCTCCGAAGTGAGCATGGTCACCGCCAACCCCCCACCAAGAGCCATGGCAGCTACGCCATTCTCCGGTGCGTCCGGAAGCAACCCGCAAACAGCTAAATACCCACCCAGAAACACCAGAACTTTCGCTCCACTTCATATGCCCCTATCCAAAGCTCTGGGGATTTTGATCAAAAAAGGGCATCTGAAGCCCCTGGAGCCGCGGCCCCTACCAGAAAAACTTCCTCCTACCCATAACCCAGCCAAGTATTGTTCATACCACCAACAGCACGGTCACGACACCGATCAGTGCTTCCGGTTACGTCATGAGATTCAAGATCTCATTGATAACGGGGTGATTTTGCCTCCCGAGAAGCCCAATGTTACTACCAATCCCCTCCCCACACATAACCAAGTTCCACCACCCAAAAGACTCAATTTCATCCATACTGGGGCCGTGTCCTACGACCCTAGTATCTATATCACACCCACCCACTTGCCTAAGCCGGAGGTGTTTCTTCCCGATTGCACTGACTTGTGCATGATGGACATCTCCATGACCCAACCCGAGCCAGCGGTGGTGACCACCGAGAACAGGAGAGAGGAGATCCCAAAGGAAAAACGGGTTGTTGAGCCAGAGTTTGCGGGATCTGGAATTTGTGCTGAGAAAACGTATAGTCCGGGTGACTACATTTTATCGATAGGTCAGGATGCGCCAGCGGTGGAACTTCCAGCCGGAGGAGAACTGTGTGTGATCCAAGGAGATAGTCTGGGACAGGGAGCATATAATGTAACAGCTGTGGGGGAGGACTTTGTCGATCTCCAGTTTTACGGTGACCAAGACCCAGAGGATTCGGCAGTCGCATGGTTCGATTATGAGAATTCAGCAGAAGTTACTGGGTGGTTGGATGATCAACCTGATGTGATAGAAGAGTTTTAATCAGAACAGGGCTCAGCAGGGTTGAGAATGTCAGTGACGGCCGGAAGGGTCGAAGAGCAGAGTACATCGCCGAAGGGTGCCGGTGTCAAGAATTTCGCCCGAGATTGGAATATTTTGAGTGCAGGGATTATTGAACAGTCAGTCATGTCGGAGCAAGTAAGTTTTGAAGATTCCGAGAGAATCAGAAAGGCGAAGGCCCATGTGGGAGCCGAAATTGCTGTGTGCACAGGAACCGAGAATACTGCAAGCACGCGGATGGAAGGTGCTGCGAGCGTAAGAACAGTCACACCAGGGCCGGACAAGTGTCTGTCAGCCGCAGATGGAATGTGGTGGGAAGATGAGGACTTATGTCTTGCTCACACAGACGAAGATTGGGGGAATAACCAACCTGATAACACCTGGTACCTTGGAGAGGTCGACCACATGACACGGAGTGGGCGGTATTTTAAACCTCCACACCTAGATCAACCAGAGGTCTCGGGGAAGGATAAAGAGATGGAGAAGCAAAAGGAGAAGCAACTTGAAGAGGAGGCTGTGCTCAAACAACTTAAAAGGATACAAGCAAACATCTCTATATGGGGACTGCTCATGGCATCACGGGTGCATAGAGAGGCTGTCTTATCAGGTATGGACAAAGCCAAACTCTCTGTAGACACTACACCAGAGCAGCTGGTTGGGCTGGTTTTTCCGGGAGGTTGTTCCCCGGCATTAACTTTTTCGGACAAAGAACTACCGCCTGAGGGCACAAACCACAACAAACCCCTTTACATCTTCGTGGAGTGTAGGGACAAATGGATACCAGTGGTACTTGTTGATACCGGATCCGCTATCAATGTCTGCCCAGCCAGAACAGCATATACAATTGGGTTGAAGCCCGCGGACTTCGTGCCAACTACTCAAGTGATCAGAGCCTACGACAACACCAGCAGAGAGGTGATGGGGACTGTCAAGATTCAGACAAAGGTTGGACCTGGACAACACGAGATAGATTTCCATGTCTTGGAGGTTCCCGCAACTTTCAATTTACTTTTGGGGCGGCCGTGGCTGCATCAGGTAAAGGCAGTATCCTCTACTTTGCATCAAATGGTGAAATACCCCTACGGGAAGGGAGTAGCCATTGTTTTCGGAAATTCATCAATCCATCCACCCCCGGAGGTATCCACACCTGTTCTAGAAATCGAGCATGGCATGGAGGATGTGTTCATATCAGGTTTTACCCTAGCTGAGGCTCAGGTTGTACAGAACATCATGGCTGCTAACGAGGGAATATATGTCAGTGCCCAAGCAGTCTATCTCATGAACAAGCTCCAACACATCCCCGGGATGGGATTAGGAAAGAGCGGCCGTAAGGGCATTGCAGCATTGGCCGAAGTGCCGCACAACCATCATACTTTCGGCCTAGGTTATCTGCCCACCAAGGAAGATTGGGTAAGGAAAGGAAAAGAGATGGCCGGAAGAGCCAAAGCAAAACAGATGGGGAAACCCTTTGAATTGATGCATCGGCCCATTTGGGGTACCTTAAATGGACGCTTCGTCCGGGAGGGGAGGATTTTCCATTCTGTGGTTTTCGGGAGCCGTGGTTGAACGCAGAGAAGAAGCGCGTACCAGGGTTCGAAATTTTCTTTGACCTGCAGTTGCTTGGGGATGACGTTGCTAAAAAGCAGACAGACCCAACAACTGAAGATGAGCATAGCAAAGAATTAGAGTCTGCGGACACAGAGTTTGAAATGGGGGCAGCACTGGCATGTCTACTTTCAGATCCTTCGATCGACCAGTTGTGCTTGGGGGATGACTCCTCGGTGTCCATGATCGGAGATGAAACGGCTGCGGGCCTGCTTGCAAACATTTTGGATGCATCCGTCGCACCCTCCCTCACTTGGCAGTACGAGGAGGGATTTTTGTCTAGCAGCACCGGATCAGGTAGTGAGCCGGAATCTGATTCCACCGAGTCTTGTGAGTCGGAATCAGATTCCAGCTTGTCTGAGTCTGAGTCTGGTATTCCTGGGGGTGATAACTCGGATGCCACAGTCTTGCCCAGGTTGTCTTTTTCGTTCTCTTTTGAGTCTGTTGTAACAGAAGAATTGGACGGTTTGGAAGTACATAATGAGAATGAGGTGAATGTGGTTTCCGAGTACTTTTCTGTGCCTTTGATTTATTGCTTAAATCAGGACTTTCAAAATTTTGCTGAAAACGACGAGGACGAAATTCCTCCAGTTTTGCAACGACTAATTGAACAAGAGCAGGAGAGGTTTGTTAAACCCTTAATTGATGAAATCACTACCGTGAACATTGGTACTGAGAAGGACCCGCGGCTAGTCCAGATCGGGTCCACGTTGTCTTTGGAGGAACGCGAGCGCTTGGTCGCTTTATTAAAAGATTTCAAAGATGTTTTCGCGTGGTCCTACGAAGACATGCCTGGAATCGATCCTGAGATTGTACAGCACCGGATCCCTCTTGACCCCGAAGCCCGACCTGTCAAGCAGAAACTCAGAACGATCCGCCCTGATTGGGCCATTAAGATCAAGGAAGAGGTCACCAAGCAGATTGACGCAGGCTTCCTGCTGGTATCCGAATACCCGACTTGGTTGGCCAACATTGTTCCAGTGCCAAAGAAGGATGGCAGAATCCGGGTATGTGTGGACTTCAGGGATTTGAACAGAGCCAGTCCGAATGATGACTTTCCCTTACCGCATATCGACGAGTTGGTAGATTTCACAGCGGGGCATGCTTTGCTTTCGTTTATGGATGGCTTCTCAGGTTATAATTAGATAGTAATGGCACCCGAGGACCGGGAAAAGACTGCTTTTACCACCCCGTGGGGTACATATTGCTACAGAGTGATGCCATTTGGGTTGAAGAACGCTGGGGCTACATATCAACGGGCTGCAACCACAATATTACATGACATGATCCATAAAGAGGTCGAGGTGTACGTGGACGACATGATTGTCAAGTCCAAAGAAAGAGAGGGCCACTACACCGCCTTGCAAAAGTTTTTTCAAAGGATCAGAGAATTTCGGTTGCGGCTGAATCCTCAGAAGTGTACATTTGGTGTTACAGCGGGAAAAATGCTGGGATTTCTGATTACACAAAGGGGCATCGAAGTTGACCCTTCCAAAATCAAGGCCATCTTAGAAATGCCACCACCAATGACTGAAAAGGAGGTGCGAGGCTTTCTGGGTAAAGTGCAATTCATAAGGCGGTTTATCTCAAAACTAACCTTAACTTGTGAACCACTTTTTGGCCTTCTGAAGAAAGGAAAGAAGTTCCAATGGGACGACCGATGCCAAGCTGCATTTGAACAGATTAAAGAGTATTTACAGAATCCGCCCGTGTTGTCACCACCAAAGCCGGGGAAACCGTTGATATTGTATCTGTCAGTAACAGAGACTACAATGGGCTGCATGCTCGCACAAGAGTCGGAAGACAAAGTGGAAAGGGCCATCTACTATCTGAGCAAGAAGATGCTGGATTACGAGACCCGCTACACTCCGCTGGAGAAGGCTTGTTTGGCCTTGGTATGGGCTACCAGGAAGCTGCGGCACTACCTGTTAGCTCACTCTGTAATGTTGATTTCACGACTCGATCCCATCAAATATCTTTTCGAGAAACCAGCACTTACGGGTAGGCTAACTCGTTGGTTGCTGTTGCTTTCCGAATTTGATCTCAAGTATGTGACGCGCAAGTCGGTAAAAGGGAGAGCGGTAGCAGAGTTCCTTGCCGACCACCCGGTTGAAGGGGATGAAACGGTTGAGTACCTATTCCCAGATGAAGCTATTCTGCACATCGAAGATGAAACTTGGACGATGTACTTTGACGGAGCGTCAAATCAGTACGGGTATGGGATAGGGGTGTTGCTGATAGCGCCTGACGGTTCCCGCATCCCTTTAGCATTCAAGCTCCAGTTCAAAGTCTCAAACAATGAGGCAGAATATGAGGCATGTATTGCCGGTCTAGAGGCTGCCCTAGAACTAGGGGCAAGACGATTGGACGTCATTGGGGACTCGAACCTTGTTGTGTCTCAGGCGAAAGGAGACTGGAAAGTCAAGGAGGAAAAGATGATAATTTACCACCAGACCTTGGATTTGTTAATTCCTCGGTTTGAGACGTTAAATTTCACTCACCTAGTAAGAGAGAACAACAGGTTCGCAGATTCGTTAGCAACTCTATCTTCCATGATAGACATCCCATCTGGAGTCCGGATGCGTCCAGTCATTATTGACCAGAAATTTGCACCCGCTTATGAGTTAATCTCTGCCATAGATGAAGTGCAGGACAACAACCCCTGGTATTACGACATATGGAACTTCTTAGAAAATGAGGCGTACCCACCAGGGGCAAATGCCAAGGACAAAAGGGCAATCAGAAGAATGGCTGTTCAGTTTATCATCTGCGGAGGTAAATTGTACAAAAGAGGTCACCTGGGAATGCACAAGCTGTGTGTAGAAGCTGAAGAGTCAAAGCGCCTGATGGAGGCCATCCATGGAGGAGAATGTGGGGCGCATATGAATGGGGTAATGCTGGCACGGAAGATCCTCCGACAGAGTTACTACTGGTCTACCATGAAGGAAGATTGTATCGGCTTTGTTCAGCGATGCCACAAATGCCAGATCCATGCAAATCGCATGAACATCCCGCCGTCAAAGCTGTACAGCATGACGTCACCATGGCCATTTTCAGTTTGGGGAATTGATGTGATTGGGGCTGTTACCCCGAAGGGGTCGAATGGGCATGAGTTTATCTTGGTAGCAATAGATTACTTTACGAAGTGGGTCGAGGCCCAATCTTATGCGGTGCTGAAAGCTTCGCATGTCGCGAAGTTTATCAGAAACAACATTATCTGCCGTTATGGAGTCCCGAACGAGATTATTTCAGACAATGGTTCCCACTTCAAGAAAGAGGTGATTGATTTGTTGGAGAAATACAATGTGGCTTTTCATAAGTCGTCCACATATCGGCCGCAGACTAACGGAGCAGTTGAGGCCGCCAACAAGAACATCAAACACATATTGCAGAAGATGGTGGAAACCTACCAGGATTGGCCAGATAAGTTGCCGTTTGCTCTGTGGGGCTACCGAACTTCAATCAGAACTTCTACCGGGGCGACTCCGTATTCCTTGGTTTATGGGATGGAGGCCGTTCTACCTATAGAGATTGAGGTTCCGTCTTTACGAGTATTGGCTGAGTGTCAAATAGCCGAGGCAGATTGGCAACAGAGCAGATTCGAGGAACTCATGCTCTTTGATGAGAGGAGATTAAAAGCACTATACCATGTCCAAGGATATCAACGCAGAATTGCCCGGGCGTTCAACAAGAAGGTTAAGTCCAGAAATTTGAAGGAAGAAGATTTGGTACTCAAGGATAACCGAGCTCCCATCCACGACCCAAGGGGCAAGTTCAGACCCAATTGGACTGGTCCCTATATCATCAAGTCTATCTGGTCAGGTGGAGCTGCGGTTCTGATGGACCTAGATGGCCTAGAGTTCTCCCAACCGATCAACATGGACAAGTTGAAGAAATATTACCCCTGAGAGGCTCGCTAGGCCGAAAACCCGAAAGGGCGACCTAGGCAAAATTCAGAGCACAAAAAAATTAGAAAATATAAAAACTGAGCTCGCAAGGTTGAAAACCCGCAAAGGGCGGCCTTGGCAAAAGTTAGAGCGCAAAAGGAGAGCGAAAATACTCGAGTGAACCCAAGCCTGAACTACGTAAGGCTTGATTCCCATCTTTGGGATACGTAGGCAGCTTCATCCCGAAGTTCAGCCATAAAACTTTTCCCCGATCAACTTTGTTTATTTGATCATCTCGGTCATCTTTGTCCATCAGCGTTTATTGCAATCTTCGGTACAGTGCCATTCAGACTAGGGGCAACTTTCCGTTGCCGGACAGTGCCGTGGTACCGTTCAAACAAGGGGCAACTTTCCAGTTGCTAGGATCTGGGGTTGTGCATCTCAGTGACAAATCTCAGGCGTGTCCAGTTCTGATCCATATCGAAAATAGTTTTGAAAAGCTTTAATAAAGGTGATTTTGTTCAAATAAATCTTTTTACAACTAAGACCATTTCTGGACCAAAACGGAAAATTTTCAGTACCACAACCTTCAATTTCATTGATTTCAATACAGAGTTCTCTTGCTCTTACATACGATTGAAGTTGCTTTTTATTACACTCGCAAAGAAAACTTGAAAGTACTAATAAAGCAATAAATCCGGGGCATGGTCAAGTCAAATGCCCCTGCGCCCCCTCCCAGAGCTGGTCGAAGCCTCCGATACCAAAGTGGGCCCTTCCTGTGCCTCTTCATTAAGCCAATCCAAGCACTCATCAGACAAAGTACAACTGAAAGTGGGAGCGGGGGCCAGGAGTTCTCTCGTCCTCCATGCTATGGCATATCGGGCCAGCTGTGCGCCTCGAATCGGGAATGTAGCCGGATACTCTATCCCTTCTGGCGGGCAAGTCTGATCATGACCAAACTGGCGCAGGATACGGAATGGAAAGTAGAAGACACAGTGAGTCAAGCCAATCAATTGGATACCGGGTTGACGGGTCATGCTGTAGCTCATTACCGGGAGATTGAGCCAAGGGCACCGCCAAGCAATACGGTCCGCGGACAAACTGCACATCCATTCGAACCACCAACCCTCATCAAGGGCGTCAACTAGGCGTTGCCGAAAGAAGTAACCACGAGCTGAATAAGCTGGGCAAGAGTCCACAACCTGCAGTTTATCCATCAACCATACCTGGGGAGGGATGAAAAATGAGAGAATAAAGAATAGAGAGATGTACGATGAGAGAAAAAGTAAGAAAAGGGTTTTGTGAGAAAAACCGAGCCTAAGGGCCGAGTGATGTGAGCAAACATATATGTGAGATTGGGTGGGAAACATTACCTGCAGTAATAGTGGATCCCTGCTAATCTGGTCATCTCTCGACGATAAAAGGCGTCTAAGCCCAGCAACGTCTCAGCCAGAATCATGGCGATGCAGCTTTTGCCCTCCTTCAAGCCTTGGGCAACCTCAATCAACCGAACACTAGACCCTCCGGAACCTGAGACAAACAGAAAATGAGATAGCATGCACAAACAAAGGGCGTGTCGCCTGAAGCCTTGCCAGTGATGGTCACCGCGATCACCAGTCTCAGAAAAACGGCAAACCAAGCTCGGAACATCCAGCATCCCATCACAAATCAGAGAACGAGCATCGGGTATTGAGAGCCCACACATTTGCCCTAAGACTTGGGCATGGCCAAAACGAAGTTGGGGCAAAATCTCTTCATTACGCTCAGATTCCATTAGAGCTTGGAAATCTTCGAAGGTAGGACACACCTCTTGCCCGCTAAAGCTGAAGACGTGTGTCACCGGATTCCAAAACTTTGCCGCTGCATGAAGAAATGGAAAATGCAGCGGGGTACGACGCAAAGTGAATAGTGCGTTTATGCTGAAGGCCCGGAAATTCAGCTTTTCCGAGCCATCCAAGTTGTTAATCCAAGTTGCGAGATTTTGGGCAAGGAATTCTTCCATTTGGAGTAAATCAGAATGGAAATGAAGAAAACTACGAAGCTGGGGTCTTTTGTAGGAGATAAGATTGAATGGAGGACAGGTGTCAGCATTCTGCTGGTTCCTCCCATTCTTGGCCGACCGGCCAAATAGATTGCCGACCGGCCATCTGTTTTGGCCGATGGATCATTTTGTCGGCCGATGGCCTTTTCTCACGGCCGGTGGACTTTTAGCTGGGCCGGTGGTTCTCCCCCTTGTCCCCTGAGCTTTCCATGCTAAGTATTGGAGAATCCCACCACCCTCCAATACCCTCCAGTGATCAATTCTCACGAGGGCGCGCCCATTTGCTTATCGAGTTGTTGTGTATTTGCTTATCGAGTTGTATTTCACTCTCTTTAAGTCTTTGTGCTGTTTATCGAGTTGTACTTGCACCTGGTTGAAGCAGGATCCTTTGCTTATCGAGTTGTAATTGGTTCACTACCCGATTATTACGATGCAATGCTTCGTTTTCAAAATACAGTGTCAATTTGATTCACATTGTTATGTGATGCCTTGCGATGCGATGCATAGAGCGTGCAAATGCAACACCTTTTGAACAAATAGCTGTTTCATTTCCGTTATGTATTTCTAAAAAAAAAGAAGAAGAAAAATATGCGATTACAAAAAGAAATAGGACCTGCCTGAGGCAATGCAATGTGCTTAAACTCCTAATAAAAAGGAAAGTAAAGCAGGAGAATAACAGGGTAGCAGGGTATCAGAATGGATACCAGTAACCTCCCCTCGCGGTCATTGTACCTTTCGCGCCCTTGTTCGGGTCAATTGTGTGGTTTGGCACCTTCATCACTCAAGGCAATACAAGAAAATGCACTGTCAGAATGCAAGTGAACCTTCGAGTTGACCTCAGGCCATGACTTTTGTGAGCAATGCTCGGTACATACGAAGGACGCTCCTTCCCGTATCCTTTTATATCTTGTGAATTCCATAAATCATATCACTCATACTGTGTCGCAGTACGTTGCATTTCCGCATCATGTTCTACCATGTTCAAATTCAAGTTCCCTTTTATACACATTGCGTGCATGCGTGCATTGCTTTACTTATATGTGTTCAAGGTCCCTTTTTATACACATTGCGTGCATGCGTGCATTGCATTACTTATATGTGTTCAAGTTCCTTTTTATACACATTGCATGCATGCGTGCATTGCTTTACTTATATGTGTTCAAGTTCCTTTTTATACACATTGCGTGCATGCGTGCATTGCTTTACTTATATGTGTTCAAGTTCCTTTTTATACACATTGCGTGCATGCGTGCATTGCTTTACTTATATGTGTTCAAGTCCCTTTTATATACACATCGCGTGCATGCGTGCATTGCTTTACTTATATGTGTTCAAGTTCCTTTATATACACATTGCGTGCATGCGTGCATTGCTTTACTCACATGTGTTCAAGTTCTCTTTCCATACACATTGCTTGCATGCGTGCACTGCTTTACTCACATGTGTTCAATCCCACTATCTTGCTATACACATTGCATGCGTTGTCGCGCACTTTCGATTGCATTGTCACGCATGTTGCTAACGACATTGTACCTGTTAAGTTTGTTTTCTTTTCAGGCACGATATTGTATGTACGGTTCATTTGAGGCCGGTGCAACCGGACGAACCGGACAGGTATTGTATCCTCCATGTGAGATGTATTGAGAATTACATAATTCTCTTACATCCTTTCTGCATTGTAGTGTAGTTTGGTGTATGTTAGCTTAAAACTGTCGCATGTGTGCTTCGTTACAGCTTTCTTTGCATGATCATAAGTTATGCTTAGCTTCTTGCATTTTCGGTTGCATTTTGCCCCTGCCTTCGGGCGCATACCTTGTTTGTTTTGCATGTTTGTCCAAGTCTTCGGCCTTGTCAAAAATGGGTCGTCTCTGGGCTTTGACATTCACTCCCGTCATTGTTATGACTTTCGAGTTCTGTCAAAGAGGGGCAACTGTAGACACCCCATTTTTGACCATCCTCAAGACTTGGACGTCACCGTTTGAACACCCGGTGATCATCCATGTTTGTGTTCGTTTGGAGTTCCCGGAGGTCTCGGCTACGCGCCCTGCCTCAGGATCTCCGAACTCGACCGTTTTTTGTCTGGTTTTGCACCAAACACTTGTGTTTTGCCTTGGAAGGGTAAGGAATAGCTTATTAGCCATCCCCACACCCCACCGGCCCTCTCCCATCATCACCGGCCGCATATGTGTACCACCGGCAGTGTTTTCTTAAAAACAATGGCCGGTCGGCACTATATGTTGCCGACCGGCACTTTATTGTGCCGGTGACCTTTTTGGCTGGCTGGTGTGACCTCTTTGCACCCTACAAGCCTGGTGCATGCCAGCTGTGCCAGCTGGAATGCACCATCACATTCCCCCGTGCATAAGTGTGACCACTTTGCACCTTTGAACCCTCTAAGCTTCTAGAAGCTTGAACCTTTGGCCAAGCTTCTTGGAGAAGCTTGGCCAGCTGTCTTAGCTTCTCCAAGAAGCCTAGGCTCTTTTGCCCCCCTTGAACCTTTCTCTTTGCTTAGCCATTAAGTTATTTGGCTTTGTCTTGGCCTATATAAGCACCCCTCCTCTCCCATTCAAAGGGGTTAGCCATTCTTGAGCAAAAAACCAGAGCTTCTATATCTATATATCTGTATTATACTTTCTCTCTCTATATCTCTCTCTCTCTCTCTCATCCTTGTGTGTGTGTTTTAAGCCTAAATAGTGTGTTTTTACCTCACTTTTGCACCAATACACACACCATTACACCTTAGTTCGAGATTGAGGGACTTGGAGGGTTGTTTGTTGAGATTTGGGACTGGTTTTGATCAATAGAAGAGGGCTGTGCCACCTGTTCTTCAAGTGGTCTTCAAAGGTGAGCACTTTACTTTAGATTCCCCATTTTTGCAACAAGTTTTTACCTATCTTGCTTTGTGTTTTGAGCTTTGTGCATAACTGAAAAAAACCTTGTATTTTCATGCTTTAGAACTTTCATTAAGGGTGTTTTGGCATTGGGGGTCGAGATCCCCCTCTTAGGCCTCTTTTGGTGCCTTTCCCTTAAGCCTTGTTCACTTTGTTGTATTAGCCTTCTCACCACTGAAAATTTCAGTGGTGAAGGAGATGGTTTGAAGTCTTGTATAGGGGAGGGACACCCCTCTCCCTTCATTGCCTCATTTGCTTGTCTTTTGGTTCATAGAGGTAGCATGTATGCCTAGCTTTGTTTGGCTTCATTTCAGAGTTTATTTGGGGTTTACTTAGCATGTTTTACCTCTGTCCCATGTTGGTTTGTTAGCCCCTCTCATGCTTAATACACTTGCTTTGTATCCCCTCATTTTGCCTAGAAATGTGTCATGGCTTTTGGTCACCATGCTCTCATGTTTTGGCTTTACTTTGTGAAGTTCTTGGCCATATTTTGTCTTGTATAAGGTCTGTTAGCTACTGATTTGGACTTGTTTAACATGTTTGATATAGTTGCTTTTCATTTTGGGCTTGCAAGCCTTGAGTATTTTGGCCTCTAGCATGCTCACCTTAGTCCATCCTCTTGATTTGGCATCATTTAGGATCCTATTTCAGTCCATAAATCATGTGTGTATGCTTGCATATGTGACCTCTCTCATACTCTGAAGGTGTTCCCTTTTATGCCTAGAAATAGGCCTTATGCATGCTTGTATGTTTAAGGTATTTTGGGGCTGCCACATCAAAGGGTTTGGGTGTATTTTTGCATGCTAAAATTCTGTTTTTGCTTATCTAATACATGCCATGAATGGTCATCTTAGTGGGTAGTGGAATGCTCCACTTTGTGCCTTAGACTTGCGCCCTTTTGGTTTGCATGTTAGCATGAATCATTGTCCATCTTTTTGAGCACTTTTCGCCACTATTTTGGGAAGGTTGGAGGTCTGCCCCTCTTGGCTTGAGTCCACCATTGTGTGATTGTCTCATACTTGTTGCATGATTGATCCATAATATGTTGTTACATGCTAGTTCTATTGCATGATTTGTCCATGTTTGCCATGTGTTTGCATTTTGCATGCCCTAGCACTTTGCATTTCAATATCTAGTTTACATCACAATTGACATGTTTGCATCATAGCTTCTTATTGAACTTTTGAGCCATGTTTGCATAACATGCATTGCATTACTTGGTTTGGGGTGTCAAACCAAGTGTAAGGGTTGAGAGGAGTTCGTACCACAAGTGATGCAACTTGCCTCAACTCTTGGTCACTGAAGCCCTTGATCTTGACATGATAGGGACTTAGTTCTCATTTGTGTGTTGCATGCATATTGACATTGAAATGCAATCTTGGTTCCTTAGGCTATCATGCACCAAGATGCATAATTGATGGCCCAAGAACCAAAGGTCATGCTTCCTTGAGTCCCATACATGATGGGGAGCATTGGCCATGCTTACATATGCCTAAAATTCCATGCCATACACTGTCTGTCCTTGTTGCTGTCAAAAACTGTCTTCTGCAGGAACTTTCTGCCGACCGGCAGTATATAGTGCCGACCGGCCATTCATGTGTGGCCGATGAACTCATGAGTAGCCGATAGACATTCTGCATGGCCGGTGGCCATTTCATCCAGCCGATGATGATCCTCAGTGTGCAGGGAACATTTCCTGAGAATTTGGAAGTTTCCCAGAGAAGCAGGACAGTAAAAACAGAGGCAACAGTGGCATGGTACGGGTTTCCCGGGCAAGTCGGATCCAAGCATGCATCATTCGTGCATCCCGAGGCGGGGGCTGTGGCCTTTTCCTTTCTGCATTCAAATTGTTAATTAATTAGAAGTTGTGTAATAATTAATTAGCTAGGATAGTTGATTCATTATTCGGACTGTATTATTCTTTTGGTCCCTCCAAGCGAGGGCAAATTTGCAATAAGTGTGGGTGAGTGTGTGCATGTCTTCCAACCCCCACTTCTTTCTCCCTTTTATTTACCTGCTTATGATGGTAGATTAGGGCATATTTAAATTAGCATACATTATGCTATGCATGCGTGCATTCATACATTTGTCTTACATGCACCGGGCTCGGCGCATCGTACTAACTGCATCGTATTTTCAATTCCGAATTGAATACATGCTACCCATGTATTTCACATGCCATGTTTAGGATAGCCGAGCCTGTCTAGATTGCATCTTTGCCTGTGTTGCATTAGCCACTTAACATGAACTAGGATCATGCATTTGATTATTAACTGGTTTCTGTTTTGGCTTGGAGTACTAGGTGAGCTGTTATGCTTTAGCATACCGCATGCGTGTGAGTGTTGCCATAATAGCATGATTACCATGAGGCTAGCTGCTTATGTGATATAACTGCTTGAATGTCTGTAGATGGAGGTCGAATTGCTTAAATTGGGATAATGCATTAAAATTGTGAGTTTTAAGCCCACTAGATAGTGGCAAAACCATGTTTTCTAAGCCCACCCGAGGGTGGCAAAATCTGCATTTTAAGCCTACTTACGAGTAGCACCAACAAACCATTTTCAAAAAACAAACATGAAATGTTTTGTTCCAATTTAGGCGATTTGGTCTATACTTGTTTGCTGTGCGCATAACATAATAATTCTAGGCTAATAACTGGAATAAGAACACATAACGTTTTCAAAATTGGATGTCACGGTTAGTAGAGGCCGATCTTCGGATCGGGCGAGAGGGGGTGCTCATAGCTGACCTTCCCCAATCGTACCCAAGTTCCCGAGCCGAGGCAACTTTGGTGATGACGGACACGTGGCCTTTGGCACCGAGTCAGGGTTTCCTAAATTCCCCCCATTAAAAAATATTTAGGTGGCGACTCTGTATCTGGCAAAGCAGTCCATGTTTGGCACTTCTTTTCAAAAATCTGTTTCTCAAAACGATTTGCCAGGGTTGGACTCTTTGGTTCAAGATTAAGAACCGTGACATTTGAGTCCTGAACTGTAGTAGACGCACAAGCGAACCGGAACGGGGGGAGGGGGGGCTCGCACTCCCCCCCGGGAGCGTTCGGGGACGTCTACAATAATCAAATAATATTTAATTATCAACCAATCCTCTTCTTGACATATCAATAGACTTATAAAGTAGGTCTAACTTTTCTGCTTGAATAACTATTATTTTCTTTTTGTTTGTAAAAAAGATTTTGTTGCAGTTTAATTTTGTAATATGATAGGTCTTTTTTTTTTTTTTTTTCTTCTTCTTCTTCTTCTTCTCTTTTGTTGGGCTGTATTTGGATTTAGAATATGAAGGGAATTTGTTGAGTGAAAGGAAAAGGGAACATTAAAAAGTTAACCCTTTTTATTTTATGACTTTTTTTTTTTGCTTTTAGTGAACTGGATTTGGAGTTAACCCTTTTGTTGCAGTTAACCTTTTTTTTTTTTTGCTGTATTTGGATTTTTTTCTTCTTCTTCTTCTTCTTCTTCTCTTTTCTTTTGGTTTTTTATTGAACTGCTATTTTAAAAAGTTTAGGCTTCTCCGTCTCGAAAAAAAAATTGTACTTTATTTAGTTTTTTTAATTTTGTTTATGAAATTTTTGTTTTAAAAAAAAATATTTACATGTTAGATGTTTATGAAGACATTTGAAAAAACTTAAACTTATTTTAAAAATTTGTGTTAATAATTTTTTTTATGATTTTTATGAGAGTATTAGTAGGAGTGTCATGAAAATTTAATATCAAAGAGAGAGAGATAGAGAGAGAAAACAAAATTAAGGTTTGTGCCTTCAAATTTGTAGACACTAGGAGTGTCATGAAAATTTACCCCCACCAATTATCCCACAAAATGAAATTAAAATAGAAATATAATATCATGAATACAAATAAACACAAAATCACAACAATGCTGCATTGCATAACAACAATATATTGTACAAGTTCACATTAGAAGCATACAAAACTTAATGCACCATCTATTCTAATAGAACATGGAAAATGATAGGGAGAGGAAAACAAATGCATTTTGACAGATAAAACAGAATTTGTTAACTGGAGAAACAATCTCAAAGCCAAGTGGTTGGTCCAATTAGGGGACTAATAAAGTTACGATAGACGAACTGCTGCCTTCAACAGCACATAAAACAGAACAGGTAGCTCAGTCAAAAGCTTCCCTTAACTGGGGCTCCTCAAATACTGATCTTCTATGTAAAGAATTTCAATCTCCATCAGGAAAGACGAAAGAGTTGCCTTTCAATTTCTAGAAGTCTAGTCAAAATGATGACTCTGGTAATGAATAAGGGGTTGACAGAAAACTAAACTTGGGAGCAGGACAAACAAGCTCAAAGCCAAGTGATTGGTCCAGTTGGGGGACTAATAAAGTTCAGACAAACGAACTACAGCCTTTAACAACACATAAAACAGAACAGGTAGCTCGGTGAAAAGCTTCCCTTAACTGGGGCTCGTCAAATAGTGATCCTCTACGTAAAGAATTTCAATCTCCATCAAGAAAAAAGAAAGAGTCGCCTTCAAATTCTTGGAAGTCCAGTGAAAATGATGACTCTGGTAAGGAATGAGAGGTTGACAAAAAACTAAACTTGGGGGCTGGACAAACAAGCTCAAAGCCAAGTGGTTGGTCCAGTTGGGGGACTAAGTTTAAAACCCAATTGGTTTTACTTGATTTGCTTGTCAAAATAACTATTTACAATTAATTATACCCAAACAGATTGTCTTCTGCACCTTTTTAAAGAAATTGACGATTCTCTTAGTATAGAACAGCAATCAACGCAAGGCCAAAAATGTAAGAAATTAGACTTGTAACCAGTTCTAATGACGCTGATTTGATATTTTTCAAATTTATACCCAAAGAGAACAACACTTCCGAAATTACTGTTTAACACCAGTTTTCTGGACAGATTTGAATGCACCAGTTAATATAGCTTTTGACTCCCAGAAATTATGAGAAAATTCTGATATGCAATTCAATATGTAATTAATCAACTGTAAAAATTTCAGTTCAAAATTCATCCTTTTGATAAGGTTTCTTCATTTTTAAAGATTGTGGTTATGTGTAGAATTTCATATTCATAGATTGTACCCTCAACTTTATGTACCCATCTGATATTCCTCAAATTACATAAAATACACATGATATTCACAAACATTGGTGGCCAAGTACTCCTACCTAACCCATGTTTCACTCACAAGATCCACCATTATAAGCAAAAACACTCATGGAATATAACCCATGCCATGTACTTGTTCTTCATACATCCACTATACCCATTACACTATTTCACACCAACTATTAACCTGATAGATATTCAAGCCACCTAATCAGTTAAGCTTTCATTCCATCATCTTCCAATGAATGCACAGAAACATAAATACAAAATAACTATATTCATAGAATATTGGTTTTAACCTTGGAGATAGAGTTATTAAAGCACCAAACTAGTTGTTTAATTTTCACCAAAAGCTACTCCTATCTCCTCTTCATGGCTGCTAATTGAATAATATGAGAGTTTAGGGTTACCCACACACTTTAAAAAATTTGACTCCCTTATCATTTTGCTTTTATTTATTTATTTATTTTGTTATTATTAAATCTTATCTCTAAATTAGAGATTTCCACCATAAATTTATTTTAGGTTTAAAAATTAATTAAAAGACCTTCCAAATATTTAATTTGCACTTTAGGATTGACCACAAAAATATTTGAGATTGTAATATTATTATTATTTAATTATTTACTTAATTTTTATATTCGGGTTCTCACAGAACAAGTAGCTCAGTCAAAATTTTCCCTCAACAAGGGCTCCTCAAATAGTGACCTCTACGTAAAGAATTTCAATCTCCATCAGGAAAAAAGAAAGAGTCACCTTCCAATTCCTGAAAGTCCAGTGAAAATGATGACTCTGGTAAGGAATTGGGGGTTGACAGAAAACTAAACTTGGGGGCAGGACAAACAAGCTCAAAGCCAAGTGGTTGGTCCAGTTGGGGGATTAATAAATTTCCAAAAAACTGTTCTTGGAAATTTGAAAACCAAGTAAGTTTTGGATTTAAAATTTATAACAATTATTTTAATATATACATTTTCATTCCAACAATATTTTCATACACTAGTCTTCCAATACTATTGGGTTAAGTGGTTGTCCGTGAGATTTGCAAATTTATTACGAGTGATTTCCAGAAAAAATCAAAATAACAATTAATCTTCCATACCTATGGGGTTAAGTGGGCGTGCGTGGGATTTACAAATTTGTTACGATTGATCTGCGGATGGGTACGTTACAACCAATGTTCAGTTGATATTGTAAATGTTTCCCAAAATATTGCAAATTGAATATTCAAAAGTTGATTTTAAAATAATTCCAAATGACAACAAAAATTCAAATAGTCATACTTTTCAATGAAATATAAATAATTGGTCGTAACAACGAATGATGCATGGCTAAGTGAAACACAACATTGCCTACATAAGCTTCTTTTTTTCACACATTGAGTAGTCAAATCGTGGAGAGACTTGTCAGTATATGCAGATGGATTGTCAAGTCATGTGACTTGGTGCACAGGTTTTGGTTTTCTCGATTTTTTTTATTACAGTGACAACTCATCTCTTATTGATAGATGTGGGATTCTCAATTCAGAAAGTCACATAGCAACAGTGAATTCACTGATTTACCTTACAGTGAACATGCCCTTATTTTGTCGGTATATGTAGATGGATTGTCAAGTCATGTGACTTGGTGCACAGGCATTGCTTTTCTCTGTTTTTTGATTACAGTGACAACTCATCTCTTATTGATATATGTGGGATTGTCAATTCAGAAAGTCACATGGCAACAGTGAATTCACTGATTTACCTTACAGTGAGCATGCCCTTATTTTGTCGGTATATGCAGATGGATTGTCAAGTCACGAGACTTGGTACACAGTATTTGCTTTTCTCTATTTTTCATTCTAGTGACAACTCATACCTTGTTCGTATATGTGGGATTGTCATGCAGAGGCATATATTTTCTATGGTTATTCCTTCAATGTCTTTCTAAAGCCGTTCATAACCAACTATATAAACGACTAAAGGTGAAGACACAACCTTACAACTCATTTCGCCCTACAAAATTATCATTCATTTGTTTAAAAAATTAGCATGGCTACACGATTCATGGAAGGAAGTGCAAATCGCAGAGGTGGTAGGAATTTGCAAAGGGGTGACAGTTCACGACGAAGAAGGGGAAGGGGACGTGGCGATGCTGAAGACGAAACAACAATACCTGTTTTAGATTATGCTTGTGGTGATCGTGATAGGTTTGGGAAGCGACATTTTTTGATGCCCAAGTATTATCGAGTTCAAGGAGGTTCATGTATGGAGCTATCTGACAATCAAATAGGATATGGTTTATCTGACACTGCTCGTCTCAAGTGGCCCGCACTATTTATAGAGCGGGTACAGCTGGAAACCTTAAGTCGGAAAAATCAACTTAAGGTGCCAAAAGCACGTTCTGTTGAGATCAAAAAAGAAGATCCTAATAATGTTGATCGACTATGTGAAAGACTACAACGTGAGATTTCTCAAATGCGCCGTAGGTTAGTCCGTGATATGTAACTATAGATAGTTAAGAAGGATGCCCAGAAGAACAGAACAGAACCAAATGTTGCGGCTATCAAGGGTATCATGGAGGATCCTGAACTTGTCTCTGACCCTGAGCTTTCGGATTATTCAGACTCTGAGATTGCCGATTTAAGCGCGAATTAGGTGTTTATGTCTATACTTCGGCAATATTAGGTCATGCATTAATATGTAATGTCTGTGTTAGACTAAGTGTTTCCGTAATGAGTTTGTCAAATTGTCTGCCTAATATTTGTCTATCTAATTGTTATGTTTATATATTGTGTGTTCAGTTTAGGGTGTCCAAGATGTATGTATTGTGTGTTTAGTTCATGGTGTTCAGAATGTATTTTTGTGGGAGACTTATGTCTGTACTGCCTATGTAATTGAAAACTGTTACATTTGCAACTACAGTTATGTTGTTTTCATGCCTGTATGAGTATTTAGTAAATTAATAACTTCGTATATTATGTATTAAGTTTTATTACAAAAATGTTAACAAAATTTATTTTAGGGGAAATACACATTCTCTTAACTTGTTCATCTTCTCAATCGTGATAATCCAAAAATATAACCATTATTCATTGAATATAACAAATAACGTTCTCATTCTTACAAAAAATACACTACCAATTGAATAAAACAAATAACATTTCCATTCATTCATTCATTCATTGCACAACATCGGTCTTATGAAATAAGCGTAACCAATTGAATTACAATAACGTCAGCTCCAACCCAATATTTACATTACATAAGTTCATGTTCGTAATCAGAATTCAAATTACATACAAGTTACATTACATAGCAAAAAACGGAAAAAGTACCATTCGTATGTAAAAAATACATCACCAAAATTTGAGGTCTTTCTTTTCTTCCTTCTTGCTGCAGCTCTCGCGGTGGCCTTCGTCTTCTTGGCCTCCTCCGCGGTGCTCTTCGCGCCTCACCCTTCGTCGTTCTTCGTCGAAGTGCACAGTGTATGGGTGTGCTTCAGACTGTAGAGCATGTATATCACCTTTTAACCTAAAATAAAGATGAAAGGAAAAAAAAAAAAAAAATTAATGAAAACGGTTAGAAAACGGTTTTACTAAACCGGTTTTCTGAATTATATTATCACATTCTAATCCAAAACAAAGACAAAAGAAAAATATATATATATATATATTTAAATGAAAACGGCTTTAGTAAAGTCAAAACAAATTTTTGAATAACACCTTCTGACTCAAAACAAAGACAAAAGAAAAAAAAAATTTTTTGCATGAAAACGGCTTTAGTAAAGTCAAAAGAAATTTATGAATTACATTATCACCTTCTAGCCCAAAACAAAGACAAAAGAAAAAACAAAAAAAATTTACATGAAAACGGCTTTAGTTTCAAAAAAAATTTCTGAATTACGCCTTCTAACCCAAAACAAAGACAAAAGAAAAAAAAAAAATTTAACATAAGAACGGCTTTAGTAAAGCCAAAAAAAATTTCTGAATTACATTATCACCAAAAAAAAAAATACATGAACAGTAAAAGCGTGGTTATCATCCACGCTTTCTTTGGTGAACAGTAAAAGCGTGGTTCACAACCACGCTTTCAGAAGAAATTTTTTTTTAGTTAAAAGCGTGGTTCACAATCACATTTTCAGGAAAAAAATTTTTTTTACTTAAAAACGTGGTTCCTGATTACGCTTTATTTATAAACTAAATTTAACTAAAAACGTAATTTGTAATCACGCTTTCTTAATTAAACGCATGGTTTAGAAATAAGCTTTTATGATTTTGCAAAATTTCCGCGCGGTAGGCACAAAAAGGTTGAAAACGTGGTTCATAACCACGTTTTAGCTTAATTTGAGAATTTCGTCTAAATTAGGCCTAGTTTGGAAATTAATTTGCTAATTTGACTTAATTTGGGAAAATGCCCATATTTGGACACTTATATTTTTAATAAGAGTGTTAGATTTATGAAATTATTCAATGAATTAAGAAATTGAATTTTTTTGAGTCAATTGCGTGAATGAGACTGGATAGTTCAATTTATTAGATCAGTAAAGTAGATTGATTTAACAACTAAAGTGGCATGAATTTAACTCATTTGTCTTAAAAACACTTGACAATTAAACATAATTTGAAAATAAATTGTTTATTTCCTTAAACACTATATGATATAATTACGATTATGTGATTTATTTATTTATTAATTATTATTTTATAAATGATCTATACACATCAATTTAAAAAATAAAAAATATATATTATTAAAATAAGACCCCCTAATAATCTCATGAGCAAATTAGACTATCCATTCCATTGATTTGGACAAAAGAGAATCTAGTCCTCCTAAGAATTAAAGTGTGTTACGGTGTTAGGTCACATGGATGTAAAATTATGGCATAATCAGCACAATTCTTTTTTGAAGGTATGTTCCATGACAATTTTGTAATGTCATACCCAACCCAATTTATAGAGCCTGAACTTGTTAAAATTGAATTTCTCAAATTTCTGATGAAATTGATTTATTATTTGACTAATTTAGACTCATTTTAATAATTTAAATCAATCATTTTATACAATTAATTAAAAAAATAATACATAAAAAAATAGTTGATCCAATATCATTGTCATACTATTAAACTATTTTGGATAAACTACAAATACACCCCCTGAGGTTTGATTAAAATACGAATCGTCTCCTGTGATTCTAGAAATTACATTTCATCTCTTGAAATTTCTAATTTCATAACAAATCGTCCCTTCTATTAATAAATCATCAAGTCAATTAATAATTTTTAATGATGTTAGAAATATGTTTCAATTAATAATTTAAGTAATTTTATTATTATATAATAGAGCAATTATGAATTTCATTTTTTTTAGTTAATTATGTTAAATAAAAAATTCTAATAAGGGGGTATTTGCAATTTTTAAACCACAAGGAGCAATCTGTACTTTGAGCAAACCCTAGAGGGTGTATTTGTAATTTACCCAACCATTTTTATTTATATGGGTTACATATTTTTAAGAATAAATAATTTATGTGTTATAATATATATGTGATTTAATCATATAATTACTTATAATTTAATTTCTTACATTCATATTTTTTTCAACTAGTAATTTTAGATGAATAGTTTAAATAATTTATATGAATATTAATTAATCGCACAATACGCCCAACTTCGTCCATAAAATTGAAATCTTCAACTGTATAACAAAACCAAATTCCAATTTTATATGTTCATCTCCATTCAACAACAACTATGCTCGGGACCTCCAGTATCCCCACTGGCATTTCATTGGCCAGTTTTTTTTTTTTTTTTTTTCAATCACCCACCCCCACGTGAGGCTGGGGTCACTGGGGGTGGAGAAGTACAGGGGGTCTGGGGCATTAATCATTCAACAAATGACCCACTTCAATTCTTCATCATCCATACGCGGCCCACATAGCCTCCACTGGGTCCCACATATGTATGGCTATCTGGCAACTCTCTTTTCGCGGTTGACTCTTTCTGCAAATATTTACATACTCACATACAGAAAATTATGCAATCACCTTAAGGAGAAAAAAGGCAAGAAAGGCAGCATGTTGATTAAACTTGACTTGGATAAAGCTTATGACCGATTGGAGTGGAGTTTCATCCGTACCATCATGCGATCCTTCAATTTCCCTTTGAGGTGGATAGAACTTATCATGTCCTGTGTTTCCTCGAGTTCGCTTTTAGTGTTGTTTAATGGTGAGAAAAGTGAAGAATTTTTTCCATCTCGAGGCATACAGCAAGGTGACTCCATCTCTCCATATCTCTTTATCCTTTGCCTGGAATACCTCTCAACTCGTATCACCGAAGCATGTCAAAATCACGAGTTGTCTCCTATCCGTGTGTCTAGGGAGGGCCCCCTTTTATCACATCTATTTTTTGCTGATGATCTCATCTTACTTGGAGAAGCTTTGGAACCCAATTGTCTTATCATCTCGTCTATTTTGTAAGACTTTTGTTCCTTATCTGACCAAAACATCAGTTTTAACAAGTCCAAAGTGTTTTTTTCGGCCAATGTACATGAAGACTTGCAACAGCACCTTTCTCATACCTTAGGTATTCCTACCACTTGAAACCTTGGTAAGTATTTGGGTTGCCCGATCCACCACTCCCGGCCTAATAGAGAGTCCTTCCAATTTGTGATTGACAAGGTTCAATGTAAGCTCGCAGGATGGAAAAGTAAAATGCTATCTTTTGCGGGTCAATCTACGCTCATCAAATCGGTTAATACGGCTATTCTTGCGTACATAATGCAATGTAATTTTATTCCCAAATCTGTTGCCAATACCATTGATAAACTCAATCGTGATTTTTTATGGGGTTCCTCGGTGGAACGCCAGGCTGTACATGGGGTAGCATGGGGCACGGTCACCAAACCAAAAACTTTTGGAGGGTTAGGTATTAGGTAAACCAGCTTAATAAACAAAGTGTCAATGGCTAAGTTGAATTGGCGTATGATTCATGATGACAACACGTTGTGGTCTAAAACCCTTAAGTCTAAATACGGCATGTGGAGGGTGATAGAAATAGGACATCACCTGTTTGGAGGAGTATGAGGAAGGGTCTTATCCTTGAAAAAAGTTCTAAAATGCTTGTGAAAAGTGGTTTAAACACTTGCTTTTGGTTAGACGATTGGGCTAAGTGTGGACCAATTAGGAATTGCATTGAGGGCTCGTTAAATTCTAACGAATCCTCCTTGCTTGTCAGGGACTGTTGGGTGAATAATCACTGGGATTTTTCAGCCCTTTCTTTCATTCTTCCTCCTCACATTGTTGGGTCCATTAAGAGCTTATCTCCCTCTTGGTTTGAGTCGGAATTAGACATTAGAGTTTGGAAACACTCCACCGATGGGAACTTCAAAAGCAGCTCTGCTTATTTTTTAACCCACGATTTTCAGGCATCGCCGCCTCTTCCTAAATGGTCTTGGCTGTGGGCAGTCCCGGCCTCCCCGAGAGTCCTTCATTTCCTTTGGCGTGCTCTTCATCAAAAGCTCAACACCAAAACTCAACTTTTCCATAGGCACATTGTACAGGATGACCTTTGCCCTTTGTGTAAACAATTCCTCGAGACCACTATCCACATCCTTAGGGACTGTCCTTTTGCAGCCCAATGTTGGTCTCATATTGGTATTCCCCCAACGGCACTCCTTTCTTTCTCCTCTGATCTTCCCTCTTGGATCAAACTAAACTGTCAAGCTAAATTTGTTCACCCATCTTCTGTACATTGGGCCATAATCTTCCCCTTTGTGTGTTGGGAAATTTGGCTGCACCGTAATGCTTTTTGTTTCCAAACCAACCCATTCCCTTTCAGTGCAACATTGGTGATGGCTCGAGCTCTTGAATGGAAAAAAATCTTCTATCCAAAGTTGTACACACTGTCTCAATCGGATGGAAGCCTCCTTGGGAAGGTCGGTTCAAGTTAAATATTGATGGAGCTTCAAAGGCATCCCTTAACCGAGCAGGAGGAGATGGCATTATTCGTGATAGTTTGGGCAGGTGGCTAGCAGGATTCATGAGGAATACAGGCACAGCTTCAGCATTAGAGGCTAAGTTATGGGCTCTTCGAGATAGATTGATATTAGCGGCATGCTTACATTTATTGGAAATTCATGTTGAATCAGATGCAAAAGAAATGATCAATTTACTACTACATGAACCATCTAGTCGGCACCATTATAGTAATCTCCTATGTGATTGTAGGTATCTCATGAAGCAGCTGAGAATCTTGACGGTTGAGCATATCTTTCGGGAAGCCAACAAGTGTGCAGACATTTTAGCAAATTAAGGCAGTTATGCCATAGATAGTTTCGTTGTTTTTAATTCTGCTCCTCCTTATCTATCTAAACAGTTGCTTGATGATGGTGTAGGGGCTTCATACCCTAGGACTGGTGATGTTACTCTCTTAATTTATGCTATCTCTATTTCACAAAAAAAAAAAAAAAACAAACAAACAAACAGTGAATCAATTTGAAACAAATTATTTTTTAATAACTTAAGCCTCGTTTGGGAACGGGCTTTTTTAGTAAATTTTTGACTTTTTAACTAAAATATGATGTAAAAAAACTAGTATGTTTGGGATAACTTTTTGATTTTTTACGAAAAGATGTGCAAAAAGTACAGAGAAAAGAGAATCTTTGACTTTTTGGTATAGGTTGTTGGTTTATTGATTTTTTTAGTAATTTTTTGACTTTTTAGGTAAAAAAATCACTTGCCAAACAAGACCTTAGTCGCGGTTTGACAATTCAAGTTGGAACTACCATAGACACATATAACAAAACACGCTACAAAAGCACATAAGAATAAAATTAAATCATGTGAGCGCTGAACCATGTATGGTTGAATGTAAAATTATCAAAGTGTCCACCAAAGCAGATCAACCAATACACAGCTATATAGGCAAAGGATGACTAGGGCACACAAGTTCATAAAAAAAGGTGACGAAGCAAGCGACGAAGAAGAAGAACAGAAGAGGAGGATAGACGAGGTCGATCGGACCACAGATCCAGGCCAACATCGCTTCCATAACGTTGTAAGCATCGTCTAGTCGTGTCATCCAAGCCTGTTTGCATCTCTGGTATGCATAAATCGATTTCTTTTGGGATATTTCTCTTTTTGTTATTGTTTGTACTTGTATGGAATTGTGTAAGATCACGAGCTCAATTCCAATGTAAAGAAGTTTAATACCATTTGTGATAGTAGTTTATTTCTCCCCATTATGTGAATTATATGTAGTTAGTAGTAATTGTTAGGTTTGGACTTGGTATATTAATTGTGTTAGGTTTTGTTAATTTTCTAACTATTGTGAGCTAGTAATCTGTATGATGATATAAAGGGTCTTTTGGGAAGTGGGTTATAATCCGCTTATCAGATTATAACCCACTTTCCTCTTTCACAAAAAGCTGATTATAATCAGCTTTTAACCAAAAAACTGATTATAACCATTTCCAAAATAGCCCTAAATATTCATCATGTTTGTAATTACTGTCTTATCAATTGACAAAATAAATAAATAAATAAATCACCTCCAAAATTGATGTGTTTGTAAGATTTTCATATATTTTAGTTAATTATACACATTACATTATACACATTACTATAAACATTAAATTGCAAATTAGTTTGTTTGAGCTAATATTTGATTGTTTGAAATTAGGTAAAAATTTCACAAAAAAGAAAAAAAAAAAAAAAAAAGGAGTAAAATCAGAGAAGTGAGAGTATATAAGAAACCCATTTATCTTATAATTATCATTTTGTATCTCTCTAAAAGTAGGGAGATTGAGAGAGGAAATAAATCAACAATTACTACTTTTTAGTAATATCAATGCTAGAAATAAAAAAAAATTGACACTTATAAAAGTTATTTTAGTAATACAATATATAATAACTTTTTTTTTTTTCTCTATGTAATTTAACCAAATAAAATGTGAGAAAAATTATTTTCTTTTATCTCATTTTCTCTCATATTTATCTAAACAAAAACATTTTTTTTATCTTCTTTTATGAAATCATTTTTTTTTTCAATGTTCCCAGACATAGTATGCTGGTGGAAGCACAACGTAATACCCAATTATGATTTGCATGACTTTTTGATGTGTTTGCGGACTGAAAGGGCCTTCGCAGGAATTAGCAGATTTTTAAAGCAAAAAGTAGGTAGGAAGAACAAGAACATGAGAAGTTATTTGGTAAAAAGAATAGAGTCTATTGATTTCGGTTGATGACGAGAAACAATAGAAAAACTTGATAATTGATGATTATTTAAGGACAGAGACACGTGGTGCTCTTAAAGAATTTAATAATTTTCTCAAGAATATAGTCATATATATATTAGAGAAATTATAATAAGTGTAGGAGTACTTTATTAAAATAATTATATATTCATAAAAAAATTTATGAGTTTAAATATTTAAATTTGTAAAATTTACTACTTATGTGTTTTTTTCTTTCTTTCTAAACATACACTGATTTGATATTTTCACTATTTTTTTTCTTTAGTTTTTTTTGATTGATTTTGATGGCCACGATGATGATAATGTGATGATACATGTTGTCATTTTGAAGGAAAATTATACTATAGTTTTAGGGCAAATTCATGTGGCATTTCAAGATAATTTTTTATCAGTTTTATATTTGTATTGATATTTGAGAGATAAATATATAAAGTGCCCTGCTAATGACAGCTAAAATTTGTTAATAAACACTAAAAAAATGTCAAAATATTTGCAATTTTAATATACTTTTTACATATTTTAAAATATTTTTACACACTAATGATAATGGTAAGAAGTATTATTTTAGCATTTTCCATATGGCATGATGTAAATGACTTGGAATATTGCTGGAGGACCACCAAATACCCACTCATTTTGAAGCCCTTACAAACAAACACTCAGGCAAGCATATCATCACCTTTTGGAGTCAGCAATCAACTTGTAACTAAAATACGAGTGGTTTGAAATTGACGGTGACTTTGGAGTCAATGCAATTGAAAAGCATGTGGAGCCATTGAAGTCTTCTTTTTTTAACCACACCAAATAATTTTAAAGCCTAATTCTATGCTATACGCTCTACGCAAGAAATTTTGTGTTTTGATTATCAATTACATTTTACATTCCAATAAACAAATAAAAAATAAAAATTTTGGTGGTCAAATTTGATTGTGCTATGTTATTAGAGACTGAACTAGAATGTTCACTTGGGCCCAACGTATGAGTTTTCTTCTGATATATTTTCTTTTGTAACAGTACAAATTGAAAGGCCTAATTAATGTATAGATTTTATCATGTTGTGTAGTATTATTATTATTTGATATTTTTTATTTTAATGTTTTTTCTCGGGTCTAAAACTTATTATGTTCTTGATTATAATTATATAATTATGTTAAATTATGATATTCACGTGCTTTCAAAAAAATAACATAATTTTATAAATTAAAAAAAATTAAATTCTTATTATAATTGATATTAATAAAATATGTCACTACAATCATTTTTTTCACACTTTTCTGCCCGCCTTGACAAAACAAAATGCAAGTCCCAAAAAACCCAAATGTAGACCATAGTTACAATTGGGCCGATCCATTTTGTGAAATAACAAAAATGACTTTAACGTTGTCCCAATATAGTGGGGGTCTAGTTTCTTTAACATTTGAAACCAAATATAGCCCAAACAAAGTTATTGGACTTACCCGATGGATCACATGGTTGGTTCACTTGTGGCTGAAGACACATCTTGTTGGGTGATTGGTCTATCATTGATCCCATAAAATACAGTAAGTCTCACAATTTTAATATAATTATATTGATTAATTTTTAAAAATGTTAAATGGATAGAAATAAATGCAAATTGTGTGAAAATACAAAAATAAATAACGTAAAATATATATTTTTATGTAAAAGAAATGATAATACCATTTTTTCCATTCATATAACTAACAAATTATTGATGAAAAGATGATTAGGCGTATATGAATTAATATCTAAAGAGAGATCAATATAATTATGTTAAAATTATGGGACTTACTATATTTTCTTCAAATCTCGGAGGAGTTCAGTGTAATATACCCAAATTAGTAATGTTTGGTGTTAATGAGAGGAATAGAGATACAATCACAATACATTTATACAGCCATACACACTATATTTAAATTATAGATTTGGATAGCAATTAAATATATATATATATATATAGAAAGAAAGGAAAAGGGTGACTGAACAATATTAAAGTCCAATTGGGCCAATCCATTTACCTTTTGATTAATGACAAGTTACGGGTGTGTTTGATTTGTATTTTGAAACATGTTTTTAGAAGAAAATTTCTAAAAACATGTTTGGTTACTAATTTTTCAAAAAAATTTCAAAATTACTTCCCTCTCTATTACACATTAATCAATCACTTTTTCTCTCTCTTCTGTTCTCCTCAATCACTTTTTCTCTCACACATATCTACTCAATTACAACAAAATATCAAATCATCTCAAATTCTCAAACTCCAAAACTATTTTCAAAATATATAACCAAACAAACCAAAAAAATTTCTAAACTCTCTCTCTCTAAATTTTTTTTAAAAAATTTATCTCAAAATACAAACCAAACACACCCTACATTTTTATCTCCTAACTAATAGTGAGTGAGTTATTCACTCAAAAAAAATGTTGAGGGAGCATGTTTCACCTTTAAAATTTTTCACTACATGATTGATTTAGAGGTCTACATTAAATAATATGACAAACACATTTAAAAAAAAAAAATTATGCTTAATTCTTCATGTGCAAAATATAAAGAAAAAATGTATAAATTAGTCACTTAGTGAGGTAGATTTATTTTAGTTATTTATCTTCTTGTTTTAATACAACTTTGAAGTAATTCTCATGTAATGTGGGCATTTTTCAATTTTTCTAGAGGGAAGTGAAAGGGAGGAAGGTCCACCACACCACACCCTCCCTCCGCTTTGGACTTGATTTGGCTTGAATAATTTTTTTTAAGGTGGTTTTATTTACTTACACAAGTTTTAATTCAATTAATTTGGTTTTGAAAAAAATGATACATGCCAATGTATAACTGGGGCTCATTTGGTATTGTTTTTTTTAAAATTTTTTATATGAAAGCTAATAATCATATAGTAGAATTCAGAAGCATTTTTTTTTCCCAATTTTTATATAATTAATTTTTTCTACCTTATTTAAATTATTTTTGTCTAATAAAATATAAACATAAATTCTATCAAATCATCTCACACATACTCCTAAAATATAACTAAAAAATATAAGGGGTACTACATGTAGGTGGGAGTAGGGAAAAAAAATTACAAATACATGGGAATGCAAGTGTGTCTGTAGTGGGATGTAAATGAAACATTGTGAGGATGCAAATGTCGCTTGCACCCTTTTATGTATTGGTAATTTTTTTTTCTAACTCTTATCTATATGTAGTTCTCCCAAAAATAAACAACTCATAGAAGTGGTCACAAAACAATCCTATACAGAGTAGGTACTTTGGGATGTTGATTGCCTTAAGGGACATCAGCTTGCTGGGACCTTTTATGTGGGCTGATATCGGTTCAATTTTGATTATTTGAATTGTTCATATTATAAGATTTATCGAGTAGAATATTTATGAAAAAAATTAAGTTAATCATATATTTGTAATCACATAATCAAGGCCTAAAAAATCAATAGTCTATTATCAAAATAATACTTAAAAAAATAAATGTGATATTATTATATAGTTATAAATAGGGATTTTTGGTGAAACCACCCTTTTGGGCCTTTTTATTAGGGTAAAGGATAACCCAATCAATTTTCTTTTAAAAAACCCCTGACTAGGAAATGCCTACCTCAATAAGGACATTTTATAATTTCTATTTTTTTTTTATCACAATATTGCCCTTATATATATATATATAGTATTATACGTTTGAAAATTTTGAAATTCTGAGCTACAAATCTCGTAGCCGATGAAGACGATGAAGACGATCTCCAAATCGATCATACTTCACAAAATCGATGAAGACGATCTCCAAATCTGAAGATCTCGCAGCCAAACATCTCTCACTTGTTCAACAATAGACGATCTCGCAGCCGAACATCTCTCACTTGGTGGCTGATGATCAACACTCTCAATTAAACGAGAGTTTCATTGAGATTTGTGATTGTTGATTCGAGTTGTAGATGTTTTTCTTCTCAATTAGGCATGTTGATTTGCTAATTAATTTTTTTTGTTTTTGTTTTTGTTTTTGTTTTTGTTTTTGTTTTTATTTATTTTTCTTGTGTTTGATCTGATTTCGTTTGACAGAATCAGAGTAAAATTTTACTCTGGTTCTATTGCTGTGTCTTTTGTTTCAGAGAATGAGAGTAAAATTTTACTCTGGTTCGATTGTTCTGTCTTTTGTTTCAGAGAATGAGAGTAAAATTTTACTCTGGTTCTATTGCTCTGTTTACAATGAGAGTAAAATTTTACTCTGGTGTTAGAATGACAGTACAATTTTGATTATTGAGAAGATATGGGAGATATGTTTTTTTAGCTTATGCGTTTTAGTTATCAATTTTTAACTAGCAATAAAGTTGCACCAAACAAGTTCACTGTCTGCAAAAATTTTACTTTTGTACAGAGTAACATTTTACTTTTATATTCAAAGTCTACTTGTTTTTCAGAGTAAAATTTTACTTTTATACAGAGTTAAATTTTACTTTTATACAGAGTAAAATTTTACTTTTAAATTCAGGGCGTAACATTCTACTCTTAGATTCAGAGTAAAATTTTACTCTTATACAGAGTAAAATTTTACTTTTATGCAGAATAAAATTTTACTTTTAGATTCCTTTTGTAACATTTTACTCCTATATCAGAGTAAAATTTTACTTTTATGCAGAGTAAAATTTTACTTTTAGATTCATGTTTCAAGTTGTGTTGGTAACACATTGTATAAGTTGTCAATCTTTGGCAAACTAAATAGTAAAAATTAACTCTAAAATATAGTACAATATTGCACTAAACCACAGTAAAATTTTATCAAATCAAACTAAACAGAAATTGTAGTGACAGTAAAATTTTACTTTGATTATGATAGTGAAATTTTACTTTGATAGTGACAGTAAAATTTTACTGTTAATTGATTGCAGATTTGTAAAATGGTTCCACCTCTTATGTTGTTATGCAAGTATGGTGATCATACCATTGTGTTCAAGGTTGTGTCAAACTGCACGTTGAAGGATTTAACTGATTTCTTAAGTTGTAAATTGAAGAAGTTTGACAATAGTGGTTGCATACTGTTATCGTACTGTTTGCCTGGACATTCGCAATGCATGATTGATGATGATTCTGATTTTCAGAATATGTTGTTGCTTGTTTATCCCCTTGGTGTTGACCGGGTTGATGTGACTATTACTGAAATGGGCATTTCAAATGAAAACCATGGAGTTGGAGAATTAGGGGATACTATTGGATCCAACATTACTGATGATGAAATGGATTTACTACCTATGTTTTGTCAATATGAAGAAAGGACTTTGTTGTCTTGTGGATGGGTGAATGGAATTACTCATGTAGGTCAAAGATTTATTGGAGGTGCAAAGGATTTTCGGACTACATTATGCAAATATGCCATTGAGATAGGATTTGAGTTTGTGTATGTGAAGAATGAGAAGTGTCGGGTCACTGCTGTGTGTTCAATGCGGGAGTCGAAAGCTTGTTTATGACGAGTACATGCATCTCTAGAAAGTGCTAATAATTTTTTCTACATTAGTGAGCATTCTTGTGGAGCTGCAGTTTGTACTTCTAAAAACTCAAGGATGAGTTCAAATTTGGTTGCAAGTTTGATTGTTAATGAAGTTCATGGGAATCCCCAAACTCGTCCAATTGATGTTGTGCGTCAATTTACAGATCAATACGGGCTCACCATTACGTACAATCACGCTTGGTTGGGAGTTGAGAAAGCTAGGACTACTACTTTTGGAGATTTCTCTATGTCTTATGATGAGATTCGATGGTATATGGATATTGTGATGAGCACAAATCCTGGTAGCTATTTACGTCTTGACTATAACCATCAAAGTGGACGGTTCAAGAGGTTTTTTGTTGCATTTAATGCTTCCATTCAAGGGTTTAGGCATTGCCGTCCTCTATTGTTTATCGATGGAACTTTTCTGAAGGGGAAATATAAGGGCACCTTGTTAACAGCTACAGCGAAGGATGGGGATCAAGGTACATATTACTATAGTTTATTCAAAAGTAACAAATTACTTATTCTTAGATTAACATGTTACTGTTATTCAAAGTAAAAATCTACTATATTTGTGCTTTTCGTTTAATATACTTACTAATTGTAAAATGTTATTTTTCAGGTTTTTTCCCCCCTGCAATGGCAATTGTCGATACGGAGACTACAGACAGATGGGAATGGTTTTTTATGCATTTGTCGAATATATTGTTGGATGAAAGACCAATTACCTTCATATCTGATCGGAACGCTGGACTTTTAGAGGCTTTACCCAAGGTTTTACCTACTGCTTACCACTGTTTTTGTCTCTAACACTTGAAGGCCAATGTGAGGGATAGGTTCTCTGGTCCAAGTTTCAGCAATACTTTCAGGAGTAGAATAGTTTTTTTGTTTTCTTCGTGTGCTTACGCTCCGACAGTGGGATGTTTTAATCAATGCTTGAAAGAATTACAAGATGAGGGAAAAGGGATCGTTTGTGGGTTTCTATCCAATTTGCCCTATGACAAGTGGACTAATACATATTTTAAAGGATAAAAATATGGTGAAATGCACTCGAATGTCGCAGAGTCTTTCAATTCATGGATCCGTCAAGCTCGCCATTTACCCACTACAAAGATAATTGATTCAATTAGGTTGAAGATCATGGATTTGATGTCGAGAATGAAAGAACAAGCTAAGAAATGGAATACTTTTCTTTGTCCGGAGATGGATTCAACATTAGTAAATGCTCTTAAAAGTGGAAGAACTTGGTTGGTTAGTCGTTCAAGTGATCATGTTTTTCAGGTTCAATCCCGGCCATCGGTTAGCGTTGACCTCTTGAATAGAACTTGCTCATGTTACCAATGGCAATTGAATGGATTTCTTTGTGCTCACGCGGCGACCTCTATCCAAAAGAGCGGAGGTGATTTGTATGCACATGTGGAACCATTTTATTACACTAGCAAGTTCAAAGATTGCTATGCTGAGTCTGTTTATCCAATACCTACTGTTGAGAAACCTCTTGTAGCTGTGGATGATCTTGTTGTCCTTCCTCCAATTTGTAAGAAGCCACCTGGTAGGCCAAGGAAAAATAGGATCCCATCTAGAGGTGAGAAGATAAGACGAGTACAGTGTGGTAGATGCGAGAAGTACGGTCATAATAGGAAGACTTGCAAGGAGGCATTGCCATGAAAGACATTATTGATTTTGTAATAGAAGTATGAAAATAATGCAGTTATTCTGCAATAAGTAGTCCATAGCAATAATAGTATAGTCTTTTAGACTAGATTTGTAAGGAGACATTGCAATAAAAGGCATTTTTACTATGTTCTTGAATGGTTGTCTGTTCTAGTTTCTGATTTGTTTTGTGGTTGAATTCTTGTCTATGGGTGTGATGAGCCTGTGGTTTCACAGTAAAATTTTACTATGTTCAGTGTAAAATGTTACTTTTAGATTAAAATTTTACCTTATTTCAGAGTAAAATTTTACTTTTATAGAGGGTAAAATTTTACTTTAGTGCAGAGTAACATTTTACTTTTAGATTTAGAGTCCAAATTTTTCTCGCCCCTTAGAGTAAAATTTTACTTTTGTACAGAGTAAAATTTTACTTTTATGCAGAGTAAAATTTTACTTATTTAGGCTCTAACATTTTGCTCTTAGATTCAGAGTGTAACATTTTATTCTTATTTTAGAGTAAAATTTTACTTTTATGCAGAGTAAAATTTTACTTTTAGATTCTTCTGGTAACATTTTACTCTTATTTCAGAGTAAAATTTTACTTTTATGCAGAGTAAAATTTTACTTTTAGAATCAAGTGCAACAATTTACTCATCTTTCAGAATATAAAGTAAAATTTTACTTTTATACAGAGTAAAATTTTACTTCATATCAGAGTAAAATTTTACTTCATTTCAGAGTAAAATTTTTCTTTATTTCAGAAAATATGTTAGTCCCCTTAGAAAAACATTTCCAACCTGCACCAAAATTTACCACAACACACAAACTCCCCTGATGATCATCATGCAATCTTTGTGCAAAAAAAATCTAACAACACAACTACATATATCATCAACATTCATTCCCAGTCAAAACAACATTCATAGCAACATTCATTCCACTTACATTCCCAGTCAAAACAAAATTCATAGCAACATTCATTCCAACATTCAGTCAAAAAAAATTTAAGCCTCTACCTGTATCATTGTATTCTATCCATAACAACATTTAGTCCCAGTCAAAACAATATCCTTCCATACTAATGTATTAATCACCAAACCAAAGTAAAATTTACTAGAACAATAGACATACCATGTACTATCTAATACTCTTTTAGTATTCTTTCACTTACAATTACTTTTTTACCGTTCTTTCATTTACAAAAACCGAAATTACATACATCATTCACAGTAGTTCCCCAGAAGTTGTCCACATGGTCATCCTTGAGGTCTTAGCTCTTGCCCGTTTTTTTTTTTTTGAGGTTGAAGTGTTCCTCAGTCCATGCTTTTGGATAATCATTCAAAAATTGATGTACTATTGACGCTCGAAAATTGTTAATTTCATCCTCTTCCAGAGAATTGGCAATAGGCTCATCTCTTATGATTTGGCGCATGATATAACATACAATAATTCCACAATCAACACTGTTAAATAAAAATCAATATCTTGTTAGATTTAGTGAAATTTGAAAACTACCAATTCAAGCATGTAATAGTAGCGTGAAATACTTACGATGTTGGGCGTTGTTGTGGACTATCTTTCACCGAAACCAAGTATGAAAACTTTCTTCTACCTCTCTTCGTTTTGTTGCCCAACTTGTTATCCACATATGTTATCTAACATCATTGCATAATTGTTTGGTCACGATTAAATTCAAGAATAAAACACAGCAAAAAATTACTGTTAATATGATGCAAAACACTTACGATCTTTTTTGCATCCTTAAGGTAAGGATCTTCTTTGTTGTCTCTTGGCCTTAAAGAATTGTAATGTCTCCACTCATCAAGTTCAGCGTCAAATACAAGAAGTGTCCAGTGGTAGGGTTTTTCTTCATTTTTGTTCCCATTGGAATTCATGCAAAAATGAAGGTATCTATATCCACTCAAATCTTGTTCAAGGACTTTATCAATTAAATGATTTCTCAGCTCCCCATAACCCCATTTCACTAAAGACTGCATTTAATCATATAAGAGTGTCATGTCTCAAGTTGTGTTGGTGACACAATGTATTAGTTGTCAATCTTTGGCAAACCAAATAGTAAAAATTAACTCCAAAATACAGTACAATGTTACACTAAACCACAGTAAAAATTTATCA
Source organism: Camellia granthamiana (assembly GCA_036172215.1). Lineage (NCBI taxonomy): Eukaryota > Viridiplantae > Streptophyta > Magnoliopsida > Ericales > Theaceae > Camellia > Camellia granthamiana. The sequence goes on from CM069906.1 coordinate 109,300,891, forward strand.
ATTCAAACTAAATACAAATTGATGGCTTACCCAACAAAGGCTTGAGAAAAAGAATGATTTATTCTTTTCTGGCTTCTTGACTTGTTGCTCAATCTCAAGCATTTCTACGAAGCTGTCAATGACCTATAAAAACAAAAATCAATTAAATATATGTTAATAAAATGAACTATTTTTAGTTATTGAACTGAACACTAGTTATTGAAACTTGTATGGCCACTTACATTATTTGCAGTGTCACCATCTCTCAGAATTACATCCACATCATGCAATGTAACATATACTCTATTTCCTGTGCCGGACCATATGATTGCACTAGTCATAAGGTAAAAACAATTTTGATTAACACGTTGCACTTTGATAACAATAAAAATCTGTTGTTTGATAAAATTAAAATGGTCTTACTCTGTGGTTTCCAAATTGTAAATCTTGTTTAGTAGACACTTATCATTCTCATCAAACAATTTGCATATTGCAGCCTTATCTGGAAACAAAACTCTTTCAACTGGCTTTGGTTGGCTTAGAGGCAAATTGTCAACACAAATCACTTCTTTTGACATCACTTCAATTGTTTGTTTTGTGGTCTTTTTTTTCTTTGCCTCTCTTGGCTCACATTCAAAATCAGACATCTCTTTTTTCTTCCTCGCCTTGATTTTGATTTTCCTGACCATGGATGTTTGCAATGGCTCTACGACAATAGGTGTTTCTTTCAATGTAGTTTGAATCCCAAAGTTTTGCTCCTCTTCTACTCCTTTAGCATGTGGCATTTCTTTAGAAGCAAAACCTTGGGTAGTCGCATGAACTGCATTTTCTTCAATCTGTTCAACCAACTGTTTATTTTCAAATTCAAGTACTTCAATCTCCTTTCTCAGTTTCTCCATTTCTTTCTCTGTCTTGCTCATCTTTTCCATCATTTCTTTTGTTTTTGCCTCTTGATCCTCTTCTATTTTTTGCATTGTTTTCCTCATTTTCTTCAGTTCTTCAACCAACGCCATATTCTCACTTTTCAACCTCTTGTTTTCCTTTTGAAGATCAATGAACTCCTTCAAAGGTTGATCATCTCCTAAAGCTTCAGCTACATGATCTTCATCTTCTTCAGTCTCCAAATTTTCCTCCATGTCCAATGCATCTTCTTCAATCTCCAAATTTTCCTCCACCTCCAATGCATCTTCTTCATCATCATTGCAAATAAGTTCCATTTCTTCTCTGGAAATGGGCTTCAGTTCATTGTGATTTACCTGCATTTGAAAAATAGAAAAAGAAAAGAAGCCAGCAATTAAGCAAACTTTAACCGCTAGAGTAAAATTTTACTCTGTTTCAAAGTAAAAGTTTATTCTGATTGTAAGTAAACTTTTACTCTAATTTTAAGTAAACATTTACTCTGTTCAAGAGTAAATAAAAGTTTACTCTAACTGTAAGTAAAAGTTTACTCTGATTTAAAGTAAACTTTTACTCTGTTCAAGAGTAAGTAAAATTTTACTCTGACTGTAAGTAAAAGTTTACTATGATTTAAAGTAAAAGTTTACTCTAATTTAAAGTAAACTTTTACTCTGTTCAAGAGTAAGTAAAATTTTACTCTGACTGTAAGTAAACTTTTACTCTGATTTAAAGTAAACTTTTACTCTGTTCAAGAGTAAGTAAAATTTTACTCTGTTTCAAAGTAAAAGTTTACTCTGATTGTAAGTAAACTTTTACTCTGTTCAAGAGTAAGTAAAAATTTACTATGTTTCAAAGTAAAAGTTTACTCTGACTGTAAGTAAACTTTTATTCTGTTCAAGAGTAACATTTTATTATGTAAGTATAATTTTAAGCAAAGTGAACCAGTAAGGCTGAGTTTGGAAAGATGATATCTCTTCGGGCTTTAGTGTTTGCAATGACCTCTTCATTAGCATTTTCCTCAATGTTGATAAGTCCCATCAAAGGAGCCTTGGACACAAATTTTTTCCTTGAGGTTGAATGAGGGTAGTATGCTCGCATAACCAGTACTATAAAATAAAAAATCGAAATTAGTTAATTCTCTAAAGATATATTGCATAATATTTCAAGTAATTCAATTTACTTACCAAAGAAGAAGTACACATCCAGTGACATTTTCAGGACTTCCTAATGAAGAATGGATTGAAGTAGTCAACGTGGATACAATTGCAGTCGACCATGCATACGAATTCATCATCTCCAAATCTTCTACAAGGGCAACAAAGGCCCATCCAACTGTTAGACCAGTTGTTGGTAATAGCAAAGTCGCCACAACAAATAGACACATTATTCGTGCAACATCGTCAACATCAACTCTCGTTGTGCCTTCCAACGCATCTCCTAATGCCTCTCGCAAACTCTTTACAAGTATTCTTGACATATTACGAAACCTTTTTCACACAAAAAGTGATTCTTGTTTCTTCCCATATGACACATCTACTTTTTTCGTTCCCGATTTTATCCCAAAAATCAAAGTAACATCATTGTCTCGTATGTCACATGTTTTCCCCCCAAGCTTAAATCCCTTTGCATGAAAGTCATAACATTTGATCACATCTATGACATTATCATCAACTTTCTTGACCTTCTTTAACACCACATCATCTTTCTTCCAAAAACATTTAAACAACATCCCAAAAGGTGTTCTCTCAAGGACAGTAATGTGTCTTTTAGTGAACCTTGTGTCTCGCATTAGGTTTATCAATGAAACAATATTTGACCTATATTGTTTCATATAGTTCTCCCTCTCCCGTACTCCATGGACAATATTCAACTTCGAAGGACTTTCTTTACTACTTTTACTCTTTTTTTTAGGAACTTTCTTCTTTTGTATAACCGTTGGTGGAACTTCAAAATCATCATCATCACCACATTTGCTTCTTGTAACAACCATTTTAAAAAACCAAAAAGTTTTCCTATATCAACAGTGTAACATTTTACTTTAAACAACAATGTGACAAAACAAGTAAGCACTAAACAAAATGCACAAGCATTGTAATGACACAGTAAAATTTTACTCTGTTTGGCAGAAAAACTTTACTTTTATTGAAAGTAAAATTTTACTCTGATTGGAAATAAAATTTTACTCTCATTGGAAGTAAAATTTTACTCTGAAAAATTCATGAAGCAAGTGAATAACAAAGCATTGAAATTGCAGGACCAAAACACTACAGAAATCAAAGCGTAATGAGCAAAGGCTACAGTTAAAGTAAAATTTTACTCTGTAATAAGTAAAATTTTACTCTCATTATAAGCAAGTGAATTTGAAAGCATTGAAATGGCACGTCCAAAACACTACAGAAATCAAAGCGTAATGAGCAAAGGCTAGAGTTAAAGTAAAATTTTACTCTGTAATAAGTAAAATTTTACTCTCATTATAAGTAAAATTTTACTCTGGTTGGGAGTAAAATTTTACTCTGAAAAATTCATGAAGCAAGTGAATTTCAAAGCATTGAAATCACAGGACCAAAACACTGCAGAAATCAAAGCATAATGAGTAAAGGCTAGAGTTAAAGTAAAATTTTACTCTGTAACTCATTATAAGCAAGTGAATTTGAAAGCATTGAAATGGCAGGACCAAAACACTACAGAAATCAAAGCGTAATGAGCAAAGGCTAGAGTTAAAGTAAAATTTTACTCTGTAATAAGTACAATTTTACTCTCATTATAAGTAAAATTTTACTCTGTAATAAGTACAATTTTACTCTCATTATAAGCAAGTGAATTTGAAAGCATTGAAATGGCAGGACCAAAGCACTACAGAAATCCAAGCGTAATGAGCAAAGACTAGAGTTAAAGTAAAATTTTACTCTGTAATAAGTAAAATTTTACTCTCATTATAAGTAAAATTTTACTCTGGTTGGAAGTAAAATTTTACTCTGAAAAATTCATGATGCAAATGAATTTCAAAGCATTGAAATTGCAGGACCAAAACACCACAGAAATCAAAGCGTAATGAGCAATGGCTAGAGTTAAAGTAAAATTTTACTCTGTAATTCCGAAATACCTAAATTAGTTTTCAAAATTTTTAAACCTTAACATTCTCACATGATTTAGTAATTTAAAGTATTTTAACATACTGATAAAAATTTTAGAACAGATGATCCTTAGTGCAACCAAAAATCCCAAATTCTGCTCATCCAACGTAATCTCATACACCACTCCCAAAATGAAAACAAACCCACACAGACTTTATAATATCTAAAAACTAGCAGAAAGAGGAAAAAATCACCTGTAAAATGTGTGTCCAAGAAAGAGAGTAAAGCGTAATGCCGAGTTTGATTCGAGCCCAAGCGACGAACCTGTAACGTTGCTAGGGTTTCAGTCGACGAAACTGTAACGAAGTAGCTCCACAGAGCGAGAGTAATGAGACTCAGAGAAGGGTTTAAGAGAGAGAGAGAGTAAAGCCTAATGCTGAGTTTGATTCGAGCGCAAGCGACGAACCTGTAACGTTGCTAGGGCTTCAATCGACGAAACTGTAACGAAGTACCTCCAGAGAGCGAGAGTAATGAGGCTCAGAGAAGGGTTTCAATCGTTGCTAGGGTTTTCGAATGATGATATTCAGAGGAGAGGAGGGTTTTCAATCGATGAAACAGAGGAAGGGGAGAGAAACGGTGCAATTGTTTCATATTTCCGCCCTTATATAGATGGGCATTTCAGTCAATTCATGCTATTTTTTTAATTGAGGGGCTTTTAGGGCCATTGTTTCCATACGTGGGCTTCTCACAAAATAGGCCTCATGGAAGGGGCTTTTCACCAAAAATCCCTTATAAGTATTCTATTAATTTAATTTTTTCATATAATAAACCTTATAATATGACTGATTGAGATATTGAAATAGACCCAGTACTAACGCCTTGAGGGGTCCCCTCCCCAAATCCATAGAGGAGTTAGTTGGATAATTTCTGCCTTATTCGGGCCAACACCTGACTTGCAGTATAGTTTAGTTTGTTGCTGATGCAAGCTAGTAGATAAAGCTAAACAAAATTAAAGTAGTTGGCTAATGGATTTGAAGGAGGTTGTTAGGATTTGTGGGCTTTTTTATTTTGATTATTTGAATAGTTTATTTTTATAGGTAAACCATTTATAATTAAAAAAAAAAAGATTGATTCGATAATCATAACTATATTATTTCATTATATTTTTTTTTAAAAATTAATGATAAATAAATGATTCAAACAAATCTTTAGAGTAAAATGTGATGAGCTTTGAGAGGGTAATTTATATGAAAATTGGGCCGAGCTGGATAATGGGCCGTTATGGGCCGCTATGCAAAGTGCTGAGTAAATATGGCCGTAAAGTTACTCCGGTCTTGAAGGGGCCTTTGAAGTTAGGCCAGGCCCAAAGCCCCGAAGTTAGTCCGGTCCGAAAGAGGCCTAAAGTTACTCCGGTCTCAAAGAGGTTAGCTCGGTCACCATACTAGAAGTTATACCGGTTATGGCGCGGTATGATTAGCTCGGTCTAACACCTTGCTAAAGGTTAGCTCGGTTTAGACTTACCACGGTTTGTGCAGCAGGAACTGAGGAAAGAGCATTGAAGGAAGAACCGAACTAAGGGTAGTTCGGTCTACTCTGTGGCTTGACATGGCCATGTTTACTTCGGTCGTATGGTAGTCTGGCCGTATTAAAACCATCGCACTTGGTTTAAGCAATGAGGGGGGTGTTGAAGGATAAGCATTATCTTTCAAGAGTATGAATCCTAGGAGGACTCTACATGGAGGAGTAAGAGTCCTACTTAGATTGTGTCACGCGAAACCTATAAAAGCTCACAAACATCACCTATGGAGAGGTAACGCAACTTTGATTCCCAAATATACAGAGCTTTTGTCTATTTGTCTAGTTTGCTGACTTAGGCATCGGAGAGGTTTCCGGCACACACCCGCCGACCAGCTCACGTTTGTATTTTCAGGTAGGAGAACGACGTCGTACGGAGGAGCGCAGACTTGATCAACAGGATTATACGAAAAGGTTTATTTCTTTCCCGTACAATTGGCGCCGTCTGTGGGGATTCAGACAAGAACAAAACCTCTTGATCAAGCTTTTCTTCTTTAGAATCAATGGCGCACATCGAAGATTTGCCACAATCCGCCATTGACGGACAAACACCAGAGGGGGTGCAAGGCGCGAAGGTCTACCTCTCATCCCTCCTATGGCGGATTTAGAGCCACAGCGGTAGAATCCCAGGAGAGATGCGAGGGGGAGAAGGCAGACTAACAGCCCCCATCACTCTCGTTCACAAAGTCCTGAGAGACAGAGGCGAAGGATTGATCCTCAAACTCTGGAGGACTGTGTGAAGGAGCAGGACGAACTAATACGACGGATGGCGGCGGACATGGAGTCCATGAAGCGCCAGATAAAGGGAAAAGGAGTGGCGACAAGAGAGGGGCGCAAAGGCAAGACGCCTCCTCGCCACTCTGAAGGTCGTAGTAGACATACCACGCCATCCCATGCAGAGAGTAAAAGCCTCAGGACAGGCGACACTCAATCCAGAACCTCCAGAACTCGTTACTCCAGGTCTGAGAGACCGAGGACTAGAAGGTCATACACTGAAGGAAGCACCTATCGGCCCTCACATACGCACCAGACAAGATCCAGGCAAACGGAGTTGCCCAGATCATCCGACCTACGTACCGTGCTAGAGGAGAGGGCATGATGGAAGGAGGATGCCAGGGCGCGCAATCCACACAGAGTGTCCGCCCTTCAGCGGTTGGCTCCTCGGACGCATGGAAGCGTCGAGGTTGGAATGCCAATACCGCGTCCAGCCTACGAACCAATGGACAAAGCATTAGCGAGGCTGCAGACCTCGCCGTTTGTTCCTGCGATCAAAAACGCGCCCCTACCATCAGGCTTCCTCCAGCCCAAATTCACTACATATGAGGGAAAGACAGACCCCTACTCACACTTGAGCCACTTTCGCCAGGTCATGGCTGTATACCGGTGAAACGAGGCTTTGATGTGCATCCTCTTCCTATCTAGCCTTGGCGACCTAGGCTTGACTTGGTTCGAAAAACTTCCAGAAGGCAGCATAGCCTCCTGGGCGCAATTGGCAGAGGCGTTCGTAACAAGATTCAGGACAAACACTAAAACCCAGGTGGAGATCGACCAGCTACTCTCCATCGACATGGGCGACAAGGAGACCCTAAAATCCTACAATAGCTGCTATTGGGAGACCTTCAACCAGATTGGGGACTGTCCCACCAATCTCGCCATTGCACAGTACAAAAGAGGCCTTCCAGTCGGGAATAGACTAAGGGACTCAATCACCATGACACCGCCCCTCACCATGGAAGCCTTGATGGAAAGAGTGCATCAGCACATCAGGGTGGAGGAGGATGGCGCACGTGCCAAAACAAAATCTGGCACGACCACAGTACCAGAAAAGAAGGCCTCAGCAAAGGTCAATGCGGTAGATCGTCCGAGCAGAAACGGACGTGGCAGAAGAGACAACGGAGAAGACCAGGATAAAAGACGGTTGAGAGTCCGCACTGCCATAACCACGGTATTCAAAAAACCGATCTACCGAATTCTAAGTGAAATACGAGATGAGCCTTTCGTCAGATGGCCGGCCAAGCTAGGGGAAGCTCAGAAGGACTATGACGAAAGATCAAGGTGCACCTTCCATAAAGAAAAGGGGCACCGCACTGAGAATTGCACGCCATTGCGACAGCACTTGGAGGAGTTGGTGGCAGCAGGTCACCTGGATAAATACATTGAAGGAGGGACTCAAGCCGCCCCCCAGGACCACAATAACCCCAACGGGATGCCAATCGACGCCCCACTTCAAGGCATAATCAATGTGATACATGGAGTCTTTGAACCTGAGCGTGTATGCGAGCTCAGAGGGTCAATCAAGAAGGCCGAGCACTTAAGAGAGGTACTAAGTGCCCAACCTACCACCAAGAAGGGGAAGACAGAGGCCACGAACGTCATGTCTTTTTCGGATAAAAACTTGGCAAGGATATATTGCCCTCACAATGATGCCCTGGTCGTCACCCTCCGAGTCAAGGATTTTGACGTCAAGCGGATTCTGATTGACCAGGGTAGTTCATGTGAAATAATGTACTACGAAACATTTAAACAATTGAAGTTACAAGATAAAGACTTAGCACCTGCCGTATCTCCCCTGATTGGATTCAACTCAATGCCAGAGTGGCCAGTCGGCAAGATAATTCTTCCAGTTAGAGCAGGAAGTGTAACGAAACAAGTGGAGTTCTAGGTATTGAAAGTCCCTTCCACTTACAACATCATCTTGGGCAGAACATGGCTGCATGCCATGCGATCGGTGGCGTCATCCTACCACCAAGTAATGCGGTTCCCAAACGATGCCGGGGTAATTGAAGAAGTCTATGGAGATCAAATTATGTCCAAACAATGCTTTGTCACGGTGAATGGCAGCCGCGCTGCCAAAGGATATGTTCATTCGGTGGAAGAACCAAAGAGTAATGAACTGTTCGCAGATGTCGGCAAAGCAGCTAATCAAAAAGCGGTGGAAGACTTGGTAGAGGTAAGAATAGATGAAAAGAACCCGGATAAGTTCTTTTTGCTCGGTTCGTCGTTGTCCAGCACTGAGAGATTAGAAGTCTTGGAATTTTTGACCTCTAACATTGAAGTGTTCGCCTGGACACCATACGACATGCCAGGCATTGATCCTAACTTCATCTGTCACCAACTCAATGTCCACCCATCCGCCAGACCAATCATCCAGCGCACACGCAGATCGGCACTCCACCACGCCGAGATAGTGGCGGAAGAAGTAGGAAACCTGTTGGAGGCAGGAGCAATCAGAGAAGTACACTACCGAAGATGGATCTTCAACACAGTAGTAGTGCCAAAAAAAAATGACAAGTGGCGTGTCTGCGTCGACTACAAAACAGTCAACAAAGCATGCCCAAAAGACAGCTTTCCTCTACCACGGATAGATTAACTGGTAGACTTAACGGCGGGGCACAACCGACTTAGCTTTCTGGATGCATACAAAGGCTACCATCAAATCGCCATGCATGAACCAGACCAGGAAGTCACGTCCTTTACGACTCCAAGAGGACTATACTGTTACAAGGTCATGCCCTTTGACCTAAAAAACGCAGGGGCGACATTCCAACGGATGGTCACTAAGATGTTTGAACCATTGTTAGGCAGAACAATGGAGGCTTACATCGACGATATGGTGGTCAAGAGCAAGAATGAGAATGACCATCTCAGGGACCTAAGTGAAATGTTTGAGATCCTGAAGAAGCACAAGTTGCGCCTCAACGCGTCTAAGTGTGCATTCGGAGTAGGTTCTGGCAAATTCCTGGGTTTCCTAGTAACCAACCGGGGTATAGAGGCAGACCCTTCTCAGATTAAAGCAATTCAGGATCTGAAGAGACCAAACTCAGTAAAGGAAGTACAGCACCTCACAGGCATGGCAGCTGCACTCAATCGGTTTATAAGCCGATCGTCAGACAGACTACGACCATTCTTCCACGCTCTAAAAGCCAAGTTTGAGTGGGATGAAGAACGCGACCGCGCTCTGGAAAGCCTGAAAGAATACATGTCTTCTCCGCCACTGCTTGTCACCCCAATACCTGGAGAAGAACTCTTCCTATACCTGGCAGTCTCTCAGCACGCAATTAGCGCAGTGTTGGTCCGTGCGGAAGGAATCCAACATCTGCCCATCTTTTATGTCAGTAAGACATTGCTGGGCGCCGAAACAAGGTACTTGCCACTAGAAAAACTGGCCTTGGCCTTGATGATGGCCTCAAGGAAGTTGACGCACTACTTTCACGCCCACACCATAGTCGTCCTCACGGCTTTCCCATTAAAAGCCTTGTTTGAAAGGGCGAACTTTCTGGGCAGATTTTGAAGTGGGCAGTAGAGTTGGGACAATATGACATCAAATTCAAACCCAGAACCGCGATAAAGGCTCAAGCTTTGGCAGACTTTGTCGCAGAATTCACCCCAGGAAGTCATCATATCTGCCCAATCGACCTGACTAAAACAACCGAACTAGGGATGGAAGTTGACGTCGGAATAGCGCAACTTCTAGCACAGGATCGTCAATCAGATCCCAAGGCAGACCAAAGTAAAACAAGGAAGGAAGAAGCAAACCATGCTACACCAAGTCAAGACTTACCAACAAATAAAGACTTGGTACAATCAGAAAGCACGGGGCAGATAGCAAGCATGGACCTTAAAGAAAACACTAGCAACATGGAAAACCCCAAGGCATCATCTGATCCCTCCACTTGCTGGAAGTTGTTTGTTGGGGAGATATGGAAGCTCTTCGTGGATGGAGCATCCAACCGGCATGGAGTAGGCTTGGCATAGTCCTCATCTCTCCAGACGGCCTAGTTGTGGAGCAAGCAGTTAACCTTGGCTTCCCAGCATCAAACAACGAGGCGGAGTATGAAGCGCTTCTTGCAGGACTCAAATCAGCGTTCTACATGAAGGCCACCGAGCTAATGGTTTACAGCGACTCACAGCTGGTGGTAAACCAAATATCTGGCGACTACGAAGCAAAGGATGACAGGATGGCCAAGTACCAAGAGCTAGTCATAATAGAGATCAAGAAATTTGAAGTGGTACGAATAGAGCAGATTGGCAGGGAGGAAAATAGCAGAGCCGACGAACTAGCAGGCTTCGCCTCAATGGCAGACACCTCCATCCCTCATCCACTGCTGATCGACTACCTGCCTAGACCAAGCATTGAAGACCCCGAAGCAGAAGAGGTATGTTGCGCCGATCTAGGCCCTTCTTGGATGGACCCTATCATACTGTTCTTAAAAGACGGCACCCTGCCAGAAGAAAAGAAAGAAGCCAATAAAATAAGAGCAAAGTCGCAGCGATTTTGGCTCTCCCCATCTTTGGCATTGTACAAGAAATCATTTTCAGGACCCTACCTAAAGTGTGTTCATCCCAGCAAAGTAGAAGCATTCTTGTTTGAAATACACGAAGGTGTGTGCGAAAGCCATCAAGGAGGAAGATCATTAGCATATAGAGCAATCTCGCAAGGATATTGGTGGCCATATATGCAAGCAGATTCAGAAAAGTATGTCAAAAAGTGCGAGAAGTGTCAGAAGTTCGCACACCAAATACACCAACCTGCCAGAGAACTCCTACCATTAACAAGCCCATGGCCCTTCACCATGTGGGGCTTGGACATAGTAGGGCCACTTCCAACAGTACCAGGCAACAGGAAGTTCTTTCTTGCGGCAACCGACTACTTCACAAAGTGGGTAGAAGCAGAAGCCTTGGCATCAATCAAGGAAAAAGAGGTGAAAAAGTTTGTCTGACAGAATATCATCACTCGATTTGGCAAACCAAATGCACTAATATCAGACAACGGCACTCAGTTCGACGACAGAATCTTCAGAGGCTTTTGTGAAGAGTATAAGATAGTGTTCTACAACTCTACACCGGCATATCTGTAGACACCCCATTTTTGACCGTCCTCAAGACTTGGACGTCACCGTTTGAACACCCGGTGATTATCCATGTTTGTGTTCGTTTGGAGTTCCCGGAGGTCTCGGCTACGCACCTTGCCTCAGGATCTCCGAACTCGACCGTTTTGTGTCTGGTTTTGCACCAAACACTTGTGTTTTGCCTTGGAGGGGCAGGGAATGCCTTGTGAGGCATCCCCACACATCACCGGCCATGGCTAGAGGCCACCGGTTGGTATTTTGTTACCATCGGCAGTGTATATTGCCGGTTGGCACACCTTTTAGCCGGTCGGCAGTCCATTTTGTCAAAATGACACTTTTGGCTGCCGACCACTGTTCATCTGCTTTTAGTAGATATTTTGTGCCAGCTGTGATAGCTGGCACCCACCCCATTCCCCTCCATACACGTGTATGGAGGGATTTCCCTCTTGAATGGCTTGTTTTTGAAGCCTTACAAGAGGGAATTGCCTATATAGAAGAGGCTTCTTCTCTTGACATTAAGGTTAGACATTTTAGACAGCTTTTGTAAAGCTTGAGTTCTAGGGTTAGGGTTTGATATATATTCTATCTCTATAAGTGTGTGTTTTGTCCCACTTTTGCTCACAAACACACACCAACACACCATCTCTTGGACTTGAGACCCTTGGAGGGTTGTTTTAGTGTTTTGGAGCTGGATTTAAGCCAAAGAAGGCTGTCGGAGCATTGTTTGTGAAGGAGGACTTTAAGGGTAAGAAACTTCCCTTTTATTCCTCATTTTTGCATTGCTTTTCTACCTATCTTAGAACTGTTTTTGTGCTTAGTGTATAATACAAAAAAGTTCTGTTTTTAAGCCCTCTTGATTGTTTGTTAAGAGTGTTTTGTGGTTTGGAGGTGTTTGACCACCCTTAGGCCTTGAGAGGCCCCATTTTGTGCCATTTTTGGTGAGCTCCGAGACTTTGGTGCTTGGGCCTCCTCACCACTGAAATCCCTCACCACTGAAATCTTGAGGGATTTCAGTGGTGAAGATGGTGCCTTGAAGTCTCAAGAAGGAGGGGGCCACCCCCTCTCCTTGTTGTCCTTGAAAAGGACTAATTTTGGCCTCTTAAGGGAGCATTATGTTTAAAGGTTTGTTGATCATGCCATGGTTGTATTTTATGCTTATATTGTCATGATTTAACTTTGTATTAAGTTGGTTTTGGTACACCATGCATGCTTAGCATACCTACCATGTAATGCCATGTTATTACCTTAATATGCCCTAGGTTGTTAGCCTTCATTCTAGCATGTTTTAGGCTTAACCTTGTGAAGGTTTTGTGTTTATTTTGCCATGTTTAAGGTCTATCCATTGTTGTTTGGGTCGATCATAGCTTGCATTGCATAGCCCCTTTGCATTTTTGGCTTGTTGGCCTTGAGTGTGTAAGTGTATAGCATGCCATTCTTGCATGGACTTAGTGGGTTGGGATCATTTTTCATGCTATTTCAGTCCCTCTAACATGCTTGTATGCTTGCCTTGGACACCTCTTTAATGCTTTGAAAGCTTGCCTTGTATGCCCTATGTTTTGACCATTGTGCATGCCTTTGAATTTGAGCCACTTAGATGCTATCTAAGTAGTCCTTTGGCCTTGTTTTAACATGGTAAAAATCTGTTTTTAGTTGTTTAATGCATGCCATGTTTGCCTTGCTAAGTGTAGTTCAATACCCCTTTAGCTTGCCTTGATACTTGGACCATTTGCATGCTAATGTTTGTCTTGTTTGAGTTGGTTTGGCACCCCTTATAACATGATTTTCAAAGCTTATGTTGCATGCCTAGTGTCCATGTTATGCTTCTTTTAAGTGTGCTTGAGAGTTGCTTGTTTAATGCCTAAGTATAGGTCCTAACATGTGCATGTGTGTATGTGTGTTTGGCCTCACTTCCTTAGCATTTTGGCCACTGTTTTGGGCCTATTTAGAGCTGCCTAAATCATGTTTAAGTCCATCTTTTCATTAGTTTGCATTGCCTCATGCTTGCTTGTATGCTTGCATAAGTACCTTGCCATGCCATGTTGCATCCTTAGCTTGCATGCCTAGGTTGCATTGCATCTTGCATGCATGCTTTGTCCCTTGATTAGTGATAGGGATTGGGCTTTGGTTTGTTTGTTTGCATTGCATTTCATTTGAAATGAAAGATGCACACTTGGCCTCTTAGGCCATCACGCATTCAAATGCGCGATTGGTGGTCCAAGAACCAAGGACCATGCCCCTTTGAATTGTACACATGATAAGAGGCTTGGTTGGTGCATACATGCTTTGGATTGCATTGCCATACAAGGTTCTGCCCTCTGCTGCTGTGAGTTGCGGGTTCTGCAGGAACTTTTTGCCGACCGGCAATATTTAGTGTCGACCGGCAATGTATTGGTGGCCGATAGCCTCATTTCCAGCCGATGATCACATGCTGCAACCGGTGGCCATTCTACTCAGCCGATGGTGATCCCCAGCATCTGAAGAAGCATCTCTGAGACTTTGGCAGTTTGTAATATTTAATTAATTAGGCAATTTGTAATATTTAATTAGCTTGCGTAGTTAATTAATTTGTATTATTCTTTTGGTCCCTCCGAGCGAGGGCGAATTTGTAATAAGTGTGGGTGCGTGTGTGTGCATGTCTTCCAATCCCCACTTCTTTCTTCCCTTTTATTTACCTGCTTATGATGGTAGATTAGAGCACGTCTAAATTAGCATACCTTATGCTATGCATGCGTGCATCCATGCATTTGTCTTGCATGCACCAGGCTCGGTACATCATACAAACTGCATTGTATTTTCAATTCCAAATTGAATACGTGATAATTGTAGCATTTCACATGCCATTTTAGGGTTAGCTGAGCCTACTCTAACTGCATCCTTGCATGTGTTGCATTAGCCACTTAACATGAACTAGGACATGCATATTTGCTAACTAGTTTATTGTTTTGGCATGGAGTACAATGTAAGTATTTATGCTTTAGCATCTCGCATGCGTGTGAATGTTAACATGACAACATGATTACCATGTGGCTAAGTGCTTATATGAGATAAACTGCCTGATTGCCTGTGGGTGAAGGTTGGATTGTTTGAGTTGGAAAAACTCGTTGAAATCCGTGTTTTAGCCTACTTGCGAGTAGCAAATTCCAAAGCATTTTCAAAACAAACGGATATGCGATGCTTGTTTCCAAATTAGGCAATCTAGTCTATACTTGTTTGCTGTGCGCATAACATAGTAAATCTAGGCTAATAACCGGAACAAGAACACATAATGTTTTCAAAATCGGATATCATGGTTAGTAGAGGCCGGTCTTCGGACCGGGCGAAAGGGGGTGCTCATAGCTGACCTTCCCCGATCGTACCCAAGCTCCTGAGCCAAGACAACTTTGGTGATGACGGACACGTGGCCTTTGGCACCGAGTCAGGGTTTCCTAAATTCCCCCATTAAAAAATATTTAGGTGGCGACTCTGTATTTGGCAAAGCAGTCCATGTTTGGCACTTCTTTTCAAAATCTGTTTTTTTCTCCAAACGATTTGCCAGAGTTGGACTCTTTGGTTCAGATTAAGAACCGCAACAAACAGAAAGGGAGTCCGAACTGTAGAGCGAGGCCCACGGGCGCATCTACAGTTTCTGGCGACTCTGCTGGGGAATTTAGAGAGCTTGACTCGAACTCGTGATATCCTGTTTTGATTACACTTATGTGTTTCTTTGCATTGCATGTGTATTGGTGCGCCTAGGACACCGTGTTGGCCATCTGCTATTCCTGAGCGGTTTGCTAGAGGCTTGTCTTGTCAAGGCATGACCATAAGGCTGATCGGTTGCGGGCTCTGCCAGTATGGGAACACAAACCCCGGTTTTACCGGGGCACCCTTCTTGACCATTCGGCCTAGTGCATATCGAAATCCATAGTGACCATTCCAAACTAGGACAGGTTGCTTACCCGATATAGGTTGTTTGAAACCGCTGCGTGCGTAGTGAAACCCTAGCTCCTGACAAAATAGGACAGGGAAACCCTACCCCAACATAGGGGTGTATTGGCTCTCTTTTACCTGCTATGTGCTTTTGGAGTGTATCTCTACAGGAACACACATGTCAGTTCGCAAGATTGGGTATCAGGCCCGAGGGCACCAGTATCAGTGTTGTTGAGAATCAGTTATGTCTGCGGGTATCAGTTCAGTTTTGAACAGTGATTCTGGGGAACAGTGATCAGTAGTAGAGTGCAGTTGATCGGCTACACCCGTGTTTGATCTATTTGGGGCTGAAATGCTGCTTGTTTTCCGTTTCAAGGTTCAGAGATTCAGAGAGCTGATCCAGAATAGCTAGTGTCTTCTCCTTGCTGAGGCAGGACTTAGCATGACACAGAATTCGGAAGAGATAGTGGTTATGACAGCTGCATTAGATCAAGGAATCACTCTACAAAGTGAGACCAATGTTGATGTGCCGCATCTACCCAGATCGCCGGTTGCGCACCCGGTCTGGACCCCCCAGCTATATCAGGCTCGCGAGCCCACCACACTCGAGCTAATGGGGATGATAGGTGATCTCCAAAGGTCCGTGGCGGATCTCGTTTACGGGATGTCAGCTTCGCCACCAGCCGCACCATATGCCCGGAGTTTTGTACCCCAGGAGCCCTCCGCTGTTGGGACGAATTGTGATTGAGCTTAGCCAACCGGAGATGGCCTCCAGCTATGGCAACGACGTACCAACCCAAATTCTAGATCAGGCCGAGGCCAGAGACAAAGGCAAAACGAAGGCAGATGCCGATCCTATCGAACAACTGCTGTGGGCAGTCGAGGCTTTGAAAGCCGGGGGAATGAACACGCAACAGGTATCCGCAGTTGTAACAAAAGCTGTGGAGGATGCTTTCCCCGCTCCACCTGAGGGTAGTTCAAGTCAATCAGAAAGCCGGGATAGGCCCCGTCATGCCAGGACAGTTCCTTCTGCTCCCAACCCTGCACCCAAGAAGGATCAGAAATCCAAGGCTGCACCTGCTGACCCGTTCGCTAGTGCATATAGCAAGAATACTCAACCTCCGAAGTACCTGCCTCGAGGGCCCAGGGTCTTCCATGCTCTCTACATGCCGTTGTCCAAGGCACTCCAGATCCTTGCCTAGAGGGGACACCTTAAACCCCTGGAGCCCTGGCCTCTCCCGAAGAATCTCCCTGCTACTCATGACCCTGCTCAGTACTGCGCGTACCACCAGCAGACAGGCCATGCTACCGACAATTGTTTCCGCCTTCGTCATGAGGTACAAGATTTGATTGACAACGAGGTAATCCTCCCGCCCACCTCAGCCAAGTCCGTTACTACCCAGCTATTGGATTTTGGGGATGCAGATACCGTGAGTATGTGATCAAGGTTCGACCACTTGTGAGCGGCGCCCAATATTTTTGATGTGGCGTCTGGCACGCATTCTTGAGCATCTGCGAGTGCTGGTTTTGAAAAATCTGGCTTGGGTGTCAAGTCAGTCTTTGTTTTGTTTTGAGTCTGTCTCGTTGTCTTGAGTCAGTCCTTTTTGCTCACAGGTCTGTCTTGTCGTAGCGAGTTAGTCCCCGTTGTATAGAATGTCAGGTGATTCCGGGGTTGTTGCCTCGAACACCGTTCTGTAATTACCCCTTTTTGTTTTCCTTTTGAGTCTGTCTCTGTTGAGGAGCCAGTTGCAGTTGAAAGTTTTGAATGAAACAGCTGCGGCTATCATGTTCTTGTGCTTATTTGCTATTTGAGCTAGTTGTGCCAGAGGATGTTGAATGGAACGACCGTACATACCACCTACTCTCTTGTGCCTTAAACATCGTTGTAATGACCTAAGCTTTTCATAAAAACCTCTTTCGAACATTGCGGTGATAAAAACGAAAATGAAGGAATTCCTCGGGTTTTGCAAAATTTTGATCATTTTGAGAGAAAGAGGGGCATGTTGAGCCTTTTAATGAATGAAATCATGCCTGTCAGTGTGAGTACTGAGAAGGATCCTGGTTTGATCCAGACTGGTTCCACACTATCTTCGGCGTGAGCGATTTGTCGCTTTCTTAAAAACTTTCAAAAAACAAAATGTTTTGCGCGGTCCTGTGAAGACTTGTGTGGAATTGCTCTTGAGATTGTGCAGCCTAGGATCGCTCTCAGCCTCGAGATTCAATCTATCTGTTGCGAACCTGGAATCCGTTCAAAACGTTCAACAGTCAACTGCCATGTAAGGCCTGTGCGGCCTAGTTCGAAGCTGCCCTCGAGCAAGAGGCACCAAAATCAGATCAAGAAGGTCAGGTCTCACTGGAAAAAGCTCGTGAAGCAACCGTGATGGATTCTTCTGCAAATCAACACAGTAGTCACTCTCCCGAATACAGAGGGCTTCAATTTCAAAAACCATTTGGCATGGACTTGTTACACTTTTACCCTTTGAGAGGCTCGCTGGGCCGAAAACCCGAAAGGGCGACCCAGGCAAAAGTTAGAGCAAGGCAAAATAAAAATAAAAAATGCAAAAAGAGAAAAAATGAATGAAAAAAAAAAGAAGAAAGAAAAATGCAGAAAAATTGAAGAAAAAAAAAAGAAAAAAAAAAAGAGGGAAGAAAAGAAATGAAAAAATGAAGAAAAAAAAGAAAAAGAAGCTCGCAAGGTCGAAAACCCGCATCGGGCACCTTGGCAAAAGTTAGAGCCTGAAAAGTGAAGGTTAAAATACCCGAGTGTACCTTAACCGGAACTACGTAAGGCTTGATTCCCATGTTTGGGATACGTAGGCAACTTCATCTTGAAGTCCAGCCCTCGACGCTTTCATAAGCGCCTCAGTCCATGTAATGGTTTTGATCATCCTTGCTTCCTCTGCATTCGACAATTCGGTTGTAACAACCGGAACTACGTAAGGCTTGATTCCCATGTTTGGGATACGTAGGCAACTTCATCCTGAAGTCCAGCCACCATTGCTCTTACAGTGACTGTGTCCATATATTGGTTCAGACCGTCTCCTTCGGAGTTCAGTCGTCATCGATAAAGACCATCTGCAAAAAATGCTGCAGCATCATCCAGACAATGGGCAACTTTCCGTTGCCAGGCATTGCCATAAGTTGCCCTGAGTTGCCGTCCAAACCAGGGGCAACTTTCCGTTGCCATGTGCCTCCTTTAAGCAAGGGGCAATTTTCCATTGCCTCCGATCCGAGGTTGCGCATCTCGAGGGTAGGTCCCGTACTCGTTAAGCACCGGCCGTTTGCAAAAATAGTTTTTGAAAATTTTTACTGAAGTTGACTATTTTCTCAAAAACTATTTCATTTTCCAAAAACCGGACCATCTTCTTGGATCCAAAAAGAAAATTTTCAGTGTTCACAGCCTAACTTGCATGATTTTGAAATCAAAAATCGAACAAGTATGTTAATCCAACTCTCATTTTGGTCAAAACTGTTTTAGGAAGAAAACAAAAAATGGTCAAAGTGACAAACTAGGGGCACAATTGAGTCAGGTCTTCTGTCTTTCCCCCGTCAACATACTCGCCAGAAGGGCACTCTATCCACCGGGAGAAATAGCCGTGAGCTAACAGTGTTGGGCACGAACCCGCAACTTTCTCGTTTATCCATCAATCACCCTGGGGAGGGATAAAAAATGAGAGATTGAAGAATAGAGAGGTGTAAGTTGAGAGAAAAGTGAGCAACAAGGTTTTGAGAGAAAAACGAGCCTGAGGGCCGAGTGTCGTGAGAGTCACAAATTAGAAAGGGTGGGAACAAAACCCGTGGAAACTAGCTCCTCGTGATCTGAGGTCTCTCATTCTTGTAAACACGTCCGTGAGTCGTGTCTTTCGTTTTGGTTTTGTCGCAACTCTTGTCTTGAGTCTTTTCCGAGTGCGTCTCGCTGCGTTTAGGTCGTGTGCCTTTTGTTTTCTTCAATTGAGTCTTTCTCGCTGTGTTCAGCTTTAGACTCGATATCCAGGTTGAAAACCCTTCTTTATTTCAAAGATTAATCGTTTGTGCTCAGAATGCTGTGCCATTCTCTACATTCATGCGAAGCAAGAGAAGAAAAGGGAAAATTTGGGACATCCAAGCGTGTTTCAACTTCAACCGTTTCAGCTTTGTGGTCCGTCTTGTCAGGTCGGGCTATTTGTTCAGGGTTTGCTGTGTGCAGAATGAACCGAGTGCTGTGTTATGGGCCGTATGCAGACTAATTCCCAACAAAGTATGGGCCGTGTGTCCAGGTTGAGCAGTGGTTTGTATAAGTTGTTTGCTGTTAGTTGGTTGGTTATCCGATTATCACAGTGCAAGTGCTCAATTTTCAGACAACAGATCGATTTCGTTTGCATTTGGGGCGTAATATGATGTAATGCAGTGCAAAGTATGGAATGCACAGATATAACACTTTTTCAGACAAAAAGTTTGTTTCATTTCATAATCTTTTCAAGTACATAAGTTTTGGAAACAAAATCTGCCTGCGGCAGTACAAAGTACCCTAACTACTAACAAAAAGGGGAAAGTGTAGAAAATAAGAAAGACAGCAAAAATCTGTATCGAATGTCAAAAATGGCTCCGGGGCTATCAGTCTGTCCTAGTCCTCTTCCTGGACGAAGGTCCAGGAGCATCATCACTAGGAGCATCACCAAGAGCATCACCATCTGAGCCCGAGTCCGAGCCATCACCGGTCTCCTCCGACGACGGCTCTGCCTCCGTCTCTGTCTCTGCCTCAGACTCATCATCTGGAACTGAAGCCCGCGAGCTGCTCCTGACATGAGTGTGCCCCCCTCTGGTGCGGGGATATACTCTGCCATCCCGGGTAGAAATGGGAGGTCCAGCCGGAGCACCACCCACCGGAGGAATCTGGAAGGGAGGCTGGAAAAGCATGAAAGGCAAATACATCAGAATACTGTGAGCAGTGAATCAGTATGGAATACAGTGTAAGAATACAGTGTATGGGTACAGTCAGTGAGTACCGTGAGTAGTGAATCAGTATAGAATACAGTGTAAGAATACAGTGTATGACCGCCGTGAGCAGTGAATCAGTGCAGAATACAGTGTATGGGTACAGTCTGTGAGTACTGTGAGCAGTGGATCAGTGCAGAATACAGTGTATGAGTACAGTGTATGCATGTTGTGAGCAGTGAATCAGTGCAGGATGCAGTGTGTGAATACAGTGTATCGGGTGCCGTGAGGGCTGGGTATCCAGTATAGTGTCGTGCATCAGATTATGCAAAGCAGTTTGTGTATGGTTTGAGGCTGCGGTCAGAAAGAACATACCGGGATACTGTAAAGAGCCAGGAGGTCGAAGGTCCGCTGTAGCATCCCCATCATGAAGGCATTCATCTCCAATGACTGCCGGGTGTACTCGGAAGACGCCTGCAAAAGTATCAGATACATCAGTATTCTGCGGAATATTAAATAAACTGAAATGAAATAACAGTACAAGATGCGAAATAAAGTAATACATACCGGAGGCAAGTCGGGGACACCGACAAACTCGTGATCAGCCGGCGGAGGAGCAAAGGGGATCTGGTAGGTCGCCCCACCCTGCCCTCTGAAAGTCAGTGAAGCGGGCAAAGCAGGCCAACCGGTCCCCCGCCCTCGCTGAACTCCGCCCCTGCCACGGACTCGAGCTCTCCTCAACACTCCCCCTCCAGCCCCTGCTCCCGCTCCAGCCGCTGGCGCCGCAGGTCTCTCTCTCTCTGCTCGGCGGCCGCCGCTCAAAGGTCGCATGGTGAAGGTCCGGACGTACTCCAAGTAATCGCCCTCGCCTCTGAAGCCGGCTGCCTCCCAGCCAATGGTGTAGTCCGCCATCTGCTTGGCGGTGAATCTCTCGGTATCCCTCATATGCTCAGGAGGGTGCACCGGGACTATCTGCTCCGGTAAACCCAGGGTCTGACGTAGGAAACGCTCGCCCAGGTACCAAGCCCGACAGACCGGGCCCTCCAGCAGAATCCGGAAACGCAAGGTCTCATCGGCACCGGCAAACCGATCCCGCATCACGGCTGGCAAAAGAGCCCAAGGCTGCCAGATGATCTGAAAATGAAATGCAGTTTGTTATCTACTGTTATTGAAACATGCAGTGGAAAGACGAAGCTTAAATGAACTGCAAGTAAAACATACCTCTGTGGGGGTGATGGTATCGAAGTAGCGGCGGAAGAAGATGAATGTCTCTCGGGGCCTCCGCACGCACCTCCCGTCGAAGCGGCGCGAGAACGGGACGACGAGAGGGGTCTCTATGTCGGGTACGGGAGCAAGCCTAGGAAAGTAAGCATAAACCCACAACTGCAAGGTAAATACCAGTGCATTTTATCAGATAAAGCAGAATATAGAATAAAAGCAGAAATAGCAGAGCCATATGTTGTGCAGTGTATTGTGCAGAATGTACAGTGTGAGCAGTGTACAGTCAGTGTAAAGCAGAGTATGTGTGTGCCGTGTGTACAGTATACAACAAGTATAAAGCAGACTACAGTGTGTGCAGTGTGCAGAGTACAAAAAATATATAACAGAAATGAAAAGCAGAGAAAGAAATGTACCTCCCAAACACGCCAGTAGCCCCCGAGCAACTGTCCGCTGCCGCGGGAAGCTGAGCTCATATATCCGTAGAGAGTGGCCAGAGCGGCGCCACCCCAGTCGTAATGTAAGATATCCCTGACGTCCACCAGTGCGCTGAGCAGGCAGAGAGACACGGTGTTCGCCCGGTCGGCGAAAATGGTCGTCCCAAACAGGAACATGAGAAAGCCGCGTGCGTATCTCTCCACGGCCTCCTGAGTCATCGGGGCTGCCTCGACAAGGGTGGGCTGGACCCTGAACTACACCTCAAACCAGGAATATCGGACGAAGCCGGGACGCGCCAGAGGCGGTAGCTCGCCGAGCAAGTAGATCTGAGCGGCCTCCCACTCATCCATATCCGTATCAAAAGGGATCGGATCACCCCCTACCCCGATGCCTGTGAGCATCGAGAAATCATAAGGGGTCATCGTCATGTCCCCCGTCGCAAAGAAATGGAATGAATCGGTGGTGTCCCACCACCTCTCCACCAGAGCGGCAAGGAAAGGTCTGCATGTAGTGAGCCTGGAGAGTCCTCTGCAGAATGCGCCAAAGCCGGCCTGGTCCACGATGTGGCGAACTGCATCGGGTAGCTCGACGTACCAATCACGAGCGACAGTGTTCCCATACCCGCGGATGGTATGGGAATCTCCCTGTTTTCAAACAAGTAGTTGTGAAGCAATATAAAATGTACAGTTTTGAAGAAACAGTCAAAATCAGTGCAAATTTGGCATGCGTGCGTATTTTCAAGTTCGAATAGATACCGAGCGCCGGTGTGCTTATAGTGAACTACAACGCGTGATGCGTCAACGTGTTTGAGTGGTTCAGTGCAAATGTGGCATGCATGCATATTTTCAAATTCAAACAGGTATCGGGTGCCGGTGTTTGCAGTGAAATACGGTGTGTGCCGTGTGTTGAGTGGTTCAAGGCTAGTGCAGTGTGTGTGCACGTGTCAGTCTTAAACAGATATCAGTTGCAAGTACGTTTGCGATCAACCACAATATAACAGTGTATCAGTGTATCTGAACTAAGAAGTTAAAGACTGTAATCAGCTATGGCAGTTGAAAGTTAAAAGTTCTACATTGCAAAAGGTAAAACAGAGAAAAAATGTTACCTCAGAAGCACCGAAGGATAAGTGAGAGGCAGGCTCACGTAGCAGAAGCTCTGGGTCCAGCGCCCTGTCAAAACTCCTGAACTGGAGTAGTCCGTCGGGGGGCAGAACATGAATCGTCGGCCGGTAGGTCGCCGGGTCGAACGGGCGCTCGCTCAAAGGTAGGAGCTCGACCCCGGGATCCATCTCGTGATCCGAGGGAGTCCCACCGCGTGAAATATCGTCGGCCATATCAAGAATGATAAGAGAATGGTTGGAAAATGAAAATCGGGCGGGAATATGGAAAGTCAACCGAAAAGTCAACCCCCGGGAGGGTGGAAAATGGCTGGAAAAGTCGGGACGTGAAAAAGGCACGGAAATCAAGAGGAAAGTGAGGGGAACAAACCCCAAAAAGGTGGAAATGGCAAAAGAGGTACCGAAACAAAGATTTGTTCGGATGAAAACGTCCGAAACGCGAAGGAAATCGCGAATCCGACGACGAAACAGGCTTGGAACGCGAAGAAAACGAGGAAATGAGGAAGGAAAAGGCTCTAGAGAGAGAGAGGAATGTTTTTCGGCAAAGGGGAAGTGACAAAATAGGGTTTGGAACCCTATTTTAAAAAGACCCATTGTCACGACCCAAACCCGGCCCTATGGGTTTAGCACCGTAACTGGCCAGTAATCCGAGATTACCGAAGGCCTGCTGAACAGTAATACAGTAAAACAGAGTACAGGGCCTGGCGGAAGCCAATACAGTAAATAACTAGTGTCCATTGAGCTGTGAAAATCGGTATGCCAAAAACATTTTTCATGCATTCATTCAGTTCAAACAGTACAGTCTATACAATCATATACAACATTCAGTACGGGAATCAAATCCCTCGATAATAGTACAGTAAACAGTAGACGGTCTATACAGTAGGGGACACAAAAACACCCCAAGCCATAGCATGGCAACACGGAACCTCGCGGTGAGGCACATAGGCTGGCTTGACAAAACTGGGGGACTAACCCACGCTCCTAGCTCCGGTCTGGCTGCTGAGAACCTACATATATATATAAACAGTGAGCTAAAGCCCAGTGAATAACAATAAGTGTAAAGAGGTTATGAATGAATGTCCTTACAATAATGAAAACAGTTCATTAAACAGTATTTCAGTCAATCAGTCATATGTGGTACATCCAATAGCCTATAAACAGTAGGTCCAGAAGAACCGGGTCTTAACAGACCCAACAGTAGTGATGGCCATCAGTCAGTAAACAGTATGGTTCCACAAGGGAACCGACAGAGCTCTGTAACAGTAACAGTCAATGCTAAGGATGCCACAATACAGTTCACAACACAGGACATACATTCATTCAATAAACAATATCAGTTCAATAAACAATTCAGTTCAGTATTCAAAAGATAACCATTTTGAACATATCTTTACACAATCTGTTACTCACAGAGATTGGGCTACAGTATGCTAGAGCGCGTCCCCGAGTGCCAACCCTAAACAGTAAACAAATCGAACACACTCTAAGTTTAACAGTTGGGGAAGTACAATAATTAACTTCCTATTATGCCTCGGTGTGTTCTACATCTAAATCCTCATTAAGATGTCTTAAACTAGGCCTAAGAATGCCTAGGATGGAATGAGGATGCAAAGATGTATACAGAAAACATTTTCAGAATTTTCAGAAAAAGGGAGCCACGCTCGAGCGTACACATCCCCGCTCGAGCGTACAGGCAAAAACGTTCCCCGCTCGAGCGTGAGCCCTTCCGCTCGAGCGGTCTGCAAAATATACTGGATGCTCGCAAAACATGCTCGAGCGTAAATATTTCCGCTCGAGCGGACAGCACAAAATTTGCAAAATTGCTGGGAACTTGATTTCTGCGCTCGAGCTCGCAACCCTCCGCTCGAGCGTATACCAGAAATCTGGAAAACCCAGAATTGTGCTCTGAATTTGAAACTCAAGTTTGGAACACAAAAATCGATCCTCTTGGGCCCTTTTCCTGGAAAACTCATGAAAACACATAGTATTACTAGGTTCAAAGCTCAATTTGTAAAATCAAAGCCCAAGGGAAGTTTAATCAAGCTCATTTCCAAACCAATTTTCAAGAACATGCATGAACAACATTCAAATATGACATGCATGAGTTTCAAACCAATTCCAAGCTTCAAATCTTGCTCTCAAGAGCTCAATAGTTGGAAAACAAAGTGAAAACATGGACTAAAGCTTAGACATGAACATGCATGTACAATCAACCATGAATTCAACTCCAAAACACACCAAAATGGCCATGCATGCATGATATATGCTCCAAATCAACATTATAGAACTAATTCATGGTTCAACTCTCAAATTTGGCATGAATCATGCAAGAATCAACCTTAAATACACAATCAAAGAGATGGATTCCTACCTTAAGTCTTGTATTCAAGGTTTAGGAGTTCAACTATGCAATCAACCTTCCAAATCTACAAGTCTCCCAGCAAAATGAGATGAAATCAAGCCTTCCCCTCACTTACACTCTCTAATTTCGGTGGAGCAAGGAAATGGGAGAAGAAATGTTTTGATTAAGTATATAAGGCTCCAAACAATGATAAGAATAAACAAAAGCACTCAATGGCAAAATGGTAATTACGTCAAACTCTTTAATTGGCTTTATTTAATCTAGTTTAATCATTCCTAATCAATTTTCAGATAAATATACCATTAAATCACAAATATTCTACTGATTCCAAAACACTAAACGGTTTCTAATTCGGCCGCCGATAAGGCCTCCAATTAACAGTTTAAACACATACACTCAAACAGATAATCAATCAATCAAACAGATGCAATATGCAATTCAATATATAAACTCATTCAATTTCCGTTTCAGTTTCATTCAGTCTGTTCAGTAGTTCCTCCAATTCACTTATCAGTCATTATCAGTTCAGTTTAGCAGTAATCAGTACGTAATTCAGTAATCAGTACGAGGGTTGTTACAGTCTCCCCTCCTTATAAGGAGTTTAGTCTTCTAAACTCGAGTTACCTTCAGTTTGGAAGAAAACAGGATTCAGTGGAAACAGTTCTGGGTATCTTTTAGCCATGTCATCTTCCCTTTCCCAAGTGGCATACACACCACCATGGTTCTGCCAATCAACTTTCACTAGCGGGATCTCTTTGTTTCTCAGTTTCTTGATCCGTCGGTTTACAATCTGTATAGGCCTCTCCTCGTAAGTGTAGTCATCACTCAACACTATCCGAGTAGGCTCAATCACATGGAATGGATCCCGGAGATAATCTCTTAACATCGAAATGTGGAAGACGTTATGCATATGCTCCATTTCAGGAGGAAGTGCAACTTGATACGCCACCGGATTGATTTTCTCAACAATCTCATAAGGTCCAACGTATCTCGGCGCTAACTTGCCTTTGACTCCAAAACGAGTCTGACCTTTCATTGGTGTCACTTTCACAAACACGTGATCACCCACTTCATACTCTCTGTCTCGTCTTCTAATATCAGCATAACTCTTCTGTCTACTCTATGCAGTTTTCAATCTTTGCTGTATCAGTTTTATCTTTTCAGTCGTTTCATAAACAATTTCGGGCCCAAGCAACGGCCCATCTCCAACTTCTGCCCAGCAAATTGGAGATCTACACTTTCTGCCATACAATGCCTCGAAAGGCGCCATACCAATACTCGAATGGTAGCTGTTGTTGTAGGCGAATTCAGCCAATGGCAAATGACTTTCCCAGTTTCCCTGAAAATCAAGGACACACATAGATCCTCCAGAGTCTGGATGGTCCTTTCTGACTGTCCATCTGTTTGAGGATGATAAGCACTACTCAGCCTCAATTCAGTACCCAATGCAGTCTGTAGGCTTTGCCAGAACCTCGATGTAAACTTCGAATCCCTGTCAGAAACAATAGATACAGGCACTCCATGCAATCTCACAATTTCATCAATATAGATAACAGCCAATTTGTCCGCATTATAAATTGTCTTGACAGGTAAGAAGTGAGCAGATTTAGTCAGTCTATCAACAATAACCCAAATTGAATCCATACCTTTTCTGGAGCGAGGTAACCCAACGATAAAATCCATCGTGATATGCTCCCATTTCCACTCTGGTATGGGTAAGGGTTGCAATAATCCAGCAGGTCGTTGATGTTCAACTTTGACTTGTTGGCAATGAAGACATTTGGACACAAAGTCGGCAATTTCTTTCTTCATTCCCGGCCACCAGAAATTCAACTTCAAATCTTGATACATTTTCGTATTCCCCGGATGGATAGAAAATTTTGAATTGTGGCCCTCTTGCAGAATTCTTCTTTTCAGTTCAGTGTCATTCGGTACACACAGTCTTTCTTGAAATTTCAGTACATTGTTCTCAACTTTGAATCCCGGTTTCGGTTTTGAATCTCTTTCTTCAATAATCTTCTTTAAATAATCATCCAGTTGCTGTTTCTCTTTAATTTCTTCAATCAATGCTGGTTGAGCAGAAATAGCAGCTAAGGTTCCACCTTGTTCCTTCAAAACAATTTCAATTTCAGACTTTTCAAGATCACAAAGCAACTCTTTCTGTCCAGTCAGCAAACAGGCTAAGTTCCCAATCGATTTTCGGCTCAAAGCATCGGCAACGGTGTTGGCTTTTCCCGGATGGTACAAAATCTGTAGGTCATAGTCTTTTATCAGTTCAAGCCATCTCCGCTGTCTCATATTCAGTTCTTTCTGAGTGAAAAAGTACTTCAGGCTCTTGTGGTCAGTATACACTTCACATGTCGCCCCATAAAGATAGTGACGCCAGATTTTCAATGCAAATACCACTGCAGCAAGTTCTAAGTCATGGGTCGGGTAGTTCTTTTCATGTGGTCTCAACTGTCGGGAAGCATAAGCAATAACTCTCCCATTCTGCATTAAAACACATCCCAAACCCTTATGAGAAGCATCACTAAATACAGTATAACCATCCGTACCTGAAGGTAGAGTCAGAATTGGTGCAGTCACAAGTCTAGTTTTCAACTCCTGAAATGCTGATTCCCGTTGGTCAGTCCAGTCAAATGATATCCCTTTCTGTGTCAACTGAGTCAGTGGTAAGGCAATTTTGGAGAAGTCTTTGACAAATCTTCTGTAATATCCAGCCAATCCCAAAAAGCTTCGGACTTCAGTCACATTTGTTGGTCTAGGCCAGTTCACTACAGCTTCAATTTTCTGCGGATCAACAGAAATTCCATCTTTGCTAACAACATGCCCCAAAAACATAACATGGTCAAGCCAAAATTCACACTTAGACAGTATACCATACAGTTTCTGTTCTCTTAAGGTCTGCAGGGCAAGTCTCAGATGGTGTTCATGTTCTTCTACAGTCTTAGAATAGATCAATATGTCATCAATAAATACCACAATAAAATCATCAAGGTACGGTTTAAAAATTCTGTTCATAAGGTCCATAAATGCAGCTGGGGCATTCGTGACTCCGAACGGCATAACTAAAAATTCATAATGGCCATACCTCGTTCTAAAAGCAGTTTTATCAATGTCTTCCGGTTTAACTTTCAGTTGGTGGTATCCCGATCTGAGATCAATCTTGGAAAACACTTGTGCACCCTGTAACTGGTCAAATAAATCATCAATACGCGGTAGTGGATATTCGTTCTTTACAGTTACCTTGTTCAATTCGCGATAATCAATGCACAGTCTCAGTGAACCATCTTTCTTCTTTACAAACAAAACAGGTGCACCCCACGGTGAAGTACTGGGTCTGATAAACTTCTTGTCTAACAGTTCCTGCAATTGTACTTTCAATTCTTTCAGTTCAGTTGGAGCCATTCTGTAGGGAGCTCTAGACACTGGCTGTGTTCCCGGAATTACATCAACGGTGAATTCAATCTCCCTGTCAATCAAATCCCCTGACAGATCATCTAGAAATATATCTGGGAATTCTCTAACTATAGGAATACAATTCACATCAGTTTTAATACAATCATCAGTAGATACAGTCAGTACGGAACACAAATATCCTTTACACCCCTTCCTAATCAGTTTAACAGCCTTCACAGAAGAAATCAAATACGGAGGAGGTACTACTCCACTCCCATTAAACACAAATTCAGGTAAACCAGGTGGACGGAAAACTACTTGTTTCGTTACACAATCTATAGTGGCATGATATTTTTGTAGCCAATCCATCCCCAATATCACATCAAAGTGATCTATGTTTAACGGCAGTAAGTCAATAAACAGATGCATATCCCCAACAATAATTTCACAAGCAGGATACATATATGCACATGTCATGGATCCTCCAACAGGTGATGATACAGCTAACAAGTAATTCATAGGTTCCAAGGGGCTATTCAATTTACGCGAAAAAGCATGCGACACATAAGAATGTCTAGACCCCGAATCAATCAATACATATGCATTTTGAGCACAAATAGAGAGGATACCTGACACAACGGTCTCAGTATTCTGAACATCTCCCGGTACTAGGGCAAATACTCGGCCCTGCCTCACAGGCTCTTTCCCGATAGCTTTGGGGTTAGGCTTTGGTGCTACATTTGATGCTGCTGCGCTTGGTGCAGCTTTACTACTGGCTAGTGGAGCAGAAGGGCAGTCTTTAATTCTGTGGCCCACCTTGCCACATCTGAAACAAGCTCCTGAAATCTGGTAGCAAACCCCTTTGTGCTTATTGCCACATACGGAGCAGGGTGGAATGAATCCACTCCCTTGGCTGGGGCTAGTCGTTGACCCTGTATTCTGTTTCTTGTTTGCAGAGTTATGTTTGCCTTTCTTGAATTTGAAACCCTGCCTTTTACCATGCCATTCAGTTGTTGGTGTTTCAGATTGTTTCACTGCTGCAATATTTGACTCGGCCATCAATGCACGGTCGAGAACACCCACATAAGTTGGCATTTTCAAAACATTTATTCGGTCCTGTATAGCAGCACTAAGGCCTCCTTCAAACCTTCTGGCCTTCTTATATTCGGTATCCACCATATGTGGTGCATACCTGGCAAATTCGGTGAATTTCTTCTCGTACTCGGCAACAGACATATTGCCCTGTCTCAGCTGTTCAAACTCAGTCACTTTTCTGTCCCTGATGCACTGGGGAAAATACTTTTCAAAGAAGGACTCCTTGAACTGAGTCCAAGTCACAATAGTATTCGCATCACGGGTCAACATCCACCACCTTCTTGCTTCTTCCTGAAGGGTGAAGGTTGCTAACAGTACTTTGTTGGCTTCGGAGCACGGAAACATTTCAAACAATTTCTCAGTCTCAAGAACCCAAGCTTCAGCCTTTAACGGTTCTAAGCCTCCCTGAAAGGACGGTGGTTTCATCTTGCTGAACTTATGGGTCAGTGCAATAATGTCCACCTCATTAACATTCACATTCTGTACATTCTGTTCCGGTTGAACCGGAGGAGGAGGAGATGGGGGCTGTTGGTTCTGTTGTTGATCTAGTCTTTCAATTACCAGTCCCATCAGTTGTTCAAGTCTGGCCATTCTGGCCTCAGAGGATGATGATTCAGGTTCATTTGCATTGTCCATTCCGCTATCAGCAGTTATAACAGTTATCATTATAAGCAGTTGTACACTTAAACAGTTTAACATTTAGCATATAATCAGTCAGTCATAAGCACACACTTTTCAAGTTCATGAGATGCCCTAATCACTTTTCTAGGACACCCTATAGCTCATTTGGACACGTGTGTGCGGTATAACTCGTGGTAAGTATCGCTCTGATACCACTCTGTCACGACCAAAACCCGGCCCTATGGGTTTAGCACCGTAACTGGCCAGTAATCCGAGATTACCGAAGGCCTGCTGAACAGTAATACAGTAAAACAGAGTACAGGGCCTGGCGGAAGCCAATACAGTAAATAACTAGTGTCCATTGAGCTGTGAAAATCGGTATGCCAAAAACATTTTTCATGCATTCATTCAGTTCAAACAGTACAGTCTATACAATCATATACAACATTCAGTACGGGAATCAAATCCCTCGATAACAGTACAGTAAACAGTAGACGGTCTATACAGTAGGGGACACAAAAACACCCCAAGCCATAGCATGGCAACACGGAACCTCGCGGTGAGGCACATAGGCTGGCTTGACAAAACTGGGGGACTAACCCACGCTCCTAGCTCCGGTCTGGCTGCTGAGAACCTACATATATATATAAACAGTGAGCTAAAGCCCAGTGAATAACAATAAGTGTAAAGAGGTTATGAATGAATGTCCTTACAATAATGAAAACAGTTCATTAAACAGTATTTCAGTCTTTCAGTATTTCAGTCAATCAGTCATATGTGGTACATCCAATAGCCTATAAACAGTAGGTCCAGAAGGACCGGGTCTTAACAGACCCAACAGTAGTGATGGCCATCAGTCAGTAAACAGTATGGTTCCACAAGGGAACCGACAGAGCTCTGTAACAGTAACAGTCAATGCTAAGGATGCCACAATACAGTTCACAACACAGGACATACATTCATTCAATAAACAATATCAGTTCAATAAACAATTCAGTTCAGTATTCAAAAGATAACCATTTTGAACATATCTTTACACAATCTGTTACTCACAGAGATTGGGCTACAGTATGCTAGAGCGCGTCCCCGAGTGCCAACCCTAAACAGTAAACAAATCGAACACACTCTAAGTTTAACAGTTGGGGAAGTACAATAATTAACTTCCTATTATGCCTCGGTGTGTTCTACATCTAAATCCTCATTAAGATGTCTTAAACTAGGCCTAAGAATGCCTAGGATGGAATGAGGATGCAAAGATGTATACAGAAAATATTTTCAGAATTTTCAGAAAAAGGGAGCCACGCTCGAGCGTACACATCCCCGCTCGAGCGTACAGGCAAAAATGTTCCCCGCTCGAGCGTGAGCCCTTCCGCTCGAGCGGTCTGCAAAATATACTGGATGCTCGCAAAACACGCTCGAGCGTAAATATTTCCGCTCGAGCGGACAGCACAAAATTTGCAAAATTGCTGGGAACTTGATTTCTGCGCTCGAGCTCGCAACCCTCCGCTCGAGCGTATACCAGAAATCTGGAAAACCCAGAATTGTGCTCTGAATTTGAAACTCAAGTTTGGAACACAAAAATCGATCCTCTTGGGCCCTTTTCCTGGAAAACTCATGAAAACACATAGTATTACTAGGTTCAAAGCTCAATTTGTAAAATCAAAGCCCAAGGGAAGTTTAATCAAGCTCATTTCCAAACCAATTTTCAAGAACATGCATGAACAACATTCAAATATGACATGCATGAGTTTCAAACCAATTCCAAGCTTCAAATCTTGCTCTCAAGAGCTCAATAGTTGGAAAACAAAGTGAAAACATGGACTAAAGCTTAGACATGAACATGCATGTACAATCAACCATGAATTCAACTCCAAAACACACCAAAATGGCCATGCATGCATGATATATGCTCCAAATCAACATTATAGAACTAATTCATGGTTCAACTCTCAAATTTGGCATGAATCATGCAAGAATCAACCTTAAATACACAATCAAATAGATGGATTCCTACCTTAAGTCTTGTATTCAAGGTTTAGGAGTTCAACTATGCAATTAACCTTCCAAATCTACAAGTCTCCCAGCAAAATGAGATGAAATCAAGCCTTCCCCTCACTTACACTCTCTAATTTAGGTGGAGCAAGGAAATGGGAGAAGAAATGTTTTGATTAAGTGTATAAGGCTCCAAACAATGATAAGAATAAACAAAAGCCACTCAATGGCAAAATGGTAATTACGTCAAACTCTTTAATTGGCTTTATTTAATCTAGTTTAATCATTCCTAATCAATTTTCAGATAAATATACCATTAAATCACAAATATTCTACTGATTCCAAAACACTAAACGCTTTCTAATTCGGCCGCCGATAAGGCCTCCAATTAACAGTTTAAACACATACACTCAAACAGATAATCAATCAATCAAACAGATGCAATATGCAATTCAATATATAAACTCATTCAATTTCCGTTTCAGTTTCATTCAGTCTGTTCAGTAGTTCCTCCAATTCACTTATCAGTCATTATCAGTTCAGTTTAGCAGTAATCAGTACGTAATTCAGTAATCAGTACGAGGGTTGTTACACCCATGGTGAAATGTCGAATCTGCCCCGACTCAGGCACTTTTGGCCGGTCGGCAATATTTTGTGCCGGCCGGCAGAATATTGTGCTGATGAAACTATTTTGCAGCCGGTGGACAGCCGGTGGCTTCCCCTTCCGGCCGGTGGTGTTCCCAAAGCCTTGTTTAGGCCATATGAGTAGTTTTTTTGGTCTTCATAGCTCAAGAAAGTGCAAGAAAGTGTATCTCCGATGCTCAACCGGCCTCCGTTTTGACCTCGGACCGCGTCTTCTGTGCGTGGCACTCAAATTCATGCAATGATGTATCCTTCTATATCTTTTTTCCTTTTGCAAGATTCAAAAGTTGCCCCGTGTGCGTTGCACACGTTCATCGCACTATTTCGGTGCATTGCATCGCGCCGTCATGCGCCTCACAGTTGCATTGTTATGCACATACTACACGCGTTGTAACACGCACCCCTTGCATTGTCATGCGCATCTCTCATGAATTGTCATTGCATTTTTATTACAAGCATTGTCATGCATTTCAATACATACGTCGCCTCGCGCATCGTTCGCGTTGTCGTGCATTCCCTTACCATGCATTGTCATGCTTTCCAAAACACGTGCGTTGTTACGCATTTAAGTCCATTTGCATTGTCATGCATTTCAAAAGGAAAACATGCGTTGTCACGCATTCGAATTCATTCACATTATCATGCATTTCATTTTACATCCTTTGAGGCACGCGTGTCTCATGTGCATTGTCTTGCACCTTTGAGGCATGCGTGTCTCATTTGCATCATTTTACATTCCTTCATGGCATGCGTGTCTCGCTTACATTGGCATGCGTGTCTTATCTACATTGGCATGCGTGTCACATTTTCATGGCATGCGTGTCTCACTTGCATTTTGCATTCTTTTTACGGTCTAGGAGACCTTAAATCCTTGGAGGGTGCGAAACCTTTACTGCATTGACATGCATCATTGTAAATACTGCATTCTTTTTACGGTCTAGGAGACCTTAAATCCTTGAAGGGTGCGAAACCTTTACTGCATTGACATGCATCATTGTAAATACTACATTCTTTTTACGGTCTAGGAGACCTTAAATCCTTGGAGGGTGCGAAACCTTTACTGCATTGACATGCATCATTGTAAATACTGCATTCTTTTTACGGTCTAGGAGACCTTAAATCCTTGGAGGGTGCGAAACCTTTACTGCATTGTCATGCATTGCATTGTAAATACCGCGTTGTCATGCATCATCGTAGGTAGTGCATATGTCATGCATTTCAAAAAAAAAAACAACAAAAACAACATGCATCATTGTAGATATTGCATATGTCATGCATTTCATCGTAATATAGTGCATTGTCATGCATTTCCACTGTAAATATTGCATTTACATTCCATTGCATTTTCCCCAGCAGATCGCATCATTTGCATTGTCATGCATCATTGTATCCATTTCCATTGCATTGCATATTTGTAGATATCGCATCGTAGTTTGCATGCATCCATTGCATCATCTTCCATCTATGGCTCGTGCCTTCCCAGGTTAAGCTTGGTCTGGTATGTGCCCTTATTTTTCACAGTTCTGCATGTGTACGCGCCTATTCCACGTTGGTATGTTGGTTTGAG
Source organism: Camellia granthamiana (assembly GCA_036172215.1). Lineage (NCBI taxonomy): Eukaryota > Viridiplantae > Streptophyta > Magnoliopsida > Ericales > Theaceae > Camellia > Camellia granthamiana. The sequence continues at coordinate 109,335,539 of CM069906.1, forward strand.
GGTTGCGGCACCTTTTCTGTGTTAGACATGGCTTGTTTTTGTACATGCCTTTCCTAGGCAAGATTTGGTTTGGCTCGCGTGCCATATCCATTGTAGCCATCTCCATTGCATTTTAGTTGCATGCATTCACTGCATCATCCTCCATCTATAGCTTGCGCCTTTCCTTGTTGAGCTTGGTCTGGCATGTGCTCATACTTTTCACGTCAAAACACAGTTCTGCATGTGTACGCGCCTATTCCACGCTGGTATGTTGGTTTGAGGGTTGCGGCATCTTTTCTGTGTTAGACATGGCTTGTATGCGTACATGTCTTTCCTAGGCAAGATACGGTTTTGGCTGCACGCCATATCCATTGTAGATATTACATTGTAGTGTAATTGTTGCATCCGGTGTTAGGATCATTATTCTTTCCCCAGCGGGTCGTCACCCCACTTATGTCATTCCACCCAATACTCGTTCTTGTGTCCGTCTACATTACTCATAGTTCTGCATGTGTACACGACTATTCCACGTTGGTATGTTGGTTTGAGGGTTGCGGCACCTTTTCTATGGTAGACGGACTTGTTACTTCCATCAATCTATTTGACATTTGTGTGGCTTCGAACCGCTCATGATTCGATTACATTGCATATCATTTGCATTGTTTATACGTAGTTTTGTATACAGTGCATATCATTTTGCATTCATCATTGCATTGTCATGCATGTTGCTAACGACATTGTACCTGTTAAGTTTGTTTTCTTTACAGGCACGATATTGTATGTACGGCTCATTTGAGGCCGGTGCAACCGGACGAACCGGACAGGTATTGTATCCTCCGCGTGAGACGTATCGAGAATTGCATAATTCTCTTACATCCTTTCTGCATTGTAGTGTAGTTTGGTGTATGCTAGCTTAAAACTGTTGCATGTGTGCTTCGTTACAGCTTTTCTTTGCATGATCATAAGTTATGCTCGGCTTCGTGCATTGTGTTGCATTTTGCCCCTGCCTTCGGGCGCATACCTTGTTTGTCTTGCTTGTTTGTCCAAGTCTTCGGCCTTGTCAAAAATGGGTCGTCTCTGGGCTTTGACATTCACTCCCGTCATTGTTATGAGTTTCGAGTTCTGTCAAAGAGGGGCAACTGTAGACACCCCATTTTTGACCGTCCTCAAGACTTGGACGTCACCGTTTGAACACCCGGTGATTATCCATGTTTGTGTTCGTTTGGAGTTCCCGGAGGTCTCGGCTACGCGCCTTGCCTCAGGATCTCCGAACTCGACCGTTTTGTGTTTGGTTTTGCACCAAACACTTGTGTTTTGCCTTGGAGGGGCAGGGAATGCCTTGTGAGGCATCCCCACACATCACCGGCCATGGCTAGAGGCCACCGGCTGGTATTTTGTTGCCATCGGCAGTGTATATTGCCGGTCGGCACTCTTTTTAGCCGGTCGGCAGTCCATTTTGTCAAAATGACACTTTTGGCTGCCGACCACCGTTCATCTGCTTTTAGCAAATATTTTGTGCCAGCTGTGATAGCTGGCACCCACCCCATTCCCCTCCATACACGTGTATGGAGGGATTTCCCTCTTGAATGGCTTGTTTTTGAAGCCTTACAAGAGGGAATTGCCTATATAGAAGAGGCTTCTTCTCTTGACATTAAGGTTAGACATTTTAGACAGCTTTTGTAAAGCTTGAGTTCTAGGGTTAGGGTTTGATATATATTCTATCTCTATAAGTGTGTGTTTTGTCCCACTTTTGCTCACAAACACACACCAACACACCATCTCTTGGACTTGAGACCCTTGGAGGGTTGTTTTAGTGTTTTGGAGCTGGATTTATGCCAAAGAAGGCTGTCGGAGCATTGTTTGTGAAGGAGGACTTTAAGGGTAAGAAACTTCCCTTTTATTCCTCATTTTTGCATTGCTTTTCTACCTATCTTAGAACTATTTTTGTGCTTAGTGTATAATACAAAAAAGTTCTGTTTTTAAGCCCTCTTGATTGTTTGTTAAGAGTGTTTTGTGGTTTGGAGGTGTTTGACCACCCTTAGGCCTTGAGAGGCCCCATTTTGTGCCATTTTTGGTGAGCTCCGAGACTTTGGTGCTTGGGCCTCCTCACCACTGAAATCTTGAGGGATTTCAGTGGTGAAGATGGTGCCTTGAAGTCTCAAGAAGGAGGGGGCCACCCCTCTCCTTGTTGTCCTTGAAAAGGACTAATTTTGGCCTCTTAAGGGAGCATTATGTTTAAAGGTTTGTTGATCATGCCATGGCTGTATTTTATGCTTATATTGTCATGATTTAACTTTGTATTAAGTTGGTTTTGGTACACCATGCATGCTTAGTATACCTACCATGTAATGCCATGTTATTGCCTTAATATGCCTTAGGTTGTTAGCCTTCATTCTAACATGTTTTAGGCTTAACCTTGTGAAGGTTTTGTGTTTATTTTGCCATGTTTAAGGTCTATCCATTGTTGTTTGGGTCGATCATAGCTTGCATTGCATAGCCCCTTTGCATTTTTGGCTTGTTAGCCTTGAGTGTGTAAGTGTATAGCATGCCATTCTTGCATGGACTTAGTGGGTTGGGATCATTTTTCATGCTATTTCAGTCCCTCTAACATGCTTGTATGCTTGCCTTGGACAACTCTTTAATGCTTTGAAAGCTTGCCTTGTATGCCCTATGTTTTGACCATTGTGCATGCCTTTGAATTTGAGCCACTTAGATGCTATCTAAGTAGTCCTTTGGCCTTATTTTAACATGCTAAAAATCTGTTTTTAGTTGTTTAATGCATGCCATGTTTGCCTTGCTAAGTGTAGTTCAATACCCCTTTAGCTTGCCTTGATACTTGGACCATTTGCATGCTAATGTTTGTCTTGTTTGAGTTGGTTTGGCACCCCTTATAACATGATTTTCAAAGCTTATGTTGCATGCCTAGTGTCCATGTTATGCTTCTTTTAAGTGTGCTTGAGAGTTGCTTGTTTAATGCCTAAGTATAGGTCCTAACATGTGCATGTGTGTATGTGTGTTTGGCCTCACTTCCTTAGCATTTTGGCCACTGTTTTGGGCCTATTTAGAGCTGCCTAAATCATGTTTAAGTCCATCTTTTCATTAGTTTGCATTGCCTCATGCTTGCTTGTATGCTTGCATAAGTACCTTGCCATGCCATGTTGCATCCTTAGCTTGCATGCCTAGGTTGCATTGCATCTTGCATGCATGCTTTGTCCCTTGATTAGTGATAGGGATTGGGCTTTGGTTTGTTTGTTTGCATTGCATTTCATTTGAAAGGAAAGATGCACACTTGGCCTCTTGGGCCATCACGCATTCAAATGCGCGATTGGTGGTCCAAGAACCAAGGACCATGCCCCTTTGAGTTATACACATGATAAGAGGCTTGGTTGGTGCATACATGCTTTGGATTGCATTGCCATACAAGGTTCTGCCCTCTGCTGCTGTGAGTTGCGGGTTCTGCAGGAACTTTTTGCCGACCGGCAATATTTAGTGCCGACCGGCAATGTATTGGTGGCCGATAGCCTCATTTCCAGCCGATGATCACATGCTGCAGCCGGTGGCCATTCTACTCAGCCGATGGTGATCCCCAGCATCTGAAGAAGCATCTCTGAGACTTTGGCCGTCTTCAGAAGGACAGAGCAGGGAAAACAGAGGCAGTCTATGCATGGCAGTGCAATTCCGAGCAGGACCCGAGCATGCGTTGCATCAGGCTCTCCTCCCGAGGCGGTTTACTGTTTTTCCTAGTTTAGTTAGTTGTTAACTAATTAGGCAATTTGTAATATTTAATTAGCTTGCGTAGTTAATTAATTTGTATTATTCTTTTGGTCCCTCCGAGCGAGGACGAATCTGTAATAAGTGTGGGTGCATGTGTGTGCATGTCTTCCAATCCCCACTTCTTTCTTCCCTTTTATTTACCTACTTATGATGGTAGATTAGAGCACGTCTAAATTAGCATACCTTATGCTATGCATGCGTGCATCCATGCATTTGTCTTGCATGCACCAGACTCGGTACATCATACAAACTGCATTGTATTTTCAATTCCAAATTGAATACGTGATAATTGTAGCATTTCACATGCCATTTTAGGGTTAGCTGAGCCTACTCTAACTGCATCCTTGCATGTGTTGCATTAGCCACTTAACATGAACTAGGACATGCATATTTGCTAACTAGTTTATTGTTTTGGCATGGAGTACAATGTAAGTATTTATGCTTTAGCATCTCGCATGCGTGTGAATGTTAACATGACAGCATGATTACCATGTGGCTAAGTGCTTATATGAGATAAACTGCCTGATTGCCTGTGGGTGAAGGTTGGATTGTTTGAGTTGGAAAAACTCGTTGAAATCCGTGTTTTAGCCTACTTGCGAGTAGCAAATTCCAAAGTATTTTCAAAACAAACAGATATGCGATGCTTGTTTCCAAATTAGGCAATCTAGTCTATACTTGTTTGCTGTGCGCATAACATAGTAAATCTAGGCTAATAACCGGAACAAGAACACATAATGTTTTCAAAATCGGATATCATGGTTAGTAGAGGCCGGTCTTCGAACCGGGCGAAGGGGGTGCTCATAGCTGACCTTCCCCGATCGTACCCAAGCTCCCGAGCCAAGACAACTTTGGTGATGATGGACACGTGGCCTTTGGCACCGAGTCAGGGTTTCCTAAATTCCCCCATTAAAAAATATTTAGGTGGCGACTCTGTATCTGGCAAAGCAGTCCATATTTGGCACTTCTTTTCAAAATCTGTTTTTTTCTCAAAACGATTTGCCAGAGTTGGACTCTTTGGTTCAGATTAAGAACTGCAACAAACAGAAAGGGAGTCCGAACTGTAGAGCGAGGCCCACGGGCGCGTCTACAATATCCCTAAGCAAATGGACAGGCATAAGCATCAAACAAAGTAGTCTTGGATGGATTAAAGAAAAGGTTAGAGAAAGCAAAAGGCAAGTGGACAGAAGAGCTCCCTCATGTTTTATGGCCTTACCGCACCACACCTCGGTGATCAACAGGAGAAACACCATTCTCCTTAGCCTATGGTATGGAGGCAGTAATCCCACTGGAAGTTGGCCTCCCCACAATTCGAAGCGAGAATTTTGATCCAGAATTGAATGGCGAAGCCATAGCATTAGAGCTCGACCTTGCAGAAGAAAGAAGAGAAAGAGCACTGGTTCACATTGCCTCATATCAACAAGAGTTATCCAGGAAATACAACAAGACAGTTCATCCAAGGCAATTCAAGGTCGGAGATTGGGGACTGCGCAAAGTGATGGGAAATACCTTGGTACCAGGAGATGGCAAGCTAGGGCCCAATTGGGAAGGTCCATATAAAGTGGTAGGATTAGCTGGCAAAGGCGCATACCACTTAGAAGACGAGGACGGCAAGGCAATTCCCAGGCCATAGAACACTGCAAATCTCAAGTTATTTTATTTTTAGCTTTTTTTCTTATTAAAGTTTGTGTAATTTCTCCATTTCTCAATAAAACAAGTAGTTTTCTTTTCAGTTAGACGTTTTTTTCTGTAAAAGTTTGTTTTAGTAAATTAGTAAGTTAGGGGCATAAAAAACACAGTTGGCCGGATTAAACCAACACCCCTCCTAAGTCCAGGACAAGGATCTAGGCTGTAGGACGTTTGGTCGGAATAACCAAACATTTTATTTTAGGTTGGCTGGAAAAACCAACTTAGAGGTTGGCTGGATTAAATCAACTCTTATTACTCTTCAGCCAAAGTAAGGGTATGGGCTGAAGAGTGGTTGGCTGGATTAAACCAACACCCCTCTTAAGTCCAGGATAAGGATCCAGGCTATAGGACGTTTGGTCGGAATAACCAAACATTTTATTCTAGGTTGGCTGGAAAAACCAACTTAGAGGTTAGCTGGATTAAACCAATTCTTATTACTCTTCAGCCAAAGTAAGGGTATGGGCTGAAGAATGGTTGGTTGGATTAAACCAACTCTTTAAACTCTTCAGCCGAAGTAAGGGTATGGGCTGAAGAGTGGTTGGCTGGATTAAACCAACTCTTATTACTCTTCAGCCAAAGTAAGGGTATGGGCTGAAGAGTGGTTGGCTGGATTAAACTAACTCTTTAAACTCTTCAGCCGAAGTAAGGGTATGGGCTGAAGAGTGGTTGGCTGGATTAAACCAACTCTTTGAAACTCTTCAACCGAAGTAAGGGCATAGGCTGAAGAGTGGTTGGCTGGATTAAACCAACTCTTTGAACTCTTCAACCGAAGTAAGGACATAGGCTGAAGAATGGTTGGCTGGATTAAACAAAGACTTATTACTCTTGAGCCGAAGTAAGTATATCGGCTAAAGAGTGGTTGGTTGGATTAATCCAACTCTTGATACTCTTCAGCCGGAGTAAGTATATTGGCTAAAGAGTGGTTAGCCGGTAAGCTTAGTCAGATTGATTAGCTAGGATCGGAATAAAGTACCTCGGCTAAACTGCAGTTAGAGAGCAAGCTCAGACAGGACTTTAAACCGAGATAACAGTTGGAGCAAAAAGATCATGAAAAAGTCATTACAAGCATATAGATCAAACCGAAATAAGTGTTGAGCAGAAAAGTTGCTTTTCATTGATCAAGTTCAAAAGAAGTACAGAGGAGGGGCCACAGCCCGGTTACACGAGCAAAAAGAAAAGAGAAAAAATTACAAAATCAGTTAAAAAGATCTTCAAGATCGGTATCAATGTCTACTCGAACACCGGTTGCAGACGGAAGCTCGGTCTCGGTTGTGAGCTCGGTATCAATTGGCAGCACGGTGTCAGTCGGCGGCTCAACAGTCAGGTCTTCAACCGTTGGCTCCAACCGAGCTGACTGATCGTTGGCTTGCTCATTGACAACCGGAGTGTCAGTTGGCTCATTTTCTTCGTCATCATCTGATGCTTCAAGAAATTGCTTTTGAAGGTCGGCACCATATTCCGCCAGTGAGGCCGGAATGAAATACTGAGGAGCATCGTAGACCTCGGTTTCGGGCCCACAGCCGAGCTGCTCCACAGCATCTCTCCAGCCGCACTTGAAGAATAAATCCTTTGCTGTTTCACATTGTTTAATGTAAGCAGCTTCGCCTTCTTTAAAGCCTTTGAGCTGAGCGTCGTCTGCCTTCTTTTTCAACTCTGCTATTTCGGCGTCCTTGGTACCTTCAAGTTTGGCAAGCTCGCACAAGTACCTGTCTTTCATTACGGTTAGAGCTCTTTGTTTGTCATCGTTAGCCGAGGTAACTAATCTGGTTAGACGAGTTACCTCAGCCTCCAGCTCGGCCGTCTTCTCTTGGGATTGTTTTAGCTCTGCAGTCCTGGCTTCGGCTTCCGCCACGGCCTGCCTAGTTGTTCTCCTCAGTTCCAACACTCGCTTGTGAGCGATGTTGTTTTTCTGAATGGCCTGCAAAAAGAATAGTAACTTTCTTTTTTAGCCGAGCTGAAAGTTGTAAAATTAGAAAGAGATAAAAAATAAAAATAAAAAAAAAAGTACTACATACCAGGATCATGGATTTCGTTGATGACCGGATGGCCTTCAGCTCAATGTTCAGTTGATTGTGGTGCTCCATGTCTTTTGGAAGGCACACACTCTTCGCCAGGTTGAAAGCCAATAGGTGATCCTTCTCTGCAACAACCGAGTCAGTATCCTGTTTATCTCGGTTCTGGAAAGTGAGCTTGGGAGCCCACTTGGAGGTAGCTCGGTCAGAGGGCTCCGATTGCGGACTCGGTAGGTGGCTCGGTGGAAGGACGGTTTCATCTTCATCAACTAAACGTTGTTCGCTCTGGGTAGTCCGGGCGCGTTTAGCTGGGCGAGATGAGGAGGGTTGTTGTGATGGCAGGGCCACCACGGTTTCTTGTGTTTGGTTTGGTGGCGGTACTTCGGCTCTGTTGGTTTCGGTCAGCAGGGCCCTTACTCTGTTTCTTTTTGCCATTTCTTGCTCAGCTGTCAGAGGGACAAGATTGATTTCTGGTAAAGTGGGGTCCGGTTCAGGGGCGTCCTCCAGTAGGAAGTCTGTTACTCTGGCCTTACGTCGGCTGCTATATCGGTATGTCGGTTCAATATTCAGCAGCTTCGCCCAACTTCTTTCTGGAAATCGTAGTGCGGCGCGGAGAGTGTTCAGATTGGGGTAGCTGTAAAGAGATTGAAGATGGGCTGAATCTACAAAAAGAATACAACTATTAGTTCGGTTATGAAATTAGAAACCGAAGTAAAACAAAAGCATGCATAGAGACGAAGTAATTATACCGGGTGTTCCTTTATTCCAATTTATACTGCGGCCTGGGATCTGGACTTGGTGGTCTTCAAAATTGCCAGATACCCAGAAAAAATCGTCATCGTTCAAGTCTTTATCCGGTGTGTCTTTTATTATTTTCTCTCGGCGGCGTCGTATTCTTAAATAATAGACCCAACCATCATCTTTTGAGCCTATGGAGTACTGGTGGAATATCTCGGCTAGACCAAGGTTAATGCCAGCTCGGCGGTTTAGTTCGGCTATACCGTTTATTATACGGTATGAGTTGGTGGAAAGTTGGGTAGGGCAGATCCTAGTTTGCCTAAGAAACTCGCAAAGCAAGGGTTGAACCGGGAATCTTAGACCGGTTTCTACTATGGATAGGAGGGTAAAAGGTACAAAACCAGGGTTTCCACAAGGTGTGATATCTTGTTTGGCTAGGGTAAGATGGACACCATCAGGGATGGTATACTCCCTTCGGAATTCGGCCATGCCCCCAGGTGTTTCTACTAAAAACCTATACTTCCCCATTTATTTTATAAGTTATGAATAAATTAGGTCGGTGGAAAATTTGTGCTCAGTAGCTCAGTTGAGCCCTCAGAGGAGTGCCTGGGCAACTTAAGTCTGCAAAGTGAAAAATAAAGGTGTTAAGCACAGATCGTTGGACCGTGCTACAAAGTAAAAAGCAAGAAAATAAAAGCCCTACTTCGGCTATGTAGGATGTTGGAGGTTCTATCTCGGTTTCAACAAAGTGCTTGGTATCTCGGTTGAGGAGTAGGTGCTGTTAGACCGGTTGAGCTTCTAGGGGCAGCTTTCTGAGTTCGGTCTAAAAACTAAGAAAGCTGGTTTAACCCCGAAGACCTAGATCGGTCGGAATTAAGGTTTCCCAGTATACTAAGTGTAGACTTAGTTCGGTTGGTTACCTCGGTTAGGGTAAGTCAAGAAGTGGTTTGACTTATTGAAACTACTGGTGTAAACATGAAGTGTTAGTTCGATTATAAACTGACTAGACTTCTACCTAGCATAAACAGTATCCTAGTTCGGTTACATCATGATTTCGAATCAAAATCAGTGTTTCACAGGTTTTTTAGTGAACTCAAGTGTTCTAGTACTAAGGTTTTTTCTAGAAAAAATGCAAAACCAGCAGGAGATGGAAGCAAAAACATGTTTTGCGAGAAAACATAAACAGAATGCTATGGATTAAGCAAATACGAAAACAAGGAAAGCAAGACAGATTTGAATAACTTACCAGGTAAAGAGAAGGAAATGGAAGTAGCAGCAAGCACGAGCTTCACAGTTGCAAACGATGAAGAACAATGAAGGCAAAGAGAGAAAAAAGAGTGAATGGCGTAAGTGATTCAGAAACAAAGGGTTTTTTTGTTTTGTGGCAAGAGAAGGGGCAAAAGGCGGGAACTGTTCAAATTACGCGAAGTACGAGGGCGGCGTGACAGCTGCAATAGGCTAATGAGGGCGTGCCACGTGTCATGGGAAGAAGAAACGATTCAGTTGCTGTGATTGAAGAGATGTTTTGACCGGACAAGCACAGTTCGGTTTGAGTATTAGCTCGGCTGGAAAGGCTAAAGGGTTTTTAGCTCGGCTGGAAAGGCTTAAGAACTCTAGCTCGGCTGATGGACAGGTAATCCTTATCATGCTACGCAGACGGAATTAAGGGGCAATTGAGAGGGTAATTTATATGAAAATTGGGCCGAGCTGGATAATGGGCCGTTATGGGCTGCTATGCAAAGTGCTGAGTAAATATGACCGTCAAGTTACTCCGGTCTTGAAGGGGCCTTTGAAGTTAGGCCAGGCCTAAAGCCCCGAAGTTAGTCCGGTCCGAAAGAGGCCTAAAGTTACTCCGGTCTCAAAGAGGTTAGCTCGGTCACCATACTAGAAGTTATACCGGTTATGGCGTGGTATGATTAGCTCGGTCTAAAACCTTGCTAAAGGTTAGCTCGGTTTAGACTTACCACGGTTTGTGCAGCAGGAACTGAGGAAAGAGCATTGAAGGAAGAACCGAACTAAGGGTAGTTCGGTCTACTCTGTGGCTCGGCATGGCCATGTTTACTTCGGTCGTATGGTAGTCTGGCTGTATTAAAACCATCTCACTTGGTTTAAGCAGTGAGGGGGGTGTTGAAAGATAAGCATTATCTTTCAAAAGTATGAATCCTAGGAGGACTCTACATGGAAGAGTAAGAGTCCTACTTAGATTGTGCCACGCGAAACCTATAAAAGCTCACAAACATCACCTATGGAGAGGTAACGCAACTTTGATTCCCGAATATACAGAGTTTTTGTCTATTTGTCTAGTTTGCTGACTTAGGCATCGGAGAGGTTTCCGGCACACACCCGCCGGTCAGCTCACGTTTGTATTTTCAGGTAGGAGAACGACGTCGTACGGAGGAGCGCAGACTTGATCAACAGGATTATACGAGAAGGTTTATTTCTTTCCCGTACAAGCTTAGAACTGGAGGCAATTATAACATTGGTCCAACTTAAAATTTTAATGTTGGTTTATTAGGACAGAAATGCGAGTCTATTATTATATGGATTCCATATAAAATCTTTTGGGTAATTACAATTACACTCTCCGAGGTTTGAATTTAATACATATCATTTTTTATGTTTGGAAAATTACACTGACCCCTCTGTTATTGTAATTATTTAGACAGAATTAACGTTAGTATCAAAAAGATATTGAATTCATACTCTTTTTTTTTTTTTTTTACTTTACATATTATTTTGTTTAATTTTTTTATTTTTGCTTTACTTTTTTTTTTCAATGTAATTTCTTCTGTTTTTCTACCAAGAGTTGTTACCTTTTATATAAACAGAGGTTTGTAAAATGAGACTATTAACCACATGAGTGGAAATGTAATTTTCCAAACATAGAGGGTGATATGTATTAAATCCAAATTTCAGGAAGTGTCAATATAATTTACCCAAATCTTTTTCTTTTGCCGCTAAATAAAGCACACTCTATGGTACTTGCACTACAATTAATATCAAACTATTAGGGGTGATAGTCTAGTGGAGAAGGCATTCCTCTTCATAGGCGTGACCCAGGTTCGATTCTTAGGAGGGGCGAATTTCGCTACTTCATAGTTGGCTCTCTTCGGAGACCTCGCCTGCACTCTCCTCGAAACTCAGGCTCGTCTGTAACGTGTGATTGAGCTCTATTGGTGCCTTGGTGGTGCGTCCTTTCTTTTGGATTGGGTTAAATCAAACCGGCAACCGACTGCTAAGCATACGAATGCAGTGATGATACCTCAAAATATCATTTTTTTTTTAATGATAAAAAGCTACCTAAATAAAAAATAAAAAAATTAAACCGAAACAGAACTGGCTAGAGTACATAATCCATTAAAGTAGGCAGTTGAGAGGCACAAATTAATACTAGGGATATAAAACTTTTTATCAAATGAATAACTAAATGTCTCACTAGGTGTGGGATCTACATCACACCCATATGAGACATTTGATCATTCATTTAGTAAAAAATTTGAGACGTACAGCATTTTTCTTTCAATTTTTGAGATTGCAGCCCCTCTAGATCCAAGAACGGGGTGTGAGTGTGAGTGAGAGTGCATATTTCACTTAGCACAAAAGAATTTAGTGCACAATTTTGAGCCTCCGTTTGGGAAGTGGGTTGGCTTTTTGACTTTTTGGCTTTTTGACTATTTTAGCCTGGGCTTAAAAGTTTGGTTTGGGAAGGGCTTTTTGGCTTTTTGGTTTTTTTGACTTTTTTTGTGAGAGAGGAGTGTAATGATTATGGGTTGGATGTGATGTTTTGTTTTTTGTGGTTAAAAAAGCCTATTTTATCTTTTGTGGCTAAAATAGCCAAAAAAGTCCAAAAAAGTTCTTGCCAAACACCACCTGAATGGAAGGCTTATCATGTGTGGCACATGGGTTATGTTTATAAAGAGGTAGTTCAATTGTACATACCCTAATAATAATGGTTCATTTTGGATTCTTCCTATTTTCTGTTAGAAGACAAGATACCTTACTTAGAGAGGGCATGTGAGGTACACATGCAATTCAATGATATTTTTTTAGACCATATTGTAGCCACAAAAAACGTGGATGCCTAACGTGTATCTCTCCTACTCTCCTATTAGATTGACACAAAAAATTGGAGAAAATTAGACCTACATCCTTTGAAATTTGGAAGAAAAGAAATTAAATTTAACAATAATTATGTTGAGTTTTTAAATTTTAATCGATATAAGGTTTAGTCAATTTTTTATCAATTATTTGTCAGTTGTATAAATAAAAAAATAATAATATTGCTACTTCCATATTACGATGAAAAAAATGTGAATATCTAGCTCTTACGGAAGTGGAGATGACGTTGCACGGGCTGCGCAGCAACTTTTGCTGTGTGGCAAAATGGACCTATTTCGGAGTTTATTTTGATAATCCGAACCGTTCACGTTTTAGAATACATCAAGTCGAACATGCCTGTCAAAAGTCAAGTTAATCGGATATCGTTTACTGATTCATCTACTCACATTTGTATCTACAAAAATAAATAATAATTGTGATTTAAAATATTAAAATAAATATAAATATGAGTGGATAAATGGATAAACGATATCCGATTAACTTAATTTTTTACAGACATATTCTACTTGATATATTTTAAAATATAAATTATTCGAATTATCAAAATGAGCCTCGAAATGAGTCCATTCTGCCGCACAGTATCTGCTGCTGCTGCGCATTCCCACTTCCAGTTCTTGCTTCTCTTATTGGCACTGAAATATATAAGTCTTAGGGGCTAATTTTTTTTCTCTAAAATTAAAATTTTTGTTGCAAAAAATATTAGTAGACCAATATGTGAGTATCATAGGTTAAAAAAAAAAACTGTCAGTGACAAAATTTAAAAAATATTGCTAGTAAATTCACTTCTAGGATTAAAACATTAAAAAAATAAGGTGTCTTAAAAAAATTTTAAAAATCAAAATATCAAACAATTTTCAGTGTCAATTTTGTTTTTATGTTTAAAACCACCAGTTACTCCAATTCCATTATTCACCCACATTATGGACCATAATCTTGTCAAAAGCACATATGTCTAAATAATATTGGATATTCAATTTTTTTTAAAAATTTTTTTTTATAATCAATTATATTTGGCCAGTTATATTTTTAATAAGAGTGTTAGTATTTATGGAATTATTCAATGAATTAAGAAATTGAATTTTTTTGAGTCTATTACGTGAATGAGACTGGATTGTTCAATCTATTGGATCAGTAAAGCAAATTGATTTGATAACTAAAGTCACATGAATTTAGCTCCTTTGTCTTAAAAACACTCGACAATTAAACATAATTTGAAAATAAATTATTTATTTTCTTAAACGCTAATATGATAAAATTATATAATTACAATTATATGATTTATTTATTTATTAATTATTATTTTATAAATAATCTATACACATCACCTTAAAAGATAAAAAATATATATTATTAAAATAAGACCCGTAATAATCTCATGTGCAAATTAGACTATCCATTCCATTGATTTGGACAAAAGAGAATCTAGTCCTCCTAAGAATTAAAGTGTGTTAACAGTGTTAGTTCACATGTAGGGATGGCAATTTGAAACCGGCCCGACGGGGATCCCCGACCCCGACCCCGATTTAAGCGGGTTTTCCCCGAAAAATACCCCCGCGGGGACGGGGATGGTATTTAAAACTTAATCCCCGAACAGATTCGGGCCGGGGACGGGGATCAGTGTTCAAGCCCCGGCCCGGCCCCGTCCCCGGCCCCGTTCCCCGGCCCGATTTTTCCCCGAAATGAAATTACCAATTTACCCTTAGATATATATATACACACACGGGGACCACGGCGACCTAACCAAACCAAACCCTCATCTTCTCCTCCAGTTCTCTCTCTCTCTCTCTCTCTCTCTCTCTCTTCCCTCTACGCTCTCTTGATGTCGATCATCCATCGCCACAGCCTTCCGATCTTCCATCGCCACAGCCACAGCCTTCCGATCGTCCATCGCCAGAGTCTCTCTCTCACTCTTCCATCGCTGTCCACCGCCGCTTGATCTCCTCCGTCGTCATTGCCGATCTCCACCGTGAGATGCCGTCGTCCTCTCTCTCTCCGTCGAGTCACCGTGAGATGCCGTCGTCCTCTCTCTCTCCGTTGTCACTGTCCACCACCGCTTGACCTCTCATCTCCGTCGTCGCTGTCACAGAGACATCTCAGATCTGTGAGATCTGTGTTGATCTCCTCCACCGATCACTGCCGATCTGCGAGATCTGTGTATGTATAATGTATGTGTGGGTCTGTGTGTGTGTGAATGTATATATATATATTTTTTATCTCTGTGTGTGTTGAATGTATAGATGAGTGATCTGTGAATGTATACTTCTTTGCACTATTTTTTTTTTTTTTTGATCGGATCATTCTTTACACTATTGATGTATGATTTGCATTCCATAGCAATAGCCAACAAATTAACCATATCTGTGAGACCTCTGTGTTTGATTTTTGATTATGTTGAAAGAAGTTATTGATGGTGATGAATGTTGAAACATATTTGGATCGGGGGAGTTTCGGGGTCGGGGAAACCCGATCCCCGTTGGGGGCGGGGATGGGACAGTCTTAGGCTCCCCGTCGGGGATCGGGGCCGGGGCCGGGGACATTTTCGCCATCGGGGATCGGGGACGGGGAGGGCGATCCCCGGCCCCGCCCCGCCCCGTTGCCATTCCTATTCACATGGATGTAAAATTATGGCTTAATCAGCACAATTTATATGTTGTCTTTATGGTATGCCATTTTTTTTTAAGGTATTCCATAACAATTTTGTAATGTCATAACCAACCCAATTAGAGTCTGAACTTGTTAAAATTAAATTTCTCAAATTTATGATAAAATTGATTTATTATTTGACTAATTTAGACTCATTTTAATAATTTAAATCGATCATTTTATACAATTAATTAAAAAAATTATACATAAAAAAATAGTTGATCCAATATCATTGTCATACTATTAGACTATTGTTTTTTTATATATGACCTACATATTTTTAAGAATAAATCATTCATTTGTTAGAGAATATATATGATTTGATCATGTGATTACTTATAATTTAATTTCTTATATTCATATTTTTTTCAACTTATCACTTAGATGAATAGTTCAAATAATTTATATGAATATGAATTAATCACACAATACCCCCAACTTCATCCATAAAATTGAAATCTTCAACCGTATAACAAAACCAAATTCCAATTTTATATATGTTCATCTCTATTCAACAAATGACCCACTTCTAATTCTCAATCATCCATGTGGCAACTCTCTTTTTGCAGTTTACTCTTTCTGCAAATATTTACATATTTACATGCAGAAAATTATGTAATCACTTTTTTGGAGCACCAACCCAGGGGATCAAAGTGAATCAATTTGAATCAAATTATTTTTTAATAACTTGATGTTCAAATTAGTTTCCATGCATATTGACTAATCTTAAAATCCTCAAGTTAAAGACCAAACAAATTTCCAATGATCCATTAGATGACTCGAACTCAAAACCTTATATTTTTTCTCTAATTTTTACCGCTATGCCAACTATTGAGATTTCTGCTCACCTTGTTGTGATTACTACTATTATTAATCTTAAAATACTATGTTAACATAGTAAGGGAGGGCTTTATCTCCCTTCCATCTTCTATATTTGTTTGGATTGTTAAACATTATAATGAGCTGAATTGAAACCATCACTATATTCTGACCTTTGGTTGACTAAAAAGTTATAAAAAAATTATTACAAATTATAATCCACCATGTAAAGAATGATCATTTCATAAGAAGACTAAGAAATGATTCTTTCATTTCAACCAACTTTTATTTTAATGAATAGAAAACTATCTTAGAGTGTTTGGACCTTTAAGCAGAGAACAATTACTAATCCTAAAATAGCATGTTAACTTTGCGCAATGTTAATTGCCAGTTGTTAGCATATTCTGGAATTCAACAGAAAGAAGCAGACCAACACAGCACAAATGAGGCAAAACAACTTTTGGTGGTTGTTTGTTAGTAATGCTTTTTTGTTTGTTTGTTTGTTTGTTTGTTTATATTTTATTCTATAAAAAATTCAGTTACAAAAAATTGTTTGATATATAATTTTAATTTTTATAAAATATAATCGATTTCAAAATTCTAAAAACTTCTAGTAATAGAAAAAAAGAAATTTCCTTTTTTTTTTTTTTTTGTTGATACATTGGAATAAATTTTTATTTTTTATTTTTAAAATAAGTTTTCATTCCATCATTCTTTACCTACCACCACCACCTTTAGTCTTGGTTTGGCATGTGCGTTGGGATGAGTTACAAAAAAATAAAATTCAGACTAAAAGTTATCATATCTTAATCATAATCATTTTATTTTTTTCTCACAAAAGTCAAAAACATCAAAAAATTAATTTCAAATCCCAAATTAAAATAGACAAAAAGTCAAAAGTCAAAAAAGTCAACTCACATTTTAAAAAGTCAAAAAATCAATCCGTATTAGCTACCACTGCCATCTATTACCCTTGCTCTCACTCTATTCACTCTCTTGTAACTTTTAAGGTTCTTCATTCTTTCGATCACATTCGCATCAAATGTATTCGTGACTTGCGATGATACTCTGACTTGACTGCTACATTCATACTCACAAATTCTTTATGAGATTTGTTTAATCCACGTGAAATGGACACTTTGCATAAATTTTAAAATTAATCAAGTTGCGTGTAAATTCGAACACCTCGTTAAAGAACAAAAAAAAAGTTAAACAAGTAGTATTTTTAATAAATAAAAAATAATAATAATTAAAAAAGAAAAAGAAAAAAAAGGAGAATGTACTATTTTTGGTACCCGATGGCTTGATAACATAGTCCCACCGGCTTTTCGAAACATCAGTGGGAAAATGGGAAACTGTTTTGGAGCTATCTTCAGACGTGGATGGCTCAGTGGAAGAGAGAGAAAACTTAAATTTGATTTGATTTTTCTCCAGCTACATGGGCCTGCTGAACGAGATGTGTTCGGTGGTCTTTGTGTAAGGCCACGTAATGTCTGAAGAATATTGTAATTAATAAAAAGAGTTAGATTTACGATTTTATATTAAATTAGGATAGATGAGCAATGCACTATAACATTTGGTGATTTTTTTATTTTTAAATTTAATATTTGATGATTGATATAGTGCAAAATCGCCATGCCGCAGGACCACCTCATAATTTTTCCTGCTAAACACGTCATGAATGGTCACTGAAAGTCTAAAACTAGTAATATAGCACACTATGGCATTCAAACAATTACTGTTTTTTTTTTTTTTTGGATAAAAAAATTACATTTTCAACCAGTGTGATGTCATTTTCTCGTGATTATTTAATTTTTCAATCAAAATAATTATCATTTTAACTTATAATCTTAAAAATATATCATCTCATTCTAAATCATCTTTGTGAAATTTATTTTTTTTTAAAGTAAAATGAAAACTCAAAATATGAACCAAAATTAAAATAAATATAAACAAGCAACATGAATCTATACGTAAATTATTTTGCATACATAGTATTATCAAATTTTTGAAAAAATGTAATCAAAGTAATGTCATTTTAAAATAAATTATCCACCAAAATGACTATTGTGAACTCATGTGGTATGTAATAATAAAATTTTAAAACGACTTAAATCTCCTCTAGTTAGTCATCTGGGCTAGAAGATGTTGTCCGTGTTTGTAGACCTCATTTTGAGTCTTATTTTTATGATCTGTATCGTTCATTTTGTTGAATTTTTTAGGTATATAATTCATAAAAAAATTAGGTCTATAAGATATTCATAAATATTTAATTTATTACGTTTGTTACTAAAAAAATTAATGGTCTATTTTTAAAAACACAATTATCCATTTTTTGGGAGATAAACGCGATAAATTAAATATGTTACGATTATCGAATGTATCTAATTTTTTGGGTAGATGATATAGACAAAAGACTTGATAAAATAAACGATTTAAATCCCCAAAATGGGATTTGTGGTGGGCTCCATTAACCCAAACAGTACCCTTCAATCCAGATGGTGAACCGGAGGGGCTCTAAGTCCATTTCATAAATAGCTAGAGAGGTGCCACATTACCACATAATAAGATGTTAGTATATTAGTAGAGTTGAATTTTTTTTTTTTTTTTTAAAAGAAAAAAAAAAAAGTAGAGTTAATTCAACGACATGATGCATAGGTGCCACTATATTTTTTTTGGCCATACACTAGGATGTTTGTTAGTAAATTGATATCACTTAATTAGCTTAAGTATGACATTTCACCTCACTGACATTTAAGTGTCCGAAAAAGATTAAGTGCCAAATTAAGAAGTAATAAAAACTTATAAAATTTATTAATTTATAATAACAATTTCTAAAAAAAATACACACCATTTATTTGAAGTAGAGTAGGATTAATAAAGCTAGGCCTGAATTATTAGAAGTTCAAATAATTCCACAAAGTGAATATACACCGAGACTTGGCCGACCTTAATATGAACTCTTGAGCAACTTTTCTTTGCAATGGCACCCCAAATGATGCCTACACCAATTATCATCATCACCTCTCTCCTGTTAATTCTCTCAAACACAGCCTCCTCTCAACGGCAATTCAGAGAAGCACCTCAGTTCTACAACTCCCCCAATTGTCCTCCACAATCTGAAACAAACACTTATTCAATTTGCTCAGATAATGCAGTACACGTGGCAATGACCCTTGACGCCACGTACCTCCGCGGCTCCATGGCCGCCGTTCTCTCCGTCCTCCAACACTCCTCCTGCCCGGAAAACACTCACTTCCACTTCATCACCACCGCCACCCGCCACCACCGCCTCCTCCGCCTCACCATTTCCCAATCCTTCCCTTCCCTCAACTTCCGCCTCTACCACTTCAACACCGCCGCCGTGGCCGGCCTCATCTCCACCTCCATCCGGGCGGCGCTCGATTCCCCTCTCAACTATGCTCGCAACTACCTCGCCGATCTCCTCCCCGAATGCGTCCGAAAAATCGTCTACCTCGACTCCGACCTCGTCCTCGTCGACGACATCGCCAAACTCGCCGCCACGCCGCTCCGCCGCCGCGTCCTCGCCGCGCCGGAGTACTGCAACGCCAACTTCACGTCCTACTTTACGCCGTCGTTTTGGTCCAACCCATCTCTTTCCTCGACATTTACGGATCGAAAAGCCTGTTATTTCAACACGGGTGTGATGGTTATTGATCTCGAGAGATGGAGAGATGGGGACTATACTAGGAAGATTGTCGAATGGATGGAGTTGCAGAAGAGAATGAGGATTTATGAACTGGGTTCTTTGCCGCCATTTTTGCTGGTTTTTGCCGGGAATATAGCTCCGGTGGATCATAGGTGGAACCAACATGGGCTCGGAGGAGATAATTTCCGGGGACTTTGTCGAGATTTGCACCCCGGTCCGGTGAGCCTTCTGCATTGGAGTGGGAAGGGGAAGCCGTGGGTGAGACTCGATGCCAACTGCCCATGTCCTTTGGATGCTCTCTGGGCACCTTATGATCTGCTCAAAACACCATATCTTCTTGACTCTTAAGGTATGTAATATAGAACATGTATCGGGATATGTTATCAGTATCAGTGAACATACAATTAAACATCGGTCCATCTCGAAAACAGACAGTATCGGCCAATATATTAGTAAATAACTGTATAGAAGGTCCAAAATACTAGTACCTTTTGTTTCTCTTTTTCTATTTTTAAATTCCTTGGCAAATGTCTGCTGCTTTTGCTTTTGCAGATTTTGGTTGGTGAGAAACAATTCAGAGAGAGCAGAGATGAAAGCCAGAAGACTGTTTACTTAGTTGTAGATGGTAGTAAAAGAGGAGTAAGATCATCTATCCCACTCTCCATCATATTGTTATGTTATCAAAATCAATGACCGGAAAGAGTATGGAACAGATACTCTTGCAACGCACTTAAAGATGGGGCATGGTTGTTCTATAGATTACACAGTTATTAAAAGATCACATAAAGGATCTATTTTTGGCTCTGTTGTACCTGAGAACAGTTAATTACAGTTAAGAATTACTAGAGAAGAAGAAAGGTCATTTCTTTTTGTATATTTCTTCTTTTGGATCAGTGACACTGAAATGTGTATGTGAATACATTTACTTAATCGCTTTAGTAGCAAATTATTATCGTACACATAAGAGGCTTTCATTTTCTTTGTAATATAAAGGAAATGGATGACCAATATTTTCCATCTGATGATGGATTTCATTTTTGTGAACTTTTATTTTCATAGTTTGGCCAAAGTCAAACTTACTTTTGGAGATAAAAAAAAAAAAACTTAAAGCTGCCGATTTTAATGGCTGATTTTTTCAATTGAATTGGTGCTAACGTAATATTACTGTTATATTGAATTTTTACGACTAACTTTAGGCCCTTTAGTGTTTGTAAACTATTTTCAATTGCAATGTTGAAATGAAAAAAGTAATTGGTATGGTGAGTAAAATTATAGTTAAAACTTGTCTCTAAAATCCACCACCTAAAAGTTTTTGATGAATTAAACATGGTAAGTTACGAAGCAATACCGTAAAGGTTTCGTGCCAAATAAATAGTGAGGAGAATAAACATAGTCTCATTTTATTTTATCTTGCGAATTTTTGAAAAAATAAAAGTGATTTTTTTTGCAAAAATGGTCTTGTCAACTTCAAGGTCAATGGGAATACGGATCATACAAGTGATCACTTGTTTGTCACTTAAAATATAGGTATGGTATTTGTTGATGCAATTCTCCACATGGCTTGGATAGATATCCGTCGATCGCTTGTACGAGGCACAAAAACTATCAGTGTGGCACTGTTGTGGTGACGATCTAAGCCTCTTTTAACACTCAAGTTTAAAGTCTAGTATTTTCTTTAATAATCTCAAGATACTCAATAATGATGAGAGAAAGCTAAAAGATAATTAAGATCCCTTACTTCATGGTTTATTTTCATTTATATATTGTAGTTATTGGTTATGTGAGTTATAAGAAAGTTTCTCTTGATTTTGGTCCAATTGCTAATTATGTGTCATAATTATAAGTGCAATTATAAGCATGATTTTAGGAGTGGTGTATGTCAATGCTTTCTAGTCAACTCAATCACTCTGGTCATGCGTTGAGTTTCAACCGCGAGTGAAAATGTTTATATCAATATTCTTGAATAAAACTATGAGATTTAGATTTTTTGTGGCTCTATTGAGTTTTGTGGTGTCGAAGGCCTCGTTTGGCGAGTGACTTTTTTAGTTAAAAAGTCAAAAGTCATTAAAAAAGTTAAAAAGTTAATAATTTATACCAAAAAGTTAAAAATTTCCTTTTCTCTCTACATTTTTAGACATTTTTTCATAAAAAATCAAAAAATCATTCCAAATATACTAGTTTTTTTTACATCATATTTTAGTTAAAAAGTCAAAAAATTACTAAAAAAAGCATGTTCTCAAACGAGGGCTAAATATAAGATAATTCAATAATATCACACTTTTTTCATATCACATTTTTCACACCATTTCATCTGGCACATTCGCACCATTTGAATATTTGTGGAGCTTATGTAGAACCCACATTATATTAATAATTTTGATAAGATGACACTACAAAAAATTAAGATTTTAGAGACTAAAATTTAGGAATAAAGTTATTTTTTAGGGATCAAATATTTTACGAAAAGTGTTGTTATTAAATTTTTAGTAACGAAAATTGGATATTAGTGAAGAATTATTATCTTTTTGGGACTAAATTTTGTATATCAAAAAATAAACCATTTTGAGACTAAATTATTTTGTCCCTAGAAGTGTATTTATTAGTGACATTTTGAAAATTTTGTCACTAAAAACCTTATTTTTTGACTTTTCGAAATGACCTTTTAGCGACTATCCTTACGATGATAAAAATTGGTCTCTAAATGTCTTTTGCAACAAAATTTTCACTTTAAAAACTAAAAAATTTGATATTTAAAACTCTTATATGTTATAATGTGAGATACTAAGGGTTGGTTTGGGATGTTCTAAAAAAGTGTACTTTTTGTCTTTTTACGAAAAGATGTGCAGAAAAGTAGAGAGATGATGTGATGGAAAAAATATAAAAAGATAAAAAGATGGATTATATAGTCTATGCCAAACCAACCCTAAATGTGGTACGAAAACACAAGTGTAATATTATTGAAGATAACTGAAGGTTCAAGAAGTGACTTTCGATTTTATGTTTCACTGTAGAATACTTACTATTATTGCTTATAATTGTAAAAATATTATTGTCATATCATTCTGAAAAAATTTTGACATATGAAAATCTTATTTATTTTGTACACATGAAGTTATTTTCAATTTTTCAAAACTTTACTTTATATTTCTTTATTTATCTTGATGAAACTTTGTCATACATAAAAAAGAAAAAGATAAAAATAATGTATTAATAAATGAAGTTTTCAAAGTAATTTTTAAATCAAAGAAGCTTGATGATTTAAACCAAAAAAGTATTTCGACGGGGGAGGTATTGCTAATCAAGAGTGACAAAAAAAATTTATTAAAAAATCTACGTCAATAAATTTTTATTTGAACTTCACAAATGATTGATATATATATATTTAATAAATTTAAATAATTTGATAGGTATAGATTGTTAGTTTTTAAAATTTTAATCATATAATATAATCTTGTGAAATCAAATAGAAATCTCGACATGATCGATCAAAATTCTAATATTTAGAGCTTGTTTGGCATGAGGGTTTTTGATTAAAATAGTCAAAATGTCAAAACATCCAATCACATCACTTTCTTTACTTTTTACACATCTTTTCCTAAAATATTAAAAAATCAATTAAAATAATCGATTCCCAAATAACCCCTAATGTCTTTTTTCACCTCTCCATTTATTTATATTAATCGTAAATTTTTGACATATGAAAATCTTATCCTTGTTGTGTGACACGTTAGTTAGAGATTTTGGTTTATGTGTTAACCAACGTAGCCATGGATTAGCCGTGGAAGAAAGCGTAGCAATGTTCATACATGTGTTAAGAGGGTTTAAGAATAGAGCCATCCTGAAGAAAGAGAGAACTTGTATATTATTCATACACACTAAAATGGTTACAACATACTCAGTTAGTTGGCTGAACTGCAGAGGATTGAGGCGGTTGCACTATCTGTGGTTGAACTGCAGATGAATGAGGCGGTGGCACCATCTGAGGTTGAACTGTAGAGGACTGTGGTTGAACTGGTGCTGATACATTATCAGCCCCCCGCAAGCTATTGGGGCAAGGAAGAACCAAGAGCTTGTCTTTGAGATAGTGAAAACGAGAAGCGGAGAGCGGCTTGGTGAACACATCAGCAATTTGATCAGCCGAAGGCACATAGCGAAGATCAAGTTGTTTAGCCACGACCTTTTCACGCACAAAATGACAATCGATGTCAATATGTTTGGAGCGAGAATGGAAGACAGGGTTAGAAGCAAGGGCCATAGCAGAGAGGTTGTCACACCACAAAACTGGAACCGAAAGATCAGGAATACACAGATCACGGACCAGCTGCTGTAACCAAGTGATTTCAGCAGCAGCATGAGCTAAGGATCTGTATTCAGCCTCAGTTGATGACCGGGAAACAGTGGGCTGTTTCTTGGCAGACCAGGAGATTAAATTTGGACCAAGATAGACACAGTACCCAGATGTGGAACGACGATCGACAGTATCACCTGCCCAATTGGAGTCCGAAAAAGCATGAAGGACAAAAGGACCGGAAGAAAAATTCAGGCCATGAGAAAGAGTGCCTTTGACATAACGAAGCAAACGTTTGACATCCTGAAAATGAGCATTAGTAGGAGAGTGCATATGTTGACAGGCCATATTAACAGCTAAAGCCAAATCGGGGCGAGTAAGAGTAAGATATTGAAGACCACCGACAAGGGTTCGGTAGAAAGAAGGCTGAGAAAAAGGTAGTGATGCTGTAGGTAAAGTAGACGGTTTGACAGCCAATGGAGTAGAACAGGGTTTACAGTCACTGAGACCAGCTTTAATTAACAAATCAGCAGCATAGTTTTCTTGAGACAAAAAATAGCCACCAGCATGATGATGAATAGCAATACCCAAGAAATAAGAGACAGATCCAAGATCTTTCATAGAAAAAGAATGGTGCATTTGAGTAAGTAGATGAGTAATAAGAATAGGATCACTGCCAGTCACCAAAATATCATCAACATAAACCAACAGAATAGTAAGACTAGTAGGAGTTTTCTTGACAAAGAGAGAGGGATCAGAATGGCAAGTATGAAAACCTTGAGCCACCAAGAAAGAGGAGAAAGTAGAATACCATGCACGAGGCGCCTGTTTTAGACCATAGAGAGCCTTTTTGAGTTTACACACTTGAGTAGAATTCTGAATAAAACCAGGCGGCTGCATCATATAAACTTCTTCATCTAATGTACCATGAAGAAATGCATTGGATATGTCCAATTGCTTGATAGGCCAATTAAAATGAAGAGCCAAACACAGAAGAATACGAATAGTGGGTTGTTTGGCGACAGGACTGAAGGTTTCATGAAAATCAACCCCTTCTTGTTGCAAATAGCCTTTTGCAACTAACCGTGCTTTATACCGAGCAATAGTGCCATCTGAATTCCGTTTAATGTGAAAGACCCATTTACAGCCAATAGCCACTTTATTAGAGGGAAGGGTAACCAACTCCCAAGTGCCTTGATGTTGAAGGGCTTTAAATTCTTCATTCATGGCGGCAACCCAAACAGAAGACTGAAGAGCCTCAGTGACAGAATTAGGTTCAGTGTGAATAAGAGAAGATCGGGCAGTGAGACAAAGAGGATGACGAGATTTAGATCGAGTGATCATGGGATGACTAGAAACAGGAGGCTGGACAGCAGCAGCAGGATATGGCAGAGGTAAATCAATAGTGAGAGAGGTAATAGGAATGGCAGGAGAGATAAGGGGAGAACACAAATTTGCCGAAGAGGAAGAAGGTGACTCAGACTGCACAGAGGAAGGCTGTGCGGAAGAAGAAGACTGAGATGGAAGCAGAGAGGACGGAACAGAGGGAGGAACTGAAGAAGGGACAGAGGAAGAACTCCAGAAAAAGGAGGTAAGATGAGAACTTGAAGAAGAAGAAGGTGGAGCAGCAGAAAAATTAGTGGAAAAAGGAAAACAATGTTCATTAAAGAACACATGGCGAGAGACATAGATTTTACCTGTGAGAGGATCAAGACAGCGATAACCTTTCATAGTAGGATGATATCCTAAGAAAACACAAGCCACAGATTTAGGTTGAAGTTTGTGTGAAGTATATGGTTTGAGCCATGGAAAACATTGACAGCCAAAAACTCGGAAAAAGGAGAAATCAGGAATGGAATGAAACAAAACTTCATAAGGGGATTTGTTGTGCAGAACACTACTAGGCATGCGATTTATAAGAAAGACAGCGACAGCAATGGCATCAAACCAATAAACTAAAGGAACGGAAGAATGATGAAGTAAAGTAATAGCTGTGTCAATAATGTGCCTGTGTTTTCTTTCAGAAACTCCATTTTGAGCTTGAGTATATGGACAACTAGTTTGATGAATAATGCCCTGAGTTTGTAAAAAGGAATCAAACTTGTGATTAACAAATTCAGTGCCACAATCAGTTCGAATAATTTTGAGAGTAGTATGAAACTGATTTTCAGCATAGGCTTTGAATGCTAAGAATTTATCAAAGACTTCACTCTTGTAGTTTAGAGGATAAATCCAGGTAAATCTACTGAAATCATCGACAAACAATACATAAAATTTGTAAGAAGTATTATTATTATTAGCAGAGTGAAATGGACCCCAAACATCACTATGGATTAAAGAAAAGGGACAATCAACTGAAGTAGTAGACAATTTGTAAGGTAATCTATGCATTTTAGACACCTGACAATCAGAACAAGACAACATTTTAGTAACAGAAAGTTTAGTAGGTAAGTGTGCAGCTAGATGATGCAACTTCTGTGATGAAGGATGGCCAAGCCTTTGATGCCAAAGTAGATCAGATACTGAAGATGTGGTAGATTTATGAGCCTGTGTAACAGGAGAAACGAATGCCAGAGAAGATGAAGGAGAAAACTGGTAGAGTCCATTGACATGAGTGCCTTTATGTAGAATCTGATGAGTGTGCTTGTCCTGAATCACAAATGTGTTAGCATCAAAGATAACAACACAGTTATGATCCTTGGTTAATTGATGGACAGAAAGCAAATTAGTAGAAATGGAAGGGACATGAAGAAGATTGGTAAGATGAAAACCATAGTGAGGCGTAGGTAAAAGGCCAGTCCCAATGTGATGAATGGGCAAGGAAGTACCATCACCAACTTGAACTTGGTCATGACCTTGATAAGCCTGATAGTCATGAAGATTAGACATATCATTAGTCAAATGATTTGTAGCGGCAGAGTCAAGATACCATGGTGGAGCAGCAGCATCGGATAAAGGAGAAACAGATGTATTATAGGCTCGAGGTGGAACTCGAGATAGAGCTTGGGATGACTGATGAGGAGGTGGAGCTCGAGATAGAGCTTGGGAGGACTGATGATGAGAAGACAAAGCCTGCGGTTGAAAGGTAGGATCCATGCGAAACCAGCAATCGAAAGCCAAATGTGATAGTTTGCCACAGATTTGACAACCAGCACCAGAAGAATCATAAAAAGAATGTCTGCCTCCTCTAGGACCTCTGTATTGAGAACGATTTCCGCGATAACTGGTAAAGCGTCCTCCTCTAGTACCTCTGTATTGAGATCGATCTCGTGAATTAGGAGATGAAGAGGATGAAACGAATGAAGATCCTTTGGTTGATGCAGTGTAGGCCATATGAAGATCACGGCCAGAGGACTGTTGGTGTTTATTTTCAATATGAATTGATTCTGAACATAACAGAGAACATAGATTTTCCATCGAAATTGCTTCAGATCGAGTTCGGACTGAAGTTTTGAAAGAGTCATATTCTTCTGGTAAGCCATTCAATGTCAAAAGAACAAGATCTTCATCATCGACTGGAGCAGAGGCCAAGGCTAATTGATCAGAGATAATCTTGATTTGAGAAAGATAATCTTCGATTGAAGACGATTTCTTACGGAGACTTTGAAGTTTGTTTTTCAATTGGTGTATGTGTGATCTGGAAACGGACGTAAAGCGCTTCTCAAGAGCGTGCCACACTTCGTCAACATGTTGAAGATGAAGAATAGAGGAATAGGTTGAGGATGACAGAGTTGCAGTGAGACAACTGAGAAGGTGTGCATCAATCATCTGCCATTGCTGATACTTCGGATTCGAGATTGATTTTCCATCAGCATCAAGAATATTTGAAGAAGGACAGGACTGTGATCCAGTAACATAACCAAGAAGATCTGTGGCACGCAGCACATTGTGCATTTGATTCTTCCAGATCAAATAGTTGGTGGAATCAAGCTTGACAGTCACCAATGCATTGAAATGTGAAAGAAGCAGAGTGAGATTGGAAGGCAGTGAAGCAGAGGCATTGTTCTCCATTGATGGATCGTAAACTGCTCGTATGAGCTCTTAAGCTCTGATACCATGAAGAAAGAGAGAACTTGTATATTATTCATACACACTAAAATGGTTACAACATACTCAGTATATATACATGTGATAGTCTATCTTAAATTGTAACAAACTAACAGTAACTACCTAACAAACTAACAGAATGCCCGTGAGTCAGTTAGTTGGCTGAACTGCAGAGGATTGAGGCGGTTGCACTATCTGTGGTTGAACTGCAGATGAATGAGGCGGTGGCACCATCTGAGGTTGAACTGTAGAGGACTGTGGTTGAACTGGTGCTGATACATTATCACATCCAAGAACGGTTTCAATATTCGGGTGAAACAGTATCACGCCACATGCATCATGTTTTGGAGGCAATGAAGAAGTTCACAGTTGTGCATTGTAGGCCAACAACAAATCAAAATGTTCAACATCCTCACTTAAGGTCAAAATGAAATACCTACCATTCAAGGTACAACTTGCATATTTGTAGATCCAAGTTTTGGGCCATATTACATGTCAAAAATTTTGCTGAACTTTTGTGCTCTTAGGATTGCATCGGTGCAATCGATGGCACGCATGCTGTTGCGAAAGTGATGGGGCCTGAGACAGTGACCTATTTTGGACGCAGATACTATCACACACAAAACATCATGGCAGTTGTTGATTTCGACATGTGTTTTACGTTTGTATCACTTGGATGGGAAGGCAGTATGCATGACAGTAGAGTTTTCGCTGAAATAATCAATAATGAAAATGTGCCGTTTCCACATCCAGAGGAAGGTAATGCAAAATTATCATGTCAAAATTCACTATGTACAAATATGCACACTATGTTCAAATAACGTTATTTGTTCACATCCGACAGGGAAATATTATGTTATTGATTCAGGCTATCATAATCGAACAAGTTACCTCGCTTCATACAAGGGCCACCGTTACTACCAAGAAGATTTTCAGCGAGGTGCAAGGAACGCAGTGAACCCAAGAGAATTATTTAACAAGGCACACTTGTTCGGTGCGCAGTGTCGTGGAATGAACCTTTGGGACGTGGAAAAGTCGATGGGGTTTTCAGGAAAATATGTTTCGTTATGATTTTGCGACTGCGCAGGTGCATTTAGTTGGTGCGTCAATGGCATTGCATAACCACATACGGAGAAATACGGAAAATCCAACCAATGTTCAACCCATAGTAATAGAGGCTAACACGACAGACATAATCAATGCCATTCCGTTGTTTGCTCCTCCTGGAGGGGATGGAGTAATCATTGGGAATGACGACCCAAATATGGAACTTGTCTGAAATGTCATACGACATCATCGTTTGGTACACATGCGCAATCACGACATGTTGGGAAATATATAGGACAAAGTCGGTAACCCAAGTTCGGCCATTCTTGTTGTTTGTATGTGTAGGGAATTCTAGCATCACATTTAGTATTTATGGTCTTGTGTGTATCTACGTTATCTAATTAGGTATGTACATTCCCATTATGGTACGCCGAAGAAGTTGGTTATTGTCGGAGATGTAGTTGGAGATGTAATTACCAACGAAAGTTTGTTATTATGGAGTTGACTATTTTATTTTATTAATGTATTGTTCGGACATACCTTTATTATGGAGTTGACAATTTTATTTTATTAATGTATTTTACAGATATTTGTAAAATTTTAGCTCTCACTTTTAATTTTTTTTTTTTTTTTTTGGGAACACTGGCTTAGTGGAAATGGGAGTGTACATTCGTTTCACAGATTTTGCAAAACATTTTTTGGCTTCTTTACATCTAGGAGGTGGAAGGAGTAATTGGTTTGTTTGATTAGTTGGCCATGACGTGAAGCAGAAAACTACCAAACCCTTGTAACATGAAGCAATTGAAAAAAAATGTGGAAAAAGGGAAATTAAAAAAAAAAAAATTTTATTGGGTCATTGTTGGTTCACAATCTGTATAGAATTTGGAGGTGTTGTTGGATTTTGCCAAGATGAGGGTAATTTAGTCATTTTACTTATTTGCACATTACTTGAAATGCAAAAAAGTTAAAAAAAACCTAGCAAGAATACCAAACGAATAAAAAAGTCTTAGGCTAAAAAAGTCAAAAAAATCAAAAAATCAACTAAAAAAGTCATTGCCAAACGACACCTAAATTTAATAGTTTTTTTTTTTTTCTTTCTTCTCTTTCTTTAGGTTAAGCTTGAATGATAATAATTTCGAATGATAATGCAATTTTGAATTCCCATGATTCCGTAACGGTTTAAAATAAGAAAGCAATTTGTGGTTTACTATTTCAGTCCGAAATAAATAAGCATATGGGATTCCCTTACTTTTTCGTGGGAATCTCTTATTCCGTAATAAATATATTAGTCATTTAAGTGTAAAATATAATAATTGAGTCTACAACATTTAAAATTTTCTGATTTTCCTATGAAAAATGTTTCGTAGCTTGAAACTTTTTCCTCTCGAATCCCCCCAATGCCGAAAACGACGTAATTTTGAGCATTTTCCTCTTTCTTTTTTTTTTCTTCATTTTCCAGTCTGAAACGCAGAGAGGAAGAGGGATTGGGACAGAAAGAGAAGAGAGGGGAAGAGGAGGAGAGGGAGAAAGAGAGAGGAGGAGAGAAGAGAAGGGCCCCTCCTGTGCCTCCGCCGCCGCCGATCGTTACAACCGCAGCTCGTCGTAGCCCCGCCTCCGACCACCGTCGCCTCCGGCCCCGCCTCTGCCTCCAGCCCGATTGGCCTCCTCCAGTCCTTCTTCTTCTTCCTTCTTCCTTCTTCTTTCTTCTTTCTTCTTGGTTGATTCGGGGGATTCGGGGGCTCTAAATTCGAGCCCCCTAACACAACTGTTTTCCTATTAAGGATTCTTGATGAAATCAAAGCTGAATAATAATGATAATTTTTTAAATAAAATTCCAATTACAAATAATAAAATTAAAAGCAGTCTTCAAAATTTCTAACATCTAAACATAACCTTAATGTTTAATTACAAGAAACAAAAATATTAGAGACTCCAAAAATTTTATTAAAAATTTTACTGAATATCTCACATGACACTCATACAAAACATTTGATAGAATTTTTAAAATTTTTAGCATTACTCATTCTTTTTCGCCCTAAAAGAACAAGAACATGCGTGTAGTTCAGCACCTAAAATGAACGAGAATAAATTTGCAAGAAAAAATAGAGTGTCGGTGAGAAGTATGGTTTTGGGTAACCATACGTTTGAAAAGTGTAGGCGGAGAGAGGGAGAGAGGGAGAGAGCGCACATGGATAAATAATTGGAAAATATTTGGACCCTACAAAGGGGAATCTCCACGACATCAACTAATATATTGATTATGTTTGAATTTTTTTTGGAGTGTTATGTTTGACAGTGACATGAATGGTTTAAATAATTTTAAAAGTTATAGGAATTATGTTCTGTAAGAGTCTTTATCATTACTATAAATAATTGGATTGACAAGTAACACTTATGGCTCCTATTGAATTAATTAAGATTGTCTTCAATGTGGGTCCCTATGAAGCTTCACAACTATATGTCCTTTTTAAATTTTAGAGCGAATTACACCTTATAACCATACACTTTACCTTCAATTTCATTTTGGTATCGTTTGGGAAGTGGGTTGACTTTTTAGACTTTTTGACTATTTTAACTTGGGCTAAAAAGCTTGGTTTAGGAAGGACCTTTTAGTTTTTTAACTTTTTTCACTTTTTTTGTGAGAGAATAGTATAATGATTATGGATTGGATGTGATGTTTTATTTGTTGTGGCTAAAATAGCCTATTTTATCTTTTGTAGCTAAAATAGCCAAAAAAGCTTCCAAACCTTTTTAAATTTTGAGTCAAAGTTATAATTTGATTCATTTATATAAAGTTGTTTTGAAACAACATGGAAGTATTAATTATACTTGGCATCATTATATTTTTATTAAAATTTCATTTAACCCTTTCATTTTGGTCCTTAAATATATTCGCATTTTTATTAAAATCTCATTTTAGTTCATACACTTAAACTTTTTGACCAGTTTTTTGAATGACCTTATAAGATTGGGACTAATTGTTCCTTGACTCAAAATTTGAGTGATTGATTGTGATAATTAAAAAGTCAACGAACAAAGTCAGCTTGAATATAAATTGTATGGGTGCAAAATATATATTTTGCCCTAGGTTTTATTTTTTTTTTAAATTCTATCACTTAGAAAACAAAACAAACACATTTTTAGTATGAATTGTAGATCTATATTTAAAGTTTTTATTGTGAATCACTCTTCGATCAAATCTTGGCCATAAATTTAAAATTTTAGATTTTTTTTGAGGATTTTTTTTTTTTGGGTGGTATTTTTGTTTTTTTGTTAATAAGTATTAAAAAAATCTTATTACTACAATTGTACTTCTTTTTTTTTTTTTTATAAAAAAATGTCAAACTATATTAAGCATTGTTAATTAATTTTCTTAAAACACTCATTCATATGAAGTGTGGTAAACAGCGTGTCACGTTTTTCATTTTCTGAGACTAGATCATTGGTCGTCAAATCTATTTGTCTCTTTATATCACGATAAAATAAAATTTTAAACTATTATATTTTTTATAAAATAAAAATTATATCAGATTAAATGGATAAAGAAATGGCAATTGAGAATTTTTTTTTTTCCATTTTCACTTTGTCACAAATATGGGTCAAACACTCACAGAAATGTGAACATCAAAATGTTTGATTTGATCCCAACCCATGTTTAGTTGAATACTTGTGATTAATTTTGAGTTTTGAAGGGATTTATAACAGTTAAATAAAGTTGAGTCATGTTTTTCTTTTTGAGAAATTTTTGGGTAGGGAAGCAGAGTTACGTTTTACTAATACTAATATATATGCATTAAATAAAATTGTTATGATAAGAGACAAGCTTTGAATGCATTGGAAACATAATAATTATACCACGAAGAGATCATTATTACTCATCAGATGCGTTATTTGAGATGCTCAATTTGCTTACTATATGGAGAAGATTTAAAAAAATCTTATTAAACTTATGGGTTTTCATTTCCAACAACAGTAATATTTACATTGACTCACATTTTATTCTACAGATTGGGTCTCTTTTAGTTGAAATGTTCAATTGGATAGTTTAGTTCAGTCCACTGTGGATCCATTTAAAGCCTTAACGATTCATTTTGTAAGACCCTTAAAGTAGGTAATGCGTTTAAAAAATCAAGTCTATTGAATATTAGAAACCATTAGATTGCATTACATTCGTCTAAAAAATAATCTAATGGTTCCTGATGTAATGCAATCTAATGCTTCCCGATGTTCGGTCAATATGATTTTTTATATGCATAATCTATTCAGAGAGTTCTACAAAATGAACGGTTTGAATTATTGAGACGGGTCTAAAATGAGCTTATAGTGAGCCAGACTAGACTATCTAGTTGAATGTTCTACTTGGAGAGAATTCATAGAAATGGCTCAACCATTAGACCATTTATGCTGTCCCCTAAGGCCCATAAGAAAATTTTATAAAATTCTTATTGTTGAATGGCTCAACTTTCCAAATGCTTAGTTAAAATAAGGCATAATTTTAATATTTTTCGAGATGTCCAAAATCCTTGGACAACCGCTCTCCATTATTGTGACAATTAGTTTTTACACTTTTAATTAAGTTATAATAAAACACAACAATTAAAAATCTAAAATTAAGCATGTGATGATCATGTGTATTTAACATGTGATTATGCTTCTTATATATACATATATATATATTTAGCACAAGTCATCGATGACTTATGGTGGGTTTCAGTCTTCTTTTGTTAGTCATGTATTTAGAGAAGGTAATTCTGTGACTTATTGTTTAAGCCGACTTGCATTTTGTCGGTCTACAAACTTAGACAGAGGATGTTCTACCTGAGATTGCTTCTTTAATTTTGGCTGAAGCCTCTACTTCTTAATACAATCCTTCACCCTTCTTGAAAAAAAAAAACAAAAAACAAAAAACAAAAAACAAAAAATAAAACTATCAATAGAGATTTGATTGCACTGCAATGCATAAGTCATCATGACACAAAAAAGGAAGGCGTACTGAAGTTGATTTTGTCTCCTTTTCGTATGTGTGAACATGATGAGATCTAACATGACATATGCCTTGTTTAGTAGAGTTGTGGGGTAGTAATTATAACTTATAATTTAACAGTTTATAATTTATAATTGTAAATATAAGTTGATTTTTAATTTATAAATTAAGCTTCTCCTCCTCCACTCAAAGAATAAGTTGATTTTTAACTTACAAAAAACTATAAGCTGTATTGTTAAGCTGAACCAAATATATCAAAAAAACTTAAATTAAGTTAAAAACTAAAATAAATTAGAAATAAACCCTACTAAACAGGGCCGTACGTACACGTTTCTTTAAATTATAAAATATAATATATATATCTAGGTCCAACACAAAATGCATAGATATAAAATAATATATTCACGATTATAGATGCTAACACCGGAGCATGTTCACAACCACAAATGTAAACAATTACAATTGTGAATAATTTTTTTCTCATATCTACGTATTCTGTAACTCATCAATTTTTAGACTGTACACGTAACACAACTATTTAAATTATACAATTGCTTGCACCAAACACATGACATGCATGGTAACTTCTTACCTCTAGTAGTATACAGTAAGTAGCAAATAATTGATGGACCATATATATAAAGATCTTCAATGTCTTTTGGGCTGAATGCAAATCAACAAATAGTTCAAAGGAGTAGGCCATACATGTTGGCATTTAAATTTTTAAGGCCCTTTTTTCACAAATATTTTTTATAAACAATTTAGGATTAAAGGAAGTACTTGCAGATTTTTTTTTATTTTTATAAACCACATAAACAACTGTTTATGCTACTATAAATATGACTATGCACCAAGTTAATTTACCTAATTATTTATTTGTGAGAACATGAATACATCATGGATGCATCATCATCGGAGGGGTTGGTGAGGACGGCTGGCAGACAGTTGGATTTTGTTCCTACATTTTCAAATTATGTAAACAAAAACAAGTTTTGATTACTTTAACAGGATTTTTTTTGCCATAACTCATTCATAGAGACTGTTTTTCTTGAAAATGACAAGTTATAATTTTTTTGCTTATAAACTCTTTCAAAATAAAAATAAAAAAATCTAATAAGAAAGGCAAAAAGTTTCAAATTTATATTTTATGTGACAAATTTACCCATTCACACACACACTCTATCTTTTCTAGTTTGTCATCTTCAGCTTTTTCTTTCTCCATCTCTTTTTAAGAGCTCTCTTCACCACCACCACCATCTACACCACCACCACCATCACCATCTCCACTGCCATGACTACCACGACCATCATCATTTCCATTACCTCCACCATCTCCACCAACACCGTCTCAACCACCGGTGTCATTCGTCACCGCCACCGTCACTACCATTTCATCACCACCATTTCAACCACCAGTGTCATTCGATGCCACTGTACCACGGGCAACTACCATCGTCATCCTTAGCGTCCAAGACTTCAGATCTAAGATTAACGACCTCAGATTTAAGATCTATCATATCAGATCTATATTCTCTCCATTTTTTTCTTTGTCTCCTCATCATGCTCTGTTTTTCAGACAATAAAATTTTACTCTAGTTTGAACCAGATCTAAGGCAATATATGTGCTCTCTCTATCTCTATTTCTCTTTTTTTTTTTTTCTCTGGTATGTCCTCTGTTTTTGTTTGGCAGAATGAAAGTAAAATTTTACTCTAATATGTGCTCTGTTTTTATTTGACAGAATGAGAGTAAAATTTTACTCTAGTATGTGCTCTGTTTTTGTTTGATAAAATGAGAGTAAAATGTTACTCTGGTATTATGTGTTATGTTCTAGGGCTGAGTAAGGAATCCGTGAAATCCGTAATCCGATCCGATCCAATCCAGTCCAGTCCAATCCGGTAGGCTTGGATTGGTTTTTTGAATCTGTGGTTCGGTTCCAAATTGAAGAATTAAAAATCCGTAGTTCACGAATTGGTTCCGGATTGAACTTCACGGTTCCGGATTGAAACCGATCCGGACCGATCCGGACCGTATACAAATAGTCTATATTTTTATTGTATACCCTCTCGCATAGTATGTTCTCTTATTCCATATAAAACATAAACTCAAACCTAAATCCACATAGTATCTTCTTTTATTACTTTTGTTTGTTATTTTTTAGTTTTAATTAGTAATGGTTTAAATATATATGGTGGAACTAGTTTTATTATGATTGCTTAGATTCTAATAGTATGTCGCTATTATAGAAAGATATGTTGCTATTGTGAAACTAATACTATGTTTATGTTTTTATGAAATTAAAGTGTCATGTATATTTTTTTGTTATTTAATTATGTAAATCCGTGGTCCTAAACCGATTCAATCCATGTTTAAATGGATTGGTTCGGATTGGTTCCACGATTTAAACGGATTGGATTGGTTTCAATTTTTTAGGAACCGTAGATAATGGATTGGTCCTGGTTTTATCCCAATCCGGTCCAATGCGAACCATGCTCACCCCTATTATGTTCTTTTTTTTTTTTTTTTTTTGATACAATGATAGTAAAATTTTACTCTGTTATTGAGTATTTCTATTATTTATTTTCAAAGCAACGAATTCAAGCAATGAAACAGAGTGAGACAGACAAACGGTTCCATCATTTAATATTTGTCCATTTATATAGAAGGGTATTTCAGTCTTTTCACCATATTGTTATTTTTATTTTAAGGACTTTTGGAATCAGTATTTTATTTCGTGGTCTTCACACAAAAAAAGTCCAATGAGAGGGGCTTTTCACCAAAAATAGTAAGAAATTTGAATTTAGAAAAATTGAACCAGAATTTTACCTAGATGGGCTGCATAGATTCAACTTGTGTAATGTGGGCACCTACTTAAGATGCATCTAGACCATTCATTTATGTTTGTGGATAAATTTATGAAAAAAAATTCTGAGTTTCTAGCCCATTTTTAAAATAATAAAGTTTATAATTTTAAGTAGAGTCAATATACTTTTTGAACATGGAATTTATAGTTTTAGACCAATCATATTATATGTTTTATAGTTTAGAGTCCGAACTAAGTATCCCATTCGAACCATCGATATATCTGTTGTTGTAAATTATTGTCATGTTTGATTGTCATTTTTTTTTTTTTTGTGATTAAATATAATGAGATTATAGATAGGATCGTGTATCATAGAATTTGATAGAATCAAATAAGATGTATTATTTAATGCCGTATTTCCCTCACTATAATCCTCCATACGAGTATTAAATTATCCAGAGTCATCAAGACAAATTATCCAATTAGACTATCCAGTGGGACTCACATGTTTCCTACCTCATCTTGCAATCAAATACCAAACTAACAATCTGATGGGTCTTACATGTTCCCTCCACTTTCAAGCTCACCAACAATAAGGCAATCGAACATGTCCTGATGGTTTAAATTTGTCCACCTCCTTGAAAATTCAATCTTAGATCTGTTTGAAAAATCGACCCTAATGGGTTAATGGGTACACGGGTACACAAGTACTAAACCTTTAATTTTAAAAAAAGTTTTAGAGAAGCCAATTTCCTATGCCTGCAATTTCTTGTCATCTGTCAATTGTAACCTGATTTTCCCCACCCCTCTCTCTCTCTGCAATTCTCCGAACAAAATCAATTGCTTTGCGGGAAATTCTTTCTCTAGCTTCTTTCTGGATAGAACCTTTTTCTCAATAATTGTATATGCATTTAAACTCTGGCAAATGAGTCCATCTTATTATGAATATATTGATCGGTTGTAACTTTGGTCTCTCTACACTAGTTTCACATAAACTGAGAATCTGAGTGAATTTAATTCAATGTTGTTCTACTTCCTTTTTGTTGTCTTTTTATATTTTGATTACTAGTGCAATTTAGGAAAATAACTGTAGTTAGGATCATTTTATTAATTGAAATTAATTTGTTTTATTCATTTCTTTTCTTTTCTTTTCTTTTCTTTTCTTTTTGTAAA
The DNA here is from genome assembly GCA_036172215.1 of Camellia granthamiana. Classification (NCBI taxonomy): domain Eukaryota; kingdom Viridiplantae; phylum Streptophyta; class Magnoliopsida; order Ericales; family Theaceae; genus Camellia; species Camellia granthamiana. The sequence continues at coordinate 109,373,319 of CM069906.1, forward strand.
TGTATTGTTGCATAATGAGCGTACTATGGCAGGAATTGGAAATCAATGCTCCTATCAAAATACTAAACAGTTAACCGTGCAACCGATCACTTATTCTGGATCTAAAGGATAATAGCATGTATGATTGTATAGTCCCAAATAGTTTTATTTGTTTAGCTGCCCTGCCCCTATATACTGGTGATCTTTGTGTCAAATTACATTTAACTGCCATTTTTTTTATAGAACCTTTTGGATTTTCATTCAGAACTAATAAAAAACATTGCAGAGAGGTTGTATTTATTCAACACTCCAACAACAAACTCTAACATGCATTTTTTTTATACGATGATTTTGATATTGATTTGATAATTATGCTAAGTGGGGTTTCTGCATTGGTTTTCAGCACTGTTCAGTTCCTGGGCAACTGTACAGTGCAGAAGATGCAATGTTAATATTATGGAAATAAATCATATTTGGGTAGATCCTTGCCTTTGTGTACAAAAACTGTGAATAATAATTTATTTAACTTTAAAATCTCTGCCAATAGAATTGCGATTCACATCCAACTGCGTGGCTGGTAAGCTTCCATTGTTATTTTTTTCCCACCAACTTTAATCAACTTATTAACAAATGCAATTTTTCGGTTGTGTGGGTAATGAGGTCCTTACATAACTTTCACTTTCTGTAGAGAAATTGGAAATGGAATACGAACTTCCTGGTTTAGGCCTCTAAAGTAAACGAGTACAAAAAAGCATCACAATTACTATTTGGCTTGTCAGCTTGAATGCATCATTTTACATAGTCTTGTTGTCATTTGAGCTGTGCTTTGTTTATTGTGTTAGAAATGGTAAACCATAATTTTTCCCTAAGTTTGGTCTATTTTTTAGGTGAGTCCCGTGCGTCGATTTTCGTGGGTTAAAGTGGTAACGCGTTCTATGCCGCGTTGTGATTCACGTGGTATATTTGGTTGCTCAAAATCATTATCGAGTGAATGGGAAATTGAAACCAAAGTGTGCTCCATGAAAATGGAGTGTTGGTGGAAAGGTTGAAAAATGGCTTGTCCCACGTTGATTTGGTGGGAAGTTTTGAGTGGGTTTATAAGGCATGAGATTGGAACTTGGGGTGTGCCCAAGGGGTATCCAAGTTTTGTAGAGAGGGAGGTTATGGGCAAAATGGGTTAGACCCATTGGACCCAAAAATCACCACACACTCGCGTGTCTCCGGTTGGGCGGGCTTGGGCGCGGGTGCGTGGTGTGAGGTTGAGCTTGTTCGGCCCAATACCAATCTTTTTGGCCCAAAAATATTTGAATTTAAATTTTATTTTTTGAAATAAAATTTGTCCAAAAATTTATTCCGAATTTTTGTCCAAATTTAAATTTAAATTTTTGAATTCAAAATTGTTGCACCTCTTCACAGACAGATCTGAGTCTGTCCAAACCGAATTTGTTCTGTTCAAATTCAAATTCACCCAAAACAAGTTTTTGAATTGGTTGAAATTCAAACCAAACAGTGCCTATCTGTTTAATTTAAATTGAACAGGTATTATACCTGTTTAATTCAAAATTAGCAGCCACCAAGCCACCACTTCATCTCTATAAATAGACTAGTCCCTCATTTGGATTTCTACTCCAATTTTCGTCCATCCTTGCTGCAAGTCTTCTCTGCATTTTGCTGCATTTATTCTATTATTTTCCTGTGAGAAAAAGTGTATACACTAAGTGTGTTCGTTGAACAAATAAATTGTAGTGCTTCATTTATTTGTTGTTGATCATTTCATCCTGAGAGATAGACGTTTACATTCTGAAAGCACCGAGGAGACGACGAATCTGTCTTAAGGACACAGTGTCGAACACTGGACTTGATCAGATTATTACTCGAAGAAATTAATCAAATAAGTTGTTTAATTTATTTTTCTGTTTTATTTGTTTATTTAAATCAGATTTTTATTCTATTTTTATAACAAAATAAAATCTGTTTTTATTTATTTTATTTTATTTATCTGGTTTGATTTTTGTAATCAAACAAATTCTCTCATTTTCTTTATTTCTTTTATATTCTGTTTATTGTTTAGTACACAACAAAATTTATTTTTCCAAATACAGTGAAGATTGTCCAACAATCTTAAGACAAAATATAATTTTTTTTATCTTTATTGTATTTAATTTTTTGTGTTTCACAAAGTGATATTCTGGTTGGAAAATACAAATAGTATTTATAAACTATTTGACAGATAGTAGTAATATACTGTCTATTTTTTTTGACAACTAGTAGTAATATACAGGTGTCATTAACAATTGCAAAATATTATTTGGTGTTACAGAAAATTATTGTGGTATTTTATTTTTCTGGTTTTAATAACAAGGAAAATAAAATTATTTTGTGTTATAATTTATTTTCTGGTTTTAGTAACTAAAAAAATAATTTGTGGTTTGTTTTTCTGATTTGTGTAATCAGATATTATGGCTACTGCAACTGAAACTGCAACTGGAAGTGGTACTCCAATTGTCATACCAACACCGGTCCCTATCCAGAACCATGTTCATGTACCAATAAATCATGGAAACTGGAAAAATTTAACGGTATTGAGTTTAAGAGATGGTAGCAGAAGATGTTGTTCTATCTTACAACTCTAAATTTGGCATGGTTTCTCCATAAAGAGGCTCCAGCACTTAAAGAGGGTGAAAGTGATCGGCAAGTTGTTGTCGCTGTAGATGCTTGGAAACATTCAGATTTCCTATGCAGAAACTACATCCTCAATGGCCTTGACAACATGTTGTATAATGTTTACAGCCCTCTGAAGTCAGCAAAAGAATTGTGGGATTCTTTGGAGGAGAAATATAAGACAGAGGATGCCGGCACGAAGAAATTTGTTGTCGGTAAATTTCTGAACTTTGTTATGGTAGACTCTCAAACGGTAATTTCTCAAGTTCAAAATTTTCAAATACTTTTCCATGATATTCATTCAGAAGGTATGTCTCTTAGTGAGTCTTTCCAAGTCCCTGCTCCAGTGGAAAAGTTACCACCGGCTTGGAAAGATTTCAAAAATTATTTAAAACATAAATGCAAAGAGATGACCATGGATGAATTGATTGTAAGATTGAGAATTGAGGAAGATAACCGAAAGGCTGAAAAGAGGAATGGAAAAAATCCCATTGAGTCCAAGGCTAATGTGGTTGAACAAGTTCACAGACCACATAACAAAAAGATGAGGTTTACTGAAGATGGTCCTAAATAAGGCGACAACAATGGCAACAAGAAGTTCAAAGAAAACTGCTATAACTATGGCAAGACTGGACATCAAGTTTCTGACTGCCGCCGCCTTAAGAAGGATGGCGAAAGAACAATCAAGAAGACTATTAATCAGGCCAATATAACTGAACTAGATTACATCTCTGACAGGGTGAATGACATCAACCTCTTTGCTGTGGTGTCTAAGGCTAATTTGGTTGGAAATCCCAAGGAGTGGTGGGTTGATATTGGAGCAACTTGTTATATATGTGCGGACAAGAAGATGTTCACTACCTACAATGAAGCTGCAAATGATGAATAACTTTTCATGGGAAATTCTTCTACTTGTACTGTGGCTGGACAAGGAAAGGTGATTTTGAAGATGACATCAGGGAAAAAACTGACCCTCAACAACGTACTGCATGTACCTGACATTCGGAAGAATTTGGTTTCTGGCTCTTTGTTAAGTAAAATTGGTTTTAGGCTTGTATTTGAGTCTGATAAATTTGTATTATCAAAGAGTGGTATGTATGTGGGTAAGGGATACATGAGTGATGGTCTCTTCAAATTAAATATAATGACAGTTGTACTGAGAGTTGCTGTTAATAAGATTAACACATCTTTTGCTTATATTCTTAAGTCAAATTTATGGCATGGTAGATTAGGACATGTAAATTTTGATGCTTTGCATAGATTAATTGGTTTAGATTATATACCAAAGTTTGAAATTAATCCTAATCATAAATGTGAAATTTGTGCAGAAGCAAAACTAACTAAGGCTCCATTTAAATCGGTTGAAAGGAAAATCGAACCTCTAGAATTAATTCATACAAACGTATGTGATCTTAAGTTTGTTCAAACTAGAGGAAGCAAAAAATATTTCATAACATTTATCGATGATTGCGCAAGATATTGTTATGTTTATTTATTTAGAAGTAAAGATGAAGCCTTAGAAATGTTTAAACTCTACAAAACAAAAGTTGAAAATCAACTTGGTAAAACCATTAAAATGGTTAGAAGTGATAGGGGTGGTGAATATGAAGCACCATTAAATGAATTTTGTGCACAACATGACATTATTCACCAAACTACAGCACCTTATTCTCCACAGCAAAATGGAATTGCTGAAAGGAAGAATAGAACCCTAAAAGAAATGATGAATGTTATGTAACTAAGTTCAGACTTACCACAGAACTTGTGGGGGGAAGCAATATTGTCTGCTAATTATGTTCTTAACAAAATACCCCACAAGAAAACCAACAGCACTTCTTATAAATTGTGGAAAGGTCGACCGCCTTCCTACAAATACTTAAAAGTATGGGGGTGTTTAGCAAAAGTTGAAGTTCCTGTTCCTAAAAAGACTAAGATTGGACCAAAAACAGTAGATTGTGTGTTTAGTGGTCATGCTCAGAATAGTAGGGCATATCGATTTTTGACTTATAAATCAGAAATACCTGATATAAATGTGAACACTATTATAGAGTCGAGGAATGCTGTGTTTTTTGAACATGTCTTTCCTTACAAGAAAGGAGAGGAATTAAATTCACAGAAAAAAAACTTATGATTGTACACAAAGTCAAGAGACTAATGACAATCAAACACAAGAGACTAGTAATGGTCTCAACCAACAAGATTTAATTGATGATGAACCAAGACGAAGTAAGAGAACGAGAACATCAAAATCCTTCGGTCCAGATTTCCTAACATACCTGTTAGAAAATGAACCTCAAAGCTTTAAGGAAGCAATGACAGGTCCTGAAGCACCTTTGTGGAAAGAGGCTGTTAATAATGAAATTGAATCCATTATGCAAAATCATACTTGGGAATTGGTGGATCTTCCACCTTTTTCTAAACCTCTTGGATATAAGTGGATATTCCAGAGAAAAATGAAGGCAGGTGGTTCAATAGACAAGTATAAAGCAAGACTTGTAGTAAAAGGTTACAGACAAAAGGAAGGTCTGGACTATTTTGACACATATTCCCCTGTGACAAGAATGACACCCATTCGTATGCTTATTGCTATAGCAGCATTGTTTAAATTAGAAATACATCAAATGGATGTTAAGACAGCTTTCTTAAATGGTGATCTAAATGAAGAGACCTATATGGAGCAACACGAAGGGTTTGTAATGCCAGGGCAAGAAAAGAAAGTTTGTCGGCTTGTAAAATCTCTTTATGGATTAAAACAAGCACCTAAGCAATGGCATGAAAAATTTGATTATGCAATGCTTACTAATGGGTTTAAAATAAATGAATGTGACAAATGCGTCTATGTTAAAAACACTTGTTAACATAAATTTCAGAACATAAACCTTAAGCTTCGGATCAATTACCATGTGTATCAACAAGAAATCAAGACAAAATGACATACCTGAATCCATTGATGAATGATTAAACGGAAGCGTGATTATCAATAAACTCTTTGTTATTGACTATGTTATTGCCTTCTAATCCTTTCCCCTTTGGTGCCTTATGTTTCTCCTTGAGAGGATTTAGAAAACATGGCAGTGTTCTTTTTCACCACTTGGGAAGGAATAGGGACCATAACCTTTTAAAGGTTGTAATTGGTTTTCATAACTGAAAGTTATAAAGTCCCATGAAACCACCATATGAGATATTAAACAGACATCAGTTACCCATTAACCATTAAACTAATTAATTAGCCATTAAACCAATTAATTAGTCATTAAACCAACTTTAACCAATATGTTTTAATTTCTATTTCTGCCCCTCATAGAAATAGAAATTATACAACTAGTATCTACACATTAGGTCCATAACACATATACCCTTAAGCCTATTAACTAAATTGAATCACTTAAATTGTAGGCTTCTTATAAATGATAACACCACATTTAATTATGTGGTCCCATTGAGACATTATCTAACAATCTCCCACTGGACCACATATGTACCCTGAAAAATGTGCTTAACTTTAGTGAGCTCAGAAATTTGTTATCATAACTTGAGGGTATCCAAACAATCTTGTCCATTAACTATACTAATATAGGATCAAAGCGGTCTTCGTTACATCAATCGTAACTCGACCCACCAATGGTCACGTATACTAATACAGCTAAATGACATAGATCAATCATGGATGCGTAGCATGGAAATTACATGTGATGTGATCCATACATGCCTATTTCCAACTGGTCCTACTTAACTTTATTGAGATCAATACTTCACATTACGTAACAGAGCGTAATAAACTGAATACTTTATTTCTGCAGAAATTAATCTAATTACATAGATAAAACTTAAGGCTGACATAAAGCAGTAACATAAATACAAACTCCCACTAAACCAGAATGTTCTCAAATAGAACAACACCCATCTGAGCAGTGTGCTCATGAAAGACCTTGGGTGGTAGTCCCTTCGTAAGTGGATCCGCTATCATGGAGTTTGTCCCAATGTGCTCTATGGAAATCTGTCCACTCTGCACTCTTTCTTTTACAACTAGGAACTTGATATCAATATGCTTTGATTTTGTCGAGCTCCTATTGTTATTGGAATATAAAACTGCAGACTTATTGTCACAATATAACTTAAGTGGTCTTTCAGTGCCTTCCAAAATACGCAACCCAGTGACAAAATTCCACAGCCATATCCCTTGGTTTGATGCCTCATAACATGCTACAAATTCTGCGGCCATGGTGGATGAAGCTATGAGCGTCTGCTTTGTAGACCTCCAAGAAATTGCTCCCCCAGCTAACAGATAAATATAGCCTGATGTGGATTTCCTACTGTCTTGGCATCCAGCAAAATCGGAGTCGGAATATCCAATGACCTCTAACTTATCCGATCTCCTATATGTGAGCATATATTCCTTTGTTCTCTGTAAATATCGCATAACACGCTTGACTGCTTTCCAATGATCCATGCCAGGATTACTTAAATATCTGCCTAACATGCCAACTATGAACGCAATATCCGGACGCGTACATACTTGAGCATACATTAGACTCCCTACAGCCGAGGCATAAGGAATCTTCTGCATTTCTTGAATTTCAAGACTGGTCTTCGGGCATTGGCTGAGACTAAACTTGTCTCCCTTAGCAACCGGGGTTTCACCTGGTTTACAATTTTGCATGCCAAATCTATTGAGTACTTTTTCGATATAGCTCCTTTGTGATAATCCCAGAATACCCCGAGAACGATCTCGGTGTATTTCGATTCCTAATACAAAAGAAGCATCACCAAGATCTTTCATTTCAAAATTCTTAGATAGAAATCTCTTGGTGTCATGCAATAAGTTTATATCGTTTGTGGCAAGCAATATGTCGTCAACATATAAAACCAAAAATATGTGTTTACTCCCACTGAACTTGTGATACACACATTCATCAACAACATTAGTTTCAAAACCATACGAAGTGATAACTTGATGAAATTTGAAGTACCACTGACGAGAAGCTTGTTTGAGTCCATAGATGGATTTAGTCAATTTGCAAACCATATTCTTTGGGTCTCCTGACACAAAGTTTTCTGGCTGCACCATATAAATTGTTTCTTTAATGTCACCATTAAGAAAAGCTGTTTTGACATCCATCTGATGCAACTCAAGATCAAAATATGCAACAAGCGCCATAATTGTCCTAAAAGAATCTTTCGAAGAAACTGGAGAGAAAGTTTCTTTAAAGTCAATTCCTTCTTTTTGAGTAAAGCCTTTGGCTACAAGACGTGCCTTATACCTCTCCACATTACCATTTGAATCCCTTTTGGTTTTAAATATCCATTTACAACCTACGGGCTTCGCACCAACTGGTAATGAGACAAGTTCCCAAACTTTATTGTCTTGCATAGACTTATATTCTTCATTCATGGCTTCTATCCACTTATGAGAGTTGGAACTTTCCATGGCTTGACGAAAGTTGATTGGATCATCTTTCGACATTCCATTTTCTACCTCATGTTCCTGGAGATATACAATATAATCATCTGAAAGTGCAAATCTCCTTTCTCTTGTGGATCGCCTTAATGGCACAGATTCTTGAGGTTGAGGTTGTAGAGTTTGTTCCTCAGGAATAATTACCTCATCTTGAATGGGGGTTTGAACTATATTATCTTGAACAACATTGTCTGGTTGAGGATCCGAAATTACTTCTCGAGCAATGACAGGTATAGGAACCTGTGATTGGTCAAAAGTAGTAGTAGTAAGTGTGATTACTCCTGCTTCCTCCTCAAAGACAATGTCTCTAACTGGATTTCTCCCCCCAAACTCAACATCCTCAAAAAATGTTGCAATTCCCGTCTCAAATATTGACCTATTTGTGGGATCATAAAACTTGTAACCCCGTGATCGTTCGGCATAGCCAATAAAGTAGCTGCTAATGGTTTTAGAGTCCAATTTTCGTTCATGAGGTTTATAAGGCCTCGCCTCAGCAGGACACCCCCACACATGCAAATGGTTTAGACTAGGCTTTCACCCAACCCAAAGCTCATAAGGTGTTTTTACAACTGCTTTAGTTGGCACCCGATTTAAGATATAAGTTGCTGTCTTTAAAGCCTCACCCCAGAGGGACTCTGGTAAAGTAGAATGACTGATCATATTTCTTACCATATCCTTAAGAGTCCGGTTTCGTCTCTCAGATACACCATTCATGCTAGGTGATCCTGGCATGGTGTATTGTGGGACGATTCCACATTCCTCCAGGTATTTTGCAAACGGTCCTGGACGTTGTTCACCTGATCCATCATATCTGCCATAGTATTCACCACCACGGTCAGACCTGACACTTTTAATCCGTTTGTTGAGTTGTAACTCAACTTCGGCCTTAAATTTTTTGAATACGTCCAAAGACTGTGATTTCTCATGGATAAGAAATAGATACCCATATCTGGAATAGTCGTCTATGAATGTGATAAAATATTGTTGACCATTCCAAGACGCCATAGGGAATGGGCCACAAATGTCCGTATGAATTAATTCTAAGACATCTGTTGTCCTATGGGCACCATATTTCTTTATTTTGGTCTGTTTTCCCTTGATACACTCAACACAGACATCAAAATCTGAAAAATCAAGAGAGTCCAAAATTCCATCAGACACAAGGCGCTCAACTCTAGATTTAGAGATGTGACCTAGGCGTTTGTGCCATAATGAGGCTGAATTTTCCTTAGTTAATTTACGCTTTGTACCTCGTGATTCCACGTGCAAGGTTGCATTATAAGATGCAATAGTTTCAAGCAAATATAGATTATCAAACCCATTAAGTAAACCAGTACCAACAACATTGGAATTAATAGACATACTAAACTTCATATTTCCAAAAGAACAATAATATCCCAATTTGTCCAATACAGAAACAGAAATTAAATTCCGTCTAAAGGACGGTACAACAAAAGTGTCTAATAAATCCAAATAATAACCAGTTTTCAGTAATAATCTAAAGTGCGCTATTGCCTGCACTTCTATTGACTTGCCATCACCCACAAAGATGTATCTTTCAGCATCAGTTGGCTTTCGGTAGTTCAGGCAACCCTGCATAGAAACACATATGTGAGTAGTAGCACCAGAATCTACCCACCAAGTGTTTCTTGGTACTGAAGCTAAATTTATTTCAGAACAGACCAAAACATGAAATGTACCTTTCTTTACACGCCAGGCGACGTATTTGGCACAATCCTTCTTTCTGTGTCCGGGCTTGCCACAAAAGAAACAACCATCCTGCACTTTCTGTTTCTTTGGTTCCGGACCTTGAGGAATAGCAACTTCCTTTCCCTTATGCTTTCTTTTGCCCGTATGCTTGGAGGTGCTTGCCAGATGAGCACTGTCAGTCCTTTCTTGCTTCAATCTCTCTTCCTCTTGCACACAAAATGAAATGAGCTCATTGAGAGTCCATTTCTCCTTCTGGCAGTTATAACTGACCTTAAATTGGTTAAATTGTGCAGGAAGAGAGATGAGAACTAAATGCACGAGCAAATCATCAGATAGGTCGAGCTTTAGTGCCTTAAGTTTTGAAGCAAGATGAGACATTTCCATGATGTACTCGCGAACATTACCCTTGCCTTTATACTTTATTGAAATCAAGCTTGCTAAAAGCGTGCTTGTTTCAGCCTTATCGTTTTTAGCAAAACGCTTTTGAATTTCTGAAAGAAATTCATCGGCAACGGTAACATCCTCTGTTATTGCACCCCGAAAGACTTCTGGAATCCCACGCTTCATGATCATAAGACTTAGCCTGTTAGAACGATCCCACTTTTCAAAGTACACAATTTCCTCAGGAGTACTTTGTGCAGTGAGAGCATTCGGTTTTGGCATCCTTAATGCCAAGTCTATGTCCATGCAGCCGAGAACAATCAATATGTTCTCTTTCCAGTCCTTAAAGTTTGTTCCATTTAACATTGGAACATTGTTCATGTTAGCAGAGATTGAAGTAGTCGACATTAAAGCTGAATCCAAAAGAAAATAAAAGGAATAAACAATTATGCTCACATTAAGTTACCAAACAAATAATCTCTAAATAAATTAATTTAATGACAACATCTCAAGATACCTAGCACAACATTAATACCAAACCTTTGGGTAGTGATATTAACTGTAAGTGGTATTCTTGTTGTAATGATCAAACATTGACAATAAGTTATGTCAAATAACAAATCTATCTTTGGATGGATTTATTATTCACATTAGGTTTCCTTTACAATTGGCACATGTTTATCACCACAAAATGTGTGTGTAATTCTGCCAAGTATTAATCATGTCTTTGGACCGATAAATACCCGCATGAGATACACAGACATGAACATCAAAACATTCCATATAAAACAATCTAGACAAGAGAGATCACTTTTGTGACATCTTGTTTGAATTGACTTATATTTAGAACGTTAGGAAATGAAATTGCTGTAGACGTTGTATAAATTACAGTAAATTTAAAGATTTCTTAATTTGTTACCCCGAAATATTATATAATCTGCAGCAATCCCAATTATATACATACATATATAAATAGAATTGACGGGTCCAAAAAACAAACTGACCACCGAATCATTTTACAATTCCAGAAAACAGATTGCCATTTTCACAGAACAAAACAGGAAAAAACAGAATTTACATCCATAAGAAAATTCAGAATCTGATTTCAGGAAACTAAATAGAATGAATAAAGCATATCAATTCTGATAATACACATGATAATGTAGGCTCTGATACCAATTGTTAACATAAATTTCAGAACATAAACCTTAAGCTTCGGATCAATTACCATGTGTATCAACAAGAAATCAAGACAAAATGACATACCTGAATCCATTGATGAATGATTAAACGGAAGCGTGATTATCAATAAACTCTTTGTTATTGACTATGTTATTGCCTTCTAATCCTTTCCCCTTTGGTGCCTTATGTTTCTCCTTGAGAGGATTTAGAAAACATGGCAGTGTTCTTTTTCACCACTTGGGAAGGAATAGGGACCATAACCTTTTAAAGGTTGTAATTGGTTTTCATAACTGAAAGTTATAAAGTCCCATGAAACCACCATATGAGATATTAAACAGACATCAGTTACCCATTAACCATTAAACTAATTAATTAGCCATTAAACCAATTAATTAGTCATTAAACCAACTTTAACCAATATGTTTTAATTTCTATTTCTGCCCCTCATAGAAATAGAAATTATACAACTAGTATCTACACATTAGGTCCATAACACATATACCCTTAAGCCTATTAACTAAATTGAATCACTTAAATTGTAGGCTTCTTATAAATGATAACACCACATTTAATTATGTGGTCCCATTGAGACATTATCTAACAACACTGACCAAGGATATGTCATAGTCTGTCTTTATGTGGATGACATGCTTATCATTGAAAATAGTCAAAACATGATCAAATCAACTAAGCAAATGCTTAATAGAAGATTTGATATGAAAGATATAGGGGTCGCAAATGTTATATTAGGAATGAAAATTACTAAAACATTTGACGGATATGCATTATCTCAATCTCATTATATTGAGATAATTCTCGATAAATTTATCAAGGATGATTTGAATGTAGCTAGAACACCTGTAGACATCAGTCTTTATTTATCGAAAAATAAAGGTGATGTAATGTCTCAGTTAAAATACTCACAAATCATTGGAAGCCTAATGTACCTAATGAATTGTACTCGTCCTAATATAGCTTATGCAGTCAGTAAATTAAGTAGGTACACTAGTAACCCCGGAGAAGATCATTGGAAAGCAATCATTCAGGTTCTCAGATATCTAAGATTCACCCGTGATCATGGTTTGAACTTTACTCGATATCCAGCAGTACTCGAAGGTTTTTGTGATGCCAATTGGATATCGGATACTACAGATTCAAAATCTACTAGTGGATATGTCTTTACTCTGGGAGGCGCTGCTGTTTCTTGGAAATCCACGAAACAAACATGCATTACGCGATCCACAATGGAATCCGAATTCATTGCTTTAGACAAAGCAGAAGAAGAAGCAGAATGGCTTCGTCACTTCTTAGAAGACATTCCAATGTGGCCAAAACCTGTGTCAGCTATTTGCATTCATTGTGATAGTCAATCTGCAATAGGCAGGGCACAGAATCATATGTATAACGGTAAGTCACGACACATTCGTCGTCGATATAATACCGTAAGGCAATTGCTCTCAAATGGAATAATCTCAATAGATTATATAAAATCTGAAGAGAATATTACGGATCCGTTAACAAAAGGTTTGACAAAAGAGTAAGTGTATAGTTCATAGAAGGGGATGGGATTAAAGTCTATTACATAAGAGTCATCATAATGGTAACCCTACTTATATGACTAGAGATCCCAAGAACTAAGTTCAAAGGGACAACTAAGTTATGTGTGGCTCGCCAGAAATCACCAAGGGATTAAAATTCCCTACCCATTCCTATGGTGAAAGTGATATCTGCAACATGTGTTGTCTGCAGGGGTATAAGGATAAGCTTTGCTTTTAATGATTACTTATATCTTGATTAAGGCATAAAATCAAGATGAGTATAAGGAAATACTCACAATAAGAATCACCTATATGAGTGTTGAACTGGGGCCGGTTCTATGAGAATGAAGAGGCTAAATTCTCTAAAAGCACTCATGAAAACCAGGAGCGTTCAAGGCCAAAATGAACATAGCAGTGAGAACCACGATGTGTTAGAAGATATTTTGTGTAAAATCTATTGTCTTGGCTTACACAAACGGCTGAACAATTCAAGGTATCGTGTCCATTGGTTAGCTAGTAAGTCCGATAGGTTATCACTAGGGAAGGTTCAAGGCCGAAAGCTACCTATCCTGATGCAAGATATTTTCGACTTATACTCTTTTGACAAAGTCTGCATATTGTTGAATTTTCGTTGTCATCAAATTCCATTCATGTGGGGGATTGTTAAAAATGGTTGGAAAAATTCTTGGTAAAACCAGAATTTTTTCCTAAGTTTGGTCTATTTTTTAGGTGGGCCCCGTGCGTCGATTTTCGTGGGTCAAAGTGGTAACGCGTTCTATGCCGCGTTGTGATTCACGTGGTATATTTGGTTGCTCAAAACCATTATCGAGTGAATGGGAAATTGAAGCCAAAGAGTGCTCCATGAAAATGGAGTTTTGGTGGAAAATCCTTGAAGGTTGAAAAATGGCTTGTCCCACATTGATTTGGTGGGAAGTTTTGAGTGGATTTATAAGGCATGGGATTGGAACTTGGGGTGTATTGTTAGAAATGGTTGGAAAAATTTTGGGTAAAACCAGAATTTTTTTCTAAATTTGGTCTATTTTTTAGGTGGGCCCTGTGCGTCGATTTTCGTGAGTTAAAGTGGTAATGCGTTCTATGCCGCGTTATGATTCACGTGGTATATTTGGTTACTCAAAACCATTATCGAGTGAATGGGAAATTGAAGCCAAAGTGTGCTCCATGAAAATGGAGTTTTGGTGGAAAATCCTTAAAGGTTGAAAAATGGCTTGTCCCACATTGATTTGGTGGGAAGTTTTGAGTGGGTTTGTAAGGCATGGGATTGGAACTTGGGGTGTGCCCCAAGGGGTACCCAAGTTTTGTAGAGAGGGAGGTTATGGGCAAAATGGGTTAGACCCATTGGACCCAAAAATCACCACACGCGCGCGCCGCCAACGTCTGTCCAGGCTAGGCTTCGACGCGGGCGCGGGCGCGGGTGCGGGTGTGTAGTGTGAGGTTGGGTTGGGCTTGTTCGGCCAAAAACATTTAAATTTAAATTTTATTTTTTGAAATAAAATTTGTCCAAAAATTTATTCCAAATTTCTATCCAGATTTAAATTTCAATTTTTGAATTCAAAATTGTTGCACCTCTTCACAGACAGATCCGAGTCTGTCCAAACCGAATTTGTTCTGTTCAAATTCAAATCCACCGAAAACAGGTTTTTGAATTGGTTGAAATTCAAACCAAACAGTGCCTATCTGTTTAATTTAAATTGAACAGGTATTGTACCTATTTAATTCAAAATTAGCAGCTACCACTTCATCTCTATAAATAGACTAGTCCCTCATTTGGATTTCTACTCCAATTTTTGTCCATCCTTGCTGCAAGTCTTCTCTGCATTTTGCTGCATTTATTATATTATTTTCCTGTGAAAAAGAGTGTATACACTAAGTGTGTTCGTTGAACAAATAAATTGTAGTGCTGTATTTATTTGTTGTTGATCATTTCATCATGGGAGATAGACGTCCACATTCTGAAAGCACCGAGTAGAAGACGAATCTGTCTTAAGGACACAGTGTCGAACACTGGACTTGATCAGATTATTATTCGACAAAATTAATCAAGCAAGTTGTTTAATTTATTTTTCTGTTTTATTTGTTTATTTAAATCAGATTTTAATTTTGTTTTTGTAACAAAATAAAATCTGTTTTTATTTATTTTATTTTATTTATCTAGCTTGATTTTTGTAATCAAACAAGTTCTCTCCTGAACATCCTGCTCGAGCGGCTTCAGCAAAACATGTGTGTCACAAAACAGAGTTCCGTTCGAGCGCTGGAGAACCCGCTCGAGCGCGAAATCACACATCTCAGTATTTTTACAAACCTGACAAACTACTAAGACATCCTATATTACGCTCGAGCGCCAATGGTTCCGCTCGAGCGGGAAAGACAAAAAACTAGGAAAAATTACAACTTTATCAAAACAAAGTTTGTACGCGGATTTGACAATAAAAGGACCTAACAATCTTCCCCTTTGTCAATTCCCGGACAAAACTTTTCTAAACAATTTTCCTTAAACACACGCACTAGACAATGTAACAACCAAGAAAAGAATAACACTAAACAACTCTATGATCAACAAACAATCCTGCCATGTGAATAATCCATCCAAAACAATCCTGCCATTCGAATAATTCATCCAACATACACCTGTGAAATAACAACCAACATACCAAGAAAAACAAAAAACTGTGGAATGGCATAAGAAGAGATATAAATATAAAGAGGACAAAGTATCCAAATATCCAAATAGATAAAGTATCCAAATATCTAAATATCAAAACATGTACCACAAAATATTTGGATATCAAAACATGTACCACCAAAAACTCTCCCCCTTTTTGACCGGGAGACAAGGAAGACAACAGGCGAATGAACAACCAAATCAGACATCAGGTGGAGGATGAGGCTGCTGAATCTGTAGTAAGGAAATAATGTACGCCAGCTGAGTGGTAGTCTGGATGGCAGACTGCTCCAACTGTCCGAGGCGGCCATCAAAAGCATCAAATCGAGCATCCAAAAAGTCCAACCTTTGAGTCATAGCATCCTCGAAATACTGAAGCTGGTCACGAAAAGCCCGGGGTGGAACAGCATTTTCCTCACCACTAACTGCGGCAGCATCAAACTCTGCCTCCTCAGTAAGGCCAGCAGCTGTACCTGCAGAAGTACCAGCCCTAGAGAACTCCCCCTTAACATGAGCACGACTCTGGGAAATAGTCTTTTTAGTGAATGGCTGAGAGGGAAAGGCAAACTCATCATCCTCGAAAACAGGAACCTCAAGCTCGAACAAAAGACGGTTGATCATACAACCATACGGGAGACCTAACTATTTGTTCCCAAAGACACCTATCATCTTTCTAATAATGAGTGTGGCAAGATCAATGGGCATGTGATGAGCAAGACAGAACAAAACGAACCCCTGGTCTTGATTAATTTATGATGAATGAGTGGTCACAATGATATTAGCACATACAATTAGATTAAGCAGTCTAAACTCGGGAAGGAGTTCAAACTGTTTAATCAAAGAACCCTTAGGCCAAGTGCGGGGAGCACCACATAAAAACTCAGCCACATTATTAAAGTCACATGTAGGACGGACTGGAAAAGGATAGTGTTCAGGAAATACTTGATCAATCTTAAAAAGCCCTCGAATAAGATCAGGAGTGACAGTGATGGATTTAGACCTAACCCAAGTGGTGAAGGAATGATCAATGTCACTGATATGCTCAATATTGCAGAAAAATTCTCGAACCCAGTCAAGATTTTGACGACCAAAGAAAGACAAAACTAAGTCACCACCTAAGGGGTCAAACAAGGGACGGATGTGAATAGACTCGAAAGTATTGGGCTGGACAGTTCGTTCAAGGTGAACAGTCCAAGCCGCAAAGGACTTACGAAATAATTTGGCTTGTTTAGCGGATTAAAACCTCTCAGAATTGAATGCAGGACGCGACACAGTAGACTTTCGTCGCTTAGGAGCAGACATGATGACTCGAGACACAATAAAAACCCAACACTAAACAAACCCAAAGAGCAAAGCAACACAACACAGAGAACAGTAGTAACATGAGTAACAATGAGATTGACAATAATTAAAACAAATATGAGACTTACAATATGATGAAACTCACAAGCACAATGCATAAACATGGATGACAGAGGCAGGGCATAATATCAATGATATAATGATGACAAGAAATCACTAAACAAGATCCAAAACCTTGCAAATAAGAACCAAAAAAAAAAAAAAAAAACCACCAAAGACATGAAAGACATGAGACCACCATAAAGATTATCAATGAGAAACCCTAGGTCTAAGGACATTACAAACTACATAAAAATGCAAGAAATCCACCAGTAAAAGGAAACCAAAACTCAGTGAGAGTATGTGAGGTAAGGGAGAAAAAAACTAGACACAAAACAAAGAAAAAAAAACCAAAGACCAACCCCCACAAAAGTCGAAATTTCAAAAAAAAAACAGAGAGAAGAAGAGGGAAATGCTTACCAATGGGGAAATCGACGAGGAAGAGGAAGAGGAAGAAGAAAGGCAAAATCAAGCCAACTAGACCATGATCCAAACCCTAGGGATGAGAGACAGAAGAAGAGGGAAAAAATGACCTGAAGAGTCGAGGGAGAGAGTTTTATACAAAATAGATCCGCTCGAGCGTAATGAGTAACGCTCGAGCGTGAGGCAAGGCAAGCAGATACCCACTCGAGCACAAAGAAGGATGCTCAAACGCAAAAACACCTCTCACAGAACTGTAAAACAAGGACAAAAATGTTGCAAGGCTAAAAAACACGCTCGAGCGTGGAACAGTCCGCTCGAGCGGAGACCCCCCCCTTTTTTTTTAATTAAAACAAAAAACAACTAGGATAACCTATAACAAGCAGGGAGTCCAAGTGAATGACTATATCACTAGGATAAAAGAATCCATCAATCATGAGTCCTGAAAATTTGTAAAAAAAATTTGAAGCACCAGGTCATGAACAAAACAGATAGAATTTAATCAAAGCCATAAGCATCATAAGAATGCATAACTCAAAAACACACATGAGAGCTCACAAATAAAATGTGTGTGTGTGCAATCCTTGAGAGTCACAAAGCTAGAGTTAATCCTCGTAGTGATCGGATGGCTGGACCTCCGACAAGAGTAACTGACCATCACAGAGAAAAGTCAAACCACTAGGAATCACGGGGTATTTGTTGAGTAAACGCGGAGGCTCCCCCTTAATCAATGATTTTTTTTTTTTTTTTGAACTTTTCTTTCTTGTGGGCACTCATTGGTGGCATGCACGTTCAAGAGTATGGAGACCAAACCAGAAAAGAATGAAATCAAAAAGGATGGCCTGATTGGTGCCTCTGAGGTAGCCTTTTCCTAATGCCCGGCCTTCAATGAACTGAGGGGGAAACCATGGAAGTGAAAAAAAAATGATAGATGGTTAAAAGACTCAACATTACCCATGATATACTAGTATAGGTCAATTCCTCTGAAAAAGTACAAGAAACACTGTTAGTGGTCCATAGAGAACTTTGATCACTTGTGCAGAAACCCCTGCAACAGTTTATCTCAAGGATGTGTACAAAATGAGATCATGAAGAAAATGAGTATAGGCATTCAGAATGAGCTATGAACAAAGAAGAATGAGATCTTGTAAGCAACATGAGCAGTGTTCATATAAATTTTTGATGCAAAGATATCAGGACTCAATGACAATAAGATTATCACATCCAAGTACAGTAAGCCAACCACTCACACTCACCTAAAAAAAACAGGAAACAACCTAGTTACTGACCACTACACCCAAGGTCTTGCTAAGAAACTCAAATTGAAGAAGATCAAGGGGTTTTGTAAAAATATCAGCTTTTTGATGCTTAATAGGTACATGTTCCAGAACAACAAGGCCTTCTTCTACTAACTCTTGAATAAAATGATGACGGATGTCAATGTGTTTAGTACGAGAGTGTTGGACAGAATTTTTTGAAATGTTTGTGGCACTTGTGGTATCACAGAAAAGAGTGAGAGTGTTCTGTTATATCCCATAATCATGAAGCATTTGCTTCATCCACAGTATTTGTGCACAACAACTCCTTGTAGCAATGTACTCAGCCTCAGCAGTCGAAAAGGAGATGGCATTTTGCTTTTTACTATGCCAGGAAACCAGATTATTCCCAAGGTAAAAACACCCCCCAGATGTACTTTTCCTATCATCAGCACACCCTGCCCAGTCGGCATCAGAAAAACTAGTAATTTCAGCTATAGTATCAGTAGAAAACCAAACCCCATATCCCAATGTCCCATTAACATATTTGATGATGCGTTTGACCGCAAGAAGGTGAAACTCTTTAGGACTGGCTTGGTAACAGGCACAAACACCGACACTGAAGGAAATATCAAGACGACTAGCTGTAAGATACTGAAGACTCCGTATCATACTCCTATAAAGGGTAGGATCTACATCAATTCCGGAGGAGTCTTTGGATAGGTGAAGACTGGTGCTCATAGGAGTACATGCATGTTTGGCAGACTCAAGACCAAACTTTGACACAAGATTTTTGGCATACTTAGACTGAGTAACAAACATACCTGAAGGAGACTATTTAATTTGAAGACCCAAAAAATAAGACAACTCTCCCATCATGCTCATCTCAAACTCATGTGTCATGCAATCTGAAAAATATTTCACAAGATGTTCAGCAGTGGATCCAAACACAATATCATCAACATAAATCTGAGCAACAAGTATATGAGACTTAGTATGTTTCACAAATAAGGTCCTATCCACACTACCCCTTTGAAAATCATTATCAAGAAGAAAGGTAGTAAGTCTATCATACCAAGCCCGAGGGGCTTGTTTCAACCCATACAAAGCCTTGTCTAACTTGTAGACATGATTTGGACATTTAGGGTCCTCAAACCCTTTTGGTTGCTCAGCATATGCCTCTTCTTTCAAGTACCCATTCAGGAAGGTACTTTTCACATCCATTTGAAACAATTTAAAGCCAAGAAAACATGCAACACCAAGCAAAATACGAATAGATTCAAGACGTGCAACTGGGGCAAACGTCTCATCATAGTCAACACCCTCTACTTGTGTGTAGCCTTGAGCAACCAACCTGGATTTATTCCTAACAATGGTACCGTTCTCATCAGATTTATTTTTAAAGATCCACTTGGTACCTATCACATTCATGTCTCTAGGTCTGGGAACTAGAGTCCAAACATTGTTACGTTCAAATTGACCTAATTCTTCATGCATAGCGTTGACCCAACTATCATCTAGCAACGCCTCTTTAAAATTCTTAGGTTCAATTAATGAAACATAACACATATGTGATACCTCATCCCGAATCTGTATTCGGGTTTTCATTCGATCCGATACACTTCCAATCACCTGTTATGCTGGATGATTCAGTTTCACCCTTGCTGATGGTTTGAACTCAGGACTTGTGGTGACAGAAGCAACAGGAGTGATATCCCTTTGAGCACTCTTAGGACTTGAACTTACCTGTGAGGATGGTGCTGTAACAATTTCTTATGACTGGACCTCAGCTTCTCTTTGACTTTGTGGTTCAGTATCCAAGATTGGAGACTCACCATTGTCATCCTGATTTGTTGCTGGAGTAGGGGAACCTGTATCATCTATAACCACATTGATAGATTCCATTAAAGAAGAAGTTCGCAGATTATAGACTCGAAAAGCCCTACTAGTGGTTGAATACCCTAGCAAAATACCTTCATCACTTCGGGAGTCAAATTTTCCCAAAGGCTCTCTGTCTTTGAAGATGTAACACTTACTCCCAAAGGTTTTGAAGTATTTTACATTAAGTTTCAATCCCTTCCACAATTCATATGGAGTTTGTAAAGTGCCGGGCCTTAAATATACGCGATTTATGACATAAACAGCAGTATTTAGGGCTTCAGCCCAAAATTTTGGAGGAAGACTCTTACTAAGGAGCATGACCCTAGCCATTTCTTGAACAACTCTATTCTTCCTCTCAACCACTCCATTTTGTTGTGGAGTAATGGGTGCAAAAAATTCATGCTTAATTCCATGCATATCACAAAAATTCAAACACGAACTATTTTCAAATTCACGACCATGATCAGTTCGGATTCTTATGATACGCCCAATGGAAACACCCTGATCATTTTGGATTTTAAGGACTAAAGCCTGGAAAGCATCAAACGTATCAGATTTTTCCCTTAAAAAATTTACCAATGAAAATCGAGTAAAATCATCAACAGTTAAAAAAATATATCTTTTACCTCTAATGCTTTCAGTGCGAGTAGGACCCATTAAACCCATTAAATCCATGTGAACCAATTCAAGAGGACGTTTGGTTGTAAAGTTGTTCACCTTTTTATAAGAGGCACGGGTTTGCTTTCCAAGTTGACATGGTCCACACACATGGCTCAAATTCTTACCCAGTTTAGGTACTCCTCTCACAAGCTCTTTGTTGGCTATCTTAGTTAGGTCTTTGAAATTCATGTGACCTAATCTTTGATGCCACAAATCAATGTTACTTATGATGGCAGAGTGACAAGTGAGATCATTAGTAGTAATAATCCCATAGCAGTTATCAAATGTGTGAACCCCATGTAAGACAGTATTTCCCTTTTTATCCAAAATTTCACATTTATTTTTTGAAAACAATACTTCATGATGGGAATCACACATTTGACTAATGCTCAAAAGATTTGCTTTAAGACCATCAACAAGTAGAGCATTATCCAGCTTGGGAAGACCAGCAACACTTATAGAGCCCTTACCAATGACTCTAGAAGTGCCGCCATCTCCAAAGGTAACAATTCCTCCTTCATATTTTTCAAGGGAGGTGAAGTAGGATTTGTTACCGGACATATGACGAGAGCACCCACTATCAAGATACCACATGTGTGAGTCACGTGCTTTTAGAGCAGTGTGAACAATTAAACAAGTCAAATCATCTTTTCTCACCCAAATCTTTTTAGTCTTGGTAAATGTCTTGGCATTGTGAACACCCTCATGAATCTTGGTATTCCGCCTAGACATGTAAGGTTGTCTCCTAACCCAAAAAGTATTCAAATTTCTATCCTTTTGAGACACCTTACCAAACAGTTCAAAGCAATAAGGACGAATATGGCCATACCTACCACAGTGATGACAAATAAAAACAGGTTTTACCTCCCTTTTGTTGATCTTACCCACTTTCGGTAGATGAAGAGAGGAATCATTCTGGTCTACCTTCAGCTTTCCCTTTGCTTGAGTCTTCAGGTTATGTGAGGTAGAGGCCTGTCCCTTGTGAGCTGTCACACCATAGCCTAGCCCACTTTTGTCACAACCCATTTGTTGAGACCCGAGGATGTCTTCTAGAGATTTGGAACCTTTGTTCCACATGGGAATTGTTGCTCTAGCAGTACGGAGTTCTTCATCTTTCTGACAGACTATCTCTTCCAATGCAGCTTGTGACATTTCAAAGCTTTCAAGCTTTTCTTCATATGTGGAATACACTTTTAGAAGTTCATTCCTTTCAGTTTCACAGGATAGAAGTTTTCCACATAAGTCTTGCCTGTCACTTGAGATCTTGATGACATTCTCTTTTGCTGCTACAAGTTCTCCTTTTGGCCTGACATTTTCACTCTCACATGTTTGGAGCTTGAGAGAGAGTTTGTCGTTGATTTTGGATAAATTCAGAGATTCCTCGTACAGCTTTTCGTAAGCTTGTTGTAGTTCATCGCCATTGATCTCATCATTGTCTTCAGATGTTTCATCATCCTCTCTTTGCTCTTCATTCTCCTTGACCTCATCCAATCTAGCAACTAAGACAAGGAAGTTGCTGGATGGTGGGAAGGTGAATCTCCTCTTTCATGGAATTAGCTCAGAATTTCCCATGCATCTTTAGCCTTTGTGCAGTGAACAACTCGTTGCTGTTCTTCATCAGAAATTGCTCCACGAATAGTAATCAGCGCTCTCTGATTGCCCGGATTGTCTGCACTTTCTGTATCTTCTTCAATGGCTTGCCAACCTTCTGGGTCAAAAGCTCTCAGAAAAGCTCTCATTCTGATCTTCCAATACAGGTAGTTACTCCCATCAAAGGTGCGAGCATTATGCAGGTTCTGGCCATAAGCTAATTCCGATGGCTTTGGAAGAGGTTGAGCGAAAGAGGACCAAAATGCCATGAAAGCACTATCCCCGTCTTCACCGGATTTAGGTTGTTCGGGTTCTTGCTCCGACCCGCTTTCATCATCCCAAGTCACAGTGTAAACTTTCTTTCGGTTCTTTTTCGAAGAGCATTCAAGGGCAATATGACCAAACCCTTGACATTCATAGCACTTGACCCCTTGCCCTTTTACAATCTTCTTTTCAGTTTTTGGAGCAAGTTTTGGTGGAAAAGTTTTGGGTTTTTCATTACTCTTGTCTTTTGAAATAAGGTCTCTGAAATTAGGCTTCTTTTTCTTCAAAATTTTTTTGAACTGTTTAGTAAACATAGCTGTCATCTCAGACTCTAAATCAAATTCAGTCTCCGAAGTTTTTGCAGTCTCGTGAGCACTAGTGAAAGCCACACTATCTTTTTGTTTTTTCTTTGAAATCTGGTGGGCTTCATAAGTCTGTAAGTTTCCAACCAACTGATCAAGCTTGAGGGTATCAACATTCTGAGCCTCCTCAATGGCTGTCACTTTTGATTGGAACCTCTCGGGTAGAGACCTCAAAAATTTTTCAACACCTTTAGCTTCAGGGATTTTTTTTCACTGAATATGAAACAGGAATTCACGATATCACTAAGTTTTGCATAGAAATCATCAAACGTCTCATCTTCGCGCATAAAAAGGGTTTCAAAGGTGGAGGTGAGACGTTGAAGTTTAGACCTTTTGACAGAAGTAGTACCTTCGTGAATTGTTTCAAGAATGTCCCAAGCCTCTTTTGCTACCTCACACGTGCAGATACGATGAAACTCTTCAGGTGTGACGGAGCAAAACAGGGAATTGAGAGCCTTACTGTTCCAACTCGAGTTTTGGCAATCAGTTGTGTCCTATTTATCAAGGGGTTTAGGAATATCAACACCATCAATGGTGACAATAGGTTCACTTCACCCATAGATCACGTAGTGCCAAACTTTCTCATCGACGGATTTTAAAAACACTCTCATACGAGCTTTCCAATAAGAATAGTTTGTACCATCGAGTAAAGGAGGTCTATGGGTCGAGTTACCTTCACGAATAGAATCCATATCACTAGTCACACAAAATCACACTCCTATAGTTTTGATAAAAACAAAGAGTGATCCGCTTTGATACCAATTGAAAATCCTAAGTGATTTGTGATTAGATCAGGATTTAAAATATTCCAATTCCCAAATATTTAAAACACTCAATCTAAATCATCAAGCACTTACGAAAGTGATTTAGATTGTTGTTTTATGAATAAACAATAAATCGACACAAACGATTTTTACGTGGAAAAACCACAATTGAAGAACTTTCAATTGTAATCAAAAACCACAGGCGAAACGCTACTAATCAATCCACTACTGAAGAAAGAAAAATTACAAAGATAATACACAAATTACCCAACTCAGTCAATTTGCCTTCAAATCTTCTGTAACTCTTTCACCAAGCCTTCGTCTCGGAACTGA
The DNA here is from genome assembly GCA_036172215.1 of Camellia granthamiana. Lineage (NCBI taxonomy): Eukaryota > Viridiplantae > Streptophyta > Magnoliopsida > Ericales > Theaceae > Camellia > Camellia granthamiana. Next base: position 109,397,839 of record CM069906.1, read on the forward strand.
TCCACCTGAAGTTGAATCCATAACTTTACTTGTCGAATTAACGACTACGTACAGAATCAAATGCCTTTGAAACTCTACGTTTGAATCTTCAGAATCCACCGAAGAATAACACTCTTGTATGTATATGAACAATCTCCTTGATATGTGCTTCTCAATTCATGAGTTGGATACTCATTCAATTTTATTAAGGAAAACTCACAAAAACCTCAGAAGAAAACCTCAAACAAAATCCTAGGACTCTTGAATAAGATCTAGGAAAAGTAAACCCTAACATCAACCTAAACAGATATATATAGGAGAACAAAGTCCGCGATCTCCACCCGAGCGCCAAACATCTCGCTCGAGCAGCTTCAGCAAAACATGCGTGTCACAAAACAGAGTTCCGCTCTAGCGCTGGAGAACCCGCTCGAGCGCGAAATCACACATCTCAGTATTTTTACAGACCTGACAAACTACTGAGACATCCCATATTACGCTCGAGTGCCAATGGTTCCGCTCGAGCAGGAAAGACAAAAAACTAGGAAAAATTACAACTTTATCAAAACAAAGTTTGTACGCAGATTTGACAATAAAGGGACCTAACAAAAGGAAAGGAAGTAAAAGATTGTTAACCTCTCTACTCAACAAGCCTTTGTGCAATTACTTGGGGTTAAATGGATCCATTTCTTCAATTGATTCTATTTGAAGTCATATCCTCAATTAAGTTTAAGGTAATCATGTCCATTCTATTATGGTGGTTAATAATAATATATAGCCCAAAAAACAATGAAGCTATATCATGCATAGTTTGGTGACTTGAAGTAATCAAGCACGCACTTGGAAAAGTTAACTCTTTCTAACTCTTATTGTTGTGTTAATAAGCAGCTTCTCACAAATGCTTGAAAATATGAGGTCTGAAGCCATATGATACTTCTATAATTCATTGTCTGAAATAGTCCACCTGCTTTGGTTCTTTGGTATGCCACCACTCTTTTCTGGGCTATATTCGGAATTTCACTATTAACTTTTAGATCAAGGGATAATGGATGTAGACATTTATGAGAAGTTTGATAACACAGAGTAATAATAAAAATCGGCATAATTTTTGTGTAGGATTTTTATAGCATTATTTCTTAGTAATCTTTTTTTCTTGAGACTCAATTATGTATCTCTTTGTTTACTGGGGATTGGATGATCCTGTTGATGGCAGTTAGATTGGGTAAAGGAAAGGAATCTATTGGAATAAAATCAACAAATATAAAGTTACTGCATTTAATATAATTTACTTGGTTTGAGTTCAAATCTTTCACAAAATATAACATGTTGTTGACTGTCCCTTTTTTGTTTTCCCCAATAAGTAACTCTATTATAGAAAAATTCAAAAGAGGTGTAGCCTTGTACACATTGAAGTCTTTGTTTGCTTTTCCTTCTCCCCATAGACCCGCCTATATCCTGTTATGAGCCCAAGAAACATGCCAAAATGATCAGGTCTAGTGAAACCGGAGAGTAAGATTCTTATTATTTATCATTAATTTTTCATGTTCTTGATGGTTTAGTATATTAATTTTTATTAGTCATCTTGGTCCAACACTGATAGTTTCGTAGGCCCTGACATTCTAAAATGTTTCTTCGTGTACAGGTAAGGTTCTGGAAAGCGGTTACAAGGTGTAAAGGCCGCAGCGTAACGGTTGCGGTTACTGGAACTGTGAATTTTTTTATTTTGCGCACAATTTGCAAAAAGCTTACCGATACGCATATTTTTTTTTTAGAATCATATTTATTGGGTTTTAAAATAAATTTTGATAAATTTTTCATAATTTTTAAGTATGATCTAATATATTTCATATTTTTAAATCACTAGAAAATGAATTTTTTTACATTTTATTTCAATAATTAATGACTTTATATGTCATAAATCCATATTACACTTGTGGCAAAAATTTCTTTTATTGGACTTAGATGTATAAAATTATTTTTAATTATTATACTTGTGAAAGCATATGTACATTTTAACTCAAATAATTTTTAAAAAGTATATATCCTTAATGGAAGAACTTGGCAAAGTACATAACATCATAGCATAAATCACAAATAATAGAGAGTACATTTTACATAATGTTACTACTAAAATTACATAATGTTACCACCAAAATGAGTGACGTGGTGCATCTTGGGATTCAGATTGTTGAGCTTGATTGTTGCTACTACCTTCACCCCACCAAAATGAGTGACGTGGTGCATCTTGGGAATCAGATTGTTGAGCTTGATTGCTACTACCTTCACCCCATCCAGTAGGAAATATATAAGTAAATGTGCTCATCATGTCATCCTTTTCTGTTTCATGCATTGGGAGAGAAAATGGATACCTTAGCTGAAAAGGATCAACATACTCTTCTTGGGCTTGTTGATAATTTGGCAAACCGTATCCTAGAGGACCATGTTGTTGAGGGGGCCAAGGATAATTTTGTTGAGGTGGGTAAGGATAGCTCTGGCTATCACTTGTGTAGGATGGGTAGGGGTGATATGGATAACTATGACTACTATCAGATGAATCAAGTTGTTGTTCTCTACTTCTTATTCTTCTTTCATCCCTACGTGTATCACTACCACAAAACCTCTTAGGTTGTTAAGGTAAAGGTGCAACAGGTTCTCCAATATCATAATGTTCCCCAACATCACATAATCCAAATCCTCCAATAAAATCTTCACTTCCTGCACCAAAACTAGTACCATCATCGCCATCACCACCATTGTCGCCGCCGCCACCACCACCGTCACCGTGAGAAGTGCCTTCACCATCACCATCATCACCTCCTCCATCAGATGGTATTAAACCACCACTGTTATCACTATGAGTTGGAGTAGGAGTTCAGCTTTGAGAAGTGCATCGAGCTTGATATCTATGGGTGCCACCACCACCGTTTCCATCGCTGCCATTGCCATTGTTGTCGTCGCCACCACCACCATCATCATTTGAGACCAAATCTAGCCATTCAGAATTATCCACACCATCTAGTAAAGAATTTTCCGTTTCTTCTATCCATGGACTTATTGGATCATCTTCTTCAAATATGTAATCCAATTTAATAGGATTAAAACTCCTATCAATCTCCTCTTGGCTGCTTCTTTTAACGTGTCTCAATTTTAATCTCATGTTATAGGTGATGAAGACTAATCTTTGAATTTTCTTATATTTCAATCTATTCCTCGGCTTCGTATGGATGAGACTAAAAGTACTCTAATTATGTTCACAGTGAGATGATGTGGTGGTTTGACTAAATACTTTCACAGCTATTTTTTGAAGTTCAAGAGCACAACTGCCATGAATAATCCACCACTCATCTGCACAAAATTACATTACATTAGATATAAGTCAAAATATGATAGAAAATTATTTAAGTATTTATATATTGTAAATTTGTAATTTTGAAAATAAAACCTGGATTTGATTGTTTCCATGCTCTTTGTGCTAAAGGAGTGCCAAAAGTTTCTTGTTTATCTCGAAACAACAACAACTACAATTTGGACAATCATTACAAGTAACATTTGCAAAAGTAGATTATTACTATTAAAATTTAAATAATTGGTACGTACTTGATTTGTTACTTTCACTAGAGCATCCATATTAGGCTCCAGTCTGGTAATTACTTTTTTAAGTCCATCCATCACTTCTCTTATCATTTCATTGGATGAGGTAACACCATATTGGAATTGAGAATTTAAAAAATATCCTTCAAAAATAAGAAGACAATTAATAATTGTAAATAAATATACATTTTATAATTGAAATTGTAACACTTACCAGCCGCATGCAAATCTTGATGCAATTGAAAAGACCATCGAGTATCAATAATTTTCCAATACTCAATGTAGTAGCGACAATCTCTTTTAATTGCCAACTTTGCTCTATATATAGCTTCATATATGAAACCCATTGTTGGCTTCTCATCCCCATCAACCAACCTCAATACTCTGACTAGGGGCTCATGAACTTTACAAAGCTTTGTTGCTTTCTGTCAAAACTCCTTTCCCAAAATAATTTTTTTCACATTGTAAGGCTACCCAGTCTTTGCCTTCCCCCATCTAGAATTCTTTCACTCATCACTATTAAACATAGCTCTCAATTGTTGTTTATATCTAACAATACTCTCAATGGCAATAAAATTTGTAGCAAATCGAGTGATGGCAGGTCGAATCAATTCTCTATCTCCAGTGAATTTTCTCATTAAATCCAACACCCATCCACTATTATAAATGAAATTGGTGATGGTTTTACCATCTTCAATCACCTTTGCTACACTTTTCTTATTGGCTATGTCTTTTAGCATGAGATCGATACAATGTGCTGAACAAGCTGTCTAATATAAATGTTTCCTTTTTCTCATTAACATTTTATCGGCAGCTTTCAGTGCAGGTTCATTATCAGTTACCACTTGAACAACGTTTTGTTCTCTAATTTCATCAACAACTTTATCTAACAATCCAAAATAATATTCAGCAGTCCTACTAATAATATTAGAGGCATCAATTAATTTGTAAAATATAGTACTTCTATTGCAGTACACTAAGAAGTTGATGATGTGTTGCCGAGTTAGACTATTCCAACCATCACACATGATGGATACACCTCTATCTGCCCAAATTCCCTTGAATGATCCTATCCATTCTGTCATTTCATCATGCTCCATGCCCAAATATACTTCAGAAACTTCATAAGCACTAGGACCCTTTACTCCTGGCCCTACTTCAGCAGCAACATCAAGCATGGGTTGTGTATACTCTGAATCAACTGCATTTAATGGAATACGATTATAGAGTATAAACTTGGACATTGCCCGTCCCAATCTCTCTCTTAACTTCTGTAAATTCATTGTAAAGATTTTTCGCTGCTTTGTACTCTTGCTCTTTTGGAGTTCTACATCCATTGCCCTCAACCTTGCTTCAGGAGCATTGGGCTTAATCCAATTACGTCCACTCCCACTAGTTTCATGCACGAATTATGATCGACGAAAACATTAACAATACCTGACCCTTTTGGCATTCGTTGACCACTACCCCCTGCACCAGAACTGCCACCTCCATCGTATTGTGATCCATGACCTACAACAGCTCGTCTAAATTGTTGCATTTCCTCCCATTGTTGTTATGAATGAATACTTGCTTGTCTAGCCCTGGTCATCTCTAGATCAGAGTCAGAGTCATCATCTCAAAGATCTACAAAATTTCCCCCTTCATCCTCATTATAGAGATCATCTCCCCTAATATGTGCTTCCAATTCAGCTTTTCTCTTTTATTTGTCTGCTTTACTCATTTTCTTATTTTGTAAATGTTTCACCATTTCTTGCGTCACATCTCTACTAACATTAGGACAAGAATGGGCTTGCCCCGTTTAATGTGCTAAATGTTGTTTGAAATGCGTAATCACACCTTTAATGTGATGTCCACAAATTTACAAATAATATGATGCTTAGTGCCTTCAACTTGAGTTCCAAATTTCCAACCAATATCATCACTTGGGGGTTCATCATTGGCACCCTTTTGTCGTGACATTTTTGAATTTGAATTCTTTATCATTGATACATTTTTTTAATTTATTTTTCAGCAAAACTTGAACTAACTAAATAACCAATATTTACATTTATTAAATGAAATGATCGTAAAAAAAATACAACCACTATTTATACATTTAGTTTTTATATGCTAATGTAATCATATAAAAATTAAAAAATAAATTATAAAGATTTTTTTTTTGAACTATTGATTTTATTTTTTTTTTACAGAAAATTTAGCCATAAAAATTGTTGGCACAACACATTACAATTTAACATTAAAAAAATATTTAAAATTAAATACTAAATAAAATAATTATAAAAAAATGCAACCACTATTTATACATTTGGATTTTACATGCTAATGTAATCATATAAAAATTAAAAAATAAATTATAAAGATATTTTTAAAAAAAGAAAATTTTGCCATAAAAATTGTTGTCACAACAAATTGTCATTAAAAAAAAAAAATTGTTGTCACAACACATTACAATAAAAAAATAAAAAAATATTTATAATTAAATGTTAAATGAAATGATTATAAAAAAAAATTCAACCACTATTTATGCATTTGGATTTTACATGCTAATGTAATTAGGAATAAAGACATTTTTCATGGCATTGTTTGAGCTATTGTTTTTATTTTTATTTTTTTATTTTATAGAAAGACATTTTTTTTTAAAAAAAATAAAAATTGTGCCATCAAAATTGTAGTCACAACACATTACAATAACAAAATTAAAAAATGAATTATAAAGAATTTTTTTTGTGGTATTGATTTTTTTTTACAAAAAGATATTTTTAAAATAAAATTGTGCCTTTAACAATGTTGTAATAACAAAATAAAAAATATTTATAATTAAATATTAAATGAAATGATTATAAAAAAAAAATGCAACCACTATTTATACATTTGGAGTTTACATGCTAATATAATCATATAAAAATTAAAAAAGAAATTATAAAGAATTTTTTTTGAGGTATTGATTTTTTTTTTTCAAAGATATTTTTAAAATAAAATTGTGCCTTTAACAGTATTGTAATAACAAAATAAAAAATATTTATAATTAAATATTAAATGAAATGATTTTTAAAAAAAATGCAACCACTATTTATACATTTGGAGTTTACATGCTAATATAATAAAATAAAATTTAAAAAATAAATCATAAAGAATTTTTTTTGAGGTATCGATTTTTTTTTCTTTTAAAAAGATATTTAAAAAAAAAATAGTGACTTCAACATTGTTGTCAAAATATATTACAATAACAAAATAAAAAATATTTATAATTAAATATTAAATGAAATGATTATTAAAAAAAAAATGCAACCACTATTTATACATTTAGAGTTTACATGCTAATATAATCATATAAAAATTAAAAAATAAATTATAAAGAATTTTTTTTGAGGTATTATTTTTTTTTCTTTTAAAAAGATATTTTTTTTTAAAAAAAAATAGTGACTTCAACGTTGTTGTCACAACACATTACAATGACAAAATAAAAAATATTTATAATTAAATATTAAATGAAATGATTATAAAAAAAAAATGCAATCACTATTTATACATTTGGAGTTTACATGCTAATGTAATTATATAAAAATTAAAAAAAAATTATAAAGAAAAAAATTCATACATTGCTGTTTTTTGAGTTTCAATCACCTGAGTATTTGTTATCTTTTTGAATAACCTGCAAGAAAAAAAAAATGCAATAAAAACTGACATATATAAAATGTATTAATATAATTATAGGTGTTATGATTTTTAGATATTATAAAAAAAATCAATCACTAATTATTATATATAAAATACTAAAAGTAAGTACATAGCTCTATATATATATATTTAAATTAAAATTACTAAATATATCACATAAATTTTGTAGGCTTTACAAAATTTAAAGCCTGGAGATCATTGTTTAATAAATAAATAAATAAATGAAATGAAATAAAATAAAATTGCCAGTTGAAGACCACACACAAAGAAAAACAAATGCTATATATCTTTCCAAAGTCGACAAATGATATATATCTTCCCCAAGAAGCTAGCCAGAAAGGCAGCTGAACAAACAAAATAATAAAAAAAGGCAATAGATCAAACTATGCACTTACTTCGTCTTCAACACAAAGGAGCAGCCGGAAAGTCACTGGTTTAAATACAGAACAGAGGCAGCCTTGAAGATTCAACACAGGTTCATCTCTTCCCTCTTCCCTCTTCTCTCTTCTCTCTCTCTATTTCTCACTCATCCGTATTTCAGATCTGAAAATTTGTGGATGGCCGATACACCTATGGAATCTCACTTCAAAGTGATTCACGGGCTGTAAAGACGAAAGACAAAAGCTCAATTATAATAAAGGTATGTACAATATATTTAGCCTTTTCTTTAGTTTTTTCTTTGAAAATAATCTGCTAAAAATGCCCTGTTAACGTGCGTAATGGGCCGTTACGACCGTTACAACACCGTTACGACCGCTACAACGGCCAATACACCTGTGAATTTCAATCACACCGCAAAATTGGGTGTAACGCGTAGTGCCTACCGCCGCAACCATTACGTAACGGCCAAAACCGTTACGTAACACCACATTTTTAAACCTTGATGGGATGTGAATATTGAATAAGGTAAGTGAATAAGAGATGAGACGAGAAATGACCGCCAAGTCCAGATACCCTCCAAATCAAGGTTTAAAAATGCGGTGTTACGTAACGGTTGCAGCGGTAGGCACCACGCGTTACCCCCGATTTTGCAGTGTGATTGAAATTCACAGATGTATCAGCTGTTACGGCCGTCGAAGCGGTCATAACGGTGTTGTAACGGCCCGTTATGCATGTTACAGGGCTTTTTTAGCTAATTCTTTTCAAAGAAAAAACAAAAGAAAAGGCTGAAGATGTTGTACATACCTTTATCATAATTGAGCTTTTGCCTTTCGTCTTTACAACCCGTGAACCACTTTAAAGTGAGATTCCATAGGTGTATCGGCCATTCACAAATTTTCAGATCTAAAATACGGACGAGTGAGAAATAGAGAGAGAGAAAAGGGAAGAGGGAAGAGATGAACCTGTGTTGAATCTTCAAGGATGCCTCTGTTCTGTGTTGAAACCAGTGACTCTCCGGCTGCCACTTTGTGTTGAAGACGAAGTAAGTGTATAGTTTGATCTGTTGCCTTTTTTTATTATTTTGTTTGTTGAGCTGCCTTTCTGGCTAGCTTCCTAGGGAAGATATATATCATTTGTTGACCTTGGGAAGATATATAGCATTTTTTTTCTTTGTGTGTGATCTCCAACTGACAATTTTATTTTATTTTATTTTTAAAACAATGATCTCCAGGCTTTAAATTTTGTAAAGCCTACAAAATTTATGTGATATATTTAGTAATTTTAATTTATATATATATATAGAGCTATACACTTATTTTTAGTATTTTATATATAATAATTAGTGATTAATTTTTTTTTATATAATATCTAAAAATCATAACACCTATAATTATATTAATACATTTTATATATGTTAGTCTTTATTGGAATTTTTTTTCTTGCAGGTTATTCAAAAAGATAACAAATACTCAAGTGATTGAAACCCAAAAAACAACTATGTATGAATTTTTTTCTTTATAATTTATTTTTTAATTTTTATATGATTACATTAGCATGTAAACTCCAAATGTATAAATAGTGATTGCATTTTTTTTTTATAATCATTTCATTTAATATTTAAGTATAAATATTTTTTATTTTGTTATTGTAATGTGTTGTGACAACAATGTTGAAGTCACTATTTTTTTTAAAAAAAATATCTTTTTAAAAGAAAAAAAAATTGATACCTCAAAAAAAATTCTTTATAATTTATTTTTTAATTATTATATAATTATATTAGCATGTGAACTCCAAATATATAAATAGTGATTGTATTTTTTTTAAAATCATTTCATTTAATATGTAATTATAAATATTTTTTATTTTGTTATTGTAATGTGTTGTGAAAACAATGTTGAAGTCACTATTTTTTTTTTAAATATCTTTTTAAAAGAAAAAAAATAAATACCTCAAAAAAAATTCTTTATAATTTATTTTTTAATTTTTATATGATTATATTAACATGTAAACTCCAAATGTATAAATAGTGGTTGCATTTTTTTTTTATAATCATTTCATTTAATATTTAATTATAAATATTTTTTATTTTGTTATTACAACACTGTTAAAGGCACAATTTTATTTTAAAAATATCTTTTTTTTTTAAAAAAAAATCAATACCTCAAAAAAAATTCTTTATAATTTATTTTTAATTTTTATATGATTATATTAGCATGTAAACTCCAAATGTATAAATAGTGGTTGCATTTTTTTTATAATCATTTCATTTAATATTTAATTATAAATATTTTTTATTTTGTTATTACAACACTGTTAAAGGCACAATTTTATTTTAAAAATATCTTTTTTTTAAAAAAAATCAATACCTCAAAAAAAATTCTTTATGATTCATTTTTTAATTTTGTTATTATAATGTGTTGTGATAACAATTTTGATGCCATAATTTTTAATTTTTTTTAAAAATGTCTTTCTATAAAATAAAAAAAATAAAAATAAAAACAATAGCTCAAACAATGCCATGAAAAATGTCTTTATTCCTAATTACATTAGCATGTAAAATCCAAATGTATAAATAGTGGTTGAATTTTTTTTATAATCATTTCATTTAACATTTAATTATAAATATTTTTTTTATTTTGTTATTGTAATGTGTTGTCGCAACAATTTTTTTTTTTTTTTTGATGACAAAATTTGTTGTGACAACAATTTTTATGGAAAAATTTTCTTTTTTTAAAAATATCTTTATAATTTATTTTTTAATTTTTATATGATTACATTAGCATGTAAAATAATAGTGGTTGCATTTTTTTATAATTATTTTATTTAGTATTTAATTTTAAATATTTTTTTAATGTTAAATTGTAATGTGTTGTGCCAACAATTTTTGTGGCTAAATTTTCTTTTTTAAAAAAAAAAATCAATAGTTTAAAAAAAATCTTTATAATTTATTTTTTAATTTTTATATGATTACATTAGCATATAAAAACTAAATGTATAAATAGTGGTTGCATTTTTTTTACAATCATTTCGTTTAATAAATGTAAATATTGATTATTTAGTTAGTTCAAGTTTTCACTGAAAAATAATTTTGTAAACATTTAAAATAAATTAAAAAAATGTATCAATGATATAGAATTCAAATTCAAAAATGCCACGACAAAAGGGTGCCAATGATGAACCCCCAAGTGATGATATTGGTTGGAAATTTGGAACTCAAGTTGAAGGCACTAGGCATCATATTATTTGCAAATTTTGTGGACATCGCATTAAAGGTAGGATTACGCGTTTCAAACAACATTTAGCAGATGAAAAATTTATAAAAATAAGAAAATGATTAAAGCAAACAAACAAAAGAGAAAAGCTGAATTGGAAACATATATTAGGGGAGATGATCTCTATGATGAGGATGAAGAGGGAGATTTTGTAGATCTTCGAGATGATGACTCTGACTCTGACTCTGACTCTGATCCAAAGATGACCAGGGCTAGACAAGCAAGTATTCATTCACAACAAAAATGGGAGGAAATGCAACAATTTAGACGAGGTGTTGTAGGTCATGGATCACAATACGATGCAGGTGGCAGTTCTGGTGCAGGGGGTAGTGGTCAAAGAATGCCAAAAGGGTCAGGTATTGCTAATGTTTTTCGTCGATCACAATCCGTGCGTGAAACTGGTGGGAGTGGACGTAATTGGATTAAGCCCAATGTTCCTGAAGCAAGGTTGAAGGCAATAGATGTAGAACTCCAAAAGAGTAAGAGTACAAAGCAGCGAAAAATCTCTACAATGAATTTACATAAGTTAAGAGAGAGATTGGGACGGGCAGTGTCCAAGTTTATACTCTATAATCGTATTCCATTCAATGCAATTGATTCAGAGTATACACAATCCATGCTTGATGTTGCTGCTGAAGTAGGGCCAGGAGTAAAGGGTCCTAGTGCTTATGAAGTTTCTGAAGTATATTTAGGCATGGAGCATGATGAAATGACAGAATAGATAGGATCATTCAAGGGAATTTGGGCAGAGAGAGGTGTATCCATCATGTGTGATGGTTGGAGCAGTCTAACTCGGCAACACGTCATCAACTTCTTAGTGTACTGCAATAGAGGTACTATATTTCACAAATCAATTAATGCCTCTAATATTATTAGTAAGATTACTGAATATTATTTTGGGTTGTTAGATAAAGTTGTTGATGAAATTGGAGAACAATAAGTTGTTCAAGTGGTAACTAATAATGAACCTGCACTGAAAGCTGCCGGTAAAATGTTAATGAGAAAAAGGAAACATTTATATTGGACAACTTGTTCAACACATTGTATCGATCTTACGCTAAAAGACATAGCCAATAAGAAAAGTGTAGCAAAGGTGATTAAAGATGGTAAAACCATCACCAATTTCATTTATAATAGTGGATGGGTGTTGGATTTAATGAGAAAATTCACTAGAGATAGAGAATTGATTCGACCTACCATCACTCGATTTGCTACAAATTTTATTGCCATTGAGAGTATTGTTAGATATAAACAACAATTGAGAGTTATGTTTAATAGTGATGAGTGGAAGAATTCTAGATGGAGGAAGGCAAAGATTGGGCAGCCTTACAATGTGAAAAAAATTATTTTGGGAAAGGAGTTTTGGCAGAAAGCAACAGAGCTTTGTAAAGTTCATGAGCCCCTAGTTAGAGTATTGAGGTTGGTTGATGGGGATGAGAAGCCAATAATGAGTTTCATATATGAAACTATAGATAGAGCAAAGTTGGCAATTAAAAGAGATTATTGCCACTATACCGAGTCTTGGAAAATTATTGATACTCGATGGTCTTTTCAATTGCATCAAGATTTGCATGCAGCTGGTAAGTGTTACAATTTCAATTATAAAATATATATTTATTTACAATTATTAATTGTCTTCTTATTTTTGAAGGATATTTTTTAAATCCTCAATTCCAATATGGTGTTACCTCATCCAATGAAATGATAGGAGAAGTGATGGATGGACTTAAAAAAGTAATTACCAGACTGGAGCCTAATATGGATGCTCAAGTGAAAGCAACAAATCAAGTACGTACCAATTATTTAAATTTTAATAGTAATAATCTACTTTTGCAAATGTTACTTGTAATGATTGTCCAAATTGTAGTTGTTACTGTTTTGAGATAAAAAAGAAACTTTTGGTACTCCTTTAGCACAAAGAGCATGGAAACAATCAAATCCAGGTTTTATTTTCAAAATTACAAATTTACAATATATAAATACTTAAATAATTTTCTATCATATTTTGGCTTATGTCTAATGTAATGTAATTTTGTGTAGCTGAGTAGTGGATTATTCATGGCAGTTGTGCTCCTGAACTTCAAAAAATAGCTGTGAAAGTATTAAGTCAAACCACCACATCATCTCACTGTGAACGTAATTAGAGTACTTTTAGTCTTATCCATACGAAGCCGAGAAATAGATTGAAATATAAGAAAATTCAAAGATTAGTCTTCATCACGTACAACATAAGATTAAAATTGAGACGTGTTAAAAGAAGCAGTCAATAGGAGATTAATAGGAGTTTTAATCCTATTAACTTGGATTACATATTTGAAGAAGATGATCCAATAAGTCCATGGATAGAAGAAATGGAAAATTCTTTACTAGATGGTATGGATAATTCTGAATGGCTAGATTTGGTCTCAGATGATGATGGTGGTGGTGGCGACGACAGCAATGGCGATGGCAGCGATGGAAACGATGGTGGTGGCACCCATAGATATCAAGCTCGACGTACTTCTCAAAGCTCAACTCCTACTCTAACTCAAAGTGATAATAGTGGTGGTTTAACACCATCTGATGGAGGAGGTGATAATGGTGATGGTGAAGGCACTTCTCATAGTGACGGTGGTAGTGGTGGCGGCGACAATGGTGGTAATGGCGGTGATGGTACTACTTTTTGTGTAAGAAGTGATGGTTTTATTGGAGGATTTGGATTATGTGATATCAGGGAACATTATGATATTGGAGAACCTGTTGCACCTTTACCCCAACTGCCTAGGAGGTTTCGTGGTAGTGATACACGTAGGGATGAAAGAAGAATAAGAAGTAGAGAACAACAGCTTGATTCATCTGATAGTAGTCATAGTTATCCATATCACCCTTACCCATCCTATAGCAGTGATAGCCAGAGCTATCTTTACCCACCTCAACAAAATTATCCTTGGCCCCCTCAACAACATGGTCCTCTAGGATATAGTTTGCCAAATTATCAACAAGCCCAAGAAGAGTATGTTGATCCTTTTCAGCCAAGGTATCCATTTTCTCCCCAATGCACAAAACAGAAAGGGATGACATGATGAGCACATTTACTTATATATTTCCTACTGGATGGCGTGAAGGTAGTAGCAATCAAACTCAACAATCTGATTCCTAAGATGCACCACGTCACTCATTTTGGTGGGGTGAAGGTAGCAGCAACAATCAAGCTCAACAATCTGAATTCCAAGATGCACCACGTCACTCATTTTGGTGGTGACATTATGTAATTTTAGTAGTAACATTATGTAAAATGTACTCTCTGTTATTTGTGATTTATGCTATGATGTTATATACTTTGTCAAGTTCTTCCATTAAAGATGTATACTTTTTTAAAATTATTTTTGTTAAAACGTACATATGCTTCCACAAGCATAATAATTAAAAATAATTTTATACATCTAAGTCCAATAAAAGAAATTTTTGCTACAAGTGTAATATGGATTTATGACATATAAAGTCATTAATTATTGAAATAAAATGTAAAAAATTCATGTTCTAGTGATTTAAAAATATAAAATATATTGGATCATACTGAAAAATTATGAAAAATTTATCAAAATTTATTTTAAAACCCAATAAATATGATTCTAAAAAAAATATGCGTATCGGTAAGTTTTTTACAAATTGTGCGAAAAATAAAAAAATTCACAGTTCCGGTAACCGCAACCATTACAGTGCGGCCTTTACCGTTACGGCAACCGCAACCGCTTTTCAGAACCTTGCATCCCATCATTCTTCACTTCAAATAAGCTACAATAGGAACTTTTGCTACCTTACTGTGCAAATGGTTATCTCATATTCTCCTTGTAGTGATTTGGAAACAGATGAAAAGTTAAAACGTTAGATCTTGTGAAATCTGGTTGCCCCTCATCTTTGAATTTAAAACTTTCTGAATTTATCCTCAGTTTTCAACAGTTACCATGGCCGTATCTTTTGCATCTCGCTTTCTCTAGTAACTACCATTTTTATTGAAACAAGTGTGCATGTTTTTGTTCACTTGTTGAATTTAAGAGTTGTGTGGCTCATTACTCCATACTTCTTATTGTAACCTGGATTCTGTTTGTTGTTGATGTAACTCGGTTGTTATGTTCATGTATTATGCATTTGTTGTGTTAGGTTTATGAATTTTTCTATAGATTGTAGATCATCATCTTTATTTTGATGCATTTGCTCCATTCATGTAAATTGTTGTGCATTCTTTATTTTATACTTTGGTATAACTTTACTTTGTTTGCTGTCATATCTGATTGAGGCTCGACTATCAGAATCATTGTTTCTCTCCAGAATATTGTTGGATATGTAGAAAAATGTAGAGCTTTCTTCTAATGCTTAATAATGAACTCCCTCGTCAGAGGAAATCAACTCGCAAGCAACAGTTGAGTAAGTTAAGGAACCTGATGCTTATCATAGTGAGTTGGCAGAGTTAGCAACAGTTGGTTTTATTTGTTCAGCTGCCCCTATATACTGCTGATCTTTCTGTCAAATTACATTTAACTGCCATTTTTTTTATCCCATATTCTGGTTTTTTCTCGTGTTACTAATTTTATTTGAAGTGATAACCATATTAAAGGGCTTCCATTGAAGTGCTTTGTTTGTTGGAGCTTAGCATTGCTCTAATACCATGAAGAGATTATAGAACCTTTTGGATTTTCATTCAGAACTAATAAAGAACATTACAGAAAGGTTGCATTTATTCAACACTCCTTCAACAACAAACTCTAACATGCATTTTTTTTACACGATGATTTTGATATTGATTTGATAATTATGCTAAGTGGGGTTTCTGCATTGGTTTTCAGCACTGTTCAGTTCCTGGGCAACTGTCCAGTGCAGAAGATGCAATGTTGATATTATGGAAACAAATCATATTTGGGTAGATCCTTGCCTTTGTGTACAAAAACTGTAAATAATGCTTTATTTAACTTTAAAAGCTCTGCCAATAGAATTGCGATTCACATCCAACTGTGTGGCTAGTAAGCTTCCATTGTTATTTTTTTCCCACCAACTTTAATCAACTTATTAACAAATGCAATTTTTCGGTTGTGTGGATAATGATGTCCTTACATAACTTTCACTTTCTGTAGAGAAATTGGAAATGGAATACAAAGTTCCTGGTTTATGCCTCTACGTAAACAATTACAAAAAAGCATCACAATTACTATTTGGCTTGTCAGCTTGAATGCGTCATTTTACATAGTCTTGTTGTCATTTGAGCTGTGGTTTGTTTATTGTAGGTTGAAATTGCATGCAATAAGGTGATCAAACTTTCTGGACAACATTTATGTTTTTTTTTTTTACATGAATTTCAAAATTATATTCATTGTTAAACCTACAGGTGAAGAATATGAATGAACTCAGAAATGGTTACAACATTGTAGCTCTCTCTCAGGTGATTTAATGAGGATTGGATGTCTTCTATTTTATACCCTACATTCTTGATGAAACATGCACCAGGCAAATTTTACTTCATTACCTAGTAAGAAAAATGCCTTTCCATAATTTCATGTACTGTTTTCTTTCTGAAAAAGGAAACTTGATAGCTGTATGTATAGAAACAAAAAGATAAAAGGAAAGGAAGTAAAAGATTGTTAACCTTTCTACTCAACTCAATCCAACTCAACAAGCCTTTGTGCAATTACTTGGGGTTAAATGGATCCATTTCTTCAGTTGATTCTTTTTGAAGTCATATCCTCAATTAAGTTTAAGGTAATCATGTCCGTTCTATTATGATGGTTAATATATAGCCCAAAAAACATTGAAGCTATATCATGCATAGTTTGGTGGCTTGAAGTAATCAAACAAGCACTTGGAAAAGTTAACTCTTTCTAACTCTTATTGCTGTGTTAATATGCAGCTTCTCATAAATGCTTGAAAATATGAGGTCTGAAGCCATATGATACTTCTATAATTCATTGTCTGAAATAGTCCACCTGCTTTGGTTCTTTGGTATGCCATCAACCTTTTCTGGGTTATATTCAGAATTTTGCTATTAATTTTTAGATCAAGGGATAATGGATGTAGACATTTATGAGAAGTTTGATGACACAGAGTAATAATAAAAGTTGGCAGAATTTTTGGGTAGGATTTTTATAGCATTATTTCTTAGTAATCTTTTTCTTGAGACTCAATTATATCTCTTTGTTTACTGGAGATTGGATGATCCTGTTGATGGCAGCTAGATTGGGTAAAAGAAAGGAATCTATTGGAATAAAATCAACTAATATAAAGTTACTGCATTTAATATAATTTAATTGGTTTGAGTGCAAATCTTTCACTCTGGTAAAATATAACATGTCGTTGAGTGTCCCTTTTTTGTTTTCCCCAGTAAGTAACTCTATTGTAGAAAAATTCAGAAGAGGTGCAGCATTGTACACATTGAAGTCCTTGTTTGCTTTTCCTCCTCCCCATAGACCCGCCTGTATCCTGTTATGAGCCCAAGAAACATGCCAAAATGATCAGGTCTAGTGGAACCGGAGAGTAAGATTCTTATTATTTAACATTAATTTTTCCTGTTCTTGATGCTTTACTATAGTAATTTTTATTGGTCATCTTGGTCCAACACTCTGGTAGTTTCGTAGGCCCTGACATTCTAAAATGTTTTTTTTGTACAGGGAACCTTAATAGTTCGAGGTGTTGTAGAGCTTTGTGATGGAGGACTGCCTGTGAGAACCAGATTAACCGGAACTTTACTAATTTACTAAGTTTCTTATTTATCAGTGATCTTCTGAGTCATCCTTATGTAATGCATTTTGAGTTTGCATTATATGCACCATTGTTTGATTGAAAATGCTGCTTTTAGTGGAAATAACACAGAAAAGATAATTAATGCAGTAATCCAAATAGCTGAGACGGCTTAACCATTTATTGTCTTACAGATGGGAGGGGTTGTTTAGCTTTCTGTCGCAATATTGTTTGCATTGTTTTCTCACCTTAGCTGACATACATCCAAAGTCTAGACTGCTAACACTTGTTCCAGCCAGATAGGGAGGATGATACAACTGCCCTCATCCCACTCAGACCCGTTTGGGTGATAAGGGTTTGGAGGGTATCTGGACTTAGCGGTCACTTCTCGTCTCATCTCTTATTCACTTATCTTATTCAATATTCACATCCCATCATTCTTCACTTCAAATAAGCTACAATGGGAACTTTTGCCGCCTTACTGTGCAAATGGTTATCTCCTGTTCTCCTTGTAGTGATTTGGAAACAGATGAAAACTTAAAACGTTAGATCTTGTGAAATCTGGTTGCCCCTCATCTTTGAATTTAAAACTTTCTGAATTTATCCTCAGTTTTCAACAGTTACTATGGCCGTATCTTTTGCATGTAGCTTTCTCTAGTAACTACCATTTTTATTGAAACAAGTGTGCATGTTTTTTGTTCACTTGTTGAATTTAGGAGTTGTGTGGTTCATTACTCCATACTTCTTATTGTAACCTGGATTCTGTTTGTTGTTGATGTAACTCGGTTGTTATGTTCATGTATTATGCATTTGTTGTGTTAGGTTTATGAATTTTTCTGTAAATTGTAGATCATCATCTTTATTTTGATGCATTTGCTCCATTTGTGTAAATTGTTGTGCATTCTTTATTTTATACTTTGGTATAACTTTACTTTGTTTGCTGTCATATCTTATTGAGGCCTGACTATCAGAATCATTGTTTCTCTCCAGAATATTGTTGGATATGTAGAAAAATGTAGAGCTTTCTTCTAATGCTTAATAATGAACTCCCTCGTCAGAGGAAATCAACTCGCAAGCAACAGTTGAGTCAGTTAAGGAACCTGATGCTTATCATGGTGAGTTGGCAGAGTTTTACATCCTTCTAGATTGCTCGTCTTCATCTTCTTTGATATTTTATTGTCTCTTGTCTACTTGGCAACTTGCACACAGTTTGATATTGCAGCATGCTTATATCCGTTGTCCATATTATCTTTGTATATCAACAGTTTGAAAATGATACTGTCTTAGTGCCAAAGGAAACATCCTGGTTCAGGTTTTATCCAGATGGGGCACTCAGACCAGTTTTGCCCCCTCACCGGTAGATCTCTGAACTGAAGGTTTGATTCCCTAGTTGTAGTTGAACATGATCTATTTCCTAATCCGCCTAGATTGCATTTCTTTAACAAGAACCAAGAACTTTAAACAAAGAAGAAGAAGCCTTCTATAAATATATGCATTACTTGTCCTGTAATGATCAGGCAAATCATTTGATTAGCTCATGTTTCGCTTCAGACATTCATCTACTTCTGCTTCTTGCTCTCCATGTCTTGGAGATTTTGTTAAATTACTAACCCGAACCACTTTAGGCCAATTCAGATTACAAAGAGGCATTGCTGTCAGGTAGTTTGAAGAAAACAGAGCTTTGAGTGTCAGACTAGAATCTTTGTTGTCCTGTGTAACTATCCTGACATTCAAATCTCTGCCAGAAGTGTTTGTTTTAAGCAGAGCTATGAGCCAGCCAACAGCAGCTGTGCAATCAGCAAAAGCTCCTACTTGCTACCCAAAGCCTTAATTTGTGCAGACAAAGCTTTTACATTGAGGACTGGATTGGCTTGAAGACCTTGGACAGAGCTGGGAGAGTCGAGTACATCAGTGTGCCAGGAAATCATATTAAAATGTCCAAAAATGATATGATAAAGTATATTGTCCCTTACTTGAAGGGGTTTGGGCATCTAAAGAGGGTCGACGAAGTTCAGAAGTAAGTAAACAAAGGTTGTTGCAAAATTTAACATCCGTCACCCATCAGCTGAATTTATAATTGAAGGATGAGTTTTAGTCAATTAGTTTTTTAGAGAGCAGCCTGATTATTTATTTATTTATTATTATTATTATTTAATTTTGATCAGTTTCATTCAACGCTTCTGGGTTCTGTTCTGTGCTTTTCACATGCACATGTCATACAATGACGGAGGTAATTCTACTACTAGTAAATCATTTTGCTCGAGTTTTTAAATTTTTTATATGCAATCCTTCAATTATTAAATTATCCATGTTTCTGGGTTAGATAATTTTGTGGATTCAAAGGCTCAACCTTGGAAACAAACAAATGAGCTAAAATTACAATTAAAAAATAAAAAATAAAAGAAACAGGCATAGCTATTAAACAAAGAAGATAAAAGGCAAGTTCCAAATAGATAATAGCATAATTTTAATACTCCATCATCAACAAAAGCATAAGCATAGTTACCGACTCACTGCACAATCATCACCCATTATAAACAAACAGCATATGAAAGCTTGGGGTTGATCCCAAAACACAAAGGGCCTAACATAAGAAGAAGCACAAAAGAAAAGATAGAAAAATAAAACCCACAAACACTCGGGAATTAAATTCATGACTCGATCTTGACCTCGATTGTCTTGGGCTTCTTGGGCTGAGGAGGAGGCAACTTCTCCACGGTCACAGTGAGCACACCGTCCTGACAAACAGCAGAGATCTGATCAGTACTAGCATTCTCAGGCAACAAAAACTTCCTCATCGACTTCCCAACCCTCCTCTCCATCCTCAAATACTTAGCCCCATCTTTCTCCTCCTCACGCTTCCTCTCTCCGCTGATCACAAGCACATTGTCGTCCTCCACCTGAACCTTGATGTTCCCTGACGTCAGCCCGGGCATGTCGATGATGAACACGTACGAGTTCGGGTACTCCTTCACGTCCGCAGGTGTCGCCGCCATGGCCTTGGCGTCGCGGACGTAGTTGCGCGACGCTGCGTTCACCGACTTGTCAGTGGAAGCTGCGTCGGCGGAAGCTTCGGCTGCGGCAGCCACATCCATCATGTGCTGGAGAGTGTGGAAGATTGGGGAGTCCAAACCCACTAGCCTCAAATCCATTTTTTGATGAATTGGAATTGGAATTGTAACGAAGTGAAATTGTTTCGAATTTTGGTTGGTGTCTTGCGTTGTATTGGTTGAGTTATTGAGTGTATATATATATATATATTAGGGAGGCGAAGGATTTGAAGTTTCTAGAGAGACTGAGAAGGGAATGGGCACAAGTTCCGGAAAGTTCTGTAATTTTCTTCTGAAATTTCTGGAGAAATGGGGAAGGTTGGGACACGTTCTAGAATTTATAATACGAGCCCAAAAAGCCCATCTTTTAAAAAATTTCTAATCCAAACTTAGCCCAACTCAATTCAATAAAACCTTATCCAATGAATTACATGCAATCCATTAGTAATTTCAGTTCAACCACGAACTAACAGATCTTTCCTTATATAACCGATAATAAGAAGGGCACTCAGCCCAACGGTATAAATTTGAAAATTTTAAGCAAATTGTCTCAAATTCTTTTTTTTTTTTTTTTGTTTAATTTACTATCATCGTCTATCTGTCCATCTATTTAACTATTTGCCCATATGTCTCACCCACTTGTCAAATAATTGAGGGACAAACACGGGTCTAGTCCTAGCCCATAGGCCACCATATGCCCATCTAATTCACTCATTTTTTAGATAGATTATATATATATAAATAATGAAAAAAAAAGATTATTTTAATAATTATAACTCCATGAGTTCATTATATTTATATTAAAAAAAAAATCACAAATATAATTTTAAAAATAGATTATACATATATTTTTTTAAAGGAAATGACTTATCTTCAGTTAAAATTTCAATTGGACCAAATAATTGAGATTTCTAATCAAAAAGAATCATTAAATGAAAAACACTGACCGAAAAGAATCATTACACAAAAAACTCTTACCGGAGTCTTCGAAAAAATTCAACTGTGCCATATTTTCATAAACTCTTTCCAGTAAAAGTCTTTCGTTTAATAATTCTTCTTAGTTACAGATTTCAAGTGTCTGGCTCGGTTCAACTTTCAACTGGAAATAAGTCAAATCCTTTTTGGAAGATTAAATGTGATGAAATCATATGAATACTATTGTTGGATCAATCTAATTCTTTATGAATAATCTATACATGAGGCTTAAAAAATTAATAGTTCAAATCATTGAAGTAAAGCTCGTGCTAGGCCCACAGGCCTAAATTGTACTATATAATAGTAATATTTCTAAATTAAGACAATATTGCATGATTTGGTCTAAAACGAGGTAATCATAAAAAAAAATCTCGTGTTTGATTTGCTTTTGAAATCATGATTTTAAAAATCAAAATTTTCAAATCACTTTTTAAAATTTATAACCAAACACACAACTTAAAATTCAATTCAAAAATTAACTTCAAAACTCATAACCAAACACACAACTCAAAACTCAATTCAAAATTCTTTTGATGATATAGTGTTGAAAATGGTTAGTGATGAGATTATTAAATTATTTTTATAAAAAAGCTAAAAAAATAATTTCTATATTTAAAAAAATATCTAAAACAAATATATATATATATATATTCAAATAACAGGTTGTGATTGCAAAAAAAAAAAAATGCACTAATTGGCTGGACGTCTGGGAGGATATCTGGGCAAATAGACCCAATCTGCTCTTTTCAAAATTTAAAATTCAAAAATTCCGTTTAAAACTCATAACCAAACAAATTTTTTAAAAATTCCTTTTCAAAGATCTTCGAATTTTCCAACTTTAAAAAAAATTCAAATTCTCTAGAAATTGTGAAAGACTTAGATTCTTCAACAGTCACAACTTAAGAATACAAAAGCAAAGAAATGATAGAGATAAGAGATTTGTTGAAGAAGAAGGCAAAATAGCTAGAGAGAGAATAATGGCAATGCTCTCCCATGGATCTCCCACTTTCACTCTCAAGGTTGATAATAGAGAAGGGAAATTAGTTCTTTCCCAAGAGTTGCCTCTCCAAAATCCATCCCTTTTAAAGGTACCTCATGATGTAGAATGGAGCGCATGTGCAAGGCACATTGGGAATATTCTCTCTAACCACCTTGTCTAAGGAGGTGACCTCTCCGAGGATGAGAAAAACCCCAAAGAGAAGATCAACCTCTCGGCGAACCCTTCTTCTTAGCCACACCTAATCAATGATCCCCAATCATCTCAAAAGGCCCAGGTAGTACTAGAGGACCCCACGTTGCTAAATATTGCCGAGTCACATGGACCCCCCGGGGTCATGCCACCTCGATCTGAGTATAGATAGTTTAACCGAAAAGTGAATTTATCTCCACTCACCGTCATCGGGATCGGGTCCTTTGTTCGAACTCCATTACGCCCATGGTTCTGGTGCGTAGATCCCAGAAAGTTTCGAGCCCGCAAGTGTTCTGCGACTCACCAATGGAGCGACTTCTAGATTGCGATCGAATCTGTTCGAAGCCTAAGTGCCTCGGATCTCTAACCTTGCTCAATACCCTTACGAGTCCGGGCCCAAATAAGTCTCTAAGTTCGTGAATCCGTACCCTTTCGAGGCTTATAGCGATTCGGCCTGTTTGATGGCGATAAATCTAGCCCCACCAATCTTGGCCTTGCGATAAATTCGGACCCACCAACCTTGGACTATTGAGCCTAATTAATTTAGTGGGCTCAAATTAACTCCTCTTACATTTGCCCGTTGCATGTATAAGAAGTTTTAAATTTCTCGGACATACATATTGTCACTTCTTCGACTCTGCTATGCATCACGTCCTAGAATATGTTGTTTTGACAGAGCCTATGGATAAAGTTGATAATTCACTGTAATTTACAGATAAAAGTAACAAAATTATTATTATTATTATTTTTTTTTTCCACTACTTTGTTTTTCGAAAGTCAACCTTAATTCTTCAATTTCCCTAATCAACAAGCATGAGTCCAAACCTTTTTTTTCTTTTAGAATATCTGAAGGTCCACTTTCTTATTCCAAGTCAAAGAATAATAAAACACTGATTTTTTATTCTTGAAAATATAGGAAAAGATAAGGTCCAAACACCTCTTTTTTGTTTGGAAAACAGCAGGCCCATTATATATATATATATAGAATATTTGAGGGAATATTCAAGGAATTATGCCTCTCTTTTTTCCTATTTAAGGAAAATGGCAAACCCTAATCAATAGCTTCCTTTTCCTTTTTGGCCTACAATTGCCGAGACCACCCAACTTTTTTTTAAAAAAACCTATTATCAGCCATCTCTCTCTAAGACAGAGACCAACCTAGGCTTTTCTCTTCTTGAACGAAGGCTCTGTTTGTATAATACTTAGAGGCCACTGCCACTTGATCGTTTCCCTCTGCTGCAATTCCGATCACCGTCTCTGTCACTGAAGACCCACACCACCTTGCACACCGTCAACAACCACAGCTTCGGCTAACGTTGGCGTCGTGCCAGCTTCGGCTACCACCAGTTCACGCCAACGTCTATTGTAACTCCTGGCGCTAGCGCCGTCTTCATTATCGACCCAACCTACAGCTGGCCCTCTCTTTGCGGCTTTACTTTCGGCCCCGACTGTCCGACGCTGACCACGCATGTTGCCCGTTCAACGCGACATACATTGTCTTGCCCAGAGCCATTTAGCTCATCACCGGTCCTCCATCTCAGCTTATCAACACTCTTCGAAGTTCCGAACCCCCAGATCTTGGTCTTGATTTCACACCCACTGAAATTCATCACCATTGGTTCTGGCCATGAATAATCAACACCAACCGCGCCGCCAACTCAGCACGGTACTGGTTTGCCTAGCTGCCCATTGCCCGTGCTGTCATTCTCGACCTACACTGTCTTTGGTCTTCATTCTCTTCCTTACTTCTATAAGTCTATGGGTAAGTATATGTTTTTTAATTTTGGTGGAAGCTTTTGTGTAAATCCACTTTCCCTTCTTGTTTTGATGGACTTTTATATTTATGAACTTGGAGCTATTAGACCATAATAATTGTGATTTGAAACTTTACTGAAAAACTTGAATCGATCTTTAATGTTGTAACTCTCGCTGATGCTGGAATTGTTAAGCCCAAAGTTTAAAAAAAAAAAAATTAATCCATGAATTTGGATAAATCAACACCTGTTTGGGCCTTGCATTCTTGGAATATGCTGTGGGACTTGCTTAAATGATTTTTTTTTTTTTTTTTTTTTTTTTTTTGTTTTTTTTTTTTGAGTTGAAACTTGCCAAAGAAATTTTGAGCTATTAACACTAACTTGGGAGAAACATTCTGGGCTTATGAACATGGACTTTGGGAAGAACATTCTTGTAATTCGCATGACAATCTATTGAATCTTGCTACGGATGAGAAATGTAAAATACTTCAGATCTTGGGCCTGAAATTTGCTATTGAATTTCACTCTATCCAAAGTTTGAGCCCTGTATAAGTTGGATCTTTAATATGAAACACAGTACTTTTGAGAAAATGACCCGCTTGAATTTCATCACAAAACGGCCTATGACATTTCACTTCTTATCGATGACAGAAACTTGAAATCTATATGTTGATGATACACACATTGGTATTGCAATTTGTTGAGCTTGAAGATGTTGAGTGAATCTTGAACCCATATTGTTGAATTTGGTATAGATAAAATATTTAATACCCCACGGACGCTTTACTTGAGATAATGACGTCATGATAACTCTTAAAACCATATATGGTCATTCATTGGGCTTGTGGATACCCCGAGAAATAGACAGTTGATACTGAAATTTTATTTCAATGTGTTGCTTCAATTTCAATATTCTGAATTTTGATACGGTCGACTCCTTGTTATTTATACTTGTTATTTCAGCTATATGTCTTTTCAAAAGAAATCCATCGTCCCAGGGTCATCAAAACCAACTCTCATGAAAGAGATGGATGTGCCTTCGGCGTCCGAGTGGAGGAAATCTCCTTATTTTGGTCGGAAGGACCCGTTTTTGCGAGCAGCTAACTCCACCACTTCTCTTCTGTCTCTGAAGGGGGCTCCATTCTGTCTCTCTGAGGACACTGATTCTAGACATGAGGCTCTTATTTCCCCTTCTTCAGTGTTACGCTTTAGGGTTGAGCGAGGGGACTTTCCATACTACTATCCCCAATTCAAGGCTTTCTCAAACCCTCATTTTGGTTGGTAGGAGTGGGTCGATGATGTCCTCTTGGACAGGGGCCTCTTTCAGCGGCTTCAGGAGGCCCGGCTATTGATTCTAGTGAAAATATCTCGATCCTTATCCATTTGCTACAACAATGCTAGCCTTGAAGCCATGGCTCTCCGGTGGAGCACCGAGACACACACTTTCATACTTGGCTAGCATGAGATAGGCCTCACCCTCGAGGATGTGTTCATGTTGCTGCGTCTAGAAGTGACTGGCCTTGATGCCTTCTGCCTTGAGCGGATACCATCTAAGCATAATTCTCTGATCCAATCCCTAAAGAAAAATCTTCAAGCTTGTGGTCGATGGAGCTTTGTATTTGATGGTTCAGCGAGGAGGACCAAACGAGTGAGGATGGACCGTATCTCCTATAGCGCATGAATCCGCTACTTCTTCAGAGATTTTCAGCCACTGGCTAGAGATGCTGACCCTGATTCTCAGGAGTGCGAGGTCGGCCTGATGTATGGCTCTAGGCTCTATTTTCTTGAATTTCTGGCTTGCTTCCTCTCATTCTTCATTCTTCCAAGCACACCTCCAGATTCTCTCAATCCTTTTGTCTTTCCCTTGGCAGTTAGGTTCTTCAAAGGAAATCGAATCCCTCTAGCCCCGCTATTTCTTGGGAACCTTTATTACCGGTTGGATCTGCTACATCGAGACATGGTACATTCTGTGGGTCGGTATGAGCTTATCTCCTTCGTCCACAGTCAGTTCCTGCTCTATTTCTTTTTTGAGAGGTTCCCAAAGTTTGCCCCTACTCCGATTGTATTCGAGGCAGAAATTCTTCAGGAGATCGTGGATAAAGAGGGTATCCTCGTGCTCAGTAATGACGAGTCTCGCACATTTAAGACATCGAAGACTTGCCAGCCGTTGATCACACGTTGGTCACGTGTCATTTCCACCCTATTGCTGAATACTTTGGTGAATAATTCTCGGCGCTTTGTGGCACGCCCCTATCTATGCCCACCGGTGGGTGTGGTAATGCCACTTATCTATCATGGTTCCTCCAGCCTGGTGTCCTTTCCCTTGCCGATGGGCATCTCTGCACACCTTGTTGATATGCTGATAATGGTTCGTTCCAGTTCGCTACCGGTATGGCATGTGGAAGGCCTTGATAGCACCATCTATAGACCTGACAGAGTAGCATGCTAATTCGGGTTTGACCAGTGTGCCCCGGGGCCAACACCTCCTTTATTATCTTTTTCGAAAAGCAACGAACGCTTTACTCGCGAACTTGTGCACACCATGCTTTTTGTATTTGGCTCTTTGATGATACCGGGTTTAAGCCGGGTAGGGGGTTTCACCCCTTCTTTCAAGAGATATTGGCAGAAGAACATTGATGCATTTATTGAGTTTGTCCAGAGTAAACCGACTATATATCTACCTCCACCGATTTATAAGAAGGACTCTTCTATTCAACTGCCTAAAAGTTGGAAATTTGATCATATGTATGAGAGCTTCTTCGCTTCATCTGCTCCAACTGACCCTCCAGCTCGGACATCTACTTCTAACTTGGCAATTGCTTCTCCAGAACCAATCCTTCTGAATAAGGCTTCTCGTCCTCAGACGACCCGCCTTAAAAAAATGGCCCACAAGAGGGCTTTTGATGCCAGTCCTTCCACTCCTCGCCTTTCCAACAGGCTCCATCAAGTACTAGATAGACATCTTAATTTTTTTTTTTTCTGTTGATTTGAAGTTACTTTCCTTTTTGCGACTATACCTTCTTAAATGAACACTCTTTACTTTCCCTATTGTGCCGGACCCTACTCCGTCTTTTGACCCTACGGTTGCTGACGTTCTCGGTACCGTGGCAATTGGCCACGTTGCCCCTACCAGGCCGGACTCAGACCTGAATGACACTCTCTCTTTGTTTACAAGACTCGTGAAGATGCACACCCCTCGTATTGCAGTTATAGATGATGATGATGATGAGGCTGAGTCTTCTGATCATTTTTGTGACCTTGTCCCATGTATGCGTCGTCACCATCCTATTGTGACTAAGGATGCCTCCCTATTGGTCAGATATTCCTTTCCTTACTCAGTTTCAGGAGGAGAGCGCCATCTTAGGCGACGAGGTTATCGGCGCTCACTGTTCTGATGTTGAGATTATTGAGAACCATGGCTCTAGTGTTGAGATTGTTGAAGGGACTGGTGCCACAGGAATTGATGCAGCAGGACATGCTTCTGGAGGCAATGTAGAAATGAGGTGTACTTCCGCAAGACATGCTTCTGGAGGCAATGTAAAGATGAGATATGCTTCTGAAGGACATGCTTCTGGAGGCGATGTAGAGATAAGGTGTGCTTCCGCAAGACATGCTTCTGGAGGCAATGTGAAAATGAGATGTGCTTCTAAAGGACATGCTTCTGGAGGCCGCTTAGAGATGAGGTGTGCTTCTGGTAATAGTGTGGAGAAGGATGTGCTAGAAGTCTCTGAGACTCGTTTTGGCATTATCCTTCGTTCTTTAGTGATGACTGCTATTGTTCTGGCTTCATTAGACGTTGAGATCGATTAGGTGCCCCTTGTACGACCAAGTGACTTTGTTGATGCTAGGAGCCCTTCAGTTGCCTCTACTTTGCATAATGATTCTTCCTCAGGTAATCTTGCTTTCTAAAGTTTGTCATGTACTTCTATCTGTGAGAAATTTTTACTCAAATGGCTTTACTACTCTCTGCCCCTAATAAGACTTCCTTATCTTTTCTTCAGTGTTTGCCGCTACTAAGGTCCTGCCTTTACCTGTCTCAGACTCTACTTTGACTCTCTTTGTGACTTCTCATGGCTCTCCTTCTCGAAGGGACACACCTGCCTTTGAAACAACTGCTAGAGGCTCTTCATCGCAAGTGCCTTCGAATGTTTTGGATCTAAATCTTAGTGATTTCCACTTTAATAGTGATGCTTTTGGCCTTTCCCCTCATCGGCTCGTATTCTCAGGCTCGGGACTTGTCTCGAAAATTACCCCTCCGGGTGGTTCATCTAACCCGATAGAAATTAGGGAGGTTCTTGAGACTAATACCTTTCTGGCCCTAGTTCCTCTTCCGACTTCTGGCAAAGTACCATTTCTCCACTATTGGGTAGCTCCTGAGTTTGCATCGGTTCTACAGCTTGTGCATTCAAGTTACCCTGAGACCTTTACTTTCTTTGCTTGCCAATGTCTGCTCATTCAGACTGCTTTACTCGAGTCTTTTGCTACTATCTTATATAGTTTGGATAGGCAACGACTATGTGACCTTAATAGGAAAGTAGTCGAGACAGCATATAAGGGGATCTTTGACATGGAGCGTCATCAAGTGGATCTATCTTGGCTTCGAAAGTGCCTGGATATAGCCTCGAACGCCAGTCGACGGGTAGAAGTTTTGTCTATGCTCGCCTCTTATCGGACCTCTATAGATGAGACAAAGGCAACTCTTTGTGAACTTGAGTTGGGCTATGCTCGGGTCTTTGAGACTTTAGAGGCGCACTTTGCTGTTTGTCCTCGGGATGTAGATGTGACGGGCAACTTCTTCGAGGGTGTTTTTAAGAGAGATTGAGTTTTTTTTTTTATTACTTTCTTACCCCTTTCGATAAAAAATATTTTATCTAAGATAATGCAATGAAATGACAAAATCTTTGTTGTTTGGAGATTTTCACTATTTTCTCATTCTACTTGATAAAATATTTATTTCAAATGATACAATGGAAAGAAAAATCACATGCACATGTTCATAAGCTGAAATATTCTCATAATTCTTCAACTTTCTTGATAGAAGTATAATATATTCACCACAAGTGATGGAACAGACATACACCATAAAGGAAACCAGCTTCTTCATAACATAAGGGAAATACAACTTTTAGACAAAACAAGAAAATGAAAATGAGTTTCAACATAGATGAGTCTATTTATGGGTAGTAACGCTTGATAAACTTTGCATTGAGCGGGCCAGTTTGAAAGCCATCTTCAACCCTTACAAGCCTGTAGTACCCACTTAAGCTTGCTTGAACCACCCTGTAGGGCCCTTCCCATTTCAGAGAAAACTTGGGCAGGGGTTGTCCTCGCATGATTGGGTCTACGATCTTCCATATTAAATCACCTTCTTCGAACTTTTTTGGCACCACAGTCTGATTATAGGCTCGAGCGATGGACTCATGATACCTTTCCATGACTTTTGCAGCTCTGTCGTGTTTTTCCTTTAATGCCTCCAATCTGGTGGTTTGAGGCTCCAGCACCATCCCCGAGCCGAGAGTCATCCGAGCAGATGGTGTTTCCAACTCTATAGGTAACACTACCTCGAACCCATACACAAGAGAGTAAGGAGTTACTTGAGTTGGCTTTCTCTTTGAGGTGCGATATGTCCATAGGGCTACTATCAACTGTTCAGACCAAGTCCCACCAAATTCATCCATTAGCTTGCTCAGAATCCTTATTCGTGTCTTGTTTATGGCCTCTGCTTGCCGTTCCCTTTTGGATAATAAGGTGTGGATTTGTGATGTTTCACTTGGTAAGTCTCTAGGAGGCTCTTCACATATTTGTTTATAAAGGGTGTGCCATTGTCCGAAAAGATGGTGTTCGGTACTCCGAACCGACAAATGATATTTTCCTTGATAAAGTTCGCGACTGCGAGCGCAGTAGCATTCTTCAGAGGGATTGCCTCGACCCATTTTGTGCTCAACTCCATAGCTGCAAGGATCCACTTATACCCTTTGGATGGTGAAGAGATAGGCCCTATCAGGTCAAAAGCCCAGGTATAGAACGACCATGGCATTTGGATACTGTGCTGATCTATGGGCGGCGCATGAATTAATTTTTCGTGTTTCTGACAAGTCTAGCACCTCTACACGTGATAAGACGCATCTGACTCCATGGTCGGCCAATAATACCCAAGGTGTATAAGCTGCTCGAACAGCTGAGCCCCTCTTTGATGCTCAATTTCATGAGCTCTTTCGAGGACTAGATCCGACTCCTCATTGGAGAGACACCTCAGGGGAGTGCCCTCAATTTTCTTCTCTAAAGCTTGTTCTAATCAAGAAAGTACCGCCTCGCTCTCCTCTTGAGGTGTGCAATGTCCCTCGAGCTCTCAGGTAGTGTCTTCTCCTTGAGATAGTTAATGTAGACTTGTCTCTAGTCAGGGGTATCAAGTTCAAAGCAACCCTCATCCTCCTGGATGTATGACTGACATTTTGGGCATTTTTTCTGTATTGATTCGAGGCCTTCTCTATCTCGAGCCAATAATAGCCTTGTTTTTGGATCCTTCTGTATAGACTAATATCTCCATCCTCGTAGGACTTTTCATGAATCTGTTGTAGTCGGAAGCTTGCTTCTTGTTGGCCAACACACCGAACTAGGAATCCGGTACTTCCTCGGAAGTAAAGTTCACCATGAATAATTATGCATTGGGAAAGCTTGGCCATAATCAATTTTCCAACTTTGCTTCAGAGTTGGTCGAGGACTTCTCCTCTCCAGTTCTCTAGAAGGTCTTTGTCCTCGGGTATTATTGAAGGCTCTGTTCTCTTCTTGATAACAATTATCGCCTCTTTCTCAGGAATGTCAACTCTTACCACTAGTGTTGTGAGGGCATATGAAAACTTGTTGTCGGAGCGAGACACATGCTCTATTTTGACCTTCTGAAATTTGTCAAGAAGCCTTGGGACTGTTGTGCGGTATGTGGCCAAGGCAGGCTCTTTTAAGACGAACTGTCCTGAAACTTGCTTCACTATTAGCTTCGAGTCCCCCTGAATTTGAATCTTCTTGATAATGTGCTTCTCAGCTGCTATTAAGCCCAAAATGAGAGCCTCATACTCGGCTTCATTATTCGAACAATGGAAGTCCAGTTTATAAGACAAATACAATTTTTCTCCACTTTTGCTTGTAAGGACTATCCCAGTTCCACATTTCTCTCCGACTGCTACCCTGTCAAAACTCAATGCCCAAAAGCTTTCCTTGGAAACCATGGCTGCATGCACTTCTCCTCTTAATTCTTCATTCACTGGTTCATAGTCATCACTTGGAAATTGGGCAAAGAGATCAGCTAAGGCTTGGCTTTTGATCGCCTTGGGAACTACACATGTGATCTCGAATTCACCCAGTGCTAACAACCATCTTGTCACCTTCCCGATTAGAGCAGGCTTGCTGAGGAGGTATCGAATTGGATCAATCCTGGTAACAATCTGAATCTAATGTGCTAAGAAGTAATGTCTGAGCTTTTGGGCGATGAATACCAATGCTAAACAATGTCTTTCTACCAAAGTATATCGAACTTCTGCTCCTTGAATCTTCCGGCTGATGTAATACACCAGGTGTTCTACTCCATCTACATCTTGGACCAATAATGCCCCTATGGACTTAGGGGTTAAGGTTAGGTACAACATTAGAGGCACCCCGGGCTGCGGGGCTATCATGGTCTAAGGCGAGGTCAAGGGCACCTTGATTCTCTCGAAGGCTTTTTGGTGCTCTTGGTTCCACTCGAACCTAGCGTTTCCCTTTAACAAAGAGTTGAAGGGGGCAAAGATTTCTGCAAGTGCTGGGATAAACCTTCGACTATAAGACACCTTCTCAAGGAACTTTTTTAACTCCTTCTGATAATGCGAGGGAGGCATTGCTCTGATAGATTTGCTCGTCTTCATCTGCCTCGATACCATGTCTATGTACAAGAAACCCGAGAAACTTCCTGGTCGTCACCCCGAAAGCACATTTAAGAGGATATCCTCATTTTGAATTTCTGGCACCTTTTGAATACTTTCTCAAGATCTCGGAGATGATCCTTTTCTTTCTTAGATTAACCACTAGATCATCAATATAATCTTCCACCTCATGATGGATCATATCATGAAAGATTGCAGTCATAGCCTTTTGGTAAGTTGCTCTGGCATTCTTGAGTCCGAAAGGCATGACTGTATAGAAGAAGTTTCCGAGAGGTGTTCTAAAAGCAGTGTTTTTTGCATCCTCTTCGGCCATCTTAATATGATTGTATCCATTGAATCCATCCATAAATAAAAACATCTAGTGTCCTAAGGTGGCATCCACAAGAGTGTCGATGTGAGGTAAAATGAATTCATCCTTCAGGCAAGATTTGTTCATATCTCGAAAGTCTACACATACTTTGATTTGACCATTTTTCTTCTTCACTGGCACTATGTTTGCCAACCACGTGGGGTACTGTATTGGCCGGATGAAACCTACATGTTGAAGTTTTCCAATCTCCTCCTTAATTTTCTCTTCAAGATCTAGATGATATTTTCAAGCAGTTTGTTTGATTGGTTTGGAGTTTGGGAACACATCAAGATAATGGATGACTAGGTCAGGATCTAGTCTGGGCATTTCCTTAAATGACCAAGCAGACACATCTGAGTACCGGCTTATCAATTTTAATAACTGCTCTATTTTTTTCTAGGCTAAGGCTCGAACTTATAAATATCGGCCTTGGAGCATCTTGTCCATCACTCAAATCTACTTTAATAAGTTGTTTGGGCTGAGGCTGAGGCCCATCTTGCATGCATTCTGGAGCTATTGCAGGCTTTATTACTATGTCATTGTCAGGAGGCTCTTCTTTTGACTCGGAGTAGGTGGCTAAAGAAACCGACTCCCCGTACCTTCACAAATAGTACACCATCTTGCCCCCTTCTCGAAATTTCATCACCTTCCGAGGAATAGGCAGACTTTCTAGTTGAGACGTCGTCCGTTTACTTGATTTTGCCTTTGGCTCCTTGTTATCTTTGATATCCTCCCAACGAGGAATTTTGACCCCCCGAGGCTTAGACGTGTTGGGATTTTCTTCAACAGACAATTCGGTAAAGTAAATGGCATCAGAATAATGAGCTTCATGGGTCTCGAAAAGCCTTTCTGTAGCCTAAATTGTCACCGTCTTCTTTCCCCAATTAACCTTAACACACTGATGATAACTCGACAGTACAACTCCATATCTATGCATCCAGGTCCTCCCTAGAATGATGTGATAATTTGTCTCGAAATTGATAATATGGAACTTGGTGGCCAAGCGAATTTCTCCGACAGCTAAATCAACTGTTACGCATCCTATAGTATCTTTCTTTTTTCCACCGAAGCCAGTGATGACTATCGACTGCTTCACAATGCGCACTTTAGAGATTCCAGCCTTCTCTAGAGTAGCTCGAGTCATAATGTTGATAGAGGCTCCACTGTCTAGAAAGGCCCTTTTAAACTTAACCCAGTTAATAAAAGCAGCCACATAAAGCGGGCGGTTGTGAGAAAATGGATACTTTCGATCAGTCTCGGAGAAAGTAATGGCACTAGATTGCTCTTTTGCTTTCTCGGGATAGATCCCTCAGTCGACATGCATTCTTCATGATGTGTCTCAGCTATATTGATGATAGCCTCGGTGATTTCTGTTCTTGTCAAAGAATTGCTTGAACTTTTCACAGTCTTGAAGGGTTTTGGCATAGTGATCCGGATCTTTCTCCACTCTTGGAGGCTCGTAGTTAACCATCTCCTCGGTTTCTTCAAAATAAGATGCCATATAAACATAGTGTCCTCCTCTTTCATAATACTCTTCTCCTCCTCCTAGATCAAAGGGACCTTCAACATGAGTCATAAAGGCTCTGCCCTCTGGATCAAGAGCACTTCCATCGTAAACTTGCTCACCCTCGGGCTCGAAAATGTCATCCAGATAACAATCTTCATCATTGAGATTGGCGATAGCCTTAATCATCGGGCCTTCATAAGCTATCATAGCAGCAACATTACCCTTGTCTTGGTGCTAAGGATATGGTTGTTTCCAGATGTCTTGAGTCCCTTGCTTTTTGAACCTCAATTCATCTGCCTCGACTTTATCTCTGAAGATTTTCCTAAAAGTCCAACACTTCTCTATCGGATGTTTCAATATGCGATGATAGACGCAAAACTCAGGGCTCTCGCAGTCCTTCTTTGATGGAATTTCTTCGACATAAGGCAATTTTAGCTCTCCGTCGGCCACCCATTCCTTAACTAGAGCTTTTATCTCCTCGATTCCACATGGATAAGAAACATTGCCTTTTTCACCACTATATGACTTCCTTTTCTGGTCTCTATGAACCCCTCCTTGTGACTTTCGGGTATCTGGGGTAGAGGCAGCAGCAACAATAAGTCCACGAGATGATTTGAAGCTAGTCTTGTAACTGGCCTGAAATCCGGACTCTTGAGCCTGAAGAGTGCTAATGTGCCGAGCTACTTCTATTAATGTCGTGAATGTAGGTAACTTGTGATTAACTAGAAACATTTTGTACTTATTCAATGCCCCCTCTAGATAGATTTGAACCAGATAACTCTCCTCCACAACTTCATGGCAATCCACAGCCTTGTCCTGAAACCTTTTGACGTAGCCAAGGATGTCCTCACTTTCTCGCTGCTTTTCCTTACAAAATGTAAGTGTGGTCACCTTCTTCACCACTTGAAAGAACTTGGAGTGGAATTTGTTAACCATTTCCTCCTAACTTCGAATAGAGTTTGGGGCCAAATTAACATACCAATGATATGCTCGGTCAGTGAGAGACTTAGAGAATTCTCTCAGCTGAAAGACGTGGTTTGAATCATGAATACCCAGAGTCTCGATGAACCGCACAACATGTTCTCGAGCATTTCCTTGCTTGCCATCGAATTTGATGAACTTCGGCACCGTGTGCCCCTCCGGGTATGGATAACTTAACATCTCGATAGGGTAAGGTGGCTTGACATCCAAATCGGACAAAGAGGGTAAAGTCCTCTTGCCCTGTTCGAGATCGAACATGGTTTGCACATTGGCGAGAGTGAGAAACGGTTGAGAGAGAGAGTTTGATGTGGCATTCCCGGAACTTGGCTATGGACCCAAAGACTGAGCTAGGAGCGACTTGGTCATTCTGGTGTTGAGAATTCATCATTGGCGAAGACATTTGACGATACTGGCCATCAGCACCTATAGACAAGCCAGTTGGTGATGGGACATTGAATTGAGGCTCGTAAAGTCCACCGTACGATGCAGCTATACTAAGTTGGGCTTGCAAATTTGTTGTTGGCACCAAAGAGGCCCACTTGGTACTTGAGTAACATTTACTGGTGGTGTAACAAGATTAGGTACGGAAAGAGCTCCCTTTTGGGCCATCATACCTATTTTCCTGGACACCAACAGTCGCTGGAGTGCCATTCATTACACCATAACCTCCCCTAGTCACTATTGGATCTAGGCTTGGCACGCCATGGAGCCCGAGTGTGGGCAAACTACTGCTGCCGCCTACTGTGGTTTGAGTATGTGTTACTGTGGTTGTGTTGCCATGAGCCACAGGCTGACTAAGGGCCTACTTCTCATTGGATTTGATTTTGCACTCCAGCGGAGATGACTCCATCGCCAGTTTGATTTCCGTTTGGTGTCGGTGCAAAATTAGAACTCATCACCAACATGGTGTGAGTGAGATTCTGAAGAGTGGTAAGAATCTTCTGCTGAGTATTTTGAAGTCCTTGAATGGTTTCGAGTAAAAGTGGTTGATCTGAAGCCATGGTCCTACTATCGCCACCGTTAGAGAACCCTTGTTGATGAACTTCATCTTCTGCCATCATCCTTGCTGGAGTTGTGTGGGTTCCAAATCTCGTTGAGACCATTAATCAATCCACCTCCCCAGTGGAGTCGCCAAATGTGTGAGAGGGTTCAAAAATGTTGTTGAAAAATTAGAAGATCTTTGAAGAAAATTCGAATTCTCTAGAGAAATTGTGAGAAGCTTAGATTCTTCAATAATCACAACTTAAGAACACAAAAGCAAAGAGATGATGGAGATAAGAGATTGGGTGAAGAAGAAGGCAAAGTAGCTAGAGAGAGAATAATGGCAAGACTCTCGCATGGATCTCGCACTTTCACTCTCAGGGTTAATAATGGAGAAGGGAAATTAGTTCTTTCCTAATAGTTGTCTCTCCAAAATCCATCCCTTGTAAAGTTATGGGTAGATACTATTTTATAGGCACCTCATGATGTAGGATGAAGGCCATGTGCCAGGCACATGGGGAATATTCTCTCTAACCATCTTATCCGAGGAGGTGACCTCTTCAAAGATGAGGAAAACCCAAAGAGAAGATCAACCTCTCGGCGAACCCTTCTTCTTAGCCACACCTAACCAATGATCCCCCAATCATTCCAAAAGGCCGAGGTAGTCCTAGAGGGACCTCACGCCGCTAAATATTACCGAGTCTTATCGAACCCCCGGGGGTCGTGCCACCTCGACCCGGGTATAGACTAATTTAATCGAAAAATGAATTTATCTCCACTCACTGTCCTCCGGATCGGGTCCTTTTATTCGAACTCCATTACGCTCATGGTTCTGGTGTGTAGATCTCAGAAAGCTTCGAGCCCGCAAGTGTTCTGCGACCTCACCAATGGAGCGGCTTCTAGATTGCAATCAAATCTGTTCGAAGCTCGAGTGCCTCGGATCTCTAGGCTTGCTCAACACCCTTTCGAGTCCGAATCCGAGTAAGTCTCTAAGTTTGTGGATCCGAATCCTTTCGAGGCTTAGAGCAATTCGGCCCGTTTGATGGCGATAAATCCGGCCTCACCAATCTTGGACTTGCGATAAATTCGGGTCCACCAACCTTGGATTATTGGGCCTAATTAATTTAGTGGGTTCAAATTAACTCCTCTTACATAAGGCAATGCTTGACACAGAAAAATTTAAAAAAAAAATTAAAAAATAAAAAAATCCAAACATAATATTAATTTTTTATTATTAAATAGGAAAAAAGTTAGTAAAATTGAAGAATTAGAATTGTTTTACACACTATAGACAATTTACTAGGTGCATTAGCAGTTCCACTACCCTTTCTCTCCCTTCATTTGAGGTTATTGTCTCTAACCTCTCTCTTAATTCCAAAGGGTACCTTAAAATGTTCAAGACAAACAAGCAATTCCTTGAAGAACAACATGATACACAAACTGATTGAGAGAGAGAGAGAGAGAGAGAGAGAGAGTTAGAGTTACAAATGTCAACAAGCTGTCAAGACAAAGGAGCTTTATTTGCTTCCACATAGTAGTCTCCATAGTCTTTGCTTTCACTTGTCATCCTTTCCCTGATGTATCTGTAGTATATATACTGCAATATGATCTGATCATTATGGTTGTTAAGGTGTACAAACAGTGATAAACTATATGTGCTAATAAAGTCACATTTGGGATGTTCGAACAACATTGGGGCACATAGAAAGGTTTTGGTTAAGAGTATATCCTTTTAAGTACTCCTTAAGAAGCTTAAAATAATTGTAGATTCCTCATAAAAATTGATAATTAATGAATGTACAACCATGCAATGCTTTGTCAATCAATATTGTCTTAAGGACGTCCACTGACAAAGACAAAATTTAGTTGCACTGAATTAAATTACAACTAACCTACCTTGTTAACGAATGATGAATAGAAAGTAGTTCTTATATTTATACATAAATCAATCACAGAATCGGGCACAACCATCTTACTGAACAAAAAGATGGAACCCACCTCATGTATGAACGTTGTCTCTGATTCTGTGATTGATTTCTATGGTAATAAAAAAGCTAACTTGTGCTACGGAAGAAGATGTGAAAATTAATAAGGATACAAATAAGTCGAGTGCCACGCAGACCACAGCATCCAGCAACCAGGGTATGTTGGGTTTAATTTTGTCCCACTCAGATGTTCTTACAACGATGCTGCATTTGTTCTCCATCATCAACAAAGCTTCAGATACATATACATATATATATATATATATATATAGAGAGAGAGAGAGAGAGAGAGAGAGAGAGAGAGAGAGCACCTTCCGACATAAGTAGCATTAGCAATGAGTGCGAAGATGAACATGAGTGGATTCAGTCCCTACATGATATTGTTTTAGACAAAGTTGTTTGTTATCTTAATTTTGACAAGTATTTAGGATATAAGGGTAATTAAATAAGGTTCCAACTTAGAATATGAAAGTAAGAGTCATTCACCTCTACGCTCCCTCTTTTAATCTGGTCAATCAATGAAGGAAATAACATCCATTAGATACCAAGCATACATCATGAAATTGAAAAAATAAAGTTTTGAATTAAAAGGCATACATTTAAGCAGATTTGAGGGATACGACCACCCATGTATATTGCAGCCATCATCCATCCTAAACATTGCCCAATCACATTGTTCTCCGTTCTATTTTGTTCCTGTCAAATGTACATAAAATAACTTCAATTAACTTCCTGTTGGGATATAAGAAAAGAAAAATATTAGGCATCCTAAATCAAGTGGGTCTCATGTGGGTTCCGCATTCATATAAGACATTTGATAAAAATATTAATAAAACATTTAGGGTCCGTAGCATTACTCATAAAAAAAAGAACAACATGCAGGTGGGAGTTAGGGAAAAAATTACAAACCCATGGAGTGCAAGTGTGTCTGTGATGAGGTGTAAATGAAAGACGGTAATTACGTCCCTTCATGTGTTGGTAATTTTTTTTTTTCCAACTGACACCTGCATGTAGTTTCCTCTAAGAAAAAAGGACTCAAAAAAAAGTAAACTAGATGAAGATTCTTTGTCATTATTTCTTTGAATTTTTTATGGGTTTTACCACAATAATATGTCAGGGACTTACATAATCAAATGATTCATGTTTAAAATTAAAATAAATGACATTAAAATGCAGCCTTTTTATTTGAAATTTGGACAGTTAGATCACCCCAATAATATCATTGCAGTGAAAAGAATGATAGATATCTTGATCAAGACAAATTAGGGCGGGTGTCTTGTGGGCCGTAGAGACCTCTTGTTTTGATTCTGTGATGTATTTTACAATGAACGATTTCTATATATCCCCCGTTTTTTTTCCCACTATTTTCTATCACCTAGTACATGGCAAAATAATCTTGCTATCAGTAATACCTTAATAATTATATTCAAACAAGAAAATCAATCATAAATATCTATCTCATTGACGTATAACATTTTTCGTTTTGATAATAATATGGTGATCATTTTTTTTTTACTATGTTTTGTTAATATCCTCTTCTATGTCATTACTACATTAAAACACATATAAATTGTGGATCAATTGAACTATATAATTCTGACACATAAGACGATATACTAAATATGGTATACACATTAAAAATTTGTAAATACACAAAATCCAATTAGAAGCAGATACAATCCTCTAACATGAGATGCCAATCTTTAGTTGTGTGGATCACACTTCATGTGAGAGAGTTGAGTTCCGTTTTCTAATTGAATTTTGTACACAAATTTGAGCATCCTAGCATTACTGTGTGTGTCAAAAATGAGTCACACTAATCATACTTGTAAGAGTCTCCTCCCACTTAATCCCATGTATGCATGCATCAAGGCCTGACTTCCACTGGGCAGGCTTATTGATGCAGCAAGGAATGCTGCAGAACCAGCCTGAAAAATATATAATCCCACAAACATAAAATTGAATTGAGATTATTAATCATAAATGTGACTCTTTTTTTAATCAGAAATTAATTGGTAATTAAAGATGAAAAATCAGAGAGGCTCACAGATCGTGGGATAGGCTTAGGCTTGCTACGAGATTTATGGGAAGAAGCTCGAATAAGCTCATCATCTGATGATGAGTCGTGTTCGAGTCCCATTACTGATGAAGGACCACTTCTAGCTGCCCTTAGAGGAGACCGCGTTGGTAAAGTGTTGGTCCAAGCCAGAGATCTTGCGGACCTAACAAAAAAACAAAACAAAAACATATATATGATTTTTGTCTTCAATTAATCAAATATATTTGGTTGGGCTTTTGTGTTTCATAATATTAGAAGCACAACAAACAATGAAAAAAGTTATAATTCATTTATAGTTTTCATATCATTTTTTGCAAAAATAGTATTTAAAATTAATTTTGTAAATTACATCATTAGTTTTTTATAGTTTAAGCCAAGTGTCACTTTAGTTCTCCTAGCTTTAATTTGAACAATTTAAATCATATAATTTTAGTTTTGTTGCAATATAGTTCCACCGTCATACACTGTTAACATTTTGAATGAAAAAATAACACTTCAAAAATTAGAGAGACTAAAGTGGAATTCAAAATAACCTATAGGGACCACTAGTGTAATTTATTTATTACACCAGGTGGTCCCTATATTTTCCTTTGAATTTTATTTTTGTCTCTCTAATTTTAAACATAGTATTTTTCCATTTAAAATTCTAACACTAAGTGACAGAAGATCACATTGCAACAAAACTAAAAGTATATAATTCATATTGTTTAAATTAAAAACTAAAAAAATAATAGTGAAATTTGGCTCAAGCTAGAAGGACTACCAATGTGATTTACCTAAAATAATTTTTTGACATTTTTACCAAGTGGGTTGTTCTCGAAATAAATTCTAAAAACATATCCCCCAAACAAGTTTTGTATTTTTATTTTTTATTTTTTATTTTTGTATTTTTTTCTTTTTGAAAATGGAAAATGGATAAAGAGAACATGATCAAAAAGGGAAAATAGCATATAATAAATGTTGGAGAAAATTGATATACATACATGTAGTAAATTTCCCTATGGGGCTGATGCATCATGGGGGTGCCACCAGGTATTGGAATGGCTGAATCATGTGGTTTAGGTGGCTTCAAAAATTTTCTTTCTTCTTCAACCTAACAAAAACACAATTTTGTTAGTCATATTTTTAGCTGCCCTACATGTTACTAGAAAAATATTCAAAATTTAAATACATACATATATATATATAAGATGTATTTAGCATGATTATGATCTATATGTTTTAAATTTTCGACACTATTTGTATAATTTTTTTGGTTTTATATAATATTTACTGTAAATTACACTGATCTCTCCTAAAAATTTGAAGGAAAAAAAACAATACGGCATAAAGTTTGACATAATTACATAGAGCTCTTTTATAATTTTAATTATCAAAACACATAATTTAGTAATTCATTAGTCATATGAATAGCAAAATGATATTGTCATATCTTTTGCATTGCAACGTATAATTTACCTTATTCATCTCTGTCTCTTCACATCATTTGCATTAGTTCTAATCATTTCAACTTTATTAAAAGATCTGTGTAATTATGCCAAAACTATAAAATTAACTACAATTTCTCCAAATATCACATATTTCAAATTTTGGGCACTTTCTATATTATTTTTCTGGATTTATTTTTTTCTAGATTTATATAATATTTATGATATGCAAATACTCTGTGTGTGTGTGTCTACATTGTGCAAGTTTATTTATTAGACAGTAAAGAAAATTACTTAAATTGTGGAAGAAAAATAAGAAATTTGTACCCCCTGATTGTGCTCAATCCTTTGGGCCTTCAACCAGCTATATAAGTGATCATAGTAAAGGCTTTGCAACACCAACACTACAGTACTTGTTGTGTACAGCTGTCAAATATTAACAATGCACACACTTGAATTTGTAATACGTGTTCAAAAATTAAACAAAAAAAAAGATCGAAACGGAATTGTAATACAAATCAAATTATAGTTATACAAACAAACAAACAAAATCTGATGAATTTTGTATAATCTGTCACAAAAAAAATAAAAGCTAGTTGGAAAGTGGCATTACCAGAGCTGTGTAGAACTGAGTGGGCAACTGTAATCATAACAAAAAAGAAAAAAAAAAAAAAAAAAAAGAGCATGAGAGATAGTGTTTCCACAAAAGGAGATCTGTTTGGTTTAATTTTTTTAAAATTATTTTAAATGAACTTTTATTTATTTTTAGTAAATTTTTTTAAATGCAACTAATATAGATGTTTCTATTTTTTTTTTATTTTTTATTAAAACCATAAGAAAACTCAAAATTTTGATGGATTGGATTTTCTTTCGTTTTTAGTTTTTTTTTTAAAATATATTTCAGTTATTTTTTTTACTTTTTAAAAATATTTACATTAGGTACATTTAAAAAATTAAAAAATATATATATAAAATTTCAATAAAAATAAATAAAAATCGATAATCAACATATTTTAAATGTTTGATATTTTGATATTTTG
Source organism: Camellia granthamiana (assembly GCA_036172215.1). Lineage (NCBI taxonomy): Eukaryota > Viridiplantae > Streptophyta > Magnoliopsida > Ericales > Theaceae > Camellia > Camellia granthamiana. The sequence goes on from CM069906.1 coordinate 109,440,655, forward strand.
AATCAATAAATATTTATTGATATTTTGAACCTTTCATATCCATATATGTATTTTGTAACTATCAATATTTATTGATATTTTAAATCATTCATATCAATATAACAATATGACTAATGTTATATATATTAATTGATAATGTAACATAATTTAAAATAAAATTTAAATTTATAATATAATTAGTAAGTATGGTCAATAATAATATTATAACTAATATTAATATACTAATTAATACATATTATCAATTTTTATATAAATGTATCGATAACATCAATTTAGTGCGTAACTGCACAGAACCTCGCGTCCTGATTAAAAGGCACCTTTGGAGGGTTGAACTCGTCAGTTTTTTGAAGTCGCATGACTTTTACTTATACCTCGTTTGGCAAGTTTTTTTTTCAGTCAAAAAATTATTAAAAAATTAAAAATTTATATTAAAAAGTTAAAGATTTTGTTTTTACTTTACCTTTTATATATTTTTTTATAAAAAAATTAAAAAATTATCCCAAATATATTAATTTTGTTACATCATATTTTAGTCAAAAAATTAAAAAATTATTAAAAAAAATTTATTCCCAAACGAGGCCTTATTTCTCGTTTGGAAAGTTAGGCTTGAGGTTTTTTTCAAAATATGCTCTTTAGTCCAATAAAATAAAATATCTCATTCAATTTATAATTATTGTATTTTTTCTCTTATAAAAGGAAAAAAAAATTCCCAAACGAAGGCTTAATGCAATAGTTTTGGAAGGTCATCTGCAAAAATCAAAGGTTTTTTTTCTTCTGATTATTTGCTAAAACTAGAACACATACCGTTGCAGGCTCAAGAAGACAACCCACTAAATTGAAAACATCACTGCATCAGAGAGAGAGAGAGAGAGAGAGAGAAAAAAAAAAAAGAGAAAAAAAAGAAGTAACGATCTGAGACTTAATTAAGTGGTAAATGAAACAAGAAATGAAAATAGGAAAACAAACCCAGCAATCCAAGTAAGGAGAAAGAGAAGAGAGACTCCATGGCTGGACTTGGTGCGGAAGTTGGTGATGATCTGTGGGATTTCTGCAACTCCCCAACAGACCAGACTTATGAGCCCAAAAGCAAATGAAAGCTCATCATTGAAGTTGCATAAGCAATCCTTGAAATACTTCTCTACCCACCCTACACATTGCTTGTTCTCTTTCACACAATATGCTATTGAGTTTCGTAGACCCTTCATATCTCTCTCTCTCTCTCTCTCTCTCTCCCTCCCCCTCTCTCTCTAATATTGAGCAATTGTGGCTGCTCAGGTTATTAAAGGTGGTGATGATTTTAGAAGGAAAACTCATATGCATCGAGAAATGGGTAATTATTCAATAATTTCATAACATAAACACGTGATATTCCACAGTATTGTAATTGATGGAGAAGGTGGGTAGATGAGATATTGTGTTGAGTGATTTGGAAACATGAGAGGACATATTGAATGATGATTGGTTAAGAAATATGAACACGAGATACTCCATAAACATTCTACAATTTCCGTTGAAAAATTACATATAAATTTTATTTAAAAAATAAAAATGCTATGGAATATGAAGAATATTCTGAATTTTATCCCAAAATAAGATGTATAGTATAAATTTAAAAGTAGTGAAATATGCATTTCAATAAAAAAAATAATTGAATGAATACTTTTTTAGGTAATTTTTGTGGTATATAATATTGTTGTTAAAAAATGACGCAGAAGATTTGTATTTATTAATTTCAAACTAAAAGAGGTATCAAAGTGACTTACTATTTTAAAAATATCACTAATAGACTATTTTGATGAATTTTTTTGTATAAATTTTTATATTGTAACATAAAAGTAAAGGACTTGATTTTTTTGGGTACAAAAATGCACTATAAAAACTGGAAAAAAAAAATCAAAAATTATCCTAAAAATAACTTACTCTTTATTTTTTAAAAATAATTTTCAAAGTACATAAAATTTTCTATTTTGGGTAAGTAGAGGTTTTAGATAACGGATCTGGGGATCACTTACCCTCTGTGGTGTTGTGCTAAGAGGGATTTGGGAGGGTAGTTTGACAGTATCCATGCTATGAGATTTTCTACTGAATATGTTAGTAATCTTAGCCGTAAGAATTAATATTTTTAGAGGTAAAAAATGTTTAAATAAAAGAAAAACTCACAGTATCCTTCTCAAATTTGTGCCAAGAGAACCATGCACTTCTTTTAGTTTCAATTCAAGGTCGGAAATCTTTTTTTTATTTTATAGATTTGAGATCGGAAATCTTAAGAACACAAAACTTTACCAATAATGAGATTATGTGGCAGAGATTGAGCTGATAAAATAAAAATATGACAAAAATTGAATTGGTATAATGGCCCTGTTTGTTACTGCTTATTTTCAGCTTTCAGCTTAATTTAAGCTGTTTTGATATGTTTGGTTTAGCTTATGCTTATAGCTTATAGCTTTGTGGAAGTCAGAAATCAGCTTATTCTTTGAATGGGGCAGGAGATGCTTTAAGAATAAGCTGGAAATTAGCTTAAGCTGAAAGTTATAAGCTATAAGCTGTTTGGGCATAAGCTATAAGCAGTTTCCCACAGCTCTACCAAACAGGACCAATATATGGTCCATATATAGAAGGAATATGAATCATAAAGTGATATTCAGAATAAAAATTCTGAGTAAAATTTTGTCAGGTTTGGGAACAACTTTTGTAGTTAAAATATTCTGTAAAGATTAAAAAAAATTAAAATAATTAATAAGATAAAATGTTATATTCTACACATTAATTAAAATTTTTTTTTTTTTTACAATTATCTATTTAATTAAAAAAAATATTAATAAATCATCTTAAACATAATCTTTTTTTTTATCTTATAAAATAATTAAAATAATCAAATTACCAAACGAGACAGATTTAAGATTATTCTGTGTCACATTGTAGTATTATAGCTCGGTCGGCCTTAGCGTCTCTGTGGGCCCATTTGAATACTGTATTGTGTCTCTTTTGAATATTATTTTATGAATAATGCGACATACTCTTAAAAAAGAACACAACTCCACAACACTAATTTACCTCTAATTAGTCAGGAAGGAAAGGGAAAAAAAAAAAATACTTATGTGTAGATCTTAATAAGTGGACTTATCATTTAATAGGTCTTATGAGAAAAATTTGTCATAAAAAAAGTCACTAATTGTGAGTTTTAACGACAATTTATAAAAATCATAACAAAAAAAGTCACTAATTGTCAATTTTTGGCGACATATATAAAAAATTGTCACAATTTTTTTTTTTAACGACAATTTTACAAAGATTTGTTTTCAATAGGATTTTATGGAAATTAAGTCCAACTATTATGACCTATTAGTAGTTTACCCAAAAAAAAATGATTGGTCCACATCATTTTAGAGTTATGAGACAATTTTGAGGGTTCCAAGCATTTTTGGATTTCGTTTGGTAATAAAGACTCGCTAAAAAATATACAATTTGGTTTTATTATGATATAATGAAGAATAATATTATACGCACCAATTAATGTATTAACTAATATATCAATTGATAATGTGACATAATTTAATAAATTTTTAATATTTATAATTTATATAATGAATAAGACCAATAATAATATCATAACTAATATTAATACACTAATTAATATATCTAACACAACTGTATAATGAAACCTTCTCTTTTTAACAAAGCCAGCCACATGGGCTTTTCATATTCTTTCGTCATTTTGCTTCTAGGAAGTTGTCACTTGTGGGAAGAAAATTAATAACGACAGGCTTTTGTTAACATCTGTTTCAGAACTTATGTTTAGAAAGTAGAAAATTTTAATTAAAATTTCTCTACTGGATTTTTATTTTGTAAAAATGATAACTTAATTAAAGGAGACGCATATATAATTGAGTAAAAATGGAGTAAATTTTTTTTTTATAATATTGTGAGAGTAACATATTACTGTGAACTAAAGTAACATATTATTATCAAATAGAGGGGTGTTTTGGGAACTTGGCTTTTAGTCACTTTTTTAGGTTTATAGCAAAAGTCAAAAATTGAATTTTTTGCATTTTTTTTCATTTGGGAAGTTGGTTTTCAGCCACTAGTAAAATTACAATTCTATCTCTAATTAGTCAAAATGTGTTACATGGGTGAAATTGTAAATATTTTAAATTGAATGGGGGTAATTTGGTCATTTTATTTTGATTTGACATCATAAATAAATATTAATCAAAAAAGTCAAAAGCAACTTTTTATCAACTTTCCAAATCATTTGTCTAAAAAAGTCAAAAGCTTGATTAAAAGCCAAAAAGCTACTTTTTATCATTTTTTCAACATAAATCAGAGTAACATGTTTACAACTTTGATAAACCTAAAAAAAATTACTGTTTACATCAATTTTGATTGTAATTATTATTTTTTTATAAAGAATTTCATGGTCAACATGGATCTTATTTAATAGATCTTGATGAGAGGATTTTAAAAATATTAATTTTATTAAAAATCGACATCTAGATAAAAAATTATATTATTTTAAAATTTAATATTTTAATAATAGTTGTATGTGTTAAACTTTTTAAGAAAATTTTTTTATACTTGTTTTTAATGCATTAAAGTTTTATTATGAGAAATTTTGAACAAATCCCCTGAGAAAGTAGGAAATGGGTATATTTACTTTTATTTGTGTAGAAAATAATACAATATTAAAAGCCATATTAATTTTTTTTTTTAATTATATTTAGAATGAGACCAAAATACCTTTTTGCTTTGCACCATTCTCCTCCCTTATTTTTGATTGAATTTTTTTAATATGTTTAAAATTTAGTTTGGTGAAAAATAAAATTTTTAAAAATCAAACACTTATTTTCATATGATTTTTTTTGAAACATAAAATAATATTTAAAAAATCAAATATATATTTATATTTAGTTTTGTCAAAAAAATTTATAATATTGTAAATACAAATTCTAAAAATTCAATCAAATAAAAATATTTTGTGACTAAAGTTTTTCAACGGTATATTCATAAATGTTGATCCGGTTCTCATCTTATTAGAACCATTCAAAAAATATATATATATAATACTTTTTATTTTTATTTTTTTAATTAGTAGTTAAAGAATTTTTTAACTCTTCAAAAATAACATAATTAATTTTCATTGTACTGTTATATTCTCCATATAAGTTTAGAAAGTTGAAATTCATTTATTACTATATGCCCTTATAATGTACATATTAATATACCAACTAGTGTTATGTTATTATTATTGATCTCACTTATTATACAAATTATAAATACTCAAAACATCTAAAATTATACCACATCATCTGTTAATATACTAGTTAGTACATTAATTGTGAACTCAAAAATTCTACCAAAGTTTCTACCAAATATCTTATATGGATGTGGAACCCACACAATGTGAGTTCATATGAGTTCTACACCCATAAGACATTTGGACATTTGGTAAAATTTTTGAGATCTCCAATATTTTTGATATAATAAATCTGATATTTCATTTACAGTAAAAGCATTAATTATGTGGATTCATAAATTATTATAAACCCTTCAATCAAGGAATGAAAATATATATTGTCAAATTCGTTAATTTTCTATGAAACTTGATGGTTCTGGAATGGACCTTCTGGTCTGGTTACATTTATTCACTTTCTACATTGGATAAATCAAATCAGACTAAAGATCTTTTTTTTTTTTTTTTTTTTGGCTAAAATTATTTATTCTTTCATCTGAAAACACTTATCATCGCTGAATAATGTAAGAATTTTAAATAATTTTTTAAAGCATTAATTTAACGATTGATAATATTTTAGAATTAGTAATGCTATCAAACAAAAAAATAAAAAAAAATTGTACAGAATGACACGATTATACTATGAGTCTATCACTTCAAAATAAATAATTTATCAAAAATATCACTACCATATTATTTTCGTGAAAGATTATGTATAAAGAATTTACCTCAAGTGACCAAATCAAATTGGAGGAGGATTTTCTGCTATAAGGTGTTGTTGGCCTCTTTTGGGCTCATTATGGATCCTTCTCAATGATTTAAATCAACCATTTTGTAAAACTCTTCAAATAGATCGTTCATACCAATAATGATATTGATCAGATTATTGTAAATGGGCCACTAAGGGTTGGTTTGGGAAGTGGGTTGGCTTTTTGATTTTTTGACTTTTTTGACTATTTTAACCTAGGCTAAAAAGCTTAGTTTGGGAAGGATTTTTTGGCTTTTTTGACTTTTTTTGTGAGAAAAAAGTGTAATGACTATGGATTAGATGTGATGTTTTGTTTGTTATGGCTAAAATAGCCTATTTTGTCTTTTGTGGCTATTTTAGCCACAAATCTTCTTCCCAAACGGACCCTTAAACCATCCAATTTACTTAATAGGCCCCACTACGTACCTCATTTTAATGATCTGAATCATTCAATTGATAAGATCTTTTAGGTAAGGAGTGTTTCGAAAAGTTAGTTAAAAGTTAACTTTTTGACTTTTTTTAACTTTTATGCCTTGTTGTATGTAAAAAATGTGAGAAGTGATGTGACCGAAAATGAGTTAAAAACCAAAAGCTGCCTTTTAACCAGCTTCTCAAAGTGTCCCTAAATCATACATATCAAAAATCAAGTTGATTTGACATCGATAGATATTTTATTGGATCTCATTTGTCTGAAAAATAATAGGTGAATTATTTTCAAAATTATGTTGTTTCTTAATAAATTTCAAACAAATATGATTTGATGGAGTCACTCAACTTGATTTTTTATAAGAAGAGTTTATTTGACGGGCCTTAAAAAATGAGCATTTCAGGTTGTTGAGATGGATTGAAAATTAGCCTGCATTAAAACTGAATAATCCACCTAACTGGAGAGGATTCATTAGTCTCATTGTAACCACATGATTCAAACACATTTATTTTCAAAAAAATAAATGACAAATATGATTTTTGAGAATAGGTTGCCCTTTTTTCTTTTTTCACTTTTTTTTTAATAACAATCGTGTTTAAATATGTTGCTACAATCGTCTCATCAATTTAATTTTTTTTATATGAATAATTTACATAAATAGCTTTATAATATAAATTTCAAATTATCACAATTAATCCTATGATAAGACCACCAATGGCCAACCTTACCTTCCAATGAATTTATCCGCCAAAGAGAATCTCATTTCATTATAATTATACTATGAGATAAAAGAACAATTTCAGTCAAACCAATTTTGAAAAATGTAAGAAATTCAGTCAAATTGGTGTGAATTCTACATTCATGTAAGTATTTTATAAAACTTATAATAATTTTGTCAGAATCTTTAACATTACTCAACGGTTAGGTTTGTTATCCTGATTCATGAATGGGATTAGCTTAGGATTGAAGTAGACCCCACATATATCTTGTTTGTTTGGTTTATGGGCTCTTGGATTGTCACTCCAAAAGTGTGTTTGTTTTGAGAGATTGTTCTATGGGATTTGACTATTAGATCATTCGGACTAATAGTCTATTATTTGATTCAATTTTTTTACTCCGGATTAATAGTCCCTCCGGACTATTAGTCTCTCATACAAGGGATTATTGTATCCTAGGGGGGGAGGATGAGATTATTTCCATGGGATTAGTATCCCATAGGGACTAATATGTGCAATGTCCATTTTACCCTCATGCTATTACTTAATAAACAATTGAAAAAGGGTAAAATAGTCTTTTGAACATTTATAAATTATTTTTTTAGTGTTGTTAATTTAAAATTATATATTAAATAAAAATATATAAATTATAAATTAAATTTAATTAAAAATAATAAATTAAAAATTATGGCCTTATAATTTGTTTAGTGTTGTTAAAAAATTAAATTTAAATATTAAATAAAATTATTTTTTTAGTGTTGTTAATTTAAAATTATATATTAAATAAAAAATATAAATTATAAATTTAATTTAATTAAAAATAATAAATTAAAAATTATGGTCTTATAAATTAAATTTTTTTAGTGTTGTTAAAAAATTAAATTTATATATTAAATAAAATTATTTTTTTAGTGTTGTTAATTTAAAATTATGTATTAAATAAAAAATATAAATTATAAATTTAATTTAATTGAAAATAATAAATTTAAAATTATTGCCTTATAAATTAAAATTTTTTAGTGTTGTTAAATTATAAATTATAAATTATAAGGGTAAAATAGTCTTTTGAGCATTTATTTTTATCCAGTCCGTCCAACCAAACATTAGATTCACTAAAAATAATTCAATCCAGACATCTAATCCCATGACGGATTGGATAAGGGGGATTGTAATCCATCAGTGTAACAACCCATATTTTTAATTATTCTGTAGAATTTATATTAATATTATTTAATCTCAGTTAGAAAATATATAATTTATTATATATTATTATGCGTAATTTTGTAAAATAATATAATTATTAAAAGTTTAAGCGTCAAAATATAAATAATAATAATATAGATAATAATAATAATAATAATAATGAGTGTGGTATTAAAATAAATAATTAATTTTCTGTTAGTATAAGATAAAATATAATTTAATTAAGAATTATTTTATTTATATAATTATATTAAAATATTAGGTCAAAAGATAATTATCTTAAATATCTGTTAAGGATAAGATTAAATCTATATAATTAATTAGCGAATCGGAGATGAGGGACACGCGTCGGGCACGTGTTGACCGGACGAGGCACTCATCTCCCTATTTAAGGAGATGATCAGTAGCGTGGAAAAGAAAGAAGAAAAGAGAAACAGAAAGAAAAGAAAGAAAGGCGAAAAGAAAAAAGAGGAAAGAAAAGAAAAGAAGAGAGGAAGAAGGAAAGAATAGTGGAAGTGAAAAGGATCTTTGATAGTAAAAAGAAAGAGTAAGGTATTAAAGTTAAGGTGAGTTATATTATACCTTGAGTCACCAAAATGTATTTTACGTATGTTTTGACTTACCAAAACCTGTTTTATACAAGTTATGTTTTATTAATAAAAGTTATATTTTATAAAGATTTCAGTTACGTGGTTTATCTTCTGAACCCTATTTGCTTAAAAGGAAACCCATGGATATGTCTGTTTTACTTTTAAAGAATATTTGGCTATGACCTTATAAATAATTATGTTTTGTAAGTACCACCACGGAGTTCCACACCTTTGGGAACTTAAATAATCATTGGCCTCTGTGTGTTCACTTTGTGGTCCTCTGTTTATCATGGATCCACTGACCTCTGTTCTGTGCGGACCAAAGTGCTGTGCGGAACTAAGTGCTACACTATTGTGGGAGCCACCTCTAGAATCCGTACGAGTCACCTCTTGAATCCGTACCTCTGTTATGTGCGGACCAAAGTGCTGTGCGGAACTAAGTGCTACATTATTGTGGGAGGCACCTCTAGAATCCGTACGAGCCACCTCTTGAATCCGTACCTCTGTTCTATTCTGTACCGTGGTTATGGTCATTTACTTACATAATTTCTGTATTTCAGTTCTGTTACTTAAATATATTTCAGTTTCTGCTACTTAAATGATTTCTACTACTCAAATGATTTGTTTATGTAAATATTTTGGCCTAACTAACGATCCATGGTTATTTCGTGTCCCTTATACTTTTGGTATAATGTTTCTCACTTTGCCATGTGCTTATAGTTTTTTACTAATTTTCAGGAAACATGCAATCCATAAATAACTTCTAGAAAGTCTTAGACGTGGGGTTGCGGAATAGACACACACAGTATTTTTATTTTTCTATGTAAATATCGGCCTTGTTGGTCAATATATTTTGTAATAAAAATAGAAGCTCCGATGATTATTTTGGTACCCTTACTTAAATTTTACTTCCGCTCGCGTTTATTAATTTGTTTTAGAATTGGCCGGAGGTAACCTTAGTTACTGGCCATCACAATGCTTAACCCTTGGGTACGGGGAGCGGGTCGTGACAATCAGACTGTTAGTCTTGGGATACATTGTCCCTAGACTATTTGGTTGGACTGGATTTATATCCTATGTTTGTTTAGTCATGAGATTAGATATTTGGATTAGACTATTTTTAATGAATCCAATATTTGGTTGGACGGACTGGATAAAGATAAATGTTCAAAAGACTATTTTACCCTTGTAATTTATCATTTTTATTTAATATATAATTTTAAATTTGTAATCTATAATTTATAATTTAGCAACATTAAAATTTTTTAATTTATAATGCCATAATTTTTAATTTATTATTTTCAATTAAATTAAATTTATAATTTATATTTTTTATTTAATATATAATTTTAAATTAACATCACTAAAAAAATAATTTTATTTAATATATAAATTTAATTTTTTAACAACACAAAAAAATTTAATTTATAAGGCCATAATTTTTAATTTATTATTTTTAATTAAATTTAATTTATAATTTATAAATTATATTTTTTATTTAATATATAATTTTAAATTAATAACACTAAAAAAATAATTTTATTTAATATATAAATTTAATTTTTTAACAACTCCAAAAAAATTATAAGGCCATAATTTTTAATTTATTATTTTTAATTAAATTTAATTTATAATTTATAATTTATATTTTTTATTTAATATATAATTTTAAATTAACAACACTAAAAAAATAATTTATAAATGTTCAAAAGACTATTTTATCATTTTCTAATTGTTTAGTAATAGTATGAGGGTAAAATGAACATTTTACACATTAGTCTCATGAGATACCAATCTCATGGAAATAATCTCCCCCTCCCCTTAGAATATAATAATCCTTTATATGAGTGACTAATAATCCAAAAAGACTATTAATCTAAAGGGTCCTGTTATGGTGTGCAACCCTTAAGGTTGCACACCATATGCAACCAACACAAAGAGTGTAAGTGTAAGGTGTAAACATAAAACAGAAGGCAAACAGAAATGTGTAAATGAGTTGCATACCGTGTGCCTTGCACACTTAAGAAAAGTCCTAATCTAAAATAAAAAAAATTAAACTAAACAATAAATTATTAGTCTGAATAGACTAATAGCCCAGAATAATACCTCCAAAGTATGTTTGGTTTGAGTTTGGGAGATGAGTTTGGGAGATAAAAAGTACGAAAAGTTGTTTGGTTTGGTTTTTTTGGAAAGATGTTTTGGAAAATTATTTTGAGAGAGAGTTTTGGAAAAAGTGATTGATTTGATGTGTATGAGAGAGAGATTTGTTTGGAAAACTTGTTTGGTTTACAAGTTTTGGGAAATTTTTTTAGAAAAATTTGTTTGGTTTGAGTTTTTCTGAAAACTCATTTGTAGAGAAATTTTCCCAAAAATTTTTGGGAAATTCAAACCAAACGATACACTCCGAGGGGATTGTTAACAGAGTGGTGGGATTGGAATGCCTTTAATACACGTGAGATTGAAAAACCAATCCCACGACACAATGTTCAAGGCTTGCTTTTGTTTTTTTTTTAACTAGCATATCACCCGTGCTATACACGAGATTAAATTTAAAAAAAAAACATTCATAGTTATGTCAAAAATATTTTTAAATTGTTAGCATAAAATATATGTAATTTTAAAAGAAAATATTCACATTGCATAATTAAAGTAATAAAAATAAGAATTTATTACATTTGTTCGAAATTCACTGAATAAGTAAAATAAAAAAATAACTAAAATCAAAATTGTTGAGGGCCTTCCGTTCGCATTCCTGCTTTGACAACATGATAGTTAGTATTATAATTAATGAACAACACATATATTATGTATTTATAAAATGTTATAAAGTAAAAATGTTATGCTTACATTTTTTTTTTTTTGCCTTCTGAAAGGTATAGACATTCTTCATACCAATCTATATTTAAAACAAAGGTCACGCACGGTGCACAATCTAGTTGACGTGGCATTGTTGGTACATGTATGATAATAAAAAAATAGTTAATAAAAAAAATAACTTTTAAAAAAGAAACATTAAAATAATAAATAAAAAGATTATTTAGAACCATTGAACAAAGTACAATCACATTTTTCTTTTTGTGAGTGTTTCTATTTATCTTACTTCAATCATATTAAAAAAATCAAATTATAAACAAAAAGAGATGACTTCAATCATACAAATCATAATTTTTTAATGCTATCTAACTATAATAATATTTTTCTCATAATAAAAAAAATAATTGAAAAAAAAAACCATTAAAATAGTAAATAAAAAGATTATTTAGAAGAATTGAACAAACTACAATCACATTTTTCTTTTGTGAGTGCTTATATTTATCTAACTTTAATCATATTAAAAAATCAAATTATAAACAAAATGAGATAACTTCAATCATACAAATCACATTTTTTTTAATGCTATCTAACTACAATCACATTTTTTCATAATAAAAAATAATAATTGAAAAAAGAACCATTAAAATAGTAAATAAAAATATTATTTAGAAGCATTGAACAAATTACAATCATATTTTTCTTTTTGTGAGTGTTTATGTTTATCTAACTTCAATCATATTAAAAAAAATCAAATTATAAACAAAAGGAGATAATTTCAATCATACAAGTCACAATTTTTTTAATGCTATCTAACTACAATCATATTTTTCTCATAATAAAAAAAATAACTTTTAAAAAAGAACCATTAAAATAGTAAATAGAAAGATTATTTAGAACCACTGAACAAACTACAATAACATTTTTCTTTTTATAAGTGTTTATGTTTATCTAACTTCAATCATATTAAAAAATCAAATTCTAAACAAAATGAGATAACTTCAATCATACAATTACATTTTTTTTAATGCTACTAACTACAATCACATTTTTCTCATAATAAAAAAACATAATTGAAAAAAAGAACCATTAAAATAGTAAATGAAAAGATTATTTAGAAGCATTGAACAAACTACAATAACATTTTTATTTTTTTGAGTGTTTATGTTTATCTAACTTCAATCATATTAAAAAAATCAAATTATAAACAAAAGGAGATAACTTCAATCATACGAATCACAATTTTTTTAATGCTATCTAACTACAATCATATTTTTCTCATAATAAAAAAAATAACTTTTAAAAAAGAACCATTAAAATAGTAAATACAAAGATTATTTAGAACCATTGAACAAACTACAATAACATTTTTCTTTTTGTGAGTGTTTATATTTATCTAATTTCAATCATATTAAAAAAATCAAATTATAAACAAAAAGAGATAACTTCAATCATACAAATCACAATTTTTTTAATGCTATGTAACTACAATCATATTTTTCTCATAATAAAAAAAAAATAATTGAAAAAAAGAACCATTAAAATAGTAAAGAAAAAGATTATTTAGAAGTATTGAACAAACTACAATCACATTTTTCTTTTTGTGAGCGTTTATATTTATCTAACTTTAATCATATTAAAAAATTAAATTATAAACAAAAAGAGATAATTTCAATCATACAATCACATTTTTTTTTTTAATGCTATTTAACTACAATCACATTTTTCTCATAATAAAAAAAAAATAATTGAAAAAAAGAATCATTAAAATAGTAAATAAAAAGATTATTTAGAAGCATTGAATAAACTACAATCACATTTTTTTTTTTTTTTGTGAGTGTTTATGTCTATCTAACTTCAATCATATTAAAAAAATCAAATTATAAACAAAAGGAGATAACTTCAATCATACAAATCATAATTTTTTAATGCTATCTAACTACAATCATATTTTTCTCATAATAAAAAAAATATAATTGAAAAAAAGAACCATTAAATACTAAATGAAAATATTATTTAGAGCCGTTGAACAAACTACAATCACATTTTTCTTTTTGTGAGTTAATTTCAATCATATTAAAAAATCAAATTATAAACAAAATGAGATAACTTCAATCATACAAATCACAATTTTTTTAATGCTATCTAACTACAATAACATTTTTTTCATAAATAATTGTAAAGAAAAACCATTAAAATAGTTAATAAAAAAAGATTATTTAGAACCATTGAACAAATTGCGATCATATTTTTCTTTTTGTGAGTGTTTATGTTTATCTAACTTCAATCATATTAAAAAATCAAATTATAAACAAAAGGAGATAACTCCAATCATACAAATCACAATTTTTTTAATGCTATCTAATCATCATCAATAATTAAAAAAATCAATCGCAAATTAAGTCAATTGATAATTAAAAAACACAATAATTTATTTTTCAAAAAACATAGTGAGTTAAAAAGATCAATTATAATTTTTTTGGGCAAAATACAATCTAATCATCATCAATAATTGGTACATTATGTGACTCTAATGAGTACAATCCATTTTGTTTTTCAAAAAACACAGTGAGTTAAAAATCAAATCACAAATTAAGTGAATTGATAGTTAAAAAAACACAATAATTTTTTTTCAAAAAACACAGTGAGTTAAAAAAATCAATTATAATTTTTTTTTTCAAAATACAATCTAATCATTATCAATAATTGGTACTTTAAAAATCAAATCAGAAAAAAAAATCAAATCAAATCACAAATATTTTTATGCTATCTAACTACAATCATATTTTTTTCATAAATAATTGTAAAGAAAAATCATTAAAATAGTAAATAAAAGATCAAATCAGATTAAAAAAAGAACCATTGAACATACTACAATTACATCATATTTTTTTCATAATAAAATAAATAAATAAATGAAAAAAAGAACCATTGACTAACTACAATCACATTAAAAAAAAAAAAAAACTATTGAACTAACCACAATCACATTTTTTATTTGTGAATGTTTATGTTTATCTAACTTCAATCATATTAAAAATAAAATTAAAATAGTAAATAAAAAGATTAAATAACATTAAAAAAAAATCATTGAACTAAGTACAACAATCATATTAAAAAAAAGAGCCATTGAACAAACTACAATCACATCTTATTTTTCCCATAATAAAATAAATAAATGAAAAAAAAGAACTATTAAACTAACTACAATCACATTAAAAAAAAATAATTATTCAACTAATTATAATCACATTTTTCTCTTTGTGAGGGTTTATATTTATCTAACTTCAATCATATTAAAAAATCAAAAATAAAATTAAAATAGTAAAAAAAACCATTGAACTAACTACAACAATCATATTAAAAAAAAAAAAAAACATTGAACAAATTACAATCACATCACATTTTTCCCATAATAAAATAAATAAATGAAAAAAAGAACTATTAAACTAATTACAATCACATTAAAAAAAAAAAATATCATTCAACTAATTATAATCACATTTTTCTCTTTGTGAGGGTTTATATTTATCTAACTTTAATCATACTAAAAAATCAACTTATAATTTTTTATTCGCTAGACAAATCACAAATATTTTTATGCGTTATCTAACTATAATATTAAAACAGTACACAAAACGAAAAGTCAAGAAAGAGAAAACAAAAAAAAGACTTACTGTTTGCATACATGGTCACTGAAGTTGAAAGTGTAGAAGTGAGAAGTCAAGAAGGAGAAAACAAAAAGGAAACTCACTGTTTGCAATAGGCATGTGAAAAGTTAAAAAGAGTATGTGTATTGGAGAAGTTAAAAAGACTTGGAAAAATTTAATAAGTGCTAAATTTTTTTTTTTCAAAAAAAAATCAAAAAAATTAAAAAATTAAGGTTCAGATATTGGAATTTCCACAAAACTTGTGAGTTAGAGATAGATATAAATAAATAGATAGATATAGATATAGATATAGATATTTATATTTGTTTTAAATTTTTTTTAATATACAAATTATTTGTTTTGGAAAAGGTACTGCAGTAATTATGAGAGAAGTCAAAAAGTCTTCTGGGTTGAGAGAAGTTAATAAATATGCTGAGGTTAATTTTTTTTAAAAAAAAAAACCAAAAAATTAGAAAATTGGGATTGACATATTGAAGTTCACACAGGCCTTGGGAGTTAAAAATCTCCTTCTCCTTAATATTTAGTATAGACTAGCATATCACCCGTGCTATGCACGGATTGTGTTTACAATTATCTATACATGTGAATTATGATTTTTGAATATCTTTTTTTTTTAAATGCCTTCTTTTTTTACTTTTTTATATTATATTAAAGTTTAATATTTTGATAATAATCATGTGTTAAACTTTTCAATGAATTAAATGTCTTTTTTTATTATTATATTATATTAAAATTTAATATTTTGATAATAATCATATGTGTTGGACTTTTCAAAAAAAAAATTTATGCTTGTTCTTAATGCATTAAAGTGTTATTATGAGGGATAATAATCATATATGTTGGGACTTTTCAAATAATTCATATGTGTTGGATTTCAAAGAATTTTTTTTATACTTATTCTTAATGCATTAAAGTGTTATTATGAGGGTAAGACTTGGGGGTTGGAAGAAGTTAATAAATGCTAAGGTTTTTTTTTTTTTTAATCAAAAAATCAGGAAATTTAGATTGAGAGATTGGAACTTCCACAAGCCTTGGGGTTAAAAACCCCCTTTTGATTAATATATAGTATAGACTAGTCTATCACCCGTGCTATGCACGGGATAATTATAGATATTTATATTTGTTTTAGATTTTTTTTAATATATAAATTATGTTTTTCAATATTTTTTATAAAAATAATTTAACAATCTTATCATTAACCATAGTGTAGGGGAGAAGTTGAAAAGAGTACTGCAGTAACTATACACGGATTGTATCTATAATTATTTATATGAGGAGATTTTGACCAAATCAATAAATGCACTCATGTGGAAAGACATGTGAATTGAAAAAATTTAATAAATCCTGATCAGGGAATTTGGACCAAATCAATAAATGCTGAGTTTTTTTTTTTTAAATAAAAAATAAAAAATATAGAAAATTCAGATTGGGATATTGAACCTCCTACAAGCCCTGGGGGTTAAAAACCTCCTTTTGCTTAATATATAGTATAGATAGATAGATTATTTACAACAATTGAACAAATTACAATCACATTTTTCTTTTTATGAGTTAACTTCAATCATATTAAAAAATCAAATTATAAACAAAAGGAAATAACTTTAATCATACAAATCACAATTTTTTTAATGCTATCTAACTACAATGACATTTTTCTCACAATAAAAAAAATAATTGAAAAAAATAACCATTAAAATAGTAAATGAAAAAGATTATTTAGAATCATTGAACAAACTACAATCACATTTTTCTTTTTGTGAGTGTTTATGTTTATCTAATTTCAATCATATTAAAAAATAAAATTATAAACGAAAGGAGATAACTTCAATCATACCAATCACAATTTTTTTTAATGCTATCTAATCATCATCAATAATTAAAAAAATCAATCACAAATTAAGTTAATTGATAATTAAAAAACACAATAATTTATTTTTCAAAAAACATAGTGAGTTAAAAAAATCAATTACAATTTTTTTGGGGTCAAAATACAATCTAATCATCATCAATAATTGGTACATTATGTGACTCTAATGAGTACAATCCATTTTGTTTTTCAAAAAATGAGTTAAAAATCAAATCACAAATTAAGCGAATTGATAGTTAAAAAAACACAATAATTTTTTTTCAAAAAACACAGTGAGTTAAAATGCAAAATATAATCTAATCATTATCAATAATTGGTACTTTAAAAATCAAATTAGAAAAAATCAAATCAAATTACAAATATTTTTATGCTATCTAACTACAATCATATTTTTTTCATAAATAATTGTAAAGAAAAACCATTAAAACAGTAAGTAAAAGATTAAATCACATTAAAAAAAGAACCTTTGAACAAAGTACAATCACATCACATTTTTTCCATAATAAAATAAATAAATAAATAAATAAAAAAGGACCATTGATTAAGTACAATCACATTAAAAAAAAAAAAAAAGAACCATTGAACTAACTACAATCACATTTTTTTCTTTGTAAGTGTTTATATTTATCTAACTTCAATCATATTAAAAATAAAATTAAAATAGTAAATCAAAAGATTAAATAACATTAAAAAAAAAAAAAACCATTGAACTAACTACAACAATCATATTAAAAAAAAGAGTCATTGAACAAACTACAATCACATCACATTACAATCACATTTTTTTCTTTGTGAGTGTTTATGTTTATTTAACTTTAATCATATTAAAAATAAATTTAAAACAGTAAATAAAAATATTAAATAACATTAAAAAACAAAAAAAACTAACTACAACAATCATATTAAAAAAAAGAGTCATTGAACAAATTACAATCACATCACATTTTTCCCATAATAAAATAAATAAATAAATAAAAAGAACTATTAAACTAACTATAATCACATTAAAAAAAAAGAATCATTCAACTAATTATAATCACATTTTTCTCTTTGTGATGGTTTATATTTATTTAACTTTAATCATATTAAAAAATCAAATTATAATTTTTTATTCGCTAGACAAATCACAAATATTTTCATGCGCTATTTAACTACAATATTAAAACAGTAAACAAAAGGAAAAATCAAGAAGAAAAAAACAAAAAGAAGACTTACTGTTTGCATACGTGGTCAGTGAAGTTGAAAGTGTAGAAGTGAGAAGTCAAGAAGGAGAAAACAAAAAGGAAAATCACTGTTTGCAATAGGTATGTAAAAGTTAAAAAGAATGTGTGTATTGGAAAAGTTAAAAGACTTGGAAGAATTTAATCAGTGCTAAGTTTTTTTTTAAAAAAAAATCAAAAAAAATTAAGAAATTAAGGTTCAAATATTGGAACTCCCACAAAACTTGTGGGTTAAAGATAGATATAAATAAATAGATAGATATAGATATAGATATTTATATTTGTTTTAAATTTTTTTTAATATACAAATTATTTGTTTTGGAAAAAGTACTATAGTAATTATGAGAGAAGTCAAAAAATCTTGTGAGGTGAGAGAAGTTAACAAATGCTGAGGTTAATTTTTTTTTAAAAAAAATAAAAAATTAGAAAATTAGGATTGGCATATTGGAGCTCCCACAAGCCTTGGGGGTTAAAAACCCCATTTTACTTAATATATAGTATAGACTAGCATATCACTCGTGCTATGCACGGGATTAAATTTAAAAAAAAAAAAAAACCATTCATAGGAGAGAGAGATTATGAAATATTTTTGTTATTAAATAAATAAATCAGTCAATAGTTTTTTTTAATCTATTTTGTAAATTAAAAATCAATAGTTTTGAAAAATTGATTAATTTGTCCCATTAAGTGATTTAAAATTTTGATAGATATACATAAAAAAAAAATACATAATTATATTATTAAATCATAATTCAAATTTAGATGTTATATCTTTTTGAGATCTATAACTAAATTCTTATCTTTTTTATTTTTATTTTTGTGTGTAACCATAGTTTATGGGAGAAATTGAAAAGGATGTTGCAATAATTATGAGAGAAGTCAAAAGGGATTGTGGGTTGGGAAAAGTCAATAAATGCTGAGTTTTTTTTTTTTTAAATCAAAAAATTAGAAAATTAGGATTAGGAGATTGGAGCTCCCACAGGCCTTGGGGTTAAAAACCCCATTTTGCTTAATATATAGTATAGATATTGTGCTCGTAAATTTCTTGCTTTATTTTCTCACTAATCATCTTTTATATTATCATTAAAATAAATATATTTTTCTTTTATTTCCTCATTAATAATCTCTTTACTAATTATCTCTTTACTAACAATTTTATCCAACTTAAGCCTAGTTTGACATGTTTTAAAAAAGACAAAAAGTCACTCAAAAAATTAAAAAGTTGTCACTATTCACCAAAAAAATATTAAAAAGTTAATTTAACACATAATTACATTTCAGACAACTCTGCCGTCTCACAGGCGGAGCTGCTTTTTTGAAAAAATTACACTTATTTAGGTGCACAAATAACACGGTGTTGTTCAGCCCGTAGGGGCCCATCAAGGGGTCCCGTTTTAATAATCTGAACCATTAATGTGTAAAACTCATCGAGTATTATATGCTTGTAAAAAACCACATTGATCGGATATCGGTAACTATATGATCAAATTAATTAAAATCTAAAAAGCAGATGGTGTTATAGTTGACGGTTGAAAAAAAAATTAATTCGATCAGATAGCTATCGATATCCGATCAACGTGATTTTTTACAAACATATAGTACTCGACGAGTTATACACATTAAACGGTTTTGATTAGCAAAACGGGACCCGTGGTGAGCTCCCACGGGCAGAACAACACCTCCAATTCAATGCCCGAAAAGTAGAGAATCATATCCCAGGCTACACTCCACCCTGTCCTGAATTATCCTACCGTACCGCCTATTCTATCTCAATCTTCTCCTATACACTAATTTATATAATTTTTTAATACACATTTTTTTATAAAAAGTCGAAAAGTTACCTCAAATAACTATATTTTTTCCTTAACTTTTTAATCAAAAAAAATAAAAAACACACTTATTTAAAACACCCCAAAGAATCATCTGTCAAATAAACTTGACCGACCAGCACTGCAAAGAGTTTAGAGCACCTGACCGACCAGCACTGCAAAGAGTTTAGAGCACCTCATGGCAAAATGTCCTAGTCATACTCAACATAGATATTTTAGGTCCTAGATTTGTGAACAATGTGATCTATATCTTTGACCTTTTTTCAGGGCCCAAAATTCCTCGTTATTTATTGCCTTATCACTTTGTCATTCACTACCGACCTAAAAAGCCTTATAATTCGAATCAATTTAAAATTTAAAATTTTTTTTCAACATATATTAAAATTTTATGTGATGGTTTTCTGACTTAATTTTGAATACAAAATATTAAAATCTTAATTTTTTAAATATGTCACCATTTAGCTGTATTATCATTATTCTATCAATGTTATTACTATTATCACCACCACAACACCATTGAATCCTCTGCTACCTCCATTATTATAACCAAACTTCCACCTCTTATCACTATCGCCACAACTTTACCCCACCATTGTTACGATCCAATCCTGCTTCTCGGGATTAAAGTCATAATTGGCCAGTAATCCGAGATTATCAAAGACCCCGCTTAACAGTAAACAGTAATAGGGGTTGACGGAAGTCATAAATAATAAAGTAAAAGCATCCAATGAGCTGTGTGACATACATGAAACAAAATACTTCAATTTGATTTATACATATATGCACATAGTCCATCTCATATCCATGTACAAACATTTACATCATCTAGGGAATTGATCCCCAATAACAAAAGGTCATAAAACAAAAGATCTTAACTCAAAACCATTGCATTGATCACAGTCGAAAGGGTGAACTCGTAATCACCCGGAAGCCTTGGAGTTAGACCAAAAGAAACCTCGAAGTGAGACACGGCGGATGGCTTCACAAAAACAAAAGGTAGATTGATGCCCTTATGTCCTTTCTTGAGTTTGATCACTTGCATATATATATATAAAACGGTGAGCTAAAACCCTATAAATAACAAATGTGTAAAGAGGTTATGAGTGATGTCATTCCAGTCATTTAAATTAGTCAATTTCAGGAGTGAATCATTTCATAAAACAGAGTTCACAGAGTTAATACACATGACAAAAAGAATACATGATACATAGTTTTGCATATAAACACATATTAAGGCAAATCACATAATTTAGCTATTAACCAAGGAGGCGGTAGTTACAACCATCACTGTCAGTTTACTACTACCACCATTATACCTCCATGACACCCCCATTACTCCATTACCACTACTATTGTCATTACGATTACCACATTGCCACCATCACTTTGTAATGCCGTAAAAATATCACACAAAATTAAATATCTTTCTACAAGATAAAGAACACTTTGAATGCATAAGGAATAAATGAATTTTGAAAGAGAAATTAAATAATATTAATCAAATTTATTTTGCCCTATGGCGCGCATCATTATTTATAATATCTAAATGCTAACTAAATAAGGAAATAACTAATTAGGTTAATTCCTTGCTAGACACAAAAATAAATAAACAGATACAAAAAATGACAAATTTGAGTTAAGTTCAAATCTAAATATTATATAATATCAGAAAAGGAAAGGCTTCTCTCCAATCCACACAGTGGACTAGAGCATGTTGTTGGACTCATGGGGTACATCACGGGTCTCGTTTCGATAATCCAAACCGTTGAATATGTAGAATTCGTTGAGTATTTCATGCCTGCAAAAAATCACGTCGATCAAATATCGGTAGCCCTTTGATCGGAACACATTTTTGTTAACAATTTATTTTTAAAATCATATTCACCACTGACAAAAATGTGTTCCGATCAAGGGGTTATCGATATCCGATCAATGTAATTTTTTTGCAGGTATGAAGTACTCAACGAGCTCTATACATTGACGGTCCGAATCATTAAAACGGGACTCGTGATGAGCCCATGGGCTCAACAGCACCCTCTAGTCCATTGTATGGACTGGAGAGAAGCCTCTCCCTATCAGAAACATGCCGAAACAGAAGACACTAAAAACAAATCTTCCAAAATAATTGTTAAAGCAAAACTTTTCTAAAATGGGAAAATCACTAATTCAAGTGCCTAAATGAAGAAATTTGGCTAAAATTCATTGTATATTACGCTGAGGACCTCTATGACTCTAATTAAATATTGTTTCCGATCAGACTATCAAATTTAGAACGATTCTGAGCTCATCACAAAAAATACACTTTTACCCTCAATTTGACTTCTTTCTCTTTTGTGGGTCCAATTGTTTTAACACTCCGTTTGGATCGTGAGATAAGGTGAGAAAAGAAATATAGTTTCTCACCATTATGTTTGGATGAATAAAAAAGAATAGAATATGATTTCTCACCTATCTTGTTTGGATAGAGTAAATAAAAGAAAAGAAAGAAAAGTGTTGTATTTCATTTTACCGAAATGACATTCCATATTAATAAACTATGTTTTTTCATAAGGGTGATTTTGGTATTGAAATTTTTTTTTATTAAACTCAATTCATTTCTCACAAAATATCACCACTTTTGGCGAGAAACAAAACATAAGTGTAGGAGAATCCTTTTATCACTGTTTCTCATTGTTTCTCACCATTTCTCTTCTACTTAGCCATCTAAACAAGTGAAAGGATTTTGTATTCTCACCACACCCCTCCACCCAAATGGAGTGTAAGAATTTTTCAAGAACTTATTCTACATCACTCTAATATCACCAAATCACCACCAGATATAAAAGTGTGTACAAGAAAATTTAATAATAATTATATATATATATATCAAGCAACTTAATTATTAAATTTAGCACTTATATTTAATAAATAACAATCAATTTTTAAAATTAAAAAAAAATAACTTTTAGTTTTAGTACTTAACTTTTAGTTTTCGATTTTATCAAACAACACTAATTACTGTAGAATAGGACTATGGTCATGTTTGGTAACACTTAGTTAACTTATTTGCTTAACAAAGAAAAATTACTCAATAGTGTTTCGTTACAATTTTAAATTATAAATTATTTAACTTTTTCAACTTATTTGACCAAAAACATAAGGTTTTCTTGAACTTACAATTTGTATTTTTTTATTATTTGAAATTCTTAAATACCTATGGGCAACATAGCTCCATCATTTTTTGTCTCAAATAAAACTTTTGAAGACATTATGAATATTTGTATAATAAAAAAATTATGTGACAACTTATTTAATCAAACAAATTTTCTCACATATTATCAAAAGTTACACTAAACAGATTTACAATTTATTTTTAAGTTACTAATCTAAAAAATTATAATTATAAAAATAATTATATATATTATCAAGAAATTAATCGCGACGAAACTCCAAACACTAAAAAATATATATATTACAACTTGACGAATATATGTAACATTGCGACTGTTTGATCAAGCTTATTGTAAATTAAAAACTGATAATTTAAAAACATAAACCAAAAGCTTTTACCTAATTTTTAGAAATTAATTTTTTCAGAATAGTTAAATTATTTTTGGTTCACGAATTATGAGCAAAATTGTATCAAATAATTTAGCATAAACTCTCAGAATAAAAATATTATAAGCAACTCAGATAAGATGCGCGAAAGAACTCATTATTGCTGGTGTACTCATGAACAAGGTACATTATGAGGGCCAAGTTCATTGGCCAACATACATTACCTATTCCAAGTTCGATGTTCAATTCAACCCACAGATGAACATGGTCGCATGAGTCATCCAAGTTCATTTTGCAACTACAAAATTCTTTGTTCAAATGATGCTCTCATTTGACAAAAACAAAACAAAAAAAGTCATTTGTCTATCTCTTGTTTGAGTCACTTCCCTGCCAGCTGCTTACGTGGAGCTTATTATTATTATTATTTTATGTTTTTGCCATACAATAGGATGTTAGAGCATCTCCATCAAAATAATCAAATTTTTGTTAAATTTTAACTAAAAGTCTATTTTTCTCTTTTAGTTAATCATCTTTTCAAATACATTCTCTAGCAAACTCTGTATTTTTTATTTCATTTGTTAAGTCCTCTTTCCTTATCTATATGTAACTAGTGGTTTGATATTAAACTAAAATAGCTAATTAAGAATTGAGTTTGATAGAGTGTATTTTTATAATTTTGTACTATAAAATAACTAAAAGAAGACTCCAATAAGCTTGATAATGATACTCTTAGGGAGTGAGTAAGTTAGATTACAATAACGAAATGGTCATAATCACTCCATTGACTCTAACCCTTTTACTGTCTTAAGGGACAACTATGTAGATCACTAGGCCAATTGCCTTATCCACGCAAAGCTTATTATTCATACCAATTACATTATCTATGAAGCATGAGTATTTCGAAAAACATACCGTACCGTACCGGGTACTTATTTGCATATGGTATCTCGTATGGTACTTCTGCATACATACAAAATATACGAAACACATACTCAAATTTTTTCTTCTTAATTTTTAGCGTACCCAGACGTACTCAGCATATACTCAAGCCATACCGTACTGTTGGGTTGGTGAACCCTGATAAGTACTGTTTACTCAACCCTATTATTCACTCAAACACTGGGTCCAATGGGGGGTTTTGGATACTTTCGTAATTCCCATGTGCTTCTGTGTAACTCTAATTCTATACTTATAAATAGACGAGGGGGCGCCTCTTTTAGGTTAAGAGAGAATTGTATTTTTCTGATCATAGTGAAAAACCGCAGCAGCCGTGGACGTAGTCCTATTCTGGGGTGAACCACGTAAATCCTTGTGTTCTTGTGTGTGTGATTTGTTTGATTAGTTTTTTCTTTTTTGTTTGTTATTTTGTGTCTCACCGTTCTTGGTTAGGAAGGGTCAATTCCTAACAACTGGTATTAGAGCATTGGTTCGAGTGGGAGCGATGGTTACAGACGAAAAGGTTAGAATCGATAAATTCAATGGCACAGATTTCGGATTTTGGAAGATGCAGATTGAAGACTATCTGTATCAGAAAAAACTGTATAAGCCCTTTTCAGGGACGAAACCAGAAAAGATGAAAGATGATGAGTGGACTCTTCTTGATCGCTAAACGCTAGGTGTTATTCAGCTAACATTGTCTCGTAATGTTACATTTAACATAGCAAAGGAGAATACTACAGCGGGTTTTATGGTGGCACTCTCAAACATGCATGAAAAATCCTCTACCTCAAATAAAGTTTATTTGATACGTAGATTGTTTAATCTAAGGATGAGAGAAGGTGCTTCGGTGGCTGAGCATCTGAACGAATGCAATATTGTGGTAACACAATTGAGTTCTGTATCTATCGAATTTGATGATGAGGTTAGGGCTTTGATTCTTCTATCTAGTTTGCTAGAAAGTTAGAATGGTATTGTCACGGCAGTAAGTAATTCTTTGGGAAAAGAAAATTTGAATTACAATGATATTCGAGATTTAATTCTGAGTGAAGAAATTCGCAGGAGGGAATTAGGGGAAACATCAAGTTTTGCCCTGAATATAGAAGCTAGAGGAAGATCAGTAGGAAAAAAAACCCGAATCGCAATAGATCAAAATCCAAACACAGAAGCAAGTCAAAAACTGGAAAGGGACGGAGTTGCTGGAACTGTGGAAAAAAAGGACATCTAAAAAGAGATTGTCCAACATTGAATAAGAATAAAGGTGATTAAAACTAGAAGTCTGCTAATGCTGCAATGGAGAGGATTTATGATGTTTTGATCTTGAGTATTGACAGCCCTCTTAAATCTTAGATTTTAGATTATGGGGCATCATTCCATTCTACTTCACAGAGGGAAATCATAGACAATTACATTGGTGTTGATTTCGGAAAGGTTTATTTAGCTGATGATGAACCTTTGAAAATTGTGGGTAAAGGGGATGTAACAATCAAGTTGCCAAACGAATCTATTTGGAAGATACAGAATGTCAGACATGTGCCTGGTTTGAAAAGAAACTTGATTTCTGTTAGACAACTTGATGATGTAGGTCATGTTGTAACCTTCATGGGTGGTTTGTGGAAAATCACCAAAGGAGCCATGGTTGTTGCTCGTGGTAAAAAAGAAGGCACCCTTTACATGATTACGAACATTAAGGATGCAGTAGCAATTGCTGGTGAGAGAAAGACTCAAATCTATGGCACCAAAGGCTTGGGCATATGAGTCAAAAAGGGATGAAGGTACCTGCATCTAAGGAAAATCTGTCAGATTTGAAATCGGTAGACATTGACTTTTGCGAGGATTGTATCTTCGGCAAACAAAAGAGATTCAGCTTTTCAAAGGATGGCTAGAAAACCGAAGTCCGAAAAGTTAGAGCTGGTTTATACTAATGTGTGGGGACCTACACTAGTTTCATCTCTTGGAGGTTCATCATACTATGTTACCTTTATCGACGACTCAACGAGAAAAATATAGATTTATTTTCTGAAACATAAATATGAAGTTTATACTACTTTTAAGAAGTGGAAAGCCTTGGTGGAGACTGAAACAAGTCTAAAAATTAAGTGCTTGAGATCAAATAATGAAAGGGGAATATGAGGACAATGAATTCAAGAAATATTGTGTAGAAAGTGGAATTAGAATAGAAACGACTGTTCGAAAGACACCTCAACAAAATGGCGTTGCAGAACGCATAAATAGAACTCTGAATGAACATGATGTTTTAGGCAGATGCAGTTAACACTGCAGCATATCTGATTAACCGTAGTACACTTGTTCCATTGGATGGAGAGCTACCAGAAGAACCTTGGAGCGGTAAAGAGGTAAATCTTTCTTTTTTGAAGGTATTTGGTTGTGTTTCATAGCAGAGGTTGAGTATATTGCTATTACTGAAACTGGGAATGTGATAACTTGGTCACAGAATTTCCTAGCAAAGTTGGGTAGGACGCAAGAGATGAGTATTTTACATAGTGACAGTTAAAATGCTATTCATCTTGCAAAGAATCCGGTTTTTCATTCTAGGACGAAACACATTCAGCTGCGCATTCGTTCACTTGTAGATGATGGAGTCTTGTCTCTTGAGAAGATCCAAGGCAGTAAGAATCTAATAGACATGTTGACCAAGACAGTCACCATTGACAAACTGATGTTACATGCAACTTCAATTGGCCTTCAAGATTGATGAAGGAAGATTGTGTTATCAAGTTTCAAGTGGGAGATTGTTGGATCGGTGGATCCTGATAAGTACTGTTCACTCAACCTTATTGTTTACTCAAACATTGGGTCCAATGGGGGGTTTGGATACTTTCGTAATTCCCATATGCTTCCGTGTAACCCCAATTCTATACTTATA
This sequence comes from Camellia granthamiana, assembly GCA_036172215.1. NCBI lineage: Eukaryota > Viridiplantae > Streptophyta > Magnoliopsida > Ericales > Theaceae > Camellia > Camellia granthamiana. Next base: position 109,468,327 of record CM069906.1, read on the forward strand.
AATAGATGAGGGGGCGCATTTTTTAGGTTAAGAAAGAAAGTTGTATTTTTCTTATTATAGTGAAAAATCGCAACAGTCGTGGACGTAACCCTATTCTAGAATAAACCACGTAAATCCTTGTGTTCTTGTGTGTGTGATTCGTTTGATTTGTTTTTCTTCTTTGTTTGTTCATGCCTCACCCATCTTGGTTAAGAGGGTCAATTCCTAATACGTACCCCAGTTGAAACAACATTTTCTTCTGCTACAAAGATAAAATTCCTTTCACTAGACTTCTTTTTTATTTTTAGTTTTACACTTAGTATGATTTTAAAATTAAACTATGGTTTGTAAATTATTTAATATATTGACATTTAATTTTGATTTATACCTTTACTTTTGGCATTATATGTTAATTATAGGTTGGATCTTAACAAATTAAACCATTTATTTAATTTTTGCATTGTTCTAAATTAAAAATAAATTTTTTTTTACAAGTGTACCAAGCCGTACCCGTACATTATTTTTTTAAAATTTAATCGTATCGACGTACCCTTATCATACCAGTATCAGTACTTGTACCCATACTTCATAGCATACTACTGAACTAATTTATATAATGTAATAAACAAATTAAATTTTTTAGTATTGTATATTTTTTATTTTTACTCAATAAATTAGATTTCAAGTACTCTCTCCGTTTGGGAAGTGGGTTGGCTTTTTTGGCTATTTTAGCCTGGGCTAAAAAGCTTAGTTTGGGAAGGGCTTTTTGACTTTTTTGGCTTTTTTTGTGAGAGAATAGTGTAATGATTATGGGTTGTATGTAATGTTTTGTTTGTTATAGCTAAAATAGTATATTTTGTCTTTTGTGACTAAAATAGCCAAAAAAGCTCTTACCAAACTAATACACACATTAATTCATATCATGTGTTTTATTCACCTAAATCTATACAATATTGATGTTTAATATATATGTATATATAGCTTATGTTTGGCATAATGGGTTGGGGTTAAAATAGTCACAAAAAGATAAAATAAATTAAAAATCAATAAAATAAAATATTACATCCAAATCATAATTATTTTATTTTTTCTCTCACAAAAGTCAAAAAAATCAAAAAGTTCATCTCAAACGAGACTTTTTAACTCAGGTTAAAATAACAAAAAAAACCAAAAAATCAAAAAACCAACTTACTTTCCAAACAAAGACACACACACACATATATATATATATATGCTAGTTATTTAATTTTGACTTAAATAATACTTCTCAAAAGTTAAAACAAAGTAGTTTAGGAGGGGAAATTATAGCATGTTCCCGGAGTACTACATGTTCGTACTCCTTAACCAATCATCATTCAATATGTTTCTTTATATTCCCCAATCATCCAACACAATATCTCACCTATCCACCTTCTCCACCAATTACAATACTATGAAGTACCACACATCTATATTCTAGAATTACTGAATAATTACCCATTTAGGAGTAGATGTTAAAAAAAAAAATACCGAATCATTACATGGCTTATGAATTATATACATTTACATGTACATATATTTAAAAAAGTAACGATAATTCATTAAATATCAATGAAAACAAAATTATAGTGTTTGGTTTGAAATTTTTGGTTTAAGTTTTTTGAAAACTGAATTTTTCATTTTTTGTATTTTTTTGTTTTTAGTGAATATTTTTAAAATTTTAAGTATTTTTTTTTTTACTTTTTTAGATGCACATTACTTAGATATATCCAAAAAGTAAAAAATTTGTGAAAAAATATTTTTAAAAAATTAATAAATACATAAAAATACGAAAAATATACTAAGTTCTCGTTTTTTTTTTTTTTTATACTTTTGGTATTTAGTGGATTTTTAAAAGATATATTTCACAAAAATTATACTTTTATGTGTATTTATGTTAGGTGTGTCTAAAAATTTAAAAAAATTACTTAAAATATTAAAAAATTCAATAAAAATAAAAAATTCAAAAAATAAGAAAGTAAAATTTTTTGAAAAGTGTTTTTTAAAAACCAAAAATAAGCAATTATTCTCATTTAGGGCCTGTTTGGTAACGGTTACGTTTTCAGTTTATATTTACAAAAATTTTATAAACTGGTTTTTGTTTATTTTTAGAAAAACATAAGCTACAAACGCATTGGGTAATTGACAAAATGTTTAAAAAAATTTAAAAATACAAAAAAGAATGAGAAATGGCAAGTGGTGGCAAGTGGCGGCGGAAGACGGTGATGGAAAGTGGTGACGGTGGGTGGTGGGTAGCGGGTGGTGGTGGTGGTGGTGGTGGTGGTGGTTGGTGGGTGGGTGGGTGGGTGGGTGACGGTGGCGGGTGGTAGTGAGTGGGTGGTGGTAGTGGTGGTGGTAGCGGGTGGTGGGTGGTGGTGGCAGGCGGGTGGCGGATGGCGGGTGGTGGGTGGTGATGGCAAGTAGGTGGCGGGTGGTGGTGGGTGGGTGGGTGGGTGGTAGCGAGTGGGTGGTGGTGGTGGCGGGTAGTGGTGGTGGTAGATGGGTGGCAGGTAGGTGGTGATGGTGGGTGGGTGGGTGGGTGATGGTGGTGGGTGGTAGCGAGTGGGTGGTGGTGGTGGTGGTGGCCGGTGATGGGTGGTAGTGGTGGTAGCAGGTGGGTGGCGGATGGCTGGTGGTGGTGAGTGGTGCCGGGTAGGTGGCAGGTGGTAGTGGTGGTGGTGGTGGGTGGGTGACGGTGGCGGGTAGTGGGTGGTAGTGAGTGGGTGGTAGGTGGTGGTGGCAGGTGGGTGGCGGATGGGTGGCAGGTGGGTGGTGGCGGCGGGTGGTGGATGGTGGTGGCAGGTGGGTGGTGAGTAGTAGTGGCGGGTGGTGGTGGCGAGCGGTGGATGGTAGTGGCGGGTGGTGGTGGGTGGATGACAGGTGGGTGGTGGGTGGTGGTGGCGAGTGGGTGGCAGGTAGGTGGTGGTGGCAGGTGGGTGGTGAGTGGTGGTGGCGGAAGACGGTGGTAGAAAATGGTGACGGGTGGTGGCTAGTGTTGGGTGGTAAAAAAAAAAAAAACTCAAAACTCAAAACGGAAACATATTTTTTGAGTTTACATTTTTTGGCCAAATTTATAAACTGAGACCACTGATTTATAAATCAAAAATTTACCAAACAAGTTTTTATTTGAATTTTTTAAATTTTTATTAATATAAATAGAAAACTAAAAACGTAAAACTTTTCAATAAGAAAAAAAGAATGAGTAAGCGGCATCCACATTAAATCCTAACTCATGGGTTGGTTTGAGGTGTCCTAAAAAAGTGCACTTTTTGTCTTTTTAAGAAAAGATGTGCAGAAAAGTAGAGAGGTGATGTGATTGAAAAAAGATAAAAAGATAAAAAGATGGATTATATAAATTACCCCAAACCAAGCCTAAAAAATAAAACAAGAAAATGTGTCCAAATAAACATCAATAAAATATTTTTAAAATTAATCTCACTCTCATAAGGAAAAATCATATGAAAATTATGTGGGTATTTGGGAAGTGAGTTTTTATATAGGTTTTTTTAGTTGTAGGATATTATTGGATAAAAAATTTTTGATGTTCGGAAAAATAGTTGAGTTTTTTTATGATTGGATGTGATGTTTGTGAAAGAAAAAGTGAAATAATTATAAGATTAGATGTGATATTTTATTTAGATGTATTTTTTTTTATTTTGCAAAAAAATTAACTTTTAGTGAAAAAAATCAAAAAACAATCCCAAACCCAAGTTGCCAAACAACAATAGACAGAGACAACCAACAGAGCAACAAACGGTGCCGTTTTTCCGCAAGCACAGAGGTACACACATCCCACGTGGAAGGCGTGACCAAATCTCGGGACGCTACAAAAAAAAAAAAAACGACCTTATCGTTATCACGCGGATCACGGTTCGCTCTTTTGTTAGTCCCAACAACAAATAGTCATTATTCACCCAAAAAAACAACAATTAGTCATTTATTTATTTTTATTCCTCTCCTTCTTCGACTTCAATTTTGCTCATGGAGTTTGAGCTTTCGTTTGACATGTTAAATTTTTTGATTTTTTAATTATAAGAAAATAAAATAAATTTTTTAATTTAATAAGACAAAATAACATATTCAATCTATGATTATTTTATTTTTTTTATAAAAATTTAAAAAATCAAAAAAATATATCTCAAATGAAACTTTTTAACCCCAAACTAAAATAATTAAAAAATCAAAAAATCAATCAACATCCTAAACCAACCCTAAATGAGTCCAACAAACCAGTTTGTTCACCTTGTATAATTTACAAAAGAGTAACTATATATATACGAATAGATAATTTGTACAAAAAAATAAAAGCAAAAATAAAAATATTAGTAAAAAATCTATTTTTATAAGTGGTTTTCAATGATTAATTTACTTTGGTTAGCATGATGGGAAACTACAATATGTAAGGGTTTAGAGACCAATTAATTTTTTTTTATCTAAAAATAAAAATTTAGTTGCACAATATTATAAGACCAATTAATGTCCGCAGTTGTTATAGGTCATTCCAAAAAGTTAAAAAACATGACTTTTAGTCACAAATTTTAAAAATATTTCTAATAACAAAATAATTTCATGCAAAAAAAAAAAATACTTTTTAAGGCACTTTTGACAATTGGAATATTTCGTTTCTAATTTTTTGTTTCTAAAATTTTAATTTACTGTAATGTGATTAATTAAATATATTGGTAAGAAATATAAATTATTATTTTAAAAGATTTTTTTTTCCATTTTTGTCTGTATACTTTTTATATCTCTATTTTCTCTTTATATCAATTGTTGCACACTTCCATCATTGTCGACCACCAACGACCAACACCAACGAACAGGTGGATATGTTGGACATTACGCTACAACAAAATACATATTTTGCAATTAAAATTGGCAACTTAAAATAAATTAGTCGTCAAAAGTTATGGAATTGGTGATCAAAATTTTTTTTAGTCGCCAAAAGTATAATATTTAGTTATTAATTTTTTTTAGTCGGGATATATTGATTATTGGCGACTAAAAAAGAATTTAGTCGCTAAAAATAAAAGAATTGGTGACAAAAAAAAATAATTTAGTCACCGTATATTGGATTTTGGCTACTAAAATAATTTAGTCGCCAAATGTAAAATAAAAAATTATTTTTTATCTTTGGCAACCAAAAGTTTGGTAGCCAAAAACATATTTTTAGTGACCAAAAAATAGTTTAGTCGCCAAAAAACTAAAATATTTGGAGGGAGATATTTCAAATTCTAAAGGGATTTATAAAATTAATTGGCGACTAAAAATATTTAATCGATAATGGTGTAATATATATATATATATGGTTTCCAATCCAAACCCAAACCCAAACCAAAACCAGTGTCTCTCTCTCTCTCTCTCTCCCCCCCTTGCCTCTCCCTCTTCGCTGCTCCTCTTTCCTCCCTCGTAGTCGCCGGCAATCGGAGCACCGATTAACCTCGTTGTTGGTCACCGTCGCCTCAGATCCATCACCCAAGAAAGCTCGATCGGCGACTCCTCCTACGCAACTCCTCGCATTGCAAGGTTTTTTTTCTTCTTCTCTCTAATCGACTGATATATATATATATATATATGTATATATAATAATCTCTACACTGATTATGAGATCAATGGTTGTTTCTTAAACATATCGATCTGATCCATTGTTGATTTTAATTTCTTTGAGAATCGTTTCTGTGGGGACATATTTTGTAAATGACAACACGTGGCCAATGCGACACCGAAGTGTCAACCAAGGTACCATATGTCTTGGTCATGGCACCAAGGTGATCTCAGCTAGGCCGAGGTTATCTACGGAGATATCGGAATCCGAGATGAACGAATAAGGGACAAGATTCCTAGATTGGGAAAGGACCTCGGTCTAGATAAAAATAAAGCTCTTGAGGAGTTTATCTCTATCTGGCTGGGAGTCCAAGATGAGCATTAAGTCGAAGTCTATTGAAGCTAGGCTTCTTCAGGGATCAGATTAGTGCTGGCTATAAAAGTAAGGCACTCTCGTGGGTCTAAGGTACGCTTTTTGTATTCTGTCTTGTGAGTTAAGCACTATTGGCTATCTTTGAGAGATAATTACTGACTTGATCGTCGGAGTACCCCTGGGTGGACAAACCACCGCCAGATTCTTATCTTTCTGTAGCAGGTTATTCGGGTTTAATCTATTCTGCCGGTGCTCTCTTGCTGAGTTCCTGTTTGGCAGTGTAGTCGGAAATCAGCACCCACAATTTGGTGCCGTCTGTGGGAAACGTAAGGAGAATAGATGGCCAAGACGGGCATAAAGAAAGGATTGGGGGCCACCTCCCTAGTGAGAGTGGTAAAAACGCCGATCCTAACGTAGAGGAGGACAACTGTAATGAAGAACCTCGGGATAAGAATACCGAAAAAAAAGATGTCGGCCAAGAGGGAGACGTACCGAAGAAAGCATGTTAGGGCGGGTATTACAACAAAAGCGACCTCTAGGTGTGGAAAGATAGATGCCTGAAGAGGGACGGTGAGATGAAAGGGATGACAAATAAATTGGCAGACCTGCAATCGGTTATCAATTTCATAATGCATAACAACATCATGCAACCACAGTTCCCATTGGAGGACACGCCGATTCCAACGGCCAAGAACGATGCCTAGAAGGGGGGCAAAAAGCAATCCCCACAGTCCCACAGCATGACAGGGCAAGGGAGCATTCTCATCGGCCTTCACGAGAGGTTGGGCGAGGAGAATCGATGAGAGGAAAGTCTCGGAAGACATATCGCACCAAAGAAACCTACGTCAAAGAACATCGGCATGTTCAAGGGAAGGAGCTTTATTTTGACACGATGAATGAAGGGAGGTCCAAGAGGACTCATAACGACACTGGGAGCAGCGCACCAAAAAGGCTGAAATCTGGTGACAGCCGGGCTCCTGGACGGACTAAGGAGGATTTGAGGGATTATCTCTAGAGGAAGCGACAAGATGCCGAGGTAACATCTCCGGTCAAGCCGAGAACGCCATTCTCAATAGAATTAGACACGTTTGAGGCCCCGAAAAGGTTCCACATGCCGAGATTCCAGATATACGACGGTAAGTCCGATCCCAACTTTCATGTCGGCTTATATTTGAACTCAATGGCACTGTATACCGAGAATGAGTCGTTGCTCTGTAAGGTGTTCTCCTTATCCTTTGGGGAAATCACATCAAATTGGTTTCGCAAGTTGCTGAAAGGAACTGTGAGAAGTTGGGAAAGCCTGGCCGAGATGTTTGTGGCCAGGTTTGTTACAAACAAACTATAGCCGTTGAGGGTAGACTCCCTGATGGCTTTGAGAATTGGCAAGGATGAAAGCCTTAAGGCTTATGCCAAAAGGTATTATGAGATGTTTAATCGAATACCAGGGTGTAACCAAGAGGTAGTGGTCGTCTCTTTTAAGAACGGCCTGAACAATGACTGTCTGCTGCGAAAATCACTAGCAAAGACACTGCCAAAAAATATGGAGGAATTTATGGCCAGAATCGAGAAATATGAGAGAGCAGAGGCAGACATGCTAGGGACAAAGGCATCAAAACCAAAGAAGATGAATGGCTTGCCGAAGCAAGGCCGAGGTAATACAAATTTTAATAGACAAGAAACAGGATTAAGGGCTGCACAGGTGACTACCACAGTTTTTCGGATCCCGGTTTACAAAGTCCTGGAAAGGATCAGGAATCAGCCTTACTATAGAGTACCAGAGAAGATCCTTGGCAAATTTATGGGAAGAAGCCTGGGGAAGCACTGTGCCTACCATAATGAGGATGGGCACCTGACTCAGGGATGCAGGCCCCTAAAAACACATCTGGAAGACCTGGTAAGACAAGGTCACTTAAGGGATCTGGTGGATGAGGCCAGAATAAGGGAAGAACAAGCAAGGTTGCCCCAGGCACCGGCAGCACCACCCCCACTAGCACCACAACCGCAAGCAAACGGACCTCGAGTGATCAATGTGATTCACTCGAAGGTCAATGAGAACGAGGTACATGGGGAGACTCAGAGGGTGAAACACTTACAGCATGTATATCAGGTCTAGCAAAAGAGGCCTAGGGTAGACGAGTACCATGGACCAATGGTGTCCTTTACTAAAGCCAACCTAGACATGGTGCAGCATCCACATAACGATACTCTGGTGATATCCCTGAAGATTGGAGAGTGCCAGGTAAGGCGCATTCTGGTTTACCAAGGCAACTCTTATGGCATCATATATGTTAGATGTTACAAGGAGCTCGGCCTTCACCAAGATGATCTAGAGCAGTCCAACAATCCAATGGTTGGATTCAATAGAACGCCGACATGGCCACTAAAAGCAGTAAGTTTGGAGGTGCAGGTAGGCACCAAGAAGGTAAACACGGAGTTCACAGTAATTGACACCCCCTCCCCTTACAATGTTATCTTAGGAAGGTCATGGCTGCACGCAATAAGGGTTGTTCCCTCAACACTACATCAACTGTTGCGGTTCCTAACATGACATGGAATTGAGGAGGTCAGAGGGGATCAGGTGCTGGCAAAGAATTGCTCCATGGCAGCAATGAAATCCACCTGCAACTTGCGAGAGGCAGCAGAGACCGTAGAGATTAAGAACGAGGACATAGAAGTCCTAGATGACGTCGGCAAAGAGCCGGCCGACAAAAGTGAGGAAGCCTTGAAGAAAATTCTGGTCTAGTAAGGGGATGAAGAACGCTTCTTCCTCCTTGGCTCAGGTTTGGTCGAGAAAGAGGAAAGGGAGTTAGAAGCGTTCTTGCGAGCAAACATAGAGGTGTTTGCCTGGACACTATACGAGATGCCTGGCATTAACCCCGAGGTTACATGCCATAGACTGAACGTAGATAGGCCGGTAAAACCCGTCATTTAGCAAGCGATGAGGCCAATGTTGGTTCATGTGGAGGCAGTAGAGAAAGAAGTGGACAAATTATTAGAGGCCAGAGCCATCTGAGAGGTAAACTACCCTACCTAGCTATCCAACATTGTGGTTGTGAAAAAGAAGAATGGGAAGTGGAGGGTCTGCGTGGACTTTACTAACCTGAATAAGGCTTGTCCTAAAGATAGTTTCCCACTCCCCAAGATCGATCAATTAGTGGATGCCACTTCAGAACATGGAAGGATGAGCTTCTTGGATGTTTATAGGGGATACCATCAGATAGCAATGTACCCCCTGATGAAGACAAGACTGCATTTATCACACCAAAAGGGCTGTATTGCTATTGAGTGATGCCTTTCGAGTTGAAAAATGTAGGAGCAACGTACCAGAAGTTAGTGACCAAGATGTTTAGACATCAGATTGGTAAAACAATGGAAGTATACATCGACAACATGGTCGTGAAGACCAAGGAACCTGAGGATCATCTGGCCGATTTGAAGGCAATCTTTAACATCCTAAAAACATATCAACTCCCACTCAATGCTTCAAAATGTGCATTTGGAGTTGGGTCTGGTAAGTTCTTGGGGTACTTGGTTACTAGAAGGGGCATTGAGGCAAGCCCATATCAAATCAAGGCCATCTTGGATTTGAAAAGCCTAGAGTCGGCAAAACAAGTGCAGATGTTGACAGGAAGGGCCGCAGCCCTGAACAGATTCATAAGCAGAAGTTCGAATAAGTGTAAACCATTTTTCAGTCTGTTAAAAAAGGCCACAGACTTCTTGTGGACAGAGGAATGTGAAGTCGCCTTGGCCGACTTAAAAAGATACCTGATCACAACTCCAGTTCTCTTGAATCCAGTACCTGGAGAGGAGCTATTCTTGTACTTGCCGGTTTCAGAGCATGCAGTGAGTGCAGTGATAATTAGAGAAGAGAAGGGAGAACAATAAAACCCTAGCGGGCGCAGAGACCAGGTATTTACCCTTGGAGAAATTAACATTGGCCTTAATGATGGCCTCCAAGAAGTTGAACCATTATTTCTAAGCCCACAAGATTATGGTATTGGCTGAGCACCCTTTGAAGTCCCTGCTACAGCAATGAGATCTAATAAGCAGGGTGGCCAGATGGGCAGTGGTATTGGGCCAATACGATTTAGAGTTCAGATCCAGAACAGCAATCAAAGGCCAGGTTTTAGCCGACTTCGTGGCCGAGTTCACACCTAGTGCCATCCCACGCCGGCTCCGATGAGCCGTGGCTTAGGATGTCTAGGTAAACAAGAAGAGACCCAACTGGGGATGAAAAACCCCACAGCAGAGTAGAAGAAAGAAGATAAACTCAAGCCCTGCGATATTTACATCGGCGACTCCTTTCGCCTGTTTGTTGATGGGAGTTCACATCGACAAGAAGCAGGGATAGGAGTAGTGCTAGTATCGCTAGATGGGCGGATGCTAGAACAATCTACTCGACTAGGGTTTAAAGCCTCAAACAATGAAGCAGAATATGAAGCACTGATCGCGGGATTGAAGTTGGCAGCAGCAATGGAAGCCAACGAGGTGGTGGTCTTCTGTGACTCCCAACTTATTGTGAACCAGGCAACAGGCGAGTATGCAGCCCGAGATGAAATAATGATAGCCTATGTCAAAGAGGTTGTTAGACTGTTAGCCTTGTTTCAAGACTGCCGACTACAGCAGGTTAGCCGAGATGACAATAGCCATACCGATGCCTTGGCTAACCTAGCTAGTGCAATGAAATCGGGGGAGGCAAGGACAATAATGGTTGATTATTTGTCAGGCCCAAGTGTGGAACCACTGATCACAGAGTACGAAGCAATGTGTGTGGAAATGGGCCCAAGTTGGATGGATTCAAAAGTAATGTTCCTTAGAGATGGAAAGCTACCAGATGATCGCAAAGAAGCACACAAGACCAAACTGAAGTCGGCTAGGTTTAGCATGACAGCAGAAGGACATCTCTACATAAGGTCTTTTACTGGTCCTCTTTTGAGGTGTGTGCATCCCTAACTAGTCGAAGACTTCTTGTATGAAATACGTGAAGGAGTATGTGGAAGCCACGCTGGAAACAGATCACTTGCTCATAGGGCCATTACTCAGGGGTACTGGTGGCCTTACATGCAGAAGGATATTGAAGCCTATGTCAGAAAGTGTGAGAAGTATCAGAGGTTCGCGCCTTTGATACATTAACCAACAGTAGATTTGAACCCAGTATCTAGCCCTTAGCCATTTGCCCAGTGGGGCATGGATCTTGTTGGACAACTACCCCAAGCAACTAGACAAAAGAAGTTCCTGCTAGTAGCAACTAACTATTTCACAAAGTGGGTAGAAGCTGAACCCCTTACAAAGATCCAGGACATTAATGTGAAGAACTTCATATGGAAGAACATCATCACCAGATTTAGGATCCCAAGGGCAATAATAGCAGACAATGGTACACAATTTGACAGTAAGTTAATCAAAAACTTCTGTGCAAAGTACAAAATCAAGAACTATTACTCCACTCCAAGTTTCCCTCAGAGTAATGGTTAGGCAGAAGCATCCAACAAAACTATCTTGGGTGGGATCAAGAAGAGGCTGGAAGCAGTAAAAGGAAAGTGGGTGGAAGAGTTGCCCAATGTACTCTGGCCATACCAGACTACGTCGAGAAGATCAATTGGGAAATCCCCATTTGCCATGGCTTATGGCACAAAAGCAGTCATCCCACTAGAAGTCGGTATTCCAGGGATCAAAAATCAATGAGTAGAGAATAGGACTAACGAGGCATTCCTGGCCCAAGATCTAGACCTACTTGAGGAGAAAAAAGAGAGAGCAGCAATTCAACTGGGGCATACCAGCAACAACTTGCTAGAACTTACAACAAGAAGGTCAACCCCAGAGAGTTCAAAGTTGGGGACCTGGTACTAAGGAAAATGGTCGGCAACAAGAAAGATCCTAGAGAGGGCAAGCTGGGCCCAAACTGGGAAGGGCCTTATAGAATCATCTCGGTCACCGGCAGTGAAGCATATCGACTTAAGGACAGTGAAGGGAAAGAGTTGCCAAGACCCTGAAACACTTGTAACTTAAAGTTTTTCTATTATTAGACTTTTTTATTTTTCGAAATTTATGTCATAATTTTCTTAGCCGAGGTAGTAATAAAATTTTTTAGCCTGATTTTCTTCTTAAGAATTTGAAATTTGTGTGATAGAACTGACCAGTCCTTTGGCGATGTTTCTGATTGAAACATGATGAATAACTTAGACTTATTATATGGCAGAGTTGAATTATACTTGCATATAATAGAGTTAAACTAAGTTGGCGATGTTTCTGATTGAAACATGACGAATAACTTAGACTTATTATATGGCAGAGTTGAATTATACTTGCATATAATAGAGTTGAACTAAGTTGGCGACGTTTCTGATTAAAACATGACGAATAACTTAGACTTATTATATGACAGAGTTAAATTATACTTGCATATAATAGAGTTGAACTAAGTTGAATTGAAATTAGAATTGCTATGTTGGCAAAATTAAATTTTGAATGGAACTAAGCACATTTCAGTTAGATTAACAGAAAAACCAAGATTGAGAACCTCGGCTGGTCCTTGTTTGAATCTGACTTCGGCGAAAGGTAATACGTGCTTAATGTGAACATAAGTGAAACTTAGGTTCACATTAGGGGGCAGAGAGCTGGAGAATGTTGAATGAACTTTAAAGTGCTTTGGACTTGTCAAAATTTTTTAGAAACATTTATAGGGTACGAATTGGCTTAACACTTGTTGAAATTTCAGAAAAAGTTATAAGTTGAAGTTAAGCCAAGGTAATATTGAAAGAAGTACCCGACATACGTACTCGCCGACATGACTAAGTTGCCAAACTTGGGAAGGATAGAAGACAGTAAATGAGAGTAAAGTGGCAAGTTTAAAGAAACAAACACTTGTAAAAATATTTCAATACATTTTTAAGTGTTAAGCCAAGGCGGAGATAAATAATCAGAAGATATATCCGAGGTACTTTACCCCGAGGATATTGCACAATTAAGGTGTACTTTGAAGACATACCAAATTGTTCTGAGTGTAAAAGTGGTAAACATACATGAGGGAAAGGAAAGCATACAACACTTTGAAAGAGGAATCAGATTTGCATTCAAAAGTTAAACTTGTTCGAGTACAAAAAGGCACATCGGCCAGACTGAAGTTAAAACATTGTTGCAAAGACTACAACGGAAACTATTACAAAGTAGAAATGAGGAAAAGCTTCTAAGTAGACTATTCGGCGTCATCGACTAGCTGGGTTTCGGGATCAGAAGACAACTGGGAGATCTTTTTGGCAGTCTTGTCAGCCTCAATCTCAGCATCAATCTCAAGAAGAGTTTGATCGAGGCTCTTCTTGGCGATATGCACCTCGGACGTAGTCTTCTTGGATGAGGCACTTTTTGAGACCTTGTCCTCCTCATCCTGAGTCAAGTATAGGACTTACTTATTTAGAGTTGGGGACTTGGCCCCAGCAGCACTAACTCCACCAGACTTATTGGCTTAGACATCCTCCTCTGTCTCAGCCTCGTCCTTGGACTGGCTTAGAGTATAGGGAAGTGGTAAAACAAGTTGGCTGGCATCATACAGTTATGAACGTTCAGGGACTGCCAACTCCTTCAAGGCAGCCATCCAACCAAGAGTGTAACCCTTGTTGCATGCTTGCTTCACTTGCCTTTTGTACTTGTCACGTACATCAGCAACCCCCTCGGCGTAGGCCTTTTTGTCGACCGCTTTGATTTTGGCCTCCTTCGTAGCCAGTGCCGTTTGAAGCTTGGTTTGGGCTTGGGCCTCCTTCCCTTTGGCCTCTTTTGCCTCAGCCTTGGCGACCTCGGCTACATTTTCTGCAGCCTCGGCGTGGTCCTCGGTATTTTTTAGGGCCAGCTCTGTAACCTTGGCCTGATCCAATAAATCTCGGACGCGAGCCTCGGATTTATTTAGTGCAGATAGGAGCTGGGCTGCCTCCTTTGTCTTTTGGGTCAGCTCTTTCTTGAAGTCATCAGCCTTGACTGTAAGATAGTGACCCTACTGGATAACCTGTAAGAGTGCAAAGAAAATTCGTTAAGTATGAAAACCGGAGTTGAGGTTAAAGTTTACAAGTGTTGAGACTTATCAAGACACAGTGCTGCATCATCATGGCGTAATTTTCATACTCCGAGAGCTCGGCCATCCGGTTGATGCCGGCTGGGAGTAGGACAGCTGTGGATATAGCGGCACTGACCTCTAGGCTGTCAAGTGCACTATCCCCGACTAGAAGAGGTCGGTCTCCAACCGTGACAGTTGGAGTCCATGGAGCGTCGGCGCGGAAGCCGGAGGGCTCAGAAGAACTGCTAGACCTCGGCTTTTTAGATAGCAGTGGGTGAGATGCCTCGACCTCGATAGGCCTTTTTTCGGCGGACTTCTCAACTTCAGCCAATTTTGAGATTGGCATTGTGTCTTCAAACTTCACCTCGGTGGCACTAGGTTTGGTCTTGGCCCTTTTTACCCTTTTTGTCTTGGGTTTTGGCTGCGATTAGGAATGACTGAAGGAGTGGACTGATATCACCCCCGGGATGTAGGCTAGGAGGTCATCCTGAATGATCTTTGTGCAGCCCATTTCTTCGGCGGTGGTGGCAACGATGACCTTGGTGTCGAAGTGGATTGCTAGAAGTGCAGTAGGTAGGTTTGTTGGGTCGTAAGCCAACGCCTTAATGCTTTGATGTTTTCGGCTATGAGTTCTGCCTGCTGGAGCGAAGAGTGGAGCTCAGCGTCGGCGTTGGCGCTGGGCAGGAGGAATCAGTTGTGGAGCAAATGTTGATGGCTGCTCCACTGGATCAGAGGTTGAGGCTTGGTCAGGTCGTGGTGATAAAGTGGCAGGGGGAGTTATAGTTGAAGGTGGAGACTTGCTCTTCTTAGGGACGTCGAGCAGCGCAGATTTGTAGGTTGGAATGTAGTTAAGCAGCAGAGGGGCTTTGCGCTGGTCAACTGGCAAGCCCAACAGTTTCTTAAAGTCTTTGCTGGGGAAGAAGGTTTTGCAGAAGTCTTTTGATGGCTGAGGGAGAGCTGCAAGTACAAGAATCGGTCATTAGAACATATAAGGGGAATAAAGTGATAAGACTTAAAAGCATGTAAAGTGACACTTGGTTCTTACTATCACCCTCTTTAAACACTGACCGGCTCAAAGGATAGAGGTGGAGGTCGTCATCAAGTAAGAACTCCCAGTTGCCTGAGACGATAAAATAATCATCCCCAGCACCTTTGTTGGAGTCTATGAGGTCGGCTATGAGTTTGTAGGCTGTGGATCTCAGCTTGAGGTAATAGACATAGCCTTTTTTGGATTTCAGGCCACACATGGTGTAACAGTATTGGATATCGGCTAGTGTTATCCTACCGTTTTCTCGGCTAGTTAGAGCAATTATACCATTAATGACTCTATAGGAGTTAATGGCCAGTTGTATCGGGTTGAGCTTGTAGTAATGAAGGACTTGTCGGAAAAGGATGTTTAGAGGGAACCTAAATCCACACTCTATGAAAGCGACTACGGGGAAGGGCATGGAGTCCCCATCAGGCATGATGGAGTTCTCCTCCCCTGCCAGCCTAAGGTGGACATCGGGTGAGATGGAGAACTCTCTTCTAAAGTACTCTAGCTTAGAAGGAGTGTTGACTCTCCACCTGAACATGCCCATTATCTCGGCCAAAGCAAGTCCAATTTCAGGCTTTTTGGTAAGGAGTTTGGAATGTGGAAAATGATCTCAGCTCAACTCTAGAAAACACTAGAGTGAAGATTTCTGAGAATCTAAGAGGGTTTCAGTTCAGTTTTCCTAAAGAAAAAGGTTCTAGAACAAATTCAAAACCTAAAATCTATGTAGATACAGGAATCAGAGGCAAGAATCTGAAAATAAAGGAAGAGAAACAGAAAAGAAAACGTGATTCAGACTCAAGAAATTCAAGAACACTGAGTGAATGTGTACAGATGTGCAAAAACTCAGAACAGTATGTAAAAGTCACAGCAAAAGAACATGATTGGCATTTTTTCATAAAAGACTATACAGGTACAAGATTTAAGATTCAAGAACAGGGAATCGATTCATAATCGAAGAAAAGAAATAAACAGAGTGTAATCATGAAAACGAATCCAATGGCAACAGAATGAACATATGGTATTGATGGAAACATATTCAAGTCATGAAAAATTGAAACTGAAAAATGAAAAGGAACGAAGAACTCACCAGTTAGGTCTAAGGTTGAGGTTCGTCGGAGTCAAACGATAGAAATAAGTGGAGTAGAATGGAGAAAGCTTCACCAGAGGAGATGAACGGAGTACAGTTGCAGAGAGCTCGATAGCAATAGAGGTAGAGGATTTGTTTAGAGAGAGAGAAACTTGAACGCAGAGGGAAAACGAAGGATGCAAAGATGAAAAGTCGGAGAGAGAATGGGGTGTTTTGATTAAATACGAAAATGCGGCAAAACCACAATTAGGGCTGCAAATGAACCGAGCTGTTCGTGAACAGGCTCGGCTCGGCTCGGTAAGGGCTCGGCTCGGCTCGGCTCGTTTACTGAACGAGCCGAGCTCGAGCTTGATTATTGGGCTCGTTTCGTTAACGAGCCGAGCTCGAGCTCGACTGTGTTCGGCTCGGTAGGCTCGGCTTGTTTATCTATAATTAAATTATATAATAAATATATTATTTATATATTAAATAATATATAAATGCATTTTTTATATATTAAATAATATAAATAATATTTTTTATTTAAAAATTTATATTTAAATAATATAAATAATATAAAAAAAAATTTATCGAGCCGAGCCGAGCCGAGCTCGAGTTCGACAAAAATTAACGAGCCGAGCCGAGCTCGAGCCCAGTCCTTTATCGAGCCGAGCTCGAGCTCAATAAACGAGCTCGATAGCTTAACGAGCCGAGCTCGAGCCCAGCAAAGCTCGGCTCGGCTCGGCTCGTTTGCACCCCTAACCACAATAAATGTGCCTTGGACGACATGCCTGTTAGGCAGCGCGCGCAAAAGCGGCGCGACCTGATAGCGCGTGTCAGGTACGAATCAATGAGAAAAGGACGCGTGGCGGAAACGGTTAAGAAAACCGTACGTGATAGCTCATGCGCAGATAGAACTCTTGGAGTTCTTGATTTAATGGAGCGAGAACCTCGGCTTGAGGGACGATCTCAGTTAGGGAACTTGAAGAACTCGGTTCTTGGTTGTTGGTCATTGATAAAGTAAACTGTAAAGTCTTGGTCATGTGTCATGACCCAAACCCGCCCCTATAGATTAAGGTTATAACCGGCCAGTAATCATGAGATTACCTACAGTCTCAAACCAAAACAAACATATAGCAACAGAGTGAAGGGGCCAAAACGGAAGCAAACTTAAAAATTTTGTCCAATGAGCTATGCTTACATGGCATGTCAAAACATTTCACATGTACTTAATAATAACTCACACCACATATCAGTAGTTAACATCTTGTATACCCAGGATCATTCAAACACATAGTCGGCTAAACCAAAAGCTTATGCACGTAAACGGTCTATCATGTAAACGGTCTATCATAACCAATAGAAATAGCAAAAGGAATGCAAAAGATCATAAGTAAAGCCTCTTGCGTGAGGCACCTGGGTTGACTTCAGAAAACTCGGGTTCCTTTCTTAAGTTCCACTAAGGCTGGGGTTGAACGTCCCTTTGCCCACCTACATACATATAAATGAGAGTGAGCTAACGCCCAGTGAATAATATCAAAATAAAGAGGTTAATGAATGAGATTCGTTCATAAATGAATCATACTTATGATGTACATATTTGAACCACTATTCTCATTCACACCAGATTTACAAATCTCAACAAAGCAAAACGACCTTAGGTCCAACATATCATGTCCATATGCAAAACGACTTCAGGTCCAATTCTTATATAAAACAATACAACCTTAGGTCCATCTATACGAAACGACCTTTGGTCCAACCAACTCTCTATTTAAAATGACTGTTGGTCCAATTCGAACACATCAAACGGCCTCGGGCCCAATTCAAACATATCAGGCGTATCAAACGGCCTCGGGCCCATTCTTTTTATATTCATATCCATGCGTATTTCATATTCATGATCATGATCCCTTTCATTCAAACGGCCTTTGGCCCATCACGGTATTTCAATATATCCAATGACATATTCAAACGGCCTTTGGCCCATCTTTGCATTCATGTCTAACGGCCTTTGGCCCAATCGTTCGTATCCGACGGCCTTCGGCCCAATCATTCATGTCCAACGGCCTTTGGCCCGATCGTTCATATCCGACGGCCTTTGGCCCGATTATTCATGTCCGACGACCTTTGGCCCAATTATTCATGTCAAACGGCCTTTGGCCCAATTCAGATATATCAAACATATCAACGGCAAACAGCAAATGGCAAATGGCAAGTGGAAAACGGCCTTAGGCCCAATTCAGATATATCAACGTATCAAACGGCCTTATACAAAATTAGGCATATAGAATACTCATTCATATTCCAAATCAGCAAATCCATGAAACTTATACAGAAGTAGCATTCGAAAAGTAACATACTTGAAAATATCTTTACTAAGATATTACTCACAGTGTTTCGCCAATGGATTTGCCCTTGAGCTCGACCCTACACATTACACAACACATATGGGTCACAAACTATTCAATCCGTTCTTAATTCATACATTCCTCTTAGGCTCCTTTCTTATCTTCTTAATCCATTTACAATGTTCAATGCATGCCTAAAAGTGCTCAGAAATGGAAGAGAACGGAAAATGAAATACAAAACATCTTTACAAACTTTCTGAAACAGGGCTCCCCGCTCGAGCGTGGCTTTGGCCGGTCGAGCGGACCCATTAGGTCTGCAAAAATACTGGTTGCCTCATTTTTACGCTCAAGCGTGACTTCGGACGCTCGAGTTGAATGTCACACTACATGGCTCCCCGCTTGAGCGTGAATGTCCCCGCTCGAGCAGACATCAACGTCTCCAAAAATTCTAGGAGCTCGCATTTCACGCTCGAGCGGCGCTTTCCCCGCTCAAGCAGACATGCCAAATTCTGGGTTTTCCAGAATTGGTCTTCAAGTGCAACCTTGATTTTCAAAGGTCCAACATTCATGTTTTTGGTCCAAAAACGTGGAAACACAATGTATAGCATAAGGATGTAAGCAATATGAGGCCAATTATTCCAAATCATGGTCACATTCTCAAATTATTCGACATTTCTTTTGTATGCCCAAAACTTTTGCATCCAAACTTTATACAAGCCCCATATATTCATCAATCATACATGCATGTTAACTTTTGACTCCAATCTTGTTTCAAATGGCACAAATGATTCTTATAATCATGAAACTCATGAGAATTATGCATGCATGTGAGTTTTGGTGCCCAATTCATCATGTTCAACATGCTCCATGCTTGAATGTGTAAAATTATGGCAATTCTATACATGCATGTGCATATTAACTTCAATTCCATCATATTAAACACAACTCATGTTTTTGGTTACCATTTAATCTTGAATTCACAAAATCACAAGCTCAAACTCATGAATTTATTCACCTAGGAGCTTTAATCTTCACAAATGTAGTTAAATCTCAAGCTTCGCCTTCCAATTTCACAAACTTTGAGCCAAATACACAATTCCCCTTCTTCTCTCTCTATAGCCGGCCTCTCCCTCTCTCTCTAGAGTGTGATTTTCAGCCAAAAGAGAAAATGAGCTCAAAACAATGCAAATAGGCCACTTATATACCTTGGCCTAATCAAGTTAATTAAGGCTAAGTAATTGAGCCTAATTTAATCGTTCTGAATCCAATTATTTTGATCCGAATCAATTTCTAATTAAATTTCACCGTAGGCTCTAAAAATTACGCTAATCACAATGGCGTAATCAATTTCGGGTTCTGTGGCCGATAGGGCCTTCAATTTAAATTCTAAAGCAGATAATCAAACAAATTTTCCTACGGTGAACAAATAGAAATTCAAAACCACATATATTCATATAAATGACACTCAAAATCATATCAAACACATAATCACAATCATAATTGAGATTAATTAGCATAACACGGACCAAGGTTATCACAGTCTTCCTCCCGTTAGGAAGTTTGGTCCTCCAAACTTATTTTACCTTTAGTCGAAAACAATTCGGAATACTTTTTATTCAACGGTTCTAATCCTTTTGATAGTTATTTGCTGAGTCTCAAAATCAAGCAACACTATGTTCTCAATCAGTCAGAGACTTACCTTTTCCTCCATACAAGGCTTGTATGGTGCCATACCGAACTAGAGTATAAGCTATTGTCGTAAGCAAAGTCTGCCAATGATGGATAGATTTTTCCAACTTCCCTGAAAATCTAACACATACATTTAGAGCATTTCTTCCAGAATCTAAAAAGTTCTTTCTGATTACACATTGATTTGCGGATGGAAAGCGGCATTGAATTACGATTCAGTTCCCATTGCCTTTTGAAGGCTTGTCAGAATTCAGACACATTTTAGGATTCCTGTCTAAAACAATAGACACTGGGACCCCATGCAAACGAGCAATCTTATCGATGTAAATAGTGGCTAATCTATAAGCATCATACGAAAATTTTACGGAGAGGAAATGACCAGACTTCGTAATTCTATATACTATAACCCAAACGGGACTTATACCTTGGGTGCTCAAGGTAGCCCCACAATGAAATTCGTAGTCACATATTCTTATTTCTATTCCGAAATAGAGAGAGGTTGAAGTAGTTCTGTTTATATCTGATATTCGACTTTGACTCGTTGGCACTGAAAAATATTTAGACACAAATTCAATAATTTCCTTCTTCACAATAGGTCACTAACATATTTATTTCAAATGCCAGCTAACTTTACCATAGAAGTTTGATCTATTTTCTTGTCACAGAAGTTCAATTCATTCTTCAATAATTCCGCAATTCAGAATCCAATTCAGTATTTAGTTTAGTGACTCATCACAGTTATCCAAGGTCGATCAAAAGTCTTCAGGAACATAAAGTGGATCCAGACACTGATTCCTGAGTCAACAAAGATAACAACGAAGCGATCAACCACACGACGTACATAACTCATATATCCCTATAGTATCGATTGTAAAGTACAATAACATCAAAGCAGTCAATTTCTAACATCGTACACGTGTTCTCAATTTGTTCAACAGTTTACAATTCAGTTCAATATTCAATCCTCTGTTCCATCGAGTCTTTCCACATTATCTGATAGTCGTCAAAAGCATAAGGCAATTCATATATTAATCCCCATGACGTCAAAGATAATATCGAAGGAGTTAATCACATGTTAAGTACAATTTACATATCCTCAAAGCCCCAATTACAGAATATAATGGCACTGAGCAGTTATTTACAAGGCGTACTGAATTCACACACTTTCGGATAATCAAGGTTTTCTAATTCCAATAGTGTTCACAATCAAAACAGTTTACGGTCAGTAATCACCATAACATGATTTCCCAAAATCCGATAACACTGAAGCAACTATTCTCCCATACAAAACATGTTCTGATAAATCAAAGATAAATGTTCAGTACCGTTCATAATCAAATCGATTTGCCGTCATCGATTCCCATAGCGTCAAATAAATAAGAATATGGTAATACAGAAGCATTGTTCCTTAAGACACCCAATCACTGGATTTGCACAATTCAGTTCATTTATAACACATATGTCCTCAATAGTTGAAGGTTGGTTCTCAATAGTGTTCATGGTTGGATCAATCTGTTGATAGCCCACATAAGGTCTTTTAAATAAGTCAAGTATTCCAAACGAATTCAAGTTTTAGGTCTATCAGTTTTCCTGCCAAGAATAATCTGACTATTAATTTATATGCAATTCTTAATCCCCCTTAACAAAATCATTTTAGATAGAGGGTCTTATCAAATTATATCAAATGGGGGTTCTATCAGGCCAAATCAAATAAAGTTCTATCAAATCAAATCAGATAAAAGTTTTCAAATAGGACACACTTGGTTCTGTAAGGCACATTTCATTTGCTTAGGTACATAGTCAATAGTTTTACAACTATTCATAACAAAGTAATTCAGGTCATGTACAATATGGCATCGTTTGCATAAGTCCACGTGTAGTTGCATATGCATGCAGTTGTTCGTATCAGGAGGTGTGTATCATAATCAATATAGCAGTTCCCAAATAAGTCTTATATGCAAGTACATGGTGCACAGTAACACATTAAACAAAGTTCCTCGGTTACGCAAAAGTTCCAAATCAGTCACAAAAGCATAGGTTTACGAGTCAAGCTTAACATAGTCACATAGTCCAGTCAATTTTCTACCAATCAAAATACATGATCTTGCAATTTATAGAGTTCGTTATTTGGGGTGCTCAACTTAGTCACATAATCACAGAGTCATAATTCTAGTGGTTTAGTCATTGAAGACAGTAATATAACAAATCACCCTGAGCATAGGTTTAGATGTATATGTGCATGTACAGAGTCAATCAATATCCCAATACGTATTTCACAAATTTCCCAAATAGAGTACATACATTCAATGAATACGGTCTCAATCTTGTGGGTCTAACCAATCTAGATACACATGCAGCAGATATGAAAGAATACGCTGATCCGAATCAAATAATATCCCAAGCAAAGATGTACACATGCACTAATTCAGAATCAATCAACACATAAGCATTCGTTTATAAACAGTATAGATACCTAGGATAACGGTTGCAATATTTTGAGCGCTTTCTAGGATGAGTGTAATTACTCTATCCTGATTAGCAATTCCTACCATTGGTACGAATCTAGCTGAGGCAGAAGATTTGTTCACATTTTGTTCAGTTCGGGGATAGTTCCTTACCATATGATCTATTCCACCACACCTATAACAAGCCCCAGAAATTCGATAACAAACTCCTCGGTGTTTCTTACCACATTCATTACATGTCGGTGTTATATTCCTTGTAGAGTTTGAAGTGCGCGATGATCCCGTATTTTGCTTTTTAAATGACATCTTCCTTGAGAAAAAGCCTTGTCTCTTGCTTTTCCATTCAGAAGATCGGTTCATGTTAGGTTCGATCATCAGTGTTCGGTCTAGCACCTCAATGTATTTTGTGACTTCTAACACATTCACTTGGTGCTCTTGCGTTGGTGGTGGCAAAGGTTCTTGCCGTAGCGGCAACTGATGTTGTTGTCTTAAGATCTCTGCCATTTCTTATACCATTCTTTCCAGTCTATCAAGTCAGGCTGTGGAAGAGTCTGCCAACTCGTATGCCCTTACTTTATCCATGTTCTACACAAACTCTTATTAAGCCATGCCAAATACAGGAATGCCCAATACGGAAATAAACACAGATGCACATAGGTACATCGTTATATTCTCATTTTACGTATCGTCAAGACACAATTAATCACATGCAAAACAGACGATTTCATACTTATTAAATATCGCGTGTAGAACACTTACTAGATAATTACACATTTGACCATATTCATATTCCACATAGACACCCATTTGCAGAATCGAATGCATGTAAGCAACTTTTCATGATTCATACATTCATGTACGTGCATTATAACAAAACAAACCTATTGTACACATTAGTGCCACAATTCATATCTCATATAATCACATGTTCTCAATGCTAACATCATGTACTTATCAGATGGATGCACCTTAAGTCCTTTCTAGACACCTTATAGCTCATTTGGACAAGTGTGTGAGTTATTAACTCGTGCTTTGATACCACTCTGTCATGACCCGAACCCGCCCCTATAAATTAAGGTCATAACCGACCAGTAATCATGAGATTACCTACGGCCTCAAACCAAAACAAACATATAACAACAGAGTGAAGGGGCCAAAACGGAAGCAAACTTAAAAATTTTGTCCAATGAGCTATGCTTACATGGCATGTCAAAACATTTCACATATACTTAATAATAACTCACACCACATATCAGTAGTTAACATCTTGTATACCCAGGATCATTCAAACACATAGTCGGCTAAACCAAAAGCTTATGCACGTAAACGGACTATCATGTAAACGGTCTATCATAACCAATAGAAATAGCAAAAGGAATGCAAAAGATCATAAGCAAAGCCTCTTGCATGAGGCACCTGGGCTGACTTCAGAAAACTCGGGTTCCTTTCTTAAGTTCCACTAAGGCTGGGGTTGAACGTCCCTTTGCCCACCTACATACATATAAATGAGAGTGAGCTCACGCCCAGTGAATAATATCAAAATAAAGAGGTTAATGAATGAGATTCGTTCATAAATGAATCATACTTATGATGTACATATTTGAACCACTATTCTCATTCACACCAGATTTACAAATCTCAACAAAGCAAAACGACCTTAGGTCCAACACATCATGTCCATATACAAAACGACTTCAGGTCCAATTCTTATATAAAACAATACGACCTCAGGTCCATCTATACGAAACAACCTTTGGTCCAACCAACTCTCTATTCAAAACGACCGTTGGTCCAATTCGAACACATCAAACGGCCTCGGGCCCAATTCAAACATATCAGGCGTATTAAACGGCCTCGGGCCCATTCTCTTTATATTCATAGCCATGCGTATTTCATATTCATGATCATGATCCCTTTCATTCAAACGGCCTTTGGCCCATCACGGTATTTCAATATATCCAATGACATATTCAAATAGCCTTTGGCCCATCTTTGCATTCATGTCTAACGGCCTTTGGCCCAATCATTCGTATCCAACGGCTTTCGGCCCAATCATTCATGTCCAACGGCCTTTGGCCCAATCGTTCATGTCCGACGGCCTTTGCCCAATTATTCATGTCCGACGGCCTTTGGCCCAATCATTCATGTCAAACGGCCTTTGGCCCAATCATTCATTTCCGACGGCGTTTGGCCCAATCATTCGTGTCAAACGGCCTTTGGCCTAATTTAGATATATCAAACATATCAACGGCAAATAGCAAATGGCAAATGGCAAATGGCAAATGGCCTTAGGCCCAATTCAGATATATCAACGTATCAAACAGCCTTATACAAAATTAGACATATAGAATACTCATTCATATTCCAAATCAGCAAATCCATGAAGCTTATACAGAAGTAGCATTCGAAAAGTAACATACTTGAAAATATCTTTACTAAGATATTACTCACAGTGTTTCGCCGATGGATTTGCCCTTGAGCTCGACCCTACACATTACACAACACATATGGGTCACAAACTATTCAATCCGTTCTTAATTCATACATTCCTCTTAGGCTCCTTTCTTATCTTCTTAATCCATTTACAATGTTCAATGTATGCCTAAAAGTGCTCAGAAATGGAAGAGAACGGAAAATGAAATACAAAACATCTTTACAAACTTTCTGAAACAGGGCTCCCCGCTCGAGCGTGGCTTTGGCCGCTCGAGCGGACCCATTGGGTCTGCAAAAATACTGGTTGCCTCATTTTTACGCTCAAGCGTGACTTCGGACGCTCGAGCTGAATGTCACACTACATGGCTCCCCGCTTGAGCGTGAATGTCCCCGCTCGAGCAGACATCAACGTCTCCAAAAATTCTGGGAGCTCGCATTTCACGCTCGAGCGGCGCTTTCCCCGCTTGAGCAGACATGCCAAATTCTGGGTTTTCCAGAATTGGTCTTCAAGTGCAACCTTGATTTTCAAAGGTCCAACATTCATGTTTTTGGTCCAAAAACGTGGAAACACAATGTATAGCATAAGGATGTAAGCAATATGAGGCCAATTATTCCAAATCATGGTCACATTCTCAAATTATTCGACATTTCTTTTGTATGCCCAAAACTTTTGCATCCAAACTTTATACAAGCCCCATATATTCATCAATCATACATGCATGTTAACTTTTGACTCCAATCTTGTTTCAAATGGCACAAATGATTCTTATAATCATGAAACTCATGAGAATTATGCATGCATGTGAGTTTTGGTGCCCAATTCATCATGTTCAACATGCTCCATGCTTGAATGTGTAAAATTATGGCAATTCTATACATGCATGTGCATATTAACTTCAATTCCATCATATTCAACACAACTCATGTTTTTGGTTACCATTTAATCTTGAATTCACAAAATCACAAGCTCAAACTCATGAATTTATTCACCTAGGTGCTTTAATCTTCACAAATGTAGTTAAATCTCAAGCTTTGCCTTCCAATTTCACAAACTTTGAGCCAAATACACAATTCCCCTTCTTCTCTCTCTATGGCCGGCCTCTCCCTCTCTCTCTAGAGTGTGATTTTCAGCCAAAAGAGAAAATGAGCTCAAAACAATGCAAATAGGCCACTTATATACCTTGGCCTAATCAAGTTAATTAAGGCTAAGTAATTGAGCCTAATTTAATCGTTCTGAATCCAATTATTTTGATCAGAATCAATTTCTAATTAAATTTCACCATAGGCTCTAAAAATTACGCTAATCACAATGGCGTAATCAATTTCGGGTTCTGTGGCCGATAGGGTCTTCAATTTAAATTCTAAAGCAGATAATCAAACAGATTTTCCTACGGTGAACAGATAGAAATTCAAAACCACATATATTCATATAAATGGGACTCAAAATCATATCAAACACATAATCACAATCATAATCGAGATTAATTAGCATAACACGGACCAAGGTTATCACATCATGTGAAGCTGACATGTGATGATCTCGGTCATGAAGAATGGAGTAAGTCTTGGCCAACGTGCAATATGGATAAACGATATAGGTTCCATCACCTCAGGATGTCTAGGTAATAGAACCTAGGGTGCAGTTGTGGGGACATATTTTGTGAATGACAACACGTGGCCAAGATGACACCGAAGTGTCAGCCGAGATACCACGTGTCTTGGTCATGGCACCGAGGTGATCTTGGCTAGACCGAGATTATCTGCAGAGATACTGGAATCCGAGATGAATGGATAAGGGACAAGAGTCCTAGAATGGGGAAGGACCTCAGTCTAGATAAAGATAAAACTCTTGAGGAGTTTATCTCTATCTAGCTGGGAATCCAAGATGAGCATTAAGTCAAAGTCCATTGAAGCTAGGCTTCTATAGGAATCAAGTTAGTGCTGGCTATAAAAGTAAGGCACCCCCGTGGGTCTAAGGTACGCTTTTTGTATTATGTCTTATGAGTTAAGCACTATTGGCTATCTTTGAGAGATAATTACTGACTTGATCGTCGGAGTGTCCCCAGGTGGACGAACCATTGCCAGATTCTTATCTTTCTTTAGCAAGTTGTTTGGGCTTAATCTATTCTGTCGGTGCTCTTCTGCTGAGTTCCTGTTTGACAATGTGGTCGGAAATCAGCACCCACAATTTCAGATTGCCTATTACATGTTTGTTTATATGCCAAACTCAAGTTGAAGTTCACATAAGTGGTTTTGGTCTGCAGCCATTTCAGCTCTCTCTCTCTCTCTCTCTCTCTCTCTCTCTCTCTCTCTCTCCTAGTTATGCTCATTAGGAATGGGAGGTGGGCTTGGTGAAATAGGGAGGGGGGAAAAGCATCATTTAAAAGAGTTGGCGATGACAAAATTATGGTGGAAAAAAAAATATTTACTGTTGGGACTAGGGAGTAGTCAAAATCTTGGAAATTCTTTGAATGCTTCCAAATATAAAATTCAGAGCATTTGAGTGCTACTTGTTTTGTTTAGTTCATACAGTGTTGAGTTTTTTCTTTCTTACTGTTGGTTTGTGCTGCTCTTTTAGGTTTATCTAATTTGACTGTTATTTTGCTTCCCTTGTGTAACTTTATATGTTTATAACATTTATTTGAATGTTAATATCCCTCCAATGAATGAAATCTCTTGCGCGACTTACTATTTTTATTGTTTCTTTTGTGAATTGTGCTCCAGTTCTGCATCTGGAATGTATAAGATATTCTGCCCTGCTGTAGGGGAGGTAGTGAGGTATCAAAATTTATGGTTATTAGGATTCATTGTGTTTTGTAGTGTTAATTAGTACTTTATTATTATTTATTTTGTCATTATGGTTACTAAGTTCCGTAGTATTATTGCCTTTATTTTTATTCTTCTTTTCACTCAATCTCCAGGGAGATGCCTCTGGTAGAACTAAAAAACAAGTACGGAAAAATTTTAGCACTAGAGAAAGCTCATAGTGGTTAGGAAGATGAATATGAAGTTTCATCTAAGCAGGTAAGTAGGATCCTTCCTGAACTTATTCATACAAGGAAGTCACTTCATATGAACTAATGTAAGGCTTAATTTTTTTGGTCAAAATATTTTGTAGCATTAGTACACAACATAATTACTAATGAATAATTAATGTTATTAAATGACCTGGCAAAATAGCAATTCGACAGCACATCCTTCAATATATAATGATTAATTCAGTGTTTTGTCATGTAATTCATTATGGCCGCTATGAATAGTATAATGCCCATATTCACCAAGTCCCATTGTCAAAAATCAATTTTTGTTTCCATCTTTAATATCCATTCCTTGTTCATCTTCTGTTCTTTCTCCAGCATTGTTTGGTAACTGTAAAGCTAAATTATATTGTGTTTTACTTTGAAGCGAGTTTGAGTATGGTAAGTTCTATAGCGTTGTGGTGGAAAATTATAGCTGGTTTTTCTTGCTGCAATAATTTTTCTGATTCTGGACAATGGTTTACAATTTAAAAAGGGATTTTTAGCTTGCCTTAGCTCTGTGCATGTTGGCTTTGGGTTTTTTTTTTTTCCGCCTTGGGAAATATGTTTTTCCCCTACAAAGTAAAGAAACAGTCCATCTATCATTACCAAATATGTGGTTGTGTGTATTGGAGCTGCACTGAACACGTGAGTCTAATGTTCCATCCTGAGTGATAAGAGATTGAAACCTGAAATAGGATCCCATGTCTAGAATGGTCTGTAATCTTGTCAATAATTTTATCCAAGTACAAAGCAATGTGCATGCAGAGTTGAGCAAGTTATGGATGTTTGAAGATCAATTTCAATGGGGCTCTGTTCAAGGATCTGCAAACCATTGGTGTGGGTGTTGTTTTTAGGAATCATCGGGGAGAAGTGATGGCAGCCATGTCGGAGCAACTTCTTTTCTAGGTGGGAATTGGGGAATGTTTTGTCACATATTTACCACCAATAAGCTACATTTGGGTTGTAGTTTTACATACATAGTGGAAAGTTTTCAAACTTTAGTGGGTAGATTGAACCCTCTTGGCTTAATGTAGCATTTCCCTTGTCTATAGAATTATTTCGAGTCAAGTCCATAATAATAATAAGAGGAGAGGCCTGTTAATACATGGTTGTGATTTTTTTATAAATTTTTTAAGTTCATGCTTGTGCACAATGAGAGCAACTCAAATTTTGATTTTGTCTGAACGGGAAATAGTATCCTATAAAACATATATAAAAAAATTAACTTCAACCTTGAGTTTGATTGAATGGGAAATAATAGTGTGTTATCATTATCTGTTTGGATCTTTATAGTAAACAAAAATCATTCAAAACATAATTTAGGGAGATGCATATACTGTAAATCTAATTGTGCTTTGTTAATGTTTTGGTTTTGAAAGTTTGTAAACTTAATCTAAACTCGGCTGTTTTGTCTGGCTCTGTACTATTGAAGTTTAGTTTCAAGAGATGCATTTGGTCACACAATTAGAAATCATAACTGTTTTCCTATAGTTTCTTGGCAACCAAATGGAAGTCTACTCTCCTCCACTATACAAAATTGTTTTTTTGAGTTCTATGAGTTTTGGGTTGGGAAAACTGGTGGAGTGAAATGGAAAGCAATGTCTAAATCTTATAGAGACAATTTTTAAGATAGAATATTTTATCTTTCATTCGTAATTCTCTGACTTTGAGCAGTGCTACTCTTGAAGTCTGTAGATTATGGTCGCATGACTGAAATAGTGGTACAAAGGGCAGCTTCCCCAGATGAATTTACTGGCTTGACTGCTATCACTTGGGTAAGATTGCTAACTATTATGATCATTGAACAAATTCTTTTCTTTCCATATTGACATGGTTTTTAGCCAATCTGTTCTTGTGACTTTCCGGCCACATAAACAAAGTTTATTCCATTTTATTAAGAATTATATTGTGAAAAAGGATCTTATATATTTCGTCTATATTTTGTTCTTCATTCTAATTTTGGATACATGTTATTTGTTTTAATAGCTTCCTATCTCAATGGAAGGTATAGACATTTTTCCTTTGAGAACTGGAGTTTTCTAATTCTTTGCCTTCCCCTCTTTCTGTCTCCATCTCTCTATTTTTCTTCTTCTAACATGTTTTGTAATTATGTGGTTTAGGGAAACTTGTCGAAGAGATCACTCCACAATAATGCAGAGAAGTTTGAATTTCAGGCTGAGGTGTCTCGGCTTCTGGATATCATCATCAACTCACTTTATAGCAATAAAGATATCTTCTTTAGGGAATATATCTGGCATGATAGTGAATATATTTGTGTACGGAGGACATGTTTTGGTATGATTCCCTGTTTTGTATGGAATAATATTATTATTTTAAGTTGGAATATACTTAATTTGTATGAAATTTGACATTAAAAGTTATTCCTTTTTGGATGGTTGGAAGTGAAATAGATACAAATTGCGGAATGATTGATAATAGATATATTGTTTTATTTATATATATGATACAGGTTACATGGAATACATACATGTTGTGGACAAATTAATTAAAAAATAAAATCAAATCATGTTTTTGCCAACTAAACAATTACTAGCCAAAAATGAAATAAATATTTTTAGCGACCAAATAGTTAGTAGCTAAAAATAAAAATAAAATGGAAAAAAATTTTGGCTACTAAATATTTAGTAGTTAAAAATAAAATGAAGAAAAACTTTTGGCTACTAAATATTTAGTAGCTAAAATAAAACTAGACTTTAGGCGACTAAGAATTTAGCAGCTAAAAAAATAAAATTAAAAAATAAGATGAAAAAAACCCTTTGGCGACTGAAACTTTAGTCGCCATAGATACTTCAAGTTTTGGCGACAAAATTTTTAGTAGCGAAAAATAAGATTTTTGGCAACTAAAATATTATTTTTGGCGACTAAAAATATTAGTCGCCATTTATAGGACTTTTGGCAACTAAAAATTTTTTAGTCGCCAATACCTTCCCTGACAACCTTTCGGCGACCAATCCGGCGACCAAACTATTTAGTTGGGCAAAATATTTGGCGACTAAAATCATACTCTTGGCGACTAAAAATTTAGTCGCCAAAAGTGAAATTTCTTGTAGTGTAAGTAGATAAGTAGACAGATAAGTGAACAAATGGGGACAAACAAGTGGTCATGTGGACAGATAAGTGAGCAGATAGACTGATAAGTAAGAGTAATATATAGTGTTTGAAATTGTTGTTGTCATTTTGGACAAAAAGAATAGAATTTGAGGTAATTTGCCCAGAAATTTCAAATATTGATTTATGGTTGAGTGTCCTAAAATCTATATAGAATGATGTTTTAACTTTATATTTATTCATTTTAAATAATAATAATAATAACTCATAAAAATGACTTATTAATTTAAAAATATCATTAGCACATCATTCTGATGACAAATTTTAAACAAAAATTCTTTTCATAATTTTTTTTAATACAGAAAAGGAGCTGATGTTGTTGTTGATGATAAGAGAAATGTAATAAGTAAATGAAAGTTTGAATGGGTACATAAATAAAATTAATAAAAAATTTCATTAATTATTACAGGAGTTACATTTACATCAAACCAGTCTCTCATTTTTTAAGATATCCCATCTAACCAATTACTGCCCCTATTAAAAAATACGTTACTAACATATTAAATAGTATTCAAAATTTAATTAGTGTAACAATAACTATTGATTATCGAAGGCCAGTCTGAAGGCAAGGCCAACAAGATTATGGTCTTTGGGCTCCTAAATTTTAGTGAAATATAAAAAAAAAAATTGAGGATTCAAATGATTTTAGTTCTTATAGATTAGTATGTCCAAAAATAAGGACCAATTCAACAAATATAAGTTTACAATCCTAACTAAGTGTCCTAACAAATTATTCAAGTTTAATTAATAATTTTATATCTACAAATGTAAGAGGATTAATATTTAACTGATACTTTATTGTAGTTAGTTTAATTTTTAATTAGTACTATAATTTTAGAGTTTGTTTCTTCTTCTTCTTTTTTCTTTTCTTTTTTTAGATTTTTTTTTTAGATTGGGTGATATTTTTTCTTATTGTAAATTGAATTTTACTTCATGTCATATTTTTTGGTGTTTATTTTTGTCATATTAACTATTAATTTTTAAAAAACAAATAAAAAACCAAATTCTAAAGGTCCATTCAAAGTATTGGTCTAGTGACCAGAGTCAAGAGAGCCCTGTGGGCTTTCCTGATGATAGCTCATCGTGGGCTGTAACCAATATTGGGCCAGGGGGAACTAACAATTCCTTTATTGGCCCATCAAAAAATACATATAGATTAAGGGCTAGTCACACACAAAAAAAAAAAAAAAAAAAAGGTCAAAAATTTAAGCCCAATAGCGAAGGATCACATTCTACATCTTAATCAATTATTTTTTCTTCTCCTAATTAGGGTTGGGCAAAACACCACCCAATCCGCTAAAACCGCACCAATCTGCATCAATTCGCACCACTCTAATGGCTAACCGTGGTTTAAACTTTAAAATTTATAACCTACCAACCAAACCACTCCGCTCCGCTGTAGTTAATGCATATATATTTTTTAATTTCCAATAAAATATCAATGTAAAAATGAGTGTGAGAAAGATTTAAAATAATTTATTACAAATTAGTGATTATATATATGAAACATATTATGTAAAATTACTTTGTGTTATATATTTAAAAAATATTATACAAATTAGTGTTATATATTATGCCAATGTATGATAATTAGTTAAAATATTCTTCAATCCGCTGATCCGCCAAAAACTGCCCAAACCGCAATTTGTCAATCCGCTAATCCGCTAACCCGTCAGTCGGTTTATAATTTTACTCTCAAATTGCTTGAACCGCATCGCCACACCCCTACTCCTAACTATCTTTTTTTTTTTTTTTTTTTGAACTCTTCTTCTCCTAACTATCTATTCAACCAAAAAAATCACTCTTAAACATATTCATTTTTTTCACAGTATTAAGATGTTGAAGTTAATGTTGTTGTGGTGCTTTATTTGTCTGCTTTGTTTTGTGGGAGGAAAAGTCCAGTCACACTAGGCCCACGCAATGCAGGAGGCTGAACCGAATAAGGGCCCAACTAAAAAAATGGGGAATCAGGTTGGTCAGAGTTGGTTCGTCAGCTAACTGAATTCATCGGATAATAATAACAAAACTCCCAAAAAGAACTTCAAGAACTGGCCGAAGTAAAATGCTCTCTAGTGTGAGTAGTTTAATGGGTGAATTTCAAGAAAATGACAAAAGAAAACGAATTTCAAGTTCATGATGGTGCTATTAAATATAAAAGTTTAGGATGTTATAAGATAATCATAAAATATAACAAGAGAAAAATAATAAATAACAATACATAGAGATACAATATAAATTGATAAAATATAATGGCAAGAAATATTTATGGACAGAGGCCTAAATTTTTGAACATGTGACCTTATGCAATAAGTTAATAGTGACTTACTCTTAAAAGTTCAATTTCTAATTCATCGTAAGTGTGTACATTCAATACAAAAGTCGCAGATGACGGAAGAGGAGAGGGGGTTAGGTGTGGCAGCGGAAGGGGTTGCTAGGGTAGGGATAGAGTGCAAATTTGCAATGAGGGGTGGTGAACGGAATTAAGGGTGTTAGCTACATATTTTGTATAAGCCAGTTACAGTTCGACACGTAGCAGAGTAAGGGTAATATAGGAAGACTATTCAAGTCTTCGATCCTGATCGTACACGTGGCAGTTAATATTGGTTCTCGCGTGATCTGAGTAGTATTGGATCAGTATAGAGATGCAAGGTGACGTGGCTTTAACGGTTACTCATATTCAAATTCAAATATAAGAGGGAAGTTCAACTGCAAGTGATGGCGTAGTGGAAACTACCTATAAGGCAACATGATCGACGATCATGGAGGAGCAGTTTGACGGTTTGAAGTGCAGTTCGAAGATCATCCTTGACAAGTATAAATAGCAGGGAAGCCCCCAGAAAAACCCCCCAAACTCAGATCCAACAAACCAGTCATTTACTTCATATTTTCTTTTCCAGTTTTACATTTCCAGTCTTTACATTTCCTGCACTTTAAATACCTATTCTTTACATTCCTGCACTTTAAATTCCTGCACTGCACTTCATTCATAGGAGTAGTTTCAAGTAGATTGTTGCTATAAACCTCTACAAGGCTGAGTTTGGATCATTGTAAGTTTTCATTTTAATGAAATACTTCAATTATTCGTCATTTACCTGTTATTTTGCTTAAATTCTCCTAAGTCAAGCCACCAGTAAAAGTCCTCTTCATTGAGGCTGAAAGAACTAAAACACAATCGTCTGATAATTGGTTAGCAATTATAATTTCTGTAAGGACTGATTGATCCTTGCTGGCACGCTCGCATTTACAAAAATACCCTTCGAAAGCCAAAAAGCCAATATATATTTTTGGCACGCCCAGTGGGACCAATTAAAATGGCTAGACGAAGACGACAAGGAGAAAATGAACGCTTGGAAGAAGGCGTAGAAGGAGAGGTAGAAATACCTAATCCAGAGGATAATGTGGTAACACATCCTGTGGAAACTCCCATGTTATCAGAACCTATGGTTGAACAGACCACTACATCTGGACAAGAACCATATGTTCATAATATTGGACGAAACCAAGGAATTGGACCATCCACTGTTCCATCTACTCAGCCAACAAATCCATAGGATGGCCTAGTAGATGCCATGGGACAACAATTAATAAACACAATGGAAAGGTGGGCAACATCCTTTTTGGATCGAATGAATAACCACCAACCAACAAACACAAGACACACAGAGGAAGTTTTAAATGTCCCTCAGCAAAGATTGGCTAGAGATAAACAGCCTATGCAAGTTAATGGACATTCTAATGGTCAAACTAGTAATCAGAATTATGAAAGACCATCACCTCAGTCTTGGTATGAACTCATTTCGAGGCCTATAGCAGGCCAAAATGCCTCAGTACTTAACAATGAAGCCACACAAGTTGGTGGATCTGGTCAAGTACAAGAAACTGGCATAAGAATGGTTACAAATCCCATGTTCGAAGCCATACCTGCCACTAGGGGGTATAATAATCCCTTATTTGAATTTATACCCGGGGGATTGGAAGGTTTTCCCACAAACGGAAGGGACACAACACCTATTCCAGCACCTTTCGTAGGTCCTTTCGCAAGACAAGCTCAAAGAGGTTACCCACACCTCCAACAGCAACCTGCACCACGGGGACAACCAGTCCCAAATGTACCACCTTATGGACCAAGAGGACCACAGGCACAAGTTCGTCCACCAAACCCTGTGTTTGTTCCTCCAGTAGTGGTTCAGCAGGCACAAAATATAGTCCCTAGGAACCAAATTGCTGATATTGTTAGGGAGATGTGTGGACCGATGGCTCGGGGGGTCGAGACTCCTGTATACAGAAAACCATACCCAGAATGGATAAATAGGGTACATGAATACCCAAGGGGGTTCAGAATACCAGATTTTACCCTTTTCTATGGGAGTGGAAATCAATCAACAGTAGAGCATATTGCTAGGTTTGCTGCTCAATGCGATGAATTTACTAATCATGACTATATGAAACTGAGAGTATTCCCAAATTCTCTAACTGGGGGAGCATTTGTATGGTATATCAACCTTACACTTGGCTCCATTCAAACTTGGCAACAAATGGAAGAGGCATTTCATACCCAATTCTTTCAATCGGAGCCAGAGGTTTCCATGGCAGACTTGGCAAGATTGAGCCAAAGGCCTGAAGAAAAGGCCACTCAGTTTATTGCCAGATTTAAAAGGGCTCAAAATAAATGTAGAGTCATACTGCTAGAGCCAGAATTCGTAGGATTGGCTCAAAATGGCTTAGAGTTCAGGCTTCGAAAAAAGTTTGACTCAACTGAGTTCAGAGATTTGGTGAAACTAACCTATAAGGTGTCTAGATATGAAGCATTACTAGAGGAGGAACAAGATCGAAATAATGCCTCGTACAAGACATATTATAGAGATCCTAACTATGAGATCGATGCAGCAGAGATTGTGGGCAAAGAACCCGTAATCTGTGAAGCATTAATTCATAAGGATACAACAATTGACCAGCAGTTTAAAAAGAAAGACCTTCACAGGAAGTACTCTTTCGATTTAACAAAGGCAGATGACATTTTTGATCATTTGCTTGCGGCCAATTTCCTTAAGTTACCAAAAGGAGTAAAACTGCCATCTCCAGATGAACTTAAGGGAAAAGTATATTGTAAATGGCATAACTCTTGGTCTCACTCGACTAAAAACTGCATTGTTTTTCGAGACAAGATCCAAGAACAAATTCGGAAATGAAGTTTGAAATTCCCAGCCAAAGCAGAAAAGGCCATGGGAATTGACAGTAATCCGTTTCCAAAAGTTGGAGAAAGCACAGCTAATGTGGTTGTACCAAACTTCCAGAATCTATCTCTGCAGGAATTGGAAGAGGTCAATGTACAGATGCACATTGCCAACCAGACAGTTACCAAGAAGGACACTGGAAATCTACCAGCTATTGGGCACGGTTTCTCACGCCAGAGGGGAGACTCTGATGAGGAAGCACTGGATGATGATTCCTTAGAAGCAGCTGTAATGCAGAGGATGTGTCCCAGGTGCAGACTGAGTTATAAATGGTTGAAAGGCCTTCCAATTGATGGGAAGCAATATTACAGGGATGTACAGAGATGTCCTAAATCAACCAATGCTTACAACAAAAGACCGTATCCGGCTAGTGATAGGCAGCGGCCATTAGTGGTTGAGCCTGCAGTGGACAGAATGCATGCTAAAGACAAGAGACCCTTGTATGAGTCCAGGCCACCTAACTATTACAGAATGGAGAGCAGTCATTCTGAAAGAAGACTAGAGAGGAGTTTAGGATATGGGATCAAAGCTAGAGATTGGCCCTCTAGACCAACCTCACGCAGGACAGAAAGTGGCCACCTTCATCGAAGGCCTGAATTAGGCTCGAAACATGAGGTCAGAGCCAAGCACTTACCTTCACAGCCAACTTCGAAGATGGCTTCGAAGGTAGAAAAAAGCAGTTCAACATCTGAGTCAGTAAGTTCGGGGTACC
Source organism: Camellia granthamiana (assembly GCA_036172215.1). Classification (NCBI taxonomy): domain Eukaryota; kingdom Viridiplantae; phylum Streptophyta; class Magnoliopsida; order Ericales; family Theaceae; genus Camellia; species Camellia granthamiana. The sequence continues at coordinate 109,505,420 of CM069906.1, forward strand.
TGGAGTTCCAGACTGGTTTGTAATGCAAAACAAACCTAGGGAAGTGCCTGCCCAGAAGGATGTTGGAAACCAAGGAAGGATGGTTAAACCTCATTTGGTGGCTCCGAACAATTGGGTATTGCTTAAACACCCAAAGACAAAGGAACCAGACATGGTCCCAGTCATTTCAAGATCACAAAGGAGAAAGATTCAACGCAGGTACACTCAGTACCAGAAAGATATGAAAGAAAATGAAGAGAGCTCTTCATTGGTCCAGACAGAAGGAAAAAAGACTCCAAAGCCAATGCTACAAAGCAAAATGGGTTGCAGCAGAGAACAGTTGGCCAAGGTTCATTCTGAACTAAAAGCCAGAGAGAAGTCAAGCTTAGCAGGATTGGAGAAAGCTCTGATGAAGAGTGATAGCGAGACAGAAGAAGAAATTGGCATAGGCCAAAAGAAAGAAATGGTGGAGGAAGAAATGTTCGAAGCCTTCATGGCTGAGCAAACATTTCTGGTTGAAAAACTAGTCGGGAAAAACCATTCGAAAGAACCAGTTATCAATGAAGTGCCAGAATGCAGCATGGAGGATGCTTCTGAGATAACAGATCAAGGTAGCCAAGAGGGGAAACAGGCACAGCTAGCCATCCAGTTTAGCTCATTTCCTCTAATATCAGTTAATATGGTACATATACTACCTCATGAGTTTGAAGCCGGGGATGAGAACCAAGATGGTCAAGAAGTTGATCCAATTCCAGTCTCTAGTGAAGATTCACAAGTGAGTATGGTACAGGATGATTCCGGAATGGCAACCCCAATGGAAACTGAATATGAGAGTGAAGAAGAGGTGAGCATTAACCTCTCATATCCTTTTGAATATCCCTCGAATTCTATGACACAACATGTCAAGCCTTTGTACATCAAGGCTTTCTTCGATGGGGTACAATTGAACCGAGTCCTGATAGATAATGGGGCAGCAGTGAACTTACTACCGAAATCTTCTTTGAAGAAACTAGGGAAAAAGAATCCCAGGTTGATCCCAATTAGCACAACCATTGCTGGCTTTGCTGGAGACAAACAGATGGCTTAGGGAATTCTACCCATCAACCTGAGTGTGGGAACCAGGGACTGCATGACAGCATTCTTCGTAATCGACAACAATGCTAAATACAATGCTTTACTTGGGAAAGATTGGATCCACACTAACAAATGTGTGTCTTCCTCTTTGCATCAGAAAATTATGATGGCCTTAGGCAATGGAGAGACAGAGAAAATTGATGCAGATCCTCAACCCTTCATAGTCTGTGCAGATTTTACAGAGGCCAAACTGTATATTGAGGGGGTGACACCACTCAGTATACTGAGGAAACCTGATGGCTCAGCCGAAGTGACGGCTGATGAGGAAATGGCACACCTGAAGCACTTAGTCCAGGAGAGTGCTGATGAAGAGGTTGTCGTTAAAGATGACAATGATGCCTGGTTGTAGTCAAAAAGATGAAGCACAAGAAGCCAAGTCCTTGGCTCTGATTAAATTCTCAACATTGGATGTAAAAGCAATAGTCCAAAAAGTACAGGAGCAAGAGAGAGAAGCCATGATAATTGGCTACAAACAGGAGCAGCAACAGATCAGAGTTTTGACCCTTGATAAGTACTGTGCATTGGACATTGAAACAAAAGTCCAGGAAATACAGGAAGAGGAAGCCTTGTGGACAGATTTTGTCTATGAGGAAGAGGGCAGAGATGTTGAATTAAAGAACCTTGGAGCAGAACAAAGCAAGAAGGTTGCTTCGAAGGTAAACCAAGGAAGAAGCTTCAATAAGTTCTCAGACACAAGACCCCTTAGAAGAAGTAAATTTAGGGGAAGGTTCTATACAACAGCCTACCTATATAAGTGCTTGTTTGAATGTTCTGGACAGGGACCAGTTGTTGGTTGTTCTAAAGAAATACAAAGATTGCTTGGCATGGTCTTATAATGAACTACCAGGATTAGATAGGTCATTAGTGGAACATAGGCTCCCTATGAAGCCTAACTTCAAGCCATACAAGCAGAAACCAAGAAGAGTGAGTCCAGAAGTAATTCAGAAAGTTAAGGAAGAGATTCTTAGACTACTCAAGGCAGGTTTTATTAAGACAGCCAGGTATGTTGAGTGGCCATCTAATATTGTGCCTGTAGTCAAGAAGAATGGTAAAATGAGGGTATGCATTGATTTCAGAAACTTAAATCTAGCAAGTCCAAAAGATGAGTACCCTATGCCTATAGTAGATCTGTTGGTAGACAGTTCAGCAGGGCATCAAGTTTTATCAATGATGGATGGGCACTCTAGTTATAACCAGATCTGCATTGCAGAGGAGGATGTCCACAAGACAGCATTCAGATGTCCTAGAAATATTGGCACTTTCGAATGGGTTAAAATGCCATTTGGTCTGAAGAATGCTGGGGCTACATATCAGAGGGTCATGAACACTATCTTTCATGACCTTATTGGAGGGTATTTAGAGTGTTATATTGATGACATCGCAGTGAAATCCCAGTCCATGGAGGAGTATCTGTTTCATTTAGAAGCTTTTGAAAGAATGAGGAAGTTCAAGTTGAAACTCAATCCTCTTAAGTGTGCTTTTGGTGTATCATCTGGAAACTTCTTGGGTTGTGTAATGCACAAGAAAGGAATACAGATTTATCAGAATAAAGCCAAAGCCATCATTGAAGCCAGACCTCCATCAAGTAAGAAAGAATTACAAAGGTTCCTTGGACAGGTTAACTTTCTTCGAAGGTTCATTTCTAACACTACAGGGAAAACTAAAGTATTTTCTTCCTTGTTAAGGCTGAAAGATGAAGAGGAATTTGTGTGGACAGCAAAGCATCAAATTGCTTTCGAAGGTATCAAAGCCTACTTGGCCAACCCTCCAGTGCTGATGCCACTAAAGGAGAATAAGCCCTTGAAGTTGTACATAGCTGCAGCAGAAGATTCATTAGGAGCTTTCTTGGCCCAAGACAATGAGGAAGGCAAGGAACAAGCTGTTTATTACCTTAGTAGGTTTTTAAATTCTTGTGAATGTAAATATTCAACTGTAGAAAAGCTGTGTCTTGCTTTGTATTTTGCTGCAATAAAATTAAGATATTATCTTTTACCTACAACTGTCTTGGTAATTGCAACCACAGATTTGGTTAAGTACATGTTATCTAAACCTATGTTGAGGGGAAGAATTGGCAAGTGGATACTAGCCTTATCAGAATTTCATTTAGAATATGTCCCTCAAAGGGTAGTAAAAGGGCAAGTTCTGGCCAATTTTTTGGCAGACCATCCATCTCAAACAGAGAGCCAAGAGATAATGGAACTTGGCATGGCTAGTGTTGAGCCATGGCAGATGTGGTTCGATGGATCGAAAGCCAATGGCTTAATTGGAATTGGTATTGTGATTAAATCTCCACAAGGGGTAGAAACCACACATGGTTTCAAAGTGGATGAAGCTACTTGTTCCAATAACCAGGCTGAATATGAAGCCTTAATAGTGGGACTAGAAATTCTTATTGGATTACAAGTACATGCAGTTGACATATTTGGAGACTCTCAATTGGTGGTTAACCAAGTGAAAGGAATTTTCAAGTGTCAAAGCATAAGTATTTTGCCATACTATGCTGTTGCATTACATCTGCTTTCTCAGTTTCAATTAGCAAATGTAACTCATGTTCCAAGATTCTTGAACAATAGAGCTAATGATGTGGCTCAGAAAGCTTCGAACTTCAAGAGAAGGGATAATGTCCAAAGGGACATAAGCCAAACAACATATCAGAAACTAATACCACCTCTGAATAAAAGGAATGTGGTCTTGGAAGTCAATCATAATGACTTACAAGAACAGGATTGGAGGCATCCAATAATGCAGTACTTGGCTGGTCCATCTTCGAAGGCCAGCAGGAGAATTAAATTGCAGTCTATGCAATACATGATATATGGTAATGCGCTCTACAAAAGGGGGGGAGATGGTTTGTTGCTGGAATGTTTAGGTCCAAAAGAAGCATTAACAACTATGGCTGAGGTTCATGAAGGCATCTGTGGTGCTCATCAGCCTGGTGTGAAGATGAGATGGTTGTTTCGAAGGCATTCATACTATTGGCCAACTATCCTTAAAGACTGCATAGAGTATGCAAAGGGTTGTCAGGCATGCCAAAAGCATGGCACAATAAGGCATATGCCCATAATTGACCTACATGCAGTAGTAAAACCTTGGCCATTCAGAGGATGGGCCATGGATATGATGGGAAAAATACACCCACCTTCTTCGAAGCATCATTGTTTCATTCTGGTAGCCACTGATTACTTCACTAAGTGGGTCGAAGCTAAGCCATACAAGGCTGTAGACCAGACTGAAGTTATTGGATTTATTAAGGATCTAATCCATAAATTTGGCATCCCACAAACTATAACTGTGGATAATGGGACTGTGTTCGATAGGAAGATGGTGAAGTCCTTTGTGGCAGAATTTGGAATTAGTCTCATTAATTCCACCCCATATTATGCACAAGCCAATGGTCAAGCTGAATCGTCCAATAAGTCCTTGAAAAAAGGAATACAAAAGGTTGTGGAGGACAATCCCAGGGATTGGCATAACCTATTGTTGGATGTGTTGTGGGCTTACAGAACCTCTCCAAGGTCAAGCACAGGAGTCACTCCTTATGCCTTAGTGTATGGGCATGATGCAGTGTTACCTGTGGAGATCAATGTTAAGTCCTTGAGGGTGAGATGCCAAGACCAGTTAAATCCTGAGTAATACCATCAGAGTATGTGCTTGGAATTAGAAGACATAGATGAAGCCAGAATTCTGGCATTAAACAGCATTCTCTTGCAAAAGAAGAAAGCAGCCAAAAATTACAATAAGAAAGTCAAACACATTGGCTTTGATGAAGGTGATTTGGTATGGAAAACAATGCTCCCAATAAGAATTAAAAGCCATAAGTTTGGCAAATGGTCACCTAACTGGAAAGGACCATATCAAATTCATAGAGTTCTGCCTTTTGGAGCATACCATTTGAGAAATTTGAATAGATATATACATCCCAAAAAGATTAATGGCAAATATTTGAAGCCTTATTTTCCAACCATTTGGGAAACACAAGGAATAAAATAAACATTAAGTACAAGAACATAAGATTACTTAGATGACAGATAAAAATTTGTGCTTTCATAAAGAATTAAGTACATTTTGCCACAAATTGGCCCAAAAATCATTACAGTGTCTTAATTGTTTTTGTACAATAGATTTCCTATTGCTAAGTGATGAAACTAGTTGAATAGCTACAGCCATCTCTTCCTTTCGATCAGTCAGTCCTTGGTTGGTGATTTGCAATTTGGTATCAGTTCGGACTAAGGCTTGATTCACTGCGGCCAACTCCTCTTCAAGTTAAGTTTTCCTCTCCAGCAGCTGGACTCGAAAGTGGGAGGCAGAGGAGTGTTGTTCCTTAAGCTTTGACACTTCAGTATGTACTTGGGAAACAAAACTCTGGTCGCCAGCCAATTTCTCATCCTAAGCCTTGGCAGCTTGACAAATGCTGATGTAAAAATCGACAGTAGCTGCTGCCTGAGATAGATGACTTGAAACGTTCATGCCAGACTGCTCAGCAATTTTGCAGCATTGGAGGAACCCATTTCTGATTATAGGCCTTTGCAGAGCCTCGAAGGGGATCCTCGAAAAAGAAATCAACAGTTCCAGGCATGTGTCCAGGTCTATCGAAGGTGCAGAAGGCTTGCTGCTGGAGAAAGGAAAGCTCTCAAAAATTTCCAGCAAGGAGTCAGCCAAAACTAATGGCTCAGCTTCAACATTCAATGTTGGAGAGGTAGAGGGTATGTCAAAGAGACTAACTAGTCTGGCTTCGAAGACATCAACCTCATCCATAGACATGAGAGGCACAGAGAGAGTTGTGGTAGAAGGCACAGAGGACTGCATGGGGATAGGAGAAATGGATGGAGTATCTTTGGCAGTCTCTATGGTCTTAGCCACCAAAGAATCAAGCGAGGAGGGGCTAGAAGTAGGCAAGGGTGATGAATTATGAGTTGGAGAACTACCAGCACCCTCAATTGGGGAATTAGTTGCCTTCGAAGAAGAGGTAGCAGTTGGAATTTCCTTAGAAGGAGAGGGAGGAGCAGAGCTCGAAAGAGAAGTAAATTGAGGGATAGGCTCAGTGGTTGTTGCTGCAAAGGGAGAAATATAAAGTAATGTCAAGTCTCAATATTAAAGATTCGACAGGAAAAGAATAGAGGCATGAAAGAAATTACTTGTTCCAGAAGCGCTGGCACTAATGGGAGAGCTGCGAAGGAAGTAATGTTCGACAGTCTGTTGCCTTCTTGTCGTTTCCCTTTGTAATGCACCAGCAGCAGCAGCTTCCTCTCTTAGAAATTGTTGCTGCCGCCTCTTCTCAGCCCTCTCAAAGACAATTAGGGTCTTGGAATGTTCTTGTTCTACGGCCTTGGCAGCTGCTTCATGGATGGGATCTTCAACCAAGTCAGTAGCTGAAGCAGTCACTTTCCTTCTCTTTTCTATTGCTTGGGCAATTGTCTCGGAATCTGAGTCTTCAGCGAAATCAGAATGAGAGACAGTAATCTTTCTTCTCTTTCTTCTCTAAATTGGTATTATCTGCTCCTCAATTTCCTTCTCAACTTCTTCAGTCTGAGATCCGGATTCCCTAAAAATGAGTTCCTCCTCTACTTCCCAAGCAGCTGTCTCCTCTTGAACCAAATCAGTCACTCTTTTCCTTCTTATCAAGGGTGACTCATGCTCTTGATCTGCTTCTTCTTCTTCTTCTTCTTGCACCTCAGTTGTTTCCTTTTCAGGCTAAAGCAGTCTCCTTGTCTTTTGTTGTGGGCCACCTTCACAAAAGAAGAACTAAGAATAGGACTATAACCATTATAGAGAAGACCAAAGGAAAAGAAACAAAATTATACATTTCTTCAAAGCAGCCCGAGTGACTCTAAGAGGAGTTGTGGCAACAGGAGTGGACTGAGTTGTAGCAGGTACTGCAACTGAAACAGTGGAAGAGATGACAATTCCAGCTCCCTTGGGCTTGGGCACATCTAACACCTTTAGTAGGTTTTGAGGTGAAATGGCTAAATAGACTTCCATATTGCTCACCCACCAATTTTGGTATCTCTTCAATACGGTACCTTGAGGAGTGAAAGGGGTGTACTCAAAATTGGCCAAGTCATCTATAAATTTGAAGGTTGCCTCTTCTAGCCTCGACCTCCGAACCTTCAAATCTCTCCTAGTAAGGCTCAGATTGGTGTTGCTGCAGAGAGGTATCGAGACCCCTTGTGTGAAACCAAACTGTCTAGCAAATTGAGCAGGACAATAAGGCTCAGCTATGTATTTATAAGCTCTGGGATTCGTGGTCCCGATAAATAGCTCTCTAGGAATCAGAAGGGAAGCCCATATATCCTTGTGAGCAGGCGAGGCACAAAGCCTGTCACTTAGGAAATTATTCAACCAAGTTGGACCAATGCTGGTTTTGAAGGGACGGAAACGGTGAATAGGAAGGTCAGCTAGTAGTTGATGGAAGAAAGAGAAATAAAAGGCAAAAGTAGAGGGATAAAGTGAAGCATTGGCCAGTCTTATGCCATGAGTAAGAGAGTATAGCCCAGAAAATTTAAGGCATTTGGATTGTAATTCAGTAAAATAGGCGAAAAGCCAAAGCTGAAGGATCCAGAATGGCCCCCCTTGATTAGCATCTAAGGGTTTCTCACAGAAGAGGGAACAAACTCTATTTACATGGCCTAGAACATATGGGGCTAAGGCTACCATTTTCTGCAAAACAAAGGCTTTGGCAAGAGGGGTAAATTCAGGCATGATTCTTTGGAAGGAGGTGCAGAAGAGAAATTTGCAAAGCCAATATAATAAGAAGGAAAAGAATTCTCTATCAGTTACCAGGCCCTCTTTTTTATTCTCAGCTTTAACAAAATCACTGTAAGATGAGTTAAGAAAGGGGAGGGAGAAAGGGACTGTTAAGTCAGGGAAATCTGGTGTAATGGGGGTACCAATAGGGGATAATCCTAGTAGATGGCAAATGTCAAGAACAGTAGGGGTCATCATCCCACATCTAAATTGAAAGAAATTAAAGATAGGGTTCCAAAAACATAAGGCAGCAGGAACTAGGAAAAGGTCCTCTGAGATAGTTACCCTAGATAGTCGGAGAGCATCGAGAAGGCAGAGCTCTTAAAGGTCCAGTGTCCTAGCAGGGACAACCCGGTCATACCATTCTTGCCACTCCGGTCTCATCGTGGGCCAGCATCGGTGAGGGTGATTGATTCTCCAGTTCCTCCAGTCGAGACCACCTTCATAAAGGAGACATTGGTTCTCCAGACGCGGATATAGGGCTGGGAGCTCAGTAAGGATCTCCTTGAATATGGGCCCGAGCACGTAGTCTTGCTGCACATGGCGATGAGGGACAAAGATACGCCCATCGATAGCGTTTTTCTCCCCAGCCTTATACTTCTCACATTCTGCATCAATGAGCCTTTTCAAGGCCACAGATGAGCTCACACGCTCTATGACTGGCACTTTTGGTGAAGAAGAAGCCATTAATAGTACGCTTTTTTTTAGAAAGTGAAGAAGGGAGTAGAAAGAAGTGAAAGACTGATGAGGGTTTGTACGTTAAGAACGTAAGTGATTCCAGAACGCGAAACAAACGGGTTTTAAAAGCCTTTGTGTCCGGAAAATATATCCCATAAGTCGTTAAGTACTAAAAGTACGAATACGAGGAGTCTCTTCCAATATTGATAGTTTTTGGAGGGAAGAGCACATTCCGGATGGTGATGCCAGCTTCGAAGCAAGATATTTGGCTTCGAAACTAGATTTTGGCGCCAAAAATCAAACAACAACGGCTTCGAAATACAGAAGTCGGCTTCGAAGCATACTACATGCTTGAAAATGTAAGAATACTCAAGGATGGATTTACTTTGAAGAGATTAAGGACCTGTAGTAGGTTTCTTAACAAAAGTAATACCCTTAAGGCAAGGTTTGAGGACCTTTGAGGAAGTAAATAGTTGTTCGAAACATCTAAACCAATAGTTGGTTTGTATATACACAGAGAATTGTTTGTTCGGTTAAAACAGTGTATCCCAAGAGCAGTTTCCATATTGTTGTGAGTATGGACTGTTGCAAAACTAGTCAGTACTAACCATGACTATATTTTGGTTATGATTAAAACAGGCTTTGAGGGGAAGGATTGTTAAATTCGAAGCACCAATTCTAAACAAAAATCAACAAGAGTTTGTAACCATAATCCATAAATTGGAAAATTCATCTCAGCATCCTTATTGGAATTGATTGGATCTATATTCGAAGGATAAGATTGTTAAATTCGAAGCACTGATTCTAAATGAAAATCAGCAAAATTGTCAATTTTATTCCAAAAGTTGGAAGAATTCATGTTGATTTTAGTGTTTTAACAATTGTGTCCAGTTTCGAAGGATGAGTTTGTTCAGAAAGAAGTTCTAAAATTGCTTTTGAAGATGAATGGAGACAAAATCAAATAATGTCAAAACAATCTTAGTTGTATTAAAGAAAAAGCAATTACATCGAATAACTCTCTTTGGGTACAAGTTCAAGCTCATAGAAATAAGGAATGGAATAAATAACAAGATCATAAAATGTTGTCCAACTATGGTCGATAAATTTCTTTTCTTTCTTCATTCTATTCTTCATTTCTTCCAGGATTGGCTGCTGAAGTTGATGTGCTCTCACTTGATAAAAGAGCTCTTCAGCCTTTATTTCAAATGCTGCTTCTTTCAATCCTCACTCCAGTTCGCCCATATCCATGTCATCCTCGTATGCAGAGTCTTTATTCTGGAAGTCATCGAATTTCTCGATGAGTTTCTCTGCTTCGTACTAAGTATGAACTTGAAGGGATGAGAGCTGGTCCAAAGATTGAGCGGTTGCCATGGCAGTTCAATGCCAGTGAAGGAGTAATGGGAGTTGGTCTAGAAACATGTGGAGTGCTGCTTGAGCAATGGGGCTAAGGACCTGACCCCGCGTTAGAATATCACAAGCCCATCGAAAGTTCTTGAGAGGAACATCGTCCTCCAGAACGTCAAAAGGCAAGTGAGAGAAGGCTGCAAGCAAAAACTGGGCTTGTTTTCGCTCAGCTGGAGTAGGGGAAGATGGAGGCATGTAAGGAAGAAAGACCTTATCCGCAGAAAGGGCAAGCCCCAGTCTCTCTGGCCAAGAGGGAGTTGGTGGAGAAGAAGGTGTGGATGCTTCTAATTCAGGAGATGGAGAAGAAGATGTGGATGCTTCCATTTCAGGAGATGGCGTGAGAGCAGAAGGAACAAAGGCATTAATGTAATCGAGCCAATCAGAAGAGCAGAGTTTCGCCCTATTGGCTAAAGATGATGGATTGTGCCCTTGGGCCTCTTCTAGGCATCGGGTGGCAGACACTATCCTTGTAGGCATGGAGGATGTGTACCATGCTACAAGTATATTGTCCTCCAAATTGCGTCGGAGGTCGATGGGCACATAAGGGTAAACTACCGAGCTTCGAGCATCAGAAGGGAAATCTAAAGGGTCAGTGAACTCAACAAAATGATGGTTAATTCGCTCCCTTAAAACACGAGTCTCAGATTCCAACCAGCCAGAAAACCCAGAACCCTCGAAGGTAGAAGGAGCCACAGCTCTATCCCATGCAGACTGTGAAGAAGAATCTCCTATGTCCATATCTGCAATTTTCTAAATTAAAGGATTGAGGGTAATATGTTCGTAGTCCAAAGATCGATAATTTGCGAAAGCCTCCATGACTTAAATACAGGAAGTTGATTAAAGATAGCTAATTAATGTATGGAATTTCCTTCGAGGAGAAACAGCATCATCAAATGACTTTTCATGTACTTTATCAATAGAGAAGAAGTTTGATTCAGCCATGAAAGGGATATCAGTCCGCTCGATTACTAAGGTCGTGAGGATATTCCAAAGGTTGGAAATGAAATTAATGCAAGTAATCATCAATGGGTGACGGTTGTATTTCTGAAAGCACAAAGCCCATGCACGACTATGATCCACTAATATCACCAAGTCTTGGGTATATTAGTGTGGGGGGTAATGTTGGCTACATATTTTGTATAAGCCAGTTACAGTTCGACACGTGGCAGAGTAAGGGTAATATAGGAAGACTATTCAAGTCTTCGATCCTGATCGTACACGTGGCAGTTAATATTGGTTCTCGCGTGATCTGAGTAGCATTGGATCAGTAAAAAGATGCAAGGTGACGTGGCTTCAACGGTTACTCATATTCAAATTCAAATACACGAGGGAAGTTCAACTGCAAGTGATGGCGTAGTGGAAACTACCTATAAGGCAACATGATCGACGATCATGGAGGAGCAGTTCGACGGTTTGAAGTGCAGTTCGAAGGTCATCCTTGACAAGTATAAATAGCAGGGAAGCCCCCAGAAAAACCCCTCAGACTCATATCCAACAAACCAGTCATTTACTTCATATTTTCTTTTCCAATTTTACATTTTCAGTCTTTACATTTCCTGCACTTTAAATACATGTTCTTTACATTCCTGCACTTTAAATTCCTGCACTGCACTTCATTCATAGGAGTAGTTTCAAGTAGATTGTTGCTGTAAACCTCTACGAGGCTGAGTTTGGATCATTATAAGTTTTCATTTTAATGAAATACTTCAATTATTCGTCATTTACCTGTTATTTTGCTTAAATTCTCCTAAGTCAAGCCACCAGTAAAAATCCTCTTCATTGAGACTGAAAAAACTAAAACACAATCGTCTGATAATTGGTTGGCAATTATAATTTCTGTAAGGATTGATTGATCCTTGCTAGCACGCTCGCATTTACAAAAATACCCTTCGAAAGCCAAAAAGCCAACAAAGGGACAATGGAGTTGGGGAAGATTGACAAGGTTAGGAGATGGACTGGGGTGGTGGTGATGGCGGCGGTTGCAACAGTTGATGGTGGCGGTGGTGAATGATGGATTAAGGTTAGAGTTTGAAATTGCAAAAAAATAAGAGTATTTTAATATTTTTGGAGGATTAATAATGTGAATTGAAAAAAAAAATTAATTCAAATTATTATGGCTGCGGTTTTCGAATCAAAAGTTTCATAATGAAAGTTGTTATCTTTTAAGTCAAAAGTCAACGCCTCTTTTTATGTTCTTGCTTTGGTTTGGACTTTGAAAACTACTTTAGAATTGTAATAATATAAGAGAAAAGTTAGGGATCATGAAAAAACTTTCATGAAAATGATCATAAAAGATTTATGATCCTTGAATTATCTTTATTAGTGTGTGGTGCTTTATTTTAAATGTAATCTAAGGATCATAAATCTTTCATGATTATTTTCATGAAACTTTTTTCATGATACCTAGCATTGCTCATAATATAATATAACCTTGTGGTGTGCCGTGTCTAACAACAATTCTTTGTTACAAGTTGAACTTTGAATGGAGTTAGTTGACCAAAACAGATAAATTTCTCTAATACAGATCTCCAACCAATCAATCTCCATTTCAAAGCTGTTCCAGAAAGCTTCATTAGTCATCTTCTTGGAATTGGTCTCCACAGAAAGTACTTTCAATCTTCCCAATGAATTATATCATCCCCGACAGCCATAACCACCCCTCTTGAGTTCTTTCTCAATGAACCAAAAATGAATCTCTTGCCTCTACTCCTCACCTCTCTCTTCTCATCAATCTTTCTGATCATCTCTATCCCTTCTTTGATTCATGCCCAACAACCCTATATTGGGAAGGCCACAACACTTTGTGACAGCACAGTTTCAACTTCTGTTCTTGGGTACACCTGCAATGGCCTCAACAAGACTTGCCAATCCTACCTCACATTCAGATCTCAATCCCCATACAACACTGTCTCATCCATCTCCAACCTATTGAATTCCGACCCATTACAACTTTCTCAGCTGAATTCAGTTTCTGACAACGCAACGTTCGAAACAGATCAGGTTGTTCTTGTTCCTGTAACCTGTTCTTGCTCAGGTAACTACTACCAAACAAACACATCTTTTATTGTTACTCAAAATGAAAACACTTATTTGGTGATTGCAAACAACACATTTCAAGGCCTCTCAACATGTCAAGCTCTTCAAGCTCAGAACAGTAATCTCACAGCTAATAATTTGAATTTCGGTGATAGAATTACTGTTCCATTGAGGTGTGCTTGTCCTACAAAGAATCAAAGTGATGTTGGTATGAATTATCTGTTGAGTTATTTAGTCACTTGGACTCAGACAGTCTCTCTGATAAGTTCAATGTTTGGGGTAGATACTGGGAGCACTCTTGCAGCCAATGACCTATCTGAACAAAACTCCAATATCTATCCCTTTACTACCCTTTTAATCCCTCTCCAAAACCCACCATCAATTTCTCAAACCATAGCACCACCACCGCCGCCACCAGCATCTCCTCCACCAGCGCCTTCATCGAATAACGGGTCCAATAAAACATTGGTTTATGTTCTCGCCGGAGTTCTCGGAGGTGCTGGTCTTGTTTTGGCCGTTGGGGTCATTATTTTCTTCGTGTTCTTTCGCAAAAGTAAGAAGAAAACTGGTTCAATTATCACCTCGGAGAGCTTTGAAGCAATTGATAAACCAGATGGGAAAAAATTGGAAGAAGAATCCGAGGATTTCCTTGAAAGTATATCGGTCATAGCTCAATCCCTCAAAGTGTACACTTTTACAGAACTTCAATCCGCGACAGAAAATTTTGGCCCCGGTTGTTGGATTAAAGGGTCTGTTTATCGTGGCACAATCAACGGTGATTTTGCAGCCATCAAGAAAATAAATGGAGACGTGTCGAAGGAAATCGACACGCTAAACACGATCAGCCACTTCAATCTTATCCGGCTATCGGGTGTTTGTTTCAATGAAGGGAATTGGTATCTAGTTTATGAATATGCTGTTAATGGACCTTTGAGTGATTGGATTTATGAAAACAACAGTGATCATAAGTTTCTGAATTGGGTACAGAGAATTCAGATTGCTTTGGATGTGGCCACAGGGCTTAACTATATCCACAACTATACCTCTCCCCCTTGTGTCCACAAGGATTTGAAGACCAGTCATGTCCTTCTTGACAGTGATTTCAGGGCTAAGATTTCAAATTTCGGGCTAGCAAGATCAGCAGATGGGCAGGAGGGTGAATTTGCCTTGACAAGGCACATCGTCGGGACAAAAGGTTACATGGCTCCGGAGTATTTGGAGAACGGTTTCGTATCCACAAAGCTCGATGTCTACGCATTTGGGGTTCTCGTGCTGGAGATACTTACCGGGAAAGAGGTCAGTTTGTTATATGAAGCGGTTAAAATTGAATTGTCAGAGGTCTTAATTCCAGTTCTTGACGAGGAAAATGGGAAGGAGAAATTGAGCGAGTTCATGGACCCTTCTCTGAAGGGAAATTATCCTGCAGAACTTGCTGTTTTTGTTGCCGGGTTGGTTGATAGTTGCATAAAAAAAGATCCATTTGCCCGCCCGGACATGGACGAGATTGTGCAGTCTCTGTCAAGAATTATGACCACTTCACTGAATTGGGAATTCTCAAATAGCACGCAAGGGTACAACAGTTTCGGCTAGAGCTTTTCCTGTAATGTTTTTTTTTTTTAATTTGGGTTTGTCACCTTTTACTTTCTTGTCATGATTCATTAGATGTTTAGATAAACTTCAGATTTTTTTGCTGTCATATACAAATTCAGCACGTATGGGAGAATAAACTTGTATCATAAAATTTGAAGCAAGTTTTTGCACAAGGCTTTACATTTGATGTTGCAAGAAATTTGTACGCATGAAACATAAAGAACAGGAAATCAAAAGGACTAATCTAATGCGTTACATGATATCGCTAGATCAACGACCCATGACAGGGCTGATAATTTGAGAGACTTCCTCTCCATCCAACCCTGATGTCCCTGATGTCGAAGACCTTTCATACATCCCCGGGGATGATTGAGCAAGAACGGAGAGATTGAAAACAATTTCCACCATTCTTGGCCGTGCCGTGTACTTCTCTGATGTGCAAGCCCTTGCTAGAGCTGCCACGCTCAGAGCCCCATCAACGGGGTAAAAGCTCTCCAAATTTGGATCCATCCACCGCCTTAACTTCTCTTCTCTTCTTCCTTGATCTTCCAAAATCGCCCTCATTTCCATCCACAACATCACAATCTCATCGTTCTCTTTCGTTTCTACCGCTTTCTTTCCTGAAAGCAACTCCAACAGAATAACCCCAAAAGCAAAAACATCGATTTTGGACATGATAGAGCTCGTTGCAGGTGTAGCTGTGGAGAAATTCGAGATCTTGGCCTTGAACCTAGAGTTGAGAAGTATGTTACTTGTTCTTATATCCTTATGAACCATACTTGGTTCAGTGAGTTCATGCATGTATTGAAGTCCATTGGCTACGTCTAGAGCTATGTTTAACCTCTGAGTCCAAGTAAGGAATGCAAAAGAGCCTGAAGACGATGACGAAGATTTTGGGTACAACCACTTGTCTAGTGATCCATTTTCAGCATATTCATAAACCAAGAAACAATTCCCTTCAATGTCCGATGACACGCCCATTAACTTCACAAGATTCGCATGATTTACTTTCTGTAATATTTTCAATTCCTCGGTGGCTTCGTTTGTTTTCTTCACAGCAAAGACCTGGCCATTGATCGTGGCCCTGTACACTGATCCTCCAATTCTATACCGTTCATTGAGGTTCATAGTTGCCTCCATGATCACCTTCCTGTCATACATGATCGGCTTTCCTAGATAACCTGAAACCCCAGGAAGTAGCTTATCCTGAATGGTCTTAGGATCGAAGAAGTCCTCTTTCGATGCTTTCTTCATCTTGATGAGATCAGCAGTCTCCAACGAAGAATCATTGCGAATCAAAATCTTCTTTTTCTGAAATGAACGATGAAGATAGACCACCAAGCTTGCCAGAAGGAAAAGCAAGAGAACCCCACTTGCGCATAAAACGATGACAACGGTCCACCTATGTTTGGTGGAATGGCTTTGAGCATGGAAGGGATGAGATTGAGAAAGATCCGGAAGTTGTGACATGGGTATCAACACAGGAAGACACACAGCAGCGGTGAAGTTTCGGTAGTTATTTTCAGCAGCAATTTCAAATGGCAACGCGTTAAACGTTGTAGTTACAGTTAAGACATCATCGTCTGGTTGCCATACGTAAGTTAAGAGATATTTCATTCTCTTTTCCGACTGGGCCTTTGTCGGGCACTTACAGAGCAAAGGGAAAACCACTTCCTCACCAATCGTCAAGTTGGCTGGATTTATTGTCGGATTCAGATCCTCCACTACATGATAATTAGTGAGATTTTCGAAAGCGGTGATCGAAACTACATAAAAGCTCTCACCTTCCTTGATCTTGTAGGTGACATTGGAGAAGAAGTATGTTCCGTTGCAGGTACAGGTGATCGGTACCAACAAGAGTTGGCCCGGAATCAATTGTGCATCCCCAGAGACAAGCTTACTGGCTTTTGCAATTGTCAAATGATTTACAGCAAATAGATTTGCTATATTTTGCAGATTCAAATACTCAGATGCCCTGGCACGGTATGTGACGTATGTTTCACAGGAAACAGGGGAGTCTGAGACACAAGAGAAGTCTGTGTCCCCACTCGCAGGCGATTGAGCCCTGCAAACATGAGAAGAGGAAAGGAATACAAAGATACAAAAAATGGTTTGCAAGGAGAGAGAGATTGCCATTTCCGCAAGCTTTTAGATTGTTAGCTCTAGGTAACTATGAAGAAAGTAGATTTGAGAATCCTAGTTAAGGTGGATAGAAAAGATCAAAACAGCATCGTTTTTTGTTGTGCCGCTTTCAATCTCAATAAAATATATTCTGATTTAAATAATCATCTGAGAGGCTTTGTCCCTAGCTTTGATTTGTATGATTCTCTTTGTTTTCTTCTCCCTGATAGATATGTCAAATGATCTTTTAAATATATCATATAGATTACCTCAATGATTAGCAATATATTTATGCAATGATGAGAGTGAAGACTCTTATAAACATTTCTTTCTCATATTCTATACTATAATTCTTTTATGCTAGTTGCGTAAAGATCGGGTGAGTTTAATACAAGAACCCCAGTTAGGCCGGCTAGTTGTATGCCCTTTAGAATTCTATATAGTATACAGGGTCAGCAAGCTGACAGATGAGGCAACCAAGCCAAATGGCTCTACCAAGATTAAGAAAGTTCTTTTCTTTTTTTCCTATTTTTTGTCTGTTGTAGAAGCTAGTTCCAAGCTCGGATAAGGAGGTGGGTTGTGTGTTAAATAGCCTACCAGTCAACAAGTAAAAATTCCCATCAAATCACATATGAAAACTGACATAAGATGCAATAGTAAAAAAATGACATGGATTTATTTTATTTAATTGAATATATAGCCATTTTTTAAGTGGAATGACGAAAAATGATTCATGCAGTCGATCCTACCTGACTGGGGCACAAAGCTTAGTTTGGTTTGGCTTGTCTGTTGTAGCCTCAGATCATGATTATCTCTCATGGCAGAACTGATAAATGATTGTCAGGGAGAAGAATATGTGAGCTGCCACTGGTTGGCTTGATGGGAACATTCGATCACATTGTTTTTAATCCCGTGTCAATATTAGCCGGAAACAGACAAAACTATGGATTCCAAGCTCCAGCTTTTTCTTTTTTCTGTTGTTCATGACGAAAAGTCCAAATTAAAAGGGTTAGAACTTAAAATTTGGACAACCTGCAAGCCAATCATATGATGATATGAGGCACACTCTCTGCCCTTAAGGCTCACATCAGAGAGAGAAAGAGAGAGAGAGAGAGAAAGAGAGATCAGCACAGATTTTTAAAGAATTTCAAACAACAGGGGGTAGAAAAGGACTTGACAAGGACATAAATCAACGAAAAATTAGTAATGCTGCAACCATACCTAAAACCTGTTGATCTCATCTTTGTGTATGTCTTAACAGTGCAAAACATCTTTGCACTAGTTTTGGTGGCATGTTCACAACGTTGGGGATCAGATTAGAGTTTAGGCAGGAATTTGATTAACGAGCAGTACAAACTTAAAAAGCAGAAATAAAAAGTACAAAATGATTGCTTGCCCAAAGATAGAATTATAAACTAAAAATTTCCATTCATAATTAGAGATTCATGAAGAAAACAGGACAAACTCAACTTGCAATAAATATAAAAATATCAGCATTTCAGCTCGTTATAGACTTATAGTTCTGCTACAGAAATCCATTTAATATTCTAACAATTGGTTGTCGTAAAGCTGTTTGAATAAATGTTACAAACTGTTGTGAGATCTGCAGAGCTCACAGTATACAAATGACCACGCAAAGCTAGTGGAAGAACATAATTTATCTCCTCACTTCTCTCTTCTACAGAAGCTGCCTCTCTGAGCTTACCTTCCTTCCAAAGACTCTTCACGAGCAATTGTTTTGTGGCAGCATCGGGCATCAAATTGGAGTTCATCATATCTTCAAAAACCCTCAATGCAAGAACAGCTCTTTCACACTTGCAATACGCACGAATAAGTACCTTAAACATATAAGCATCAGGCTCTACACCACTCTGCCTGACCATGCCAAAGAGCCTCTGCACCGTTTTAAGATCTCCCTGAAGTGCAAAATGATGCATCAACCCAGAGAATGTTTGGATATCTGGTAGAATACCAGCCAAAATCATCTCATCAAGTACATTTAAGACATCAGAATTCATTTTACACTTGGCCAATGCCCGCAATAAAGATGAATATAAAAGCGAGAGACTATTTTTTGATATGGGGTCACATAGTATTTTGACATCACGAAAGACATTTAGAGCAGCATGGCCATTACCCAAAATCCCATAAGAGTCAATAATCAATCTAATTGTGCTAAATGACAATACAATTTGTTCCCTCTTTAACTTAGACATGAGTTGATCAACTAAATCGACACATCCATGGCGTGCTAACTTGGCAACCATCCTTGATGTTGTGTAAACATCGTGAGTGAAACCTGGCTGATTGGCAACCCAAGAGAAAAAGTGCCATGCTGTTTCGGCTGAATTGAAATTTCTGATCATCTTGTAGACCAACCGAGTTGTCCACACAAATTTCGCATCTTCCAATGCTGATACCTCTTCAGGTCCCCAATAATGCAAGGCACGTGCCAAAGCAACTGGGTCCAACCATGGTTTTAACTGAACTTCATTCACATCAACATCACGATCAGTGTGGTCAGCTGTATCACAATCATTATCATAACCATCATCATCATCATCATCATCATCCATAGGAACTCCTACACTCTTGATTCTTTCATCTGGTAACATTTCTTTAACGAACTCATCCGTCTCCTCAAGAAATCCCGCCTCCCGCATTTGCTGCAATGACCATTGCATAGCCCGACCAGGCAATATTCCATTAATCCGCATCTCATTTAGTAAACTCATAACCACATCGAATTGTTCAGTACCGGTGAATGCCACCACCAAAAGAGAATACTGCCTCAGAGTGCATTTGATCCTCATCAATGGCAATATACCAAAAATTTGCCTTGCTGAATCTAATTTTCCCGCTTTCAAAAGATGCTCGATCATAACTGTATATGTTCTAGAAGTAGGAACCAGTCCTTCATCAATCATCATATAGAAAATCTTCACTGCTTCAAGATTCTTACCGATATGTGCATAAAGGCCCATTACAATGTTGTAAGACTCAGTGCAGGGACGCTTCTGCAAGGCTCTCCACTCGTCCCAAACACAAAGAACTGAGTCAAGGTCTCCTGCAGCAGCATACCACCGCATTCGGTCCATGAAACTGACTCGTGCAACATTTGGGAATTTTCCAGAATTGATGGCATCAATGAGGGTTTTGAGTTTTGCAATTTGTTGGGACTTTGCGAGGATTTTGGCCAGTGCATAGAGTGTATTTTGATTATGTGTGAAATGTGGAACAGTTTTCAAGGTTTCAATGAGGGAGAGGGCAGAGTCCGGGGACGGAGCAGATCGAAGTGCATTGGTGACTACAAAGGAATCTAGAGAGGGATCTTTCAAAAGGGGGATTAGTGACCTCAGAGCATTCGACCGGAGAGCAAGGCGAATTGAATCAATGAGTTTCGCACGTTGAAGGTAAAGAGAGACTTTATCAATGTGTGATTTATCAGCAAAGGATCGAGTTAGCTTAGTTTGGTTGTTAAAAAAGTTTCTTGTATGGAGAAATTGGCTGCATAGGAAACTCTTGAAAACTGTATTGCAATGTTCTTTGCTTATATAATACCTTGAGAAAGAATCGAGGACTATAGTTTTACAAAGACCATTGATTATAGCCATCATACGGTATGATCATGATGTGGGTCAAGAAAAGTTATAGAAAAAAATCCATATAAACAAGGGTACCATAAAATTTGAAAGCTCAACTTAGCTAACAAGACAGTATGAAGAAAAATTCATTAACAACGAGAGAAAGAGAGGTTTATAAAAATGAAAGAATGGCTTAGTGATACCCAATATGTGGATTTGATTCAAAGTTCAACCCAGAAACGCAAGTGACAAAACAAGCTTCAAACGGCCTCACAAGACAAACATCAAACACCTGGCGTGCACCGTACGAACAATATCTCTTGACAGAAGGAGAAAAGGAGAGAGTCATATACGCGTTAGTATATCATATGCTTGATCTCTCAGTAGAATTGTGAAAAACAGAGAAGAGGGCTTTGATGGTTTTGGCTTCAACTCCCCATCAATGATGAAAATTACTGGGTAAAGAAAAGAAAAGAAAAGAAAAGAACTATATGGTTCAACTTGGGGTTTAAGGGTTTTAAAAGCTGTTGATTGGCTGGAGGGGTTGCAGCTTCGGAGGATGGCTTTGGAGGTTAGAGAATGCTAGTCTCCGTATCACTATTTTTCATATTTCACATTATTCTACTTTATGGTCTCATTTCGGGTTTGTTAAGATAATTTAAATAGTTTATTTTATAAATTTTATAATAAAAATAATTTGCGTAAAAAATTAATTTTATTAGATATCGATTAATAGATGAAAAATCATATTTTATTATAGAAAAGTCGATAATTTAAGTTTCAATTCATAGTTGTTGTACATTTAAAAAAAATAAAATATAATTTATTTATGTATCTAGTAATATTGGTTGAAGTTAATTTTTTTGTACAAATAATTTTTACAATAAAATTTATAAAATACACAATTGAAATTATTATTATTATAAATTTAAAATGAGATCGATAAAATAGCATATAAAGAAATATGAAGGAGAGTGATATCCGAAGGAAGGTGTAAAGTTAGCCTATGTTTGGGAAGTAGGGTTTGAAGATTTTTTTGACCAAAATAGTCACAAAAAAATAAGATAAATTTTTTAGTTCAATAAGACAAAATATCACATCTAATCTATAATTATTACATTTATTTTTTCATAAAAAAAATTAAAATAGTCAAAAATCCTTTGAAAATCAAATTTTTTAGCCCCAATTAAAAAAATCAAAAAGTTAAAAAGTCAACTCACTTTTCAAATAACTGCCTAGACCCTTTTTTTTTTTTTCTTTTTTTCTTTTGGGGGGGGGGGGGGGGGGTTCATTGGAAAAGAACTTAAAAACATCACATCAGCATATGTAAATGGAAAAAAAAATGAGAGGAAAAAAAACGCAGCCGGAAAATTTGTTAAAAAAATGAAACCTCTGAGCCTGTTTGGGAGGTTAGGTTTGAAGATTTTTTTTGGTTAAAATAGGTATAAAAAATAAAATAAGTTTTTTAATTTGATAAGATAAAACATTACATCTAATTTATAATCATTATATTCTTTCTCTCACAAAAAAGTCAAAAAAATAAAAAAAAACTAAAAACTCTTCCTAAACTAAATTTTTTAGTCCCAAATTAAAATAGTTAAAAAAGTTAAAAAGTCAGCTAACTTCCCAAACGAAACCTAATTTAGATTTAGATTTAAATTTAGGAAAATGACAGAGATCCTTATTAGATTACTAATATTTTTACGGGTAAATTACAAATACACCTCTTGAGATTTTATTAAAATACGAATCGCCCCTATATTTTGAAAATTACATTCCACCCCCTGAGTTTTTTAATTTCATAACAAATTGTCCCTTTTATTAATAAATCATTAAATCAATTAATAGTTTTTAATGATGTTAAAAATATGTTTCAATTAATAATTTAGGTAATTTTATTATTATATAGAAGAGCAATTATGAATTTTATTTTTTCAGTTAATTCTGTTAAATAAAAAATTCTAATAAGGGGGTATTTTTAATTTTTCAACCACAGGGGCTAATCTATATTTTAAGTAAACATCAGGGGTATATTTGTAATTTACTAATTAGAGGGTTGTTTGGATTGATCTAAATAAATATATTTTTTAACTTTTTATAAAAAGGCGTTCAAAAAAATAGAAAAATCATGGGACTCAAAAAAGATTAATAAAATAAAATAAAATGTGTTACCATAGGTGATGCCAAACAAACTCTAAGTATAAGTAGTTACCTTTTTAAAAAAAAAAATAAATAAATAAAAATAAATAAGAGTATAAGTAGTTACCTTCTTAAAAAATAAATAAATAAGGCATAAGCAGTTGATAGAAAAATTAATAATAATGTAACAAAGTTGTTAAATTTAATGTAGCAAAGACCACATTTAAAATAAATTCCATTCACACATGTTAAAGAGATCTCGATATAATTATATTAAAATTGTATAATTTGTTGTATTTTCTTCAATCTTTTTTAAAAGAAATTAGTATAATTATCCTTAATTTTTTTTTAGTTAATAGCCTGTTGCATTTACAATTTTATTTTTTGAAAATTAAAAATTACACTTCACGCAGTTAATTTTTTCATATTAAGTGTACAAATGTATTATGCATGTGTTAACTTGAAGGGGAAAAACAAGAATAATCTAACAAATTGAAATCCAAATTATAAAAATAAAAAATAAATCAAGAAATCACAATTTTGTGGATTTCTCATGTTTTGACCTTTCAAATTAGTATATGCATAGCACATGTATAGAAATACAGGTGATATGTAGTAAGGGTGGGCGTGTGTCGGTTGTAGTCACGGAATCTCCAATCCGCTATTTGTTCACCAGATTAGTGGATTTGAGAAAATCAATCCCCGCCAATCTGGCGAATGTAGATTGAGCAGATTTGAGGATCGATGCAAATCGGTTTGACGTTTTAAAATTTTATAAATTTTCAACATAATTCAACTTGTGCACTTCTTAAAAAAAATATATATATATATATTATAATCAATGACTTAAAAAAGTATTACAATCACTGCATGCCTCATCCAAAGAAAGAAAATTTGAAATTTTAGAATATTACAATCACTGCATGCCCCATCTACATAAAGTATTACAATCTGTAATTTTTAAAATATAAAAATAATTCAAACCACCAAAATCATGAATAGAGCAGTAGTAGAGATTGTATGCCTCTGTATTATTGCATCTATATCTGTTTTGAAAACAAAAATCAACCAGCATATATCATCTTTTTTATTTATTATTTTTAGAGTTAGATTTAAAAATCAAAAAATATAGATAAATAATACATTTATTTTTTCAATTCAAAAAATATATTCAAGTTGAAAACTTTTTTTCAACAGAATATTTAAACTCTTTTTTAATTGAAAATATAATCAGAATATCTAAACAAATTAAAAATGCAAAATCTTACAAATTACTATGAGTGCTCACGGTTTAGCGATTCGGTTGCAGTCACAGAAACTTCAAATCCGACATCCTTCCAAAATTAGGTGGATTGAAAAAAAAATCAATCCGCAACCATCCACTCATCATCACGTATTCGTCCAAAATGCAACGGATCAATTCGGTTCGATCGGTTTGGACAAATCGATATATTCGCTGCTCACCTCTAATATATAAACATCATTGGGAAACATTACAATTTTATAAATTAGTATATGTATAGCACATGTATAGAAATATAGGTGATATGTAGACATCATTTGGAAACATTACAATTTCGTAAAGAAAATTGCTTCGGACCCCCACTGGGGGTCGACCCCCAGTGAGGTGGCAGTCCGTGATTGGGCCAAAAAAAATTGTTTTTTTTTTTTTTTTTTTTTTTTTAAGTTTCAGCCAGTGGGGGCGCGCCACGTCACTGGGGGCGCGACCCCCACTGGGGGTCTGCAGCGCTGTTGTTTCGTAAATTAGTGTATGTATAGCACATGTACAGAAATATAGGTGATATGTAGACATCATTGGGGAACATTACGATTTTGTAAGAATTGAAGATACATATTACAACTTTTAATTTTATGAGAGCAAGATGCATTTTTTTTTTTAAATTATATAACACAAACAAAGTGTCATCAACAAATTTTTTCCCACTATAGTTAAAGAATCAAAGAAATCTAATAAGCACGCTCTAAATATTATACTTTATTAAAAAATTAATGGTTTTGACTCTTTTTTTTTTTTTTTTTTTTTTTTTGTGGATGACTTTTCTCCTTCATTTTTAATGAAAGATTTCTTTTCGTGAGTAATTTTTTTCCGTCATTTTTTTAATAAAATATTTATCACCGATATGTGAGTTGTATTTGCAAGTCCAAACTACCAAAAATAAAAAATCTTTGTGGGCATATATTTAAGAGAGGTACCGGCTTATATTCTCTACTTCCATTGTCTTCAAAAAAATTTAAAAAAAAAAAAAAAACCCCTTGCCTTAAAGGAACTAAAATTTGAAAAAACATTTGTGAAGTGTGGATGAGCAGGCCATTTATGTGTCCTTCCATCATCAATTCATGTCTTCAGAAATAGCCAAGTCTTCATAACAATAATGAAAAAGCTCCCTTTAAACAGTGTGTGAATATTAGATTTGTAAAAGAAAAAGATAAATAAAATAGCAACTATAATTTTTCTATTTTCCTTTCTTATTTTTTTCATCCCCACTAATTGAATTGAAGATCCAAACATACCCATTAATGTATCAAAACAAGAAAAAATTGTTCACAGCTCAAACAAACTATAAAATTAAGAGTAGAGATGGAAGTGTTACACACAAAATACATAGTCACTGTATTCATTCTTTCTTTTTCTTCTATATATCAACAAGTATGAAAATATGTGGTGTCCAGTCCAATGTTTTATGGAACTACACAATTTCCAAGTAGAATTCAAGGCATCTTTTTGCTTATTTAGTACTGTGATATTATGTTCCATGCATGTTTTGGTGTCTATAGATCTAAATGACAGTCCAAGGTTATTATCTAACAGGGGAAATCAAGATAAGACCGAGCAGAGTGTTACTCGATTCAGACAGGAAAGCTTCCGGTCAACCGGATATGGTCAAGAGTCCTCCTGAGGTCGTACTTGAGCACTGCTTGTTCGCCTGCTCTGAACCCGTCTCCATAAGCTGCTGAAGTATCTGACTCTATCTGGTGTTTAAAAAAGGCACCGAGTTTCTTCTCGAATTCAGAGCGTTTGCCCTTCTTTGACGAGGAGGAACTAGAGGAAGATGAGGAGGAGGAAGAGGAGGATGAAGTTGAAGCAGTATTACTGCCAGAAGGCCCAGAACCGGCCATAATTTCAGAATCCAACCACATGTGAGCTAACACTTGGCAGATACCTTCTTCAACGTCAGGACTTAGATTGCGGTAACCTGCAAACAAGGATCGAAATTTTATTTTGGTGCATTGTTTCAATTACCTTGGAAATGGAAACATTCGGATATGCAACGGAAATGAAATAAAAATTTGAAAACATAGGAAAATTTTTGAAAACAAAAACTTCAACACATACAAATACACACCATTTTAAATAATTGAACATGTTGAGCTCAATGAATATTTTAAGCTCACAAACAAATTGTTTAAAAAAGGGCTTGGTTGGGGGAAGAGATTTGCCATTTTAACAGAAAAATATTTTTAAAAATGCAAAATTCTAGTAGTAGTATAGATGGAAAAAAGTTGACTTAATCATGCTTGTTTAACTTCTCATCTGTATCTCCCCTCTTCTCATATATAGTTTCTCAAATTTTCTAATAAATTTAATACTATTTTTTTGAGCATAGTTAAATATACTTAATAGATGTCAAAATAATTCAATGTTTCACTAATATTTCATTTCAGTTTCCTAGGAAATAGAAACATTTTCTCCATTTTGATGAAAAAGAAACTAAATTGTGTTCCTTGCCTGCAAAGCACCCCCAATAGTTATTTTTCAACTCAGCATGTTAAAAAAGCCAGTAGGAAATATTTGTCACAGATCAGAAAAAGCACCTTTGAGCCGGAGCCATGCGTGCATCATCTCATGCGCTAGGATTGAGCCAGTCAACAACCTGAATTTATATAGACGTTTTCAGTAGCATGAATCAAAACTCAAGCAATAATTAAAACAACAGATAATAGAGAAATTAGAAAGTTATTACCTAGGGAGACCATACAAAATGAGGATAGCTGTCACTTCACATCGACGAGTTAGCCTATAAGGCTCTGTAAACATGTCTATAATCCGAGAGCCCCCAATCCTTGGCCTCCTTAAAATCTAATAGTTTTATGAAATAAGTATATATTCTAAATTTAATGAACAAACATCTTCATAAAGTTATATCCTCATAGTTTAAAGATCAGATGTCACGATATGAATTTCATACCGTGCTGACAGTTTGTTCTTCTGACAGGCAAAGTCCTCTTGTTTCAGGCAAGTGATGATGACCCTACCGACAACAAAAATAAAAATAAAAAATAAAAAA
Organism: Camellia granthamiana; assembly: GCA_036172215.1. NCBI lineage: Eukaryota > Viridiplantae > Streptophyta > Magnoliopsida > Ericales > Theaceae > Camellia > Camellia granthamiana. Next base: position 109,532,136 of record CM069906.1, read on the forward strand.
TGAAAATTAGCTCATAATTACACTTGTGGAAAATATTTAAAATACAATAATCTCAATGCATTAGCCTCACATTTTTCTCTCCTTCCATGGCTTCATTTAGAGCCTGCCTCTCAACCAAGAGTAACGGAACTTGCTGCTCGACTTTCATATTCAAACCTTCATAGAAGTCTTGAATTTCAAGGTAAAGAGGTTGGCATTCGTGTGTATCCATAATTGAAGAGTCGAGGCACTCCAAACACAGCTTCCGACCATCATCGAGCAACAAATATCTCGTGTCAGTTGGCTGCATATAAAGGAAAATTGTTTATAAAACGTTCAGAAAATAGAAAGCCTTGCATTCTTTTGGCAAGCAACAATAGGAGTTTCCTTGGATCAGTGATAATGATATTCTTTTGCTTTCCTAGTTTTTACTTTAATTTTATTTTTCCCCCAACTGACCTCCATTCTTTCACAGCTACAACACCGAGGAGTTCCGTCACGTTCATGCGAGGGGCAATATTTTTGTAGCCAGAAAGGATGTGCCCTGTACTCAATGAGACCGGCTGTGTTTGTTGGGATCTGGACAAAAAAGTAAAGCAAGATTCCCAGGGCACCATATGGTTTAGTATCATATGTTACCAAAAAATGCTAACATCTAGCGAACTACATTTTGGAATGCACATTTCTAAAAATGACACTTTCATTCCAAAACAATAAATTTAGTGACCCGAAGTGACCCCAAAATCCAATATATTTCCTAAAATGTTTCCATACGAGAGAAAAAAAAAAATCAAATATAACGTACTAAACTTTAAGATGAGTAACATTTTGACATGATAAAATGTAAAAAATGGGTTATAATGCTCATAGAAATGTGTTGCTACATGATTTTGGAATAAAAAATAAATTCTATTGGATGCCTAATTGTTAAAAGAAAATTACTTCAGAACTACCTTAAATTTTTGTAGTGTATCCATACAAATCTACCTCTATCGTACTACATTTTAAAACATGTGTTGTGCCACATTTCTGTTCTCGTTCCACATACCAAAACGATCCACGTTCCAGGTAACATAGGGCAAGAACAAATGAAGAAAACTTTGTTTTTGGGATATTTCAGTAATTGTCGAAAATAACATGAATAAGTACAAAGCACAGAATCTCATAAACATCTGAAGAACTCAAGATTTACTGCCTTATGAAATAAGTAGTTACTTCATTTCAACAACAGTCATTATGCTGAAATGTGACTCCTTAGCATTCAAAGTATCAACGGAAATCACCATGACAATTTGTACAAGAAATTCCTACCTACAGTCGTACAATCACAACAGTCATGCACGTCAACATCTCAAAATTTCAAAGTTAGATTGCCAGAGCCCATCAAAAATTAAATGACCCAACAAGCACATACACCAAAAAGGATGTGAAATATTATGACACCAAGATAAAGCTTCAGAAAGTTTCGGTGTGTCTGTGTCTCTATTTGTGTTACTTAGGTTCCAAATGTTGCAGAGAAGAGAAGTGTATACTCAAAATTATATTTCCAAACACTGTTTTTCCACCTTAGTTATTTCTGTTAGATGATAATACCTAAAATCATGGAAGATGTCAAATGGTGGACCTGCTAATGTCTCTGTCTCTGTTTGTGTTACTTAGGTTCCAAGTGTTGCAGAGAAGTACATACTCAAAATTATATTTCCAAACACTGTTTTTCCACCTTAGTTATTTCTGTTAGATGATAATACGTAAAATCATGGAAGATGTCAAATGGTGGACCTGCCAATTTCTTGCAAATCTAAAGCTGTGTTTGGTGTAGAGTTGTAATCATGATTTCGCACCCATATTTGAGTGTTGTATTTGGATATAATTCTCAAAAGTTATTTCTACACCCACGTTTGAAAACTCTTTCTAGAATATGGGTGGCAGACAGAGTACTTGAATTTTGAATTTCGAAATTTGGTCTACCCGGTCGTCCGCTCAGACATCCTCCCAGACAGTTTTTGAATTTTTTGGTGTACCCGGTCATCCTCCTGGACGTCTGGAACAGTGGTTTTTTTTTTTTTTTTTTTGGCAGCGGTTATGTGAAAAAAAAAAAATTAAATAAATTTTTTCAATAGTTATTTTTTAGAATTGAATTTTAAAAAAAGTTTGGTTATAAGTTTTGAATAGAATATTCAATAGAATTTTGAGTTGTGTGTTTGTTTATGAGTTACAAGTTTTTGAATTAATTTTGAAAAGCCTTTTTAAAACTCATAATCAAACAACTTTTCTTATTTTAAAACTCATTTAAAAAATTCAACACTCAATTCAAAATTCAATTCAAAACTCTTTTCAAAACTCATAACCAAACAAATTTTCTCTGTCAAATCATAATTCCAAAACTCACAAACTCAAAATACAACTCTATTATCAAATCATAATTCTAAAACTCTACCAAACGCTACCTAAATTTTTTGAGAAATTTTATGTTTTCCTCCAGACAGCCAATGAAACATTGTTAAGTCAGAAATGTGAATTTGGAGATGTCACTAGAGCATTACAGTCGACTATTTATAGTAGCCCAGATATTTATTTTTCTAGTCAAGTTTGTGATATTTAAGCAAGGGCACACTATTCAGTTATAAAACAAAGAGAAAGATATGGGAATCAAAACCAACAAACACTACCACCATCTAGATCTATAAAGTAAATAGAAAACATAAAATACATGAAATGGTATAGACTATAGTGCATTGGACCTTAAATTAACATGCGTTAGCTAAAAATAAATAATGCAATATGAAGTAATTGTGGTAGACACTTACAAAGTTATTGCAAACATCGCATCTTGGGTGATGCTTCTCCTTATAGCAGGATTTGTGGTAAGGGCGATTCTCAGACATAGAAAACTGTAAAAAGGAACAGTGGAAATTCTCAGTCTAGATTCAAATACACTGTTAGCCGATTAACTCAATTCCAAACAAGCATCAAAGAATAGACTTTGAACTAGATTTGGACCTCATAATCAGAAATGGGTAGATTGCAAGCATTACAACAGAAACATTCTGGATGCCAAACACCTCCCATGCAACTCAGAAATCGTCCATGACCAATTTCAGCATTGCAACCGGCACAGATCCTACAACCAAATGTTGTTTAAATAACAAAGGTCAGGCTTCCCATGATGTCCGTGAATTGTAGAAGGAAACTTTAACTTCGAAACAGGAATTGATGTGTGCAAATGATCCATATGAATTCCACGATGTCAATAAGGCTGGTTTGTGAGTCCATTTTGGAATGCTTCAAAATCTTTCTTAAGGATGTCCCCACCCATAATTAGAGCTCAGCAAGTGCAAATTCTACTAATTTTAACATATTAAATAATAGTCATTCAATTATTTCATAAATTGGTTTGAAATTAACACACCTTAGCATTTTAATACCAATGGTTTTCCTTGTTTTGTTTTCTATGAATTAGATCGTTCATTTTGTTTGCATTTCCAACAATCCTTTACTCTTTGAAAAATGTAATAGAACGCTCAAAAGAATGATCTCATTTTGCACCCCCCAAAAAACAGTATTATGCTAAATCTGAAGAATTTTGCACTTATTGCCTTTAGCATTTGCCTATACTCATGCACATGGTAAAATATGTTTTATTCCCTTTAGAAGATAAAACTCAAACACAGTGTTTGCTATTTAAAAATCGTTTCATGATCCATGAGGTTGTTGCTTTGAGAAGTCAAAATATTAGAGATTTCAAATCTAAAAATTACATTTTTTATTGCAGAGCTGTCACCCAAACCTCAAAACAGTTAGAAACATCCAAGTCTGTGTATCATGCCCTATCATTCTTCAGCAATCAAGTGAAGCACTGAGACATGAAGCTACACATAATGCAGTTTAGCTTTGGTCTAAATTCCAGCCACTTAAAATCAAAAGTTAGAAGTTAAAACAAAGGAAAAGGTTTAAACTTTCATCAAAATTGAAAGCTTGTTATATTTCCTGACGATAAAAGTGGAATTGCAGATATCTTAGTATAAAAATTTTATTTCAATGGAAAATGATGTTCCTGCCTCTGCACAAGTAGCTAATAAATTAAATACACAAATAACATTACAGATTGATCTATGAGAAGGAACATAATACAAACAGGAGAAAAAACAAAAGGATAATATGCGTGCCACCTGTGTTTTCAGTTCAGATTCTTAGCTAGCGTAGTGCATCAGAGGGACAGGAAACCAAAATATTTATATATTTACTTATATTCTTTTCTTGAATCGGTTTGAGAACAAAGCAGGACTTTCCTCTTCAGATTTTAGACGGTATTGAAAGAAGAACAATTTACCTGTACCCAGATGGATAGAAGTACGGATAAGGTGGAAACAAACTTCCATAATCATATCGCGGTGGAGAATCCATTTTCATACTTTCTTGAAGTGCCTTGGCAAGTTGCTCGTCTTCCTCCAAATGAGAATCATTATCTAGTGAACCAATAGAATAAAGAAAATTAGACTTTACACATAATATATGAAAGAAAGTACTTGATGCTTTTTCCTCTGATTGACGGCAGAAATATGAAAGATTCTATACTAGCTAAGCCTAAAAGTCAGAGGTCCTGATTATTCAGTGTTAACTTACCAATTACTTTTTTCCCTTTCTGATCTTCTTCTGAAAGGGAAATTGCAATAGCACGATCAATATCTTCATTCTCAGAGTCCGACCATGCAGCCTACATCCAAGTTCCCCAAATACATAAAGTTAGCATGAGAAAAATATAGGGAAAAACCTATAAAATCATATATAAAGCACAATGGTGCTTTGGAGTATTTCCCCAACATCATTAATTAAAAACATGCTTACTTTTATCCTACCACCAAGCACGATCAGAGATCAGACCAGACTAACCAAATGAAAGATGTTCCGTTTAGTTGAGATATGTATTAATAAACAGCAACATCAGAAATTGTAACGGTAGACCAAGCCAAAAAGGTTAAACAATAAAAAGAAGTACCGCAGGAGAAGGGCCGTCCCAAATTCCTTCTTCCTCATACTTCCCATGATATTGCCCTTCTGAGATTTTATGGTCATGGCTGGAGCCTTTCAGAAACTTGGTTAGCCAACCCATAATGTTTTATGTTAACTGCTTGTGGACTGGCAAATCTCGCCCTGCACACAATTCAATCGATATTGGCAAGAAAAAACCATAACTGAAATGAAGGTAGAAAAAAAAAAAAAAAAAGTTAACTCAACCCAACAAAGCTTTATCCCAACTAATTCAAATGTAGAAAGAAGAATATCATTACTTTGCTCTCGTCTTCCATTAAATCTAAATTCCAGGGTGAGAATAGATAACAAAACAATCAACTAAAGAAATTCTCCACAAATATCAATTGTTGAGATGAGACATAAGTTTTCGTTTAGAATAATCTGAAATTTATTTTAAACAAAAATAGGTAATAATAGCTCACCCAGAGGTCTATGTAAAATCTAACAATATATCATGGCATAAGCTTTCTTGAACATGCCAAGCTAAAGAAGAAAGAAGACAGGAACATAAATGAAAGGAAAGAGAAATACAAATAGCGGATTTAATCAAGCCCAGTTCATCACAGCCCGGCAAAAAGAACTATAATTGAACTATAACTAAACCCCGAGCCTCGTACACTGCGCTCCCCTTTTCTTCTAGATTTACAATAAAGGGTTCTAATTCAATCAATTGCCATCCTCAATTACAGACTCAATAAAAACACTTCAGAATCACAGATTCCACATACAGATTTGGGAAAGTTGTTTCTACAATATTCCAGTGACATATGAGACTATGAGGGGCCCAATGTTTGTTGGTTGAAAATATATATCAACAATCACACCCCATAATTATATGGAAAACCTACACCATCCCATCAAAGAAAAACAAAACCTCCACCAACCCACCAAACAAAAACAAATGAATTATTTTCCAAATTGATTAACTTTGAAAAAATTCATCATTAGTTAACTGAAGAAACAGGTAAGATCATTCGTTGGGAACTTACCACAAACAGTTAGAGATTATGCAGAGATGATCAGCTGAAGAGCCCAAATCTCTTGAAAGCATAGTCACCATCAAGAATTAGAAAACACATACCCTCGATTTCTATCACCCCTGACAATCAGTCCATAAAAAAAAACAGATAAAAATCAGAAAGAAAAAAAAGTGATGGGATTTTCTTTTTCTTTCCGATGAAACAAACACTCAGATGAACATTCCAGAGAAGAAAGAGAAAAGGATGCAAAGACGACTTGAGACATAAGCAAACAAAGGCATAGATAAAAGGGGGGTAAAAGTTGAAATTTTTTTTATTTTTTATTTTTTATTTTTTTTTATAGTTTATTGTAAGTAGATCATTCGTGTATGTAAATGACTGTTACCCTCTCTAACGTTATGTTTGGTTAGAGAATTTAAGGAGGGATTTAGAAAGAGAAATGAAAAAAGTAGACGAAATGTGAATAAAACATACTTATATTTCACATAGTTTCACACAACTTTTTTTTTTCTTTCTAAATTTCTCTCCAAATCTTCCAACCAAACACAACATAAATGATTAGATTGGGAGATTGGGGGTATGAGAAGAAGGGAACGGATCGTCGGTCGCCCTCCCCCGTCGCCCTTTCCTGTCGCCCCCAAAACGACGTCGTTTTGGGGGCGAATTTTCAAAAAAAAAAACGCAGAGGCAGAGGCAAAGGGAGGGAGGAAGGAGGGAGGAGGGAGGAGGAAGGGAAGGGCCGGCCGGACTGGAGGGGGCCATAAATACAGGGGGAGGAGGAGGAGGAGGAGGAGGAGGCGACGGCGGCGGAGCGAGGGCAGCGGTCGCAGGTGCTGCGACGAGATGGAGCGACGGTGGGCGACGCGACGGCGACGGTGGTCGCAGGTGCTGCGACGAGCGACGAGGGACGGCGGGCGGCGAGGGACGAGCTGCCTCCTTCCTCCCTCTCCCTCCTCCCTCCTCCCTCCCTCTTCCTCTCCTTCTCCTTCCTCCCTCTTCTGGGTTTTTTTTTTTTTTAAATTCGCCTCCAAAACGACGTCGTTTTGGGGGCGACGAGGAAGGGCTACGGGTGATCCGGATTCATGAGAAGAAGAGCCAGTTGGGGTGCTTTATTTCAACTCAAGACATTGGCTCTCGCTTTCTTTTTTTTTGAAAGTGGGACCTTTGCCCTTATTTTCAACTTAAGTTCACAACATGCCAAAGTAACTCATCATCTTTCCAATGAACAGAGTGTTACCACGGAAGAGAGTCTGATCTGATGTTGAGACTTCCGTTCTGTTGCTCTTTGGACTATTTCGTCAAATTGGTTAAAAATTAAGAATGCGTTTGGTTTGTATTTATAGAGTAATTTTTGAGATAAAAAATATAAAAAAAAATTTGATTTGTCTTTTTTCAGAAATAGTTTTGTAAAATTGTTTTTGGGAAAGAGTTTTAAAAAAAAGTAATTGATTTGATGTATATGAGAGGGAGAGAGTAATTTTGAAAAATAGGTAACCAAACAAAATTTTGAGATTTTTTTTGTAAATATTTGTTTGGTTTGATTACTCTTGAAAATTTGTTTGTAGAGAATTTTTTCCAAAATTTTTTCTGAAAAACAAACCAAACAAGGCCTAAATTTTTTATTTTTTTTAGATTATATTATTTTATTATTTTTTTACATATGTTTTTAAAATAAGCACACACAAAAAAAAAAATCAAAAAAAATTTTTTTAACCTATTTTCCAAAACAAGCTAAGGCCTCGTTTGGGGACAGGCTATTTTTGTAACTTTTTAGCTTTTTGGCTAAAATATGAGGTAAAAAAAATAGTATATTTGAGGTGACTTTCTGACTTTTTACAAAAAGATGTGCAAAAAGTAGAGAGAAAACGAAATCTTTGACTTTTTAGTATATGTTATAAGCTTTTTGATTTTTTTTAATAATTTTTTGACTTTTAGGCTAAAACATCTACTTGCCAAACGAGGCCTAAATCTACACTTTGGATTGTCTTTGATTTGATAAATGATTTGTAAATAGAAAATTTATAAACACCCCACGGGAGGTTACGGTATTCAACGCAGTTCAGATAGTTTGAAAGTAAAATTATAAACTAAATCGTGAATAATGGATTGATAAAAAAAAAATGTTTGAGACCTCCTTTTTTGGGAGAACCCCACAATTTCCTTTAGATCTTAACCATGGATGGTGTGGATCCCACATATACATCAATGGTTGAGATTCAAAGAGAGTTGTGAGAGTCTCAAAAAAAAGGAGTCTCAATCATTGTTGGATTGATAAATAACTAAACCGTGGTGTGGTGCCATTTTAATTTGCTAGCTAATTAACATTATCAAATATTTACATAATATATAACATTAATTTATATAATATTTTTTTATATATAACTTAAAACTAATTTTATAATATTTTTCATATATATAATTACTACTTTACAACAAATTTCACATCTTAATTATCTCATACGCTCATTTTTACTTTAATATTTTATTAGAGGTTAAGAAAAAAAAATATGTATTAACTATAACAGAATGCAGTGATTTTGGAGGCGAATTATAAATTTTAAAATTTAATCCAAAGTTAGCGGACGTATTAGTGCGGATTGAGTGGTATTTTGCACAATCCTACATAAGATACACATCCTATAAAATATATATAGAAGAAATTACAAAATAAATAAATAAATAAATATTCAGAGTTTGAGTCTGGTAATAAAATAAAGGGTATTTATTCATAAATTCCTTTTTACTTACTTATGTTCTATTTAATCCAAATTATTTTCTTATGTTCCAATAAATCCTATGGGCAATATAATTATCAAAATATCTCTAATAATAATAAGATGAAACGCATATTAATGTTCATATTGACAGTGTGAGTGTTTCATGATATGAATATTTATACTATCAATTCGAACATTCATAGTGTTAACGTAAACAGTCACACTGTCAAATTTATTTAATATAAATGTCCACATCACCAAGTTACTAAGGATTCAAAAAATAATTATAAGGGTAATATTGTCCATAAAATATCTTAAATATGAAAATTAGAATTTAGTTGATCAATTATCCAAAATAATATGACTTATTAGAATACAATAATATCTTATGGACTAATTGGGATACAAATATTTGAAATAGAATTTTCTAATAAATTTCCCTAAAATAAACCTTGAATTTTTTATTTTTATCAATTTAAATCCTAAAATTTTGATTTATTCAATTCAAATTATTTGTTTATTTTGTTAAATAAAATCAATAGAAAAATAGGTATTTTAGCCATTGAACTTAATAAAAATAATATTTTAGACATTTTATGTATACTTATATTGTCTTTAATAATTAAAATATTTTTTTTATCGATTTTATTTAAATAAACAAAATTTAAAACTAAAAATTTATTTTGTTATAAGACTAAAACTTTAAGGCTCTGTTTGGTAGAACTTTTAAAGTTTAATTCTACTCCTTAGTTTGAGTGTGTTTTTTGGTTACAGTTTTAGAAAATTAATTCTACACCCACTTTTCAATATTGTATGTCACATCACTCAATTCAAACTCTTTTTAAAACTCATAACCAAACAAATTTTCTACACTCAAATCATAATTTCAAAATTTACAAACTCAAAATACAACTCTATTCTCAAATCATAATTCTAAAGCTCTACCAAACGCTACCTAAGATTTTTTTATAACTGTTCCACATATATATATATTAAGAATGATATGTAAATAATATTTTACAGGAATGTTAGTTATCCAACAAAAAATTTCATCAATTTTACTCAAAAATGTGAAAGGGAAAAGAGTGAGACCCCCACCACCTCCACTGAATGATGATTGGCCCATTTTTTTTTCTTTTTTTTCTTTTTTTTTTTTTTGATCTTCCTCTCAGTGTCCCGACGTGTATGGGGGGGAAGGGGTCACCCCACTGGGGTCTGGATCACTGCTAAATGTGAAAATGTAAGGGGCACTAAGGTTATCTTCATGTGTGTATATATGTATGTGTGTGTATGTGTGTGTGTGTGTTGCAATTGTAAGGGGCACTATGGTTATCTTCGCGTGGGGCAATGGTAGGGGGCCCAAATTTTGTGGCTCAAAAGTAGCTCAAATGGCCAAAACGACGTCGTTTTGAGTACAAAACAACATTCAAATGGCCAAAACGACGTCGTTTTGGCCATTTGAGCCACTTTTGAGCCACAAAATTAGGGTCCCCAAACATTTTTCTCTTCGCGCGCGTGTGTGTGTGTCGACAATGCTACGTAGCTCAAATTTTGTGGCTCAAAAGTGGCTCAAATGGCCAAAACGACGTCGTTTTGAGTACAGAACAACATACAAATGGCCAAAACGACGTCGTTTTGGCCATTTGAGCCACTTTTGAGCCACAAAATTTGAGCTACGAGACATTTTCCGTGTGTGTGTGTGTGTTGCAATTTCCAAATGGTGGGGAGTCGTGGCCATTTTAGGCCATGAGATGGCTCCATCCCCCTTACAATGTAATCAAAGATGATACAATTAAATAAAGGGTGCAACAAATTTTAAATAGTAATTTTATGAATTGTTTGGTTTTTTTTTTTTTTTTTTTTTTTTTTTTTTTTTTTGACTCAAAGATCCTATTTTGGTGTGAATTACAAAAATGGTCAAGTGTAAATGCCAGTGTATTTGTATTGAGAGATAAATGTGAATTTTCTCATAATGTTAAAATTACTAAACGTAACACTTTAAAAAAAAAAAAATTAGTGTATTTTTTCTAAACATAACTCTCCAATATAATGATTTAAAAATGTAACATTACAATGTAACACACTAAAAAATTTCTTCGTGTATTTTTTTCAAACATAACAACGTAACATTCTAAAAAAAATCATTAATGTATTTTTTTCAAATGTAACACTCCAATCAATATAACACACAAAAACTCCTTAGCCTCCATTTGGGAAGTGAGTTGGCTTTTTGACTTTTTAACTTTTTGGCTATTTTAGCATGAGCTAAAAAGCTTGGTTTGGAAAGGGTTTTTTAACTTTTTTTATGAGAAAAAAGTGTAATGATTATGTGTTAGATGTGATGTTTTGTTTGTTGTGGTTAAAATACCTTATTTTGTCTATTGTGGCTAAAATAGCCAAAAAAAACTCTTGCCAAACAGAGCCTAGTGTATTTGTTCAAACGTAACATTCCAATATAACACACCAAAAACCTCCTTTATCAAACATAAACTCTTGCCAAACGGAGCCTAGTGTATTAATGTACTTTTATCAAACATAACAAAGTAACATTCAAAAAAATCTTCTTATTGTATTTTTTTTTTCAAACATAACATTCCAATGTAACACACCAAAAACCTTATTAGTGTACTTTTATCAAATGTAACAAAGTAACGTTCTAAAAAATCTCCTTCTTGTATTTTTTTCTAAACGTAACATTCCAATCAATATGACACACAAAAACTCTTTAGTATATTTTTTTCAAACGTAATATACTAAGTGCCATTTTAGGAAGGGCCATAAAAAGTCACATTTTTTATCATTTTCCAAAAATGCAAGTGACCAAAAATGCAACAAATTTTGTTTGGGAAAGGGCCAAAAACGCAGGTGTAAAATTACAAATTAGGCCCTATGACAAAAAAATAAAAAAATAAATTTCTTATGTTGGGTAAGGGTGTTTTGGTCATTTTAATTTGATTTGACACTATAAATAAATATTAAACTAAAAAACAAAAAGTCAACTTTTTACCAACTTCCCATATCACTTTCCAAAAAGCTAAAAAGTTTGGTAAAAAGTCAAAAGCCAGCCTTTTACCAACTTTCCAAAACACTCCTAAAATTTTTTTTTGTGTACTTTTCCTAAACATAACTATATAACATTATAAAAAAAAAAATTCTTAATATATTTTTCCCAAACGTAACATTCCAATAAATGTAACACACAAAAATTTCTTAGTGTACTTTTTTTCAAACGTAGTATTCTAATGTAACACTCCAATATAACATCAGAAAATCACATTAACAGAAATATAAATTTTCACTATTGATAACCAACACTCCAACCATCAATCCCTCCAAAAAGAACCTTCACACCTCACATTTCCATTCACATCCAAAAAATGAATAAGAAAATTGAAAAAATGAATCACAAAAGAATATTTACTTAAACTCAAATAATACCAAATCAAATAAATATAATTTTCAAAACAAAAAGGACTAATTGATTCATAAAAAAATTCTTAAGATTAAATAGATTAGCATTTTTCCATATAAGATTTATGAATAAATTTTTCTTAAATGAAATAAGATAAATAATTTAATTGGAATTAAAAGAGATTTTTTTTTTTTAAACTCCTGATGATATTTATTAAAATTATGTTTCATCTAATCTCTCAAATATATGTAATGTTTCATTTTTATGTATGCTAAATAAAATTTGAGATGGTATAAAGTATATATATATATTTAACTATTGACTAGCTTATTGACTAGCTTCATAAAGTTCGAAGTTGTGACTTTTTTTTATATCGAAGTGAGGTTACAAAATGTATGTCTTGATCCCTCTTATGAAGGATAAAGAGTTGGGGCATTTTCTTAAATAAGCCAAAATATTAAATCAATTCCCAAACTAAGTCTAGTTTTGAAAGATTTTCCAAAATAAGCTAAATCACGGTTGTGAACAGCGATTTCAACACTTTTGCGCCTGTCTCACGTGAGTTGGGTAATCTTAAAATCGTGGTTACAAAAAGCGAATTTAATTAAGAAATCGCGATTACAAAACGCGATTTTAGTTAATTTTTTTTTTCTTTTAAACTCGCTATTTCGAACCACGATTTTAAAAAAAAAAAAAATTTCTTATGAACTCGTGGTTATGAACCACGAGTTTAACCAAAAATCCAATTTTCAACCCAAGGCTTCATTGTCACACACTCTATGTCTCTCTCTCTCTCACAACCCTACGCACACACATCACACATCACTCACACTCAACACATCACTCACACTCAATAATATACATATATATATATATATTTTTTTTAATATATATTTATAATTTAATATATATATAAATTTTATTTCATAAAATTAAAACCAATATTAAATATGCATAATAATAATTTATAATAGTAAATAATAATTAACTATATAAAATAATTATTTTTTTATTTTAATTCTTAATTTTTTTTTATTTTACTGTTTAGAGATAAAATTTATTTTTATTTTATTTTAGGATTTAGGGTTTAATTCTTAAAATTTATTTATTTTTATTTTAGGGTTTAGGATTTATAAAAAAATAAATTTTAAGAATTAAATTATAAATTCTAAACCCTAAATTCTAAACTCGAAAATAAAAATAAATAAACTAGTTTCTGTTTATTTTTAGAAAAACATAAATTACAAACGTGTTTGGTTTGAACAAAATATTTAAAAAAAATTTAAAACGTAAACTAAAAAATATGTTTGTTCAAGCCTAAAATATTTATATTTATATTTATTATTTATTATTTATGACAATGGGATCACACATATTATAATTGAAAAAAAAATTAATTAAAAAAATAATTGAAAAAAATTTAATTGGAAAAAACGTGATTTGTAAAAATTTTTGAGAAAAAATTAATTGGAAAAAATTTAATAGAAAAAATTATTTGAAAAAAAAAATATTTGAAAAAAAAATGAAAAAAAAACACGTTTGTAATTTATGTTTTAAATTTTTTTTAAACATTTTGTTCAAACCAAACACGTTTGTAATTTATGTTTTTCTAAAAATAAACAGAAACCAGTTTATAAAATTTTTGTAAACATAAACCAAAAACGTAAATGTTACCAAACGCTACCTTAGTGTTTAGGGATAAAATTTATTTATTTTTTTTATTTTAGGATTTAGGGTTTAATTCTTAAAATTTATTTATTTTTATTTTAGAGTTTAGAATTTAGCGTTTAGAATTTATAATTTAATTCTTAAAATTTATTTTTTTATAAATCCTAAACCCTAAAATAAAAATAAATAAATTTTAAGAATTAAACCCTAAATCCTAAAATAAAATAAAAATAAATTTTATCTCTAAACAGTAAAATAAAAAAAAATTAAGAATTAAAATAAAAAATAATTATTTTATATAGTTAATTATTATTTACTATTATAAATTATTATTATGCATATTTAATATTGGTTTTAATTTTATGAAATAAAATTTATATATATATTAAATTATAAATATATATTAAAAAATATATATATATATATATGTATATTATTGAGTGTGAGTGATGTGTTGAGTGTGAGTGATGTGTGATGTGTGTGCGTAGGGTTGTGAGAGAGAGAGAGACATAGAGTGTGTGACAATGAAGCCTTGGGTTGAAAATTGGATTTTTGGTTAAACTCGTGGTTCATAAGCACGAGTTCATAAAAAAATTTTTTTTTTTAAAAATCGTGGTTTAAAATAGCGAGTTCAGAAAAAAAATAAAATAAAATAACTAAAATCGCGTTTTGTAACCGCGATTTCTTAATTAAATTCGCTTTTTGTAACCACGATTTTAAGATTACACAACTCACGCGAGACAGGCGCAAAAGTGTTGAAATCGCGGTTCACAACCGCGATTTAGCTTATTTTGGTACATCTTTCAAAACTAGGCTTAGTTTGGGAATTGATTTAGTATTTTGGCTTATTTAGGAAAATGCCCCTAAAGAGTAAATTGCAAGATTAACCATTTTTAACCAAGAATAAGGCCAAACCTCAAATTCACATTTTTTAAAATTCAAATTTTAATGACACTAAATGAAATAATGGCGCTATTTGGAAAGTTTGGGTTTTTTTTTTTTTTTTTTTTTTTTCACTAAAAGATAAATTAGTTACAAAATCAAAAAAAAATCAATCCAAACAAAATATTACATCAAATCTCATAATCATTTCATTTTTTATCTCATAAACATCACATCCAACTACAAAAAAATCTAACTATTTTTTCAAACACAAAAAAATTTCTCCAATAATATCCTACAACTAAAAAAACCTACAAAAAAACCTACTTCCCCAACACTCACAATGTTGTTAGCTTATTTTCCTACGAAGAAAAATATTATAAATGCGAACATGCCAGTAACGATTGAAAAATCCTTACAGACTAAATTCAAGCCAATTATCAAGCGATTGTGTTGACGGTTCTTTTGCCTCAAGGAAGATGATTTCAAAAAGTGTAGAGAAAAGAAAAATTAACAAAAGAAGGAGGGAGACAGTGAAAGATAATTGAGTGAACAATCGGGGTAATTAAGTGAACAATCAAAGTAACTGTACGAGCAAGAAATAATGTTTTCGTATAATCCTGTTGATCAAGTCTGCGCTCCTCCAAACGGCGTCGCTTTACTCCCTGAAAACACAAACGTGAGCTAGCCGGTGGGTGTGTGTCGAATACCTCTCCGATGCCTAAGTCAACAAAATAGACAAATAGACAAAAGCTCTGTGTATTCGAGAATCAAAGTTGTGTTACCTCTCCATAGGTGATGTTATGAGCTTTTATAGGTTCCGCGTGACACAATCCTAGTAGGACTCTTATTCCTCCTTGTAGAGTCTTCCTAAGAGTCCTCATAGAATCATACTCTTGAAAGATAATGCTTATCTTTCAACACCCCCCTCACTGCTTAAACCAAGTGAGATGGTTTTACCTCGGTAGTATGACAAAACGACCGAGCTCTTACTAGCTTGGTTCTTCCCTTCATAGCTTGTACCTCGGTTTCACCTGTTGAAACCGAGCTAACCATAGCAAGCTTGGACCGAGCTAATCAAGAGCAAGGTCCTGAGGAAGGCTCAAAATACCTTGGCTCAGATTGGTGTGACCGAGCTAATTGTTGCCACTCTGACCGTGGTGACCGAGCTAACTACAAGGCTCTTTTGCACCAAGCTAGCTACCAGGCCCTTTTACTCAGCCCTCTTTATTGTGGCCCACAAGACGGCCCATTACCCAGCTCGGCCCAATTTACTCATAAATTACCCTTTTAGTAACAATTATTTACCTCTACTCCTATACTTTGAAAAGGAAATGCATAAAATGCTTCAAAAAGGAATTGCAAAAAATAAATGCTTCGAAAAAGAAGTGCGTAAAATAAAATGCAGAAAATATAAATGACAAGAAAAATAAAAATCAATTGTCTTTGATTTGAGTTCTGGCCCCTTTACAATGTAGCCATGAATGGCTATTTATAGGCAAACATTTGTAGGAAAAAACTACCTAAAACGACCCACTCTTTCACCTCCTCCATTTCATACTCCATGATCTTCCATAACTTCTTTCAACCTCCACTTCATACTCCATGTTCTCCACTTTGTTCTCCATTGTCTTTCCACATTTCATAACTTCTCATAACCTCTAAATGAGTAGGAGAGTGCCACATGTCTTACAATTATATAAATAATAAATGATAAAATTGTAAGTTTATGGTGCCAACATTACCCTCACGACCATTAAAAATGATGTTTATTTAAATTTTTGAAGAGTCGAACCAAGCACATGACTAATCTAAGTAACAAAGTGCTTTAAATGATATAATAGCACCAATAAAGTGCTTCAAATGAGCATAAAATTATGACTAGATGTCTTGAATTATATATATGCCTTGAAGGGATATTACATATATACTTTGAATCGGCATCAATCATTTGAAGGAAATTAAACAATTTTGTTTTACTCGTACTTCAAATACTTAGAAAACTTGAAACCTTTTGAAGTAGGTTGATGTTGCTTGCACTTAGAATCATTCAGGACCTCATATTTTCATGATTTACCTTAACAAGCTGTTACACACGCTAGCTATTATTGACTAATAACAAGCTTCGAAGGTAGTATAGAGGACCAAAATCATCCTTCAAAGGTTGAATGTGCCGACAAAGGACAAATTACATCCATCATTATTGTTTCTTCGAAACTGTTGTTGATGCAAGATGGAGTGCTTCGAAACTTACAAAATTATGGCAAAAAGACTTTCGAAGCAACTTTTAGCCAACATTATGGTTATTCAAATTTTGTATATTTTGGTTCACACATAATCAATGAAAATATTAATTTTGTGCTTCGAATCAATTATTAATTTTTCGAAGACACTAAAATCATGTTCTTCGAACCAACTTTTGTAGAATACTAGTTACATTTTTATGTACCAAATGGCTATAAAAATGTGTTAGACTTATTTATTTTGATGATTTATTTAATTATGTTTTAATTTATTTGGAAGAGAAAAATAGAATCACAATTTATTTTGATAATTTATTTGAAAGAGAAAAATAGAATCAAGATTTATTTTGATAATTTATTTAATTATGTTTTAATTTATTTGAAAGAAAAAAATAAAATCAAAATTTATTTTGTTCCATTATTTCTCACCTAAACTTCTATCCTAAATGTTGTTAGAATGTATTTAATATTTGATTAAATTAGGAGTTCAAATAGCGCAAAACAGAGGTTCAAACAGCCAAGCATAGCAGCAGACCAAAAGGTTCAAGTGGAAGATATTCAAATTAGTAATGATGGAGTGGAAGATATTCAAATCAGTAACGATGGAGTACAACGGCTATAAATGACTATAAATTCAAATGAATACAACGACTATAAACGGCTATAAATTCAAATGAATACAACGGCTATAAATGGCTATAAGTTTCATTATATATATCAAAGCCTCTAATGTAAACAAGTTACAAAAAAAATCAGAAAATATTTTTTGATCTAAAATCACTCTTATCTATTCTCTGAAAATTTTTCTAAGAAGTGTTCTTCAATTTTTGTTTACATCCTCTCTTAGAAATTATACATTAAGTCATATAGTTTTAAACCCATCTTTCCTGTATGAAATTTACAAAAAAATCAAAACTTCATTTTATATATCTATCTTTGAGAGATAATTCTTGTAGTTTTCTGTGAAAGTAAAAACACCTTCTTTTCAATCTTGTAAGAGTGTAGTACACTCAGTGTTCTTGACTTAGAAAGCCTGTGTAAAATTCGTTGAGGATTGTTCAATTTGTAAAGAGGTTACTAGCACCCCCGTAAAGCTAGAGCATAGTGAAAAATCTCAAGTGAAGCTTGAGAAGTGGACGTAGGCCGAGTTGAAACTGAACCATTATAAATTTGTTTGCCTCTCTCTCCCTTATCTCTTTATTTTATTTAAATTGATGTAGCTATATTTCACATTTTCACTGTGCTAAAATCATTAACTGACATAGTTGTTAGAACACTTGTTTTAATTATTTTTATTTCATTAACTATATTTATCTATTGTGCTAGTCATAATTTTTATTAGGGTATTATTAATTTTTAATTATAAAAACCTAATTCACCCCCTTCTTAGGCTGTCTTGTAGGTAACAAAATGTTTATCAGTAAAGCCACTGATTATCATGCCAAAAATATGCATTATTTAACAATTAATTAATTGCTATTTTACATATGGTACGCATTTCGAAAACTTTCTCGTCCAATGTTACATTTCGAATGTGTTTATTGATAATAAAACCACCATTCGAAAGTCACATATGTTATTAAAGGATCAAAGTCATCCTTTGAAAGTGCTCACGACATCTCTTTGAACCAAATCCAAAGAGTTGGATTACTATGAAATTAGTTTGGCATTTTAACTGGCCATTTGTGACAATAAAATGATATTTCAATGAATATATATAACAACACAACCATTTATCATTTGAAAAGAGGTTTAACAACTCTCACATGTTCTTAATAACATGTTTCGAAGTGTCTTGGGACATATTTTGAAGGTAACTACAAAACTAAATGGTGATGGTTTTATGGATCAACTAATAACCATATTTTTGGCCCAATATATTGCAATAACGAAATATTATTTGTTAGTCATTCCATCAAAGTCAACGTTTGATGTGATCGACAAATTCAAAATGGATTTTGAGTAACAAAAGTCATGATATAGTGTGACCATGAAAATTCGTACTTTTTGACACTTTAAAAAATGTCAAAATTTTTGAATTCATAAACAGTGACTTGTTCATTATTCTTGACCATGTTTGGTTTAAAAACATGACTTTCGCCGAATTGATTTTCATAATTATTTAGTAAAGTGGGCTGTTTTTCCATGTTAGCCATTAATGACTTATGAAAATTTCCCCATACATATGTTATTTTCATAACTTGACTCTTTAAAAATTAGTTTTTGGACCCCCCGAGCCATGCATAGAACATCATTTTTAGCCAAATTTGGCTCAAGAACATACTCTTTTATTATGTTTATTTCATAATTTGGCTCTTTAAAAACGGGCATTTGAACCCCCTGAGTCATTGATAAAATTATATTTTCCCTAATTTCAATCACAAATGACTTGAAAACATTTTGTAAAACCTCACAAAATTCAGTTATTGAAGACTTGACAAGAAGGGTTGATAACTCATTTCTCCATTGGCAAATTTCCGTATCAAGTTGATGAATTACCGCAATTAAATGGTGTATTTTTTTTCTTCTACCAAACAATATTGTAATGGATAGAAGTTTGATTTATCAAGAAAGTAGATCTCTTCTTGAAGATCTAAAATTTTTTGTTTACGCCAAAAGATTTCATATAGACTATTTAGAATGGACGAATCAATTTTTTTTTTTCATTTTCTTACACTTGACGTCCCACTGGGCTTGCCAAAAATTGTTAGCTTATTTTTCTTATGTAAGAAAATATTATAAATGCAAGCATGCTAGTAACGATTGAAAAATCCTTACAGATTAAATTCAAACAAATTATCAAGCGATTGTGTTTACGATTCTTTTGCCTCAATGAAAAGGACTTCAAAATTGCCAAGTGTAGAAAAAAGAAAAATTAACAGAAGAATGAGGGAGACGGTGAAAGATGATTGAGTGAACAGTCAGGGTGATTGAGTGAACAATCAAAGTAACAATTACTTATCTCTACTCCTATTCTTTGAAAAGGAAGAACATAAAATGCTTTGAAAAGGAAGTGCTGAAAATAAATGCTTCAAAAATGAAGTACATAAAATAAAATGCAGAAAATATAAATGACAAGAAAATAGAAATCAGTTGTCTTTGATTTGAGTTCTGGCCCCTTTACAATGTAGCAATGAATGGCTATTGATAGACAAACATTTATAGGAAAAAACTATCTAAAACTATCCCTCGTCCACCTTCTCCATTTCATACTCCATGATCTTCTATAACTTCCTTCAACCTCCACTTCATGCTCCATGTTTTTCATTTTGTTCTCTATCATCTTCCCACATTTCATAACTTCTCATAATCTCCAAATAAGTAAGAGGATGCCACATGTCTTGCAATTATATAAATAATAAATAATAAAATTATAAATGTATGGTGCCAACAAATGTGTGTGACCAATATATAGATCCTAATTAGTTAAAAATAATGAATATCCAAAAAAGTGTATTGACTTTAATGTGGGATTTGGAGAGAGTGTTGTAACAATACCTGTGCTGTAAATTTTTCACTAATTAGTAATCTTAGTGGTAAGAATATATTTTTAACGGTAAGAAATACTAAAAATAAAAGAAAAAGTAGGTTAGTGATCTTACCAATAAGAATAGAATATATTTTTAGCATAAGAAATGCTTAGAAATAAAAGAAAAACTCATAGTATGGGTGTTGCCACAGTACTCTCTCCAAATTCGTAAATGTGTAGGTTTTATTATTTTTCATTAACCACAAAATGTGTATTATGCGCGTTCTTTAAATATGTGAACAAAATCACACTCCGCCTCAACAGTTTAGTTACTAATATCATAATATTTTTGACAATTTTTTTAAAAAAATTTCATTCTTGTTTGTAGATGGAGAAAAAAAACCACTTTACATTTGCTCTACTGAAAAAAGGGCTCTTTTTCAAAAAAAAAAAAAAAACTAAGGTTATGGCAGATATGTGACGGGTAACTGAAAATATATCTCCATTTGGTTTAATTTTTAAAATGAGTTTTGAATTTTGAATTGTATTTTAAAATTGTTTTGGGTTTATTTTTTAATATTTAAAAATTTTCTCTTTTTTTTAGGGTAAATATTTTTTATTGTAAATATTTATTTATTTTTTTAATTGGCGTTGTATTACTACATTTGTGCGCTACATTTTTTTAAATATTTATTTAATTATTTTTAAAATATATAAGTTTTATTTAAAATATTTTATTTTAATTTTCAAATATTATTTAAAATATTTAAATATTTTTTTAATTTAAAAAAAAATTGGATTGTCTATATATATCTAAATCATAACAAATTATTTGGCCAATAATTAAAAAAAATAAAAAAATTCAAAAAATAAAAAATATTTTTTGAAAAAATAAAAAATAATTTTAAAAAACAAATTTTAAAAATATTTTTTTTGATTTTTTTTTTAAAAAAATAGAGGTTTGAAATGAGTTTGGTTATGTGTTTTGAAAAGAGTTTTAAAAATTTTATTTAGTTATAAGTTTTGAAAAAAAATTTTTTTGATCCAACTGATGAGTTGAAAAACAAATCAAACGTTACCATCATGTTTGAAATAATCCCAAGTAGCAAAAATGATGGACCCATTGTCCTTTTCCACATTTGAAATAGGCTATGGCATTTTGGGATCACCCTTGGTAGATCATAATGATCGCATCAGAGTTTCATCTTATACTGATCAATAGTAACGTCATATTTTTAACCAATAAAATTAAAACTTAACTTGTTGAAATAGTTTAAAGTCTTATTTTTTACAAATCATTAACATTTTAACGTCATTAAATAGTACGAATATTTCATAGAATCAGTTTGTAGGCACATTTATACTCAACTTTTATTATTATCATATTGCTCTTGCCGCAACCTAATCTACTTAATTGCTATAATTAAATTATGAGGAATTAAAATAAAATTTGTTTGAAATTTAAGGTTAAAAAATGTAATTTATTTTAAATTATTTTTCTTATTGATATTAAGAAAGATAATCTCATATAATATAATCAACAATTATAACCGAAAGTGATGTTAATTTTAAAAAATGCCAACATATAAATTGCACAACTAAATTCAAAAAAGCAAAATTTCATGTTCGACCATTAAGAGAAATCAGAAAATAATTAACAGTAATGCTAGAGACCCCAAAAATTCTACCAAAAAGTTTTACCAAATGTCTCACATGGGTGTGGGACACCCACACCCATGTGAGACATTTGGTAAAACTTTTTGGTAGAATTTTTGGAGTCTCTAGCATTTTTGAATAATTAATACTTGCGTTTACAAATGGATTGAGAAATTTGAAATGAATGGATTTGAGTTTAACCATTTATGACTTGCTTGCTTTGATTCCAACAAAGCACATTACTACGGGTAGATGTAAAATACAGAACCGGTACAGAGCCTGAATATAGGGGCTCGAATTTGGCTCGAAATTAGGGGGAAGAAGAAGGAGGAGGAGGAGGAGAAGAACTGGACTAGAGGGGCCAACAAAATCGGGCGGAGGTGGAGGTGGAGGTGGAGGCGGAGGCGGGGCTGCGATGCCGATGAGCGACGAGCTGCGAGATCGGCCGACGAGCTGCGACGCCGACGAGCTGCGTTCTCTCTCTCGCCTCTGTGTTCTCTCTCTCGCCTCTGTTCAACTCAACGAAGAAGAAGAAAGAAAAGAAAGAAATGGAAGAAAAGGAAGAAAAAGGAGAAAAAAAAAAAAAAATCAAAACCCAAAACGACGTCGTTTTGGGTTTTGAGCCAAATTCAAACCCCTAATTTCGGGCCCTCAACCATTTTTCTGTAAAATAATAGGGTGAAGTTGGGGGCATTGAAGACTCAATTATTTGTATCATTTTCTCCTTTTATCTAATTTTATTATTATATACATTTATAAGAGAAAGAGTTTGTTTGGGAGGTAGGTTGGTTTTTTGACTTTTTAGTTTTTTGATTGTTTTAACTTGGAGCTAAAAAGCCTTGTTTATGAAGGATTTTTTTGATTTTTTTGACTTTTTGTAAGAGAAAGAATGTAATAATTATGGATTGGATGTGATGTTTTGTCTTATTAGGCTAAAAAGTCTATTTTGTGCTTTTGTGACTAAAATAGCCACAAACCCAACCCAACCTTCTTCCCAAATGTACGGGAAAGAAATAAACCTTCTCGTATAATCCTGTTGATCAAGTCTGCGCTCCTCCGTACGACGTTGTTCTACTACCTGAAAATACAAACGTGAGCTAGCCGGCGGGTGTGTGCCGGAAACCTCTCCGATGCCTACGTCAGCCAACTAGACAAGTAGACAAAAGCTCTGTATATTCGGGAATCAAAGTTGCGTTACCTCTCCATAGGTGATGTTATGGGCTTTTATAGGTTCCGTGTGGCATAATCCAAGTAGGACTCCTATTCCTCCATGTAGAGTCCTCCAAGGATTCATACTCCTAAAAGATAATGTTTATCCTTCAACACCCCCCTCACTGCTTAAACCAAGTGAGATGGTTTTACCATGGCCGGATTACCATACGACCGAACTAACTACTACTTCGGCTATTACTTCCTTTCTCTTACCTCGGCATTCACATGCTAAGACCGAGCTATCCATAAAGAGAGTTGAGCCGAACTAACTCTCCAGAACCAAGTATTTAAGAAAGCTCAGCGTACCTCGGTTCCATATACCACGACCGAACTAATTCTGGCGACCGAACCAACCGTAGTACTCTTTTAAATCGGACTAAAAACAAGGGCTTTTATGTGACCGGACTAATCAATACGGCTTCGGGACCGGACTAACTTCAAAGGCCCTTTCACTCCTTACTTTGGCCCACTAACGGTCCACTGCCTAGCTCGGCCCAATTTAACTACATAAATTACCCTCTCAATTGCCCCTTAATTCCATCTGCAAAGCATGATAGGGATTACTTGTTTAACGGCCGAGCTAACAACCGAGCTAAAACTTTTAAGCCTTTCTAGCCGAGCTAAAAACACTTTTAGCCTTTCCAGCCGAGCTAATTTAGGCCGATCTGTACCTGTCTGGTCAACACGTCTCTTCAATCACAGCAACTGAATCGTTTCCCATTTCAATGACACGTGGCAGCCGCTGATTGGCCCAACGCAGTTGTCACGCCACCTTCGTACTTCGTGAAATTTGAACAGTTCCCGCCTTCTTCTCTCTATATCTAAACAAAACAAACCCTTGCTATTTTGAATCATCCTCATATTGCTCATCTTCTTCTCTCTCTCTTTGAACTTCCATCCGCTCTTCAACCTTGCAATTGTGAAGCTCATAAATCTTTCCAGTGCCTCTTACAAAATCCAGCTCCTTCCTTTTCCTCTGGTAAGCTTCAGATATCTGTTCCACTTTCCTTGTTTTTTATACCTGTTTCGATCCATGGCATATTGTTTTTATGTTTTTTGCAAAACACTTTTGCTGCTTAGCTTTGTGTTTTTCTGGAAAAAACTTCACAAGAACCACTTGAATCTATGAAACAACCCGTAGAACACTAATTTTGATTCAAAATAACCATATAACCGAACTAAGAGGTTGTTTGCCTTGTGAGGCCTAGGTATACCGCACAGCCGAACTGAAACTTGCACCATAGCTTCTAGAAAACCTTGATTTACTTTAGCCGAGATAAACGAACCGAACTAAGTCTGCACTTAGCGTGCTGAGAAACCTCAATTCCGACCGAGCTAGGACTTCGGGGCTAAACCAGCTTTCTTAGTTTTTAGACCGAACTCAGAAAGCTGCCCCTAGAAGCTCAACCGGTCTAACAGAACCTTCTATTCGACCGATATATCGATTCACTCGCCAAGACCGAGCTAACAAAACCACTGCTCAATCCGAGCTACCAAGTACTTTGCTGAAACCGAAATAGATCCTGTAACATCCTTCATAGCCGAAGTAGGACCTTTTTTATCTTGCTTTTACTTTGTAGCACAGTCCAACGAGCTGTACTTAACGCCTTTGTTTTCCACTTTGCAGACTTAGGTTGCCCAGGCACCCCTGTGAGCGCTCAACCGAGCTACACAGCCCACTTCAGCGACCGAGCTAGAACCAGTATAATTTATTTATAACTTAAGAAAGAATGGGTAAATATAGGTTTTTAGTAGAAACACCTGGTGGCATGGCCAAATTCCAAAGGAAATACAACATCCCTGACGATGTACACCTTACCTTAGCCAAAAAAGATGTCACTCCATGGGGGAACGAAGGTTTTGTACCCTTTACCCTTTTATCAATAATAGAAACCGGACTAAGATTTCCAGTTCAACCATTACTTTGTGAATTCCTTAGGCAGACTAGAATATGCCCAACCCAGCTTTCCACCAACTCATACTGCATAATAATGGGCATAGCCGAGCTAAACCGCCGAGCTGGACTTAACCTCGGTTTAGCCGAAATATTCCACCAATACTCCATAGGTTCAAAAGAAGACGGATGAGTTTACTATTTAAGAATATGCCGCCGCCGAGAGAAAATAATAAAAGATACACCGGATAAAGACTTGAACGATGACGATTTTTTCTGGGTATCTGGCAATTTTGAAGATCACCAAGCCCAGATCCCTGGCTGAAGTATAAACTGGAATAAAGGCATCCCCGGTATAATTACTTCGGCTTTGTTGCATGCTTCTCTTTATTTCGGTTTCCTCCTCCTGAACCGAACTAACAATTGTCTTCTTTTGCAGATTCAGCCCATCTTAAGTCACTGTACAGTTATCCCAACCTAGACGCACTTCGCGCCGCACTACGATTTGAAGAGAGAAGTTGCGCCAAGCTGCTGAACGTTGAGCCGACCTACAGATATAGTAGCCGACGTAAAGCCAGAGTAACTGATTTTTTGTTGGAAGACCCTTCTGAGCCGGACCCGACCTTGCCACAAATCAACTTAATCCCACTGACTGCTGAAGAAGAAATGGCCAAAAGAAACCGAGTGAGGGCCCTGTTGACCGAAACGAACAGAGCCGAGGTACCACCACCGAGCCAGACGCAAGAAACCGTGGTGGCTCTCCCATCTCAGCAGCCTTCGTCATCTCGGGCGAATAAGCGTGCCCGGACTAGCCAAACCGAGCAACGCCTCGTCGACGAAGATGAGACCATTCTTCTGCCACCGAGCCCTCTACCGAGCCCTCAGCCGGAGCAATCTAACCGATCTAGCGCTTCCAAGTGGGCTCCCAAGCTCACTTTTCAGAACCGAGATATTTATGCTACCGACTTAGTGGTGGCAGACAAAGACCATATGCTAGCCTTCAATCTAGCTAAGAGCGTATGTCTGCCCCCTGACATGGAGCATCACAAGAACCTGACCGAGCTTAAGGCCATCCGGTCGGCGACGAAATCAATGATCCTGGTATGTTGCTCTTCTTGTCTCCCAAAATATTTCCAACTTTCTGTTCGGTTTTGTCATTAGTTTCTTTTACTTCTTTTTAGGCCATGTAAAAGAGCCAAATTGCGCATAAAAAGGTGCTGGAGCTCAGGAAGACAGCAAGGCAGGCCCTGGTAGAGGTTGAAGCAAAAACAACCGAACTTGAAGAAGCCAGGAAGTAGCTAGCCGAGCTAAAATCCGAGAACGGTCGTCTGACCGGGCTCGTTAGCTCGGCTGAAGCGATCAAACAAAAGGCTGTGGTCGTGACCAAAGATAAGTACTTACGCGAGCTAGTTAAGCTCGAAGGCAACAAAGACGCAGAGATCGCTGAACTAAAAAAGAAGGTGGATGACGTAAATGCTGCAGGCTTTAAAGAAAGCGAAACTGCTTACCTTCCGCAATGTGAAGCAGCAAAGGAATTGTTCTTTAAGTGCGGCTAGAGAGGTGCTGTGGAGCAGCTCGGTTGTAGACCCGAAACCGAGGTCTACAACGCTCCTCAGTATTTCATTCCGGCCTCACTGGAGAAGTATGCTGCTGACCTTCAGAAGAAATTTCTTGAAGCGTCTGATGATGATGAAGAAAATGAGCGAGTTGTTACTCCGGTTGTCAGTAAGCAAGCCAACGAACAATCAGCTTGGTTGGAGCCAACAGTGGAAGACCTGACTGTTGATCCGCCGACTGATACCGTGTTGCCAGTTGATGCCGAGGTGACGACTGAGACCGATCTTCCGCCAGCAACCGGTCTTCGAGTTGACATTGATGCTGACCTAGATGATGTTTTTAACTGATTTTGTAATTTTTCTTTTTCTTCTTTTTACTCGTGTAACTGGGCTGTGGCCCCTCCTCTGTATTTCTTTTGAACTTGATCAATGAAAAGCATCGTTTCTGCTCAATACTTATTTCGGTTTGATCTGTATGCTTGTAATGACTTTTCCACGATCTTTTTACTCCAATTGTTATCTCGGTTTAAATTCCTATTTGAGCTTGCTTTCCATCTGCAGTTTGGCCGAGGTACTTTATTCCGGTCCTAGCTAATCAATCTGACTAAGCTTACTCGCCAACCACTTTTTAGCCGATATACTTACTTCGGCTGAAGAGTATCAAGAGTTGGTTTAATCTAGCCAACCACTCTTTAGCCGATATACTTACTTCGGCTGAAGAGTAATAAGTCTTTGTTTAATCCAGCCAACCACTCTTCAGTCTATGTCCTTACTTCGGCTGAAGAGTTCAAAGAGTTGGTTTAATCCAGCCAACCATTCTTCGACCTATGCCCTCACTTCGGCTGAAGAGTTTCAAAGAGTTGGTTTAATCCAGCCAACCGCTTTTCAGCCCATACCCTTACTTCGGCTGAAGAGTAACAAAAGTTGGTTTAATCCAGCCAACCACTCTTCAGCCGATATACTTACTTCGGTTGAAGAGTAATAAGAGTTGGTGTAATCCAGCCAACCACTCTTCAGTCGATATACTTACTTCGGCTGAAGAGTAATAAGAGTTGGTTTAATCCAGCCACCCACTCTTCAGCCATACCCTTACTTCGGCTGAAGAGTAACAAAAGTTAGTTTAATCCAGCCAACCACTCTTCAGCCGATATACTTACTTCGGCTAAAGAGTTCAAAGAGTTGGTTTAATCCAGCCAACCACTCTTCAGCCTATGCTCTTACTTTGGCTGAAGAGTTCAAAGAGTTGGTTTAATCCAGCCAACCACTCTTCAGCCCATACCCTTTCTTTGGCTGAAGAGTAAAAAGAGTTGGTTGAATCCAGCCAACCTCTAAGTTAGTTTTTTCCAGCCAACTTAGAATAAAATGTTTGGTTATTTCGACCAAACGTCCTGCAGCCTGGATCCTTATCCTGGGCTTAGGAGGGGTGTTGGTTTAATCCAGCCAACCTCTAAGTTAGTTTTTGCAGCCAACTTAGAATAAAATGTTTGGTTATTCCGACCAAACGTCCTGCAGCCTGGATCCTTATCCTGGGCTTAGGAGGGGTGTTGGTTTAATCCAGCCAACCTCTAAGTTAGTTTTTCCAACCAACTTAGCATAGAATGTTTACAATGCTCCTAACTCTCTAAAACTATCTTTTACAGAAAACAATTATGCTGAAAAGAATTGACTTGTTTTATTGAGAAAAGAAAAAATTACATATGCTTAAAAAGAAAAAAGCTAAAAATAAAATAACTTGAGATTGGCAGTGTTTCATGGCCTGGGAATTGCTTTGCCGTCCTTATCTTCTAAGTGGTAT
This sequence comes from Camellia granthamiana, assembly GCA_036172215.1. Classification (NCBI taxonomy): domain Eukaryota; kingdom Viridiplantae; phylum Streptophyta; class Magnoliopsida; order Ericales; family Theaceae; genus Camellia; species Camellia granthamiana. The sequence goes on from CM069906.1 coordinate 109,560,630, forward strand.
GCCCCTTTGCCTGCTAATCCGACCACTTTGTAAGGTCCTTCTCAATTAGGCCCTAATTTGCCATCTCCCGGCACCAAGGTGTTTCCCATTACTTTGCGCAGCACCCAATTTTCGATTTTGAATTGCCTTGGATGCACTGTTTTGTTATACTTTCTGGACAGTTCTTGTTGGTAAGAGGCGATGTGAACCAATGCTCTGTCTTTTCTTTCTTCCGCAAAGTCAAGCTCCAATGATATGGCTTCGCCGTTTAAGTCTGGGTCAAAATTTTCGCTTCGAATTGTGGGGAGGCCAACTTCCAGTGGGATTACTGCCTCCATGTCGTATGCTAAGGAGAATGGTGTTTCTCCTGTCGATCGCCAAGGTGTGGTGCGGTAAGCCCATAAAACATGAGGGAGTTCTTCTGCCCACTTGCCTTTTGCTTTTTCTAACCTTTTCTTCAATCCATCTAAGACGACCTTGTTTGATGCTTCTGCTTGGCCATTTGCTTGAGGATATGCCGGTGTAGAATTGTAGAACTCTATCTTGTATTCCTCGCAAAAGCCTCTGAAAGTTCTGCCGTCGAATTGAGTGCCGTTGTCTGAGATTAGGGCTTTTGGTATGCCAAACCGAGTGATGATGTTCTGCCAAACAAACTTCTTCACATCTTTTTCCTTGATTGATGCCAAGGCTTCTACTTCCACCCACTTTGTAAAGTAGTCGGTTGCTGCAAGGAAGAACTTCCTGTTGCCTGGTGCTGTTGGAAGTGGCCCCACTATGTCTAAGCCCCACATTGCGAAGGGCCATGGGCTAGTGAGAGGTAGAAGTTCTCTGGCGGGTTGGTGTATTTGGTGGGCAAACTTCTGACACTTCTCACATTTTTTGACATACTTTTCTGAATCCGCTTGCATGTATGGCCACCAATATCCTTGCGAAATTGCTCTGTATGCTAGTGATCTTCCTCCTTGATGGCTTCCACATACGCCCTTGTGTATCTCGAATAAGAATGCTTCCACTTTGCTGGGATGAACACACTTTAGGTAGGGTCCTGAGAATGACTTTTTGTACAATGCGAGGGACGGGGAGAGCCAAAATCGCTGCGACTTCGCTCTTATTCTGTTGGCCTCTTTCTTCTCTTCCGGTAAGATGTCGTCTTTTAAGAACAGGATGATGGGATCCATCCAAGAGGGGCCGAACTCTGCGCAACATACCTCCTCTACTTCAGGGTCTTCAATGCTTGGTCTAGGCAGGTAGTCGATCAGCAGTGGGTGAGGGATGGAGGTGTCTGCCATTGAGGCAAAGCCTGCTAGTTCGTCTGCTCTGCTGTTTTCCTCCCTGCCGATTTGTTCTATCCGCACTACTTCAAACTTCTTGATCTCTGTTCTGACCAACTCTTGGTACTTAGCCATTCTGTCATCCTTTGCTTCATAGTCGCCTGAGATCTGATTCACCACCAGCTGTGAGTCGCTATAGACCATTAGCTCGGTGGCCTTCATATAGAATGCTGATTTGAGGCCTACTAGAAGCGCTTCATACTCTGCTTCGTTGTTTGATGCTGGGAAGCCCAGGTTGACTGTCTGCTCCACTACTAGGCCGTTTGGAGAGATGAGGACTATGCCAAGTCCTGCTCCATGCCGGTTGGATGCTCCATCCACGAAGAGCTTCCATATCTCCCCGACGAACAACTTCCAGCAAGTGGAGGGATCAGATGATGCCTTGGGGTTTTCCATGTTGTCGGTGTTTTCTTCAAGGTCCATGCTTACTGTCTGCCCCTCGCTATCTGTTTGTACCAAGTCTTTATTTGTTGGTGGGTCTAGACTTGGTGTAGCATGGTTCGCTTCTTCCTTTTTTGCTTCACTCTGGTCTGCCTTGGGACCTGACTGGGTAACTTGTACCAGGGGTTGCGTTATTCCGACGTCAACTTCCATCCCTAGTTCGGTTGTTTTGGTCAGGTCGATTGGGCAGACATGATGACTTCCTGGGGTGAATTCTGTGACAAAGTCTGCCAAAGCTTGAGCCTTTATCGCGGTCCTAGGTTGGAACTTGATGTCATATTGTCCCAGCTCTACTGCCCACTTCAAGATTCGCCTAGAGAAGTTCGCCCTTTCAAACAAAGCTTTTAATGGGAAAGCTGTGAGGACGACTATGGTGTGGGCGTGAAAGTAGTGCGTCAACTTCCTTGAGGCCATCATCAAGGCCAAGGCCAGCTTTTCTAGTGGCAAGTACCTTGTTTTGGTGCCCAGCAATGTCTTGCTGACATAAAAGATAGGCAGATGTTGGATTTCTTCCGCACGGACCAACACTGCACTAATTGCATGCTGAGAGACTGCTAGGTACAGGAAGAGTTCTTCTCCAGGTATTGGGGTGACAAGCAGTGGCGGAGAAGACATATATTCTTTCAGGCTTTCCAGAGCGCGGTCGCATTCTTCATCCCACTCGAACTTGGCTTTTAGAGCGTGGAAGAATGGTCGCAGTCTGTCCGACGATCGACTTATGAACCGATTGAGCGCAGCTGCCATGCCTGTGAGGTGTTGTACTTCCTTTACTGAGTTTGGTCTCTTTAGATCCTGAATTGCTTTAATCTGAGAGGGGTCTGCCTCTATACCCCGGTTGGTTACTAGAAAACCCAGGAATTTGCCAGAACCTACTCCGAATGCACACTTAGACGCGTTGAGGCGCAACTTGTGCTTCTTCAGGATCTCAAACATTTCACCTAGGTCCTTGAGATGGTCATTCTCATTCTTGCTCTTGACCACCATATCGTCGATGTAAGCCTCCATTGTTCTGCCTAACAATGGTTCAAATATCTTGGTGACCATCCGTTGGAATGTCGCCCCTGCGTTCTTTAGGCCAAAGGGTATGACCTTGTAATAGTATAGTCCTCTTGGAGTTATAAAGGACGTGACCTCCTGGTCTGGTTCATGCATGGCGATTTGGTGGTAGCCTCTGTATGCATCCAGAAAGCTAAGTCGGTTGTGCTCCGCCATTGGGTCTACCAGTTGATCTATCCGTGGCAGAGGAAAGCTGTCTTTTGGGCATGCTTTGTTGATTGTTTTGTAGTCAACGCAGACACGCCACTTGCTGTTCTTTTTGGGGACTACGACTGTGTTGGAGATCCATCTTGGGTAGTGTACCTCTCTGATTACTCCTGCCTCCAGCAGGTTTCCTACTTCTTCCGCCACTATCTCGGCGTGGTGGAGTGCCGATCTGCGTGTGCGTTGGATGATTGGTCTGGCGGATGGGTGGACATTGAATTGGTGACAGATGAAGTTTGGGTCAATGCCTGGCATGTCGTATGGCGTCCAAGCGAACACTTCGATGTTAGAGGTCAAAAATTCCAAGATTTCTAATCTCTCAGTGCTGGACAACGACGAACCGAGCAAAAAGAACTTATCCGGGCTCTTTTCATCTATTCTTACCTCTACCAAGTCTTCCACCGCTTTTTGACTAGCTGCTTTGCCGACATCCGCGAACAGTTCATTACTCTCAGGTTCTTCCACCGAATGAACGTATCCCTTGGCAGCGCGGCTGCCATTTACCGTAACAAAGCATTGCTTGGACATGATCTGGTCTCCATAGACCTCTTCAATTACTCCGGTTTCATTGGGGAACCGCATTACTTGGTGGTAGGATGACGCCACCGATCGCATGGCATGCAGCCATGTTCTGCCCAAGATGATGTTGTAAGTGGAAAGGACTTTCAATACCCAGAACTCTACTTGTTTCGTTACGCTTCCTGCTCTAACTGGAAGAATTATCTTGCCGACTGGCCACTCTGGCATTGAGTTGAATCCAATCAGGGGAGATACGGCAGGTGCCAAGTCTTTATCTTGTAACTTCAATTGTTTGAATGTTTCGTAGTACATTATTTCACATGAACTACCCTGGTCAATCAGAATTCGCTTGACGTCAAAATCCTTGATTCGGAGGGTGACGACCAGGGCATCATTGTGAGGGCAATATATCCTTGCCAAGTCTTTATCCGAAAAAGACATGACGTTCGTGGCCTCTGTCTTCCCCTTCTTGGTGGTAGGTTGGGCACTTAGTACCTCTCTTAAGTGCTCAGCCTTCTTGATTGACCCTCTGAGCTCGCATACATGCTCAGGTTCAAAGACTCCATGTATCACATTGATTATGCCTTGAGGTGGGGCGTTGATTGGTATCCCGTTGGGGTTATTATTGTCCTGGGGGGCTAGTTGCGCCCCTCCTTCAATGTATTTATCCAGGTGACTGGCTGCTACCAACTCTTCCAAGTGCTGTTTCAATGGCGTGCAATTCTCAGTGCGGTGCCCCTTTTCTTTGTGGAAGGTGCATCGCGATCTTTCGTCATAGTCTTTCTGTGCTTCTCCTAGCTTGGCTGGCCATCTGACGAAAGGCTCATCTCGTATTTCACTTAGAATTCGGTAGATCGGTTTTTTGAATACCGTGGTTATGGCAGTGCGGACTCTCAACTATCTTTTATCCTGGTCCTCTCCATTGTCTCGTCTGCCACGTTCGTTTCTGCTCGGGCGATCTACCGCGTTGACCTTCGCTGAGGCCTTCTTCTCTAGTACTACGGTCGTGCCAGATTTTGTTTTGGCGTGTACGCCATCCTCTTCCACCCTGATGTGCTAATGCACTCTCTTCATCAAGGCTTCCATGGTGAGGGGCGGTGTCATGGTGATTGGGTCCCTTAGTCTGTTGCCGACTGGAAGGCCTCTTTTGTACTGTGCAATGGCGAGATTGGTGGGGCAGTCCCCAATCTGGTTGAAGGTCTCCCAGTAGCGACTATTGTAGGATCTTAAGGTCTCCTTGTCGCCCATGTCGATGGAGAGTAGTTGGTCGATCTCCACCGGGGTTTTAGTGTTTGTTCTGAACCTGGTTACAAACGCTTCCGCCAATTGCGCCCAGGAGGCTATGCTGCCTTCAGGAAGTTTTTCGAACCAAGTCAAGCCTAGATCGCCAAGGCTAGATGGGAAGAGGATGCACATCAAAGCCTCGTTCCGCCGGTATACAGCCATGACCTGGCGAAAGTGGCTCAAGTGTGAGTAGGGGTCCGTCTTTCCCTCATATGTAGTGAATTTGGGCTGAAGGAAGCCTGAAGGTAAGGGCGCGTTCTCAATTGCCGGAATAAACGGCGAAGTCTGCAGCCTCGCTAATGCTTTGTCCATCGGTTCGTAGGCAGGGTGCGGTATTGGCATTCCAACCTCGACGCTTCCATGCGATCGAGGAGCCAACCGCTGTAAGGTAGAAACTTTGTGTGGATCGCGTGCCCTGGCGTCCTCCTTCCATCGTGCCTTCTCTTCGAGCACGGTTCGTAAGTCGGATGATCTGGGCAACTCCGTCTATCTGGATCTTGTTTGGTGCGTATGTGAAGGCCAATAAGTGCCCCCTTCCGTGCATGACCTCTTAGATCTCGTCCTCTTAGACCTAGAGTGACGAGTTCTGGAAGACCTGGATTGAGTATCGCCTGTCCTGAGGCTTTTACTCTCTGCTTGTGAGGGTGTGGTATTCCTACCACGATCTTCCGAGTGGCAAGGGGGCGTCTTGATTATGCGCCCCTCTCCTATTGCCACTTGTTTTCCCTTCATCTGGCGCTTTAGAGATTCCATGTCCGCCGCCATTCGTCGTATCAACTCATCCTGCTCCTTGACACGATCTTCCAAGGCTTGAGGGTCAATCCTCCGCCTTTGTCTCTCTAGACTCTGTGAACGAGAGTGACGAGGGCTGTTAGTCCGCCTTCTTTCCCTTCTATCCCTCTTGGGATTCTGTCGTTGTGGCTCCAAATCTGCCATAGGAGGGATGAGAGGTAGACCTTCGTGCCTCGCACCCCCTTCTGGTGTTTGTCCGTCGATGGCGAACTGTGGTAAATCTTCGTTGTGCGCCATTGATTCTTAAGAGAAAAAGCTTGATCAAGAGGTTTTGTTCTTGTCTGAATTCCCACAGACGGTGCCAATTGTACGGGAAAGAAATAAACCTTCTCGTATAATCCTATTGATCAAGTCTGCACTCCTCCGTACGACGTCGTTCTACTACTTGAAAATACAAACGTGAGCTAGCCGGCGGGTGTGTGCCGGAAACTTCTCCGATGCCTAAGTCAGCCAACTAGACAAGTAGACAAAAGCTCTGTATATTCAGGAATCAAAGTTACGCTACCTCTCCATAGGTGATGTTATGGGCTTTTATAGGTTCCGTGTGGCACAATCCAAGTAGGACTCCTATTCCTCCATGTAGAGTCCTCCAAGGATTCATACTCCTGAAAGATAATGTTTATCCTTCAACACCCCCCTCACTGCTTAAACCAAGTGAGATGATTTTACCATGGCCGGATTACCATACGACCGAACTAACTACTACTTTGGCTATTACTTCCTTTCTCTTACCTTGGCATTCACATGCTAAGACCTGAGCTATCCATAAAGAGAGTTGAGCCGAACTAACTCCCCAAAACCAAGTATTTAAAAAAGCTCAGCATACCTCGGTTCCATATACCACGACCGAACTAATTCTGGCGACCGAACCAATCGTAGTACTCTTTTAAACCGGACTAAAAACAAGGGCTTTTATGTGACCGGACTAATCAATACGGCTTCGGGACCGGACTAACTTCAAAGGCCCTTTCACTCCTTACTTTGGCCCACTAACGGCCCACTGCCCAGCTCGGCCCAATTTAACTACATAAATTACCCTCTCACCAAATGAGCATTAAGTTCAATTCATTTTATTACAGTTAATTGTTGTGCAGTACAAAAGAATAATACTATATGTATCTGTTAGTAGATATTTTAATATTATAATGTATTATTGGTTTGATTTGTTTTCTTTTCCTCCAAGAATCCTTCAAGTCTTCTTTTCTAAGTTTTCAAAGTCTTAGTCAAGTCTTCTTCTCAAGTCTTCCAAGGAAATTGCCCACCAATTTCCTTTCCTATTCTTTTCCATTCAATCTTATCCTCTAAGCAACTTCCAAGAATCCTCCAAGAAACTTATCTATTAAGCTTCTTCTTCTCCAAGACACTTGTCTACCAAGCTTTCATCTTCTATAAATTGATCTAACTTCTTATCTTGGAGGTGAGAAGAAGTTTTGGTTGCTTTATTATGTTTTGTGTGAGATTATCAGGCAAATAAAAAAGGGTGTATGTGATAAAGCTTTGGATTCAATCAATTGTGCAATATTGGTGAACCATACGACTTAGTCGGGCTGTTGTATCTTGGGGGGGACAAGTCAAGGTTTTTTCTGCTGCACCGGTGTAAGGCTTTGCCTAACCGCAGAGGGCTTGAATCTCCTTAAAGAGAGTGAATTTCCCGCACCTCAACCCTTACAATAGTTATTGTAATTTTTATTATTTGTATTTTCTGGTGTTTTATTTGTAATTATCACCAATAATTTTAAGGAGATTCAAATAGTAAAAGTTCATGGAGCCAGTACTGGAGAAGCCCAATGAGAATACCGGCGATCTCAACAAGCCCTTTCGGTTCAAGGAAGCCCATTTCAAGAGATAGAAAGGTAAGGTGCTTTTCTACTTCAGTCTCCTCAAGGTGGCCTATATCTTGACCGAGAAAAATCCGAACAAAGTCCCCACTGAAGAGATAATCGACGAGGAGTATGCTGTTCATCTTGAAAAAATTGAGAAATACAGCACAGATGAGTATAAATGTCGATATTATCTTTTGAATTGTCTTTCAGATCAATTTTATGATTATTATGATACTACTTACACCACTGCCAAGAAAATTTGGAAAGTCTTGTAGAATAAATATGACACTGAAGAGGCATGTGCTAAAAAATATGCTGCAAGCCATTTTTTCTACTATCAAATGATAGATGGAAAATCAGTAGTGGAGCAAGTTCAAGATTTTCAGATGCTATTGGCACAAGTTAGATCCGAAGGCATCAAAATTGGAGACAATCTTGTTGTAGCAGGTATTGTTGACAAACTTCCATCATCTTGGAGGGAGTTCCAGAAGTCAATGTGTCACAAGCAAAAGGAGACGTCCTTGGAGACTCTAATCACACGAATTCGGGTGGAGGAGGAAGTATGATGACAAGATGCGCTTATGACATAAGAGCATTCCACTGCAAAGGTAAATTTAACTTCTGGAAATACTTTACCTAAAGGTCGATTTCATAAAAATAGTCACTTGAAGCCAATTAAGAAAATTTGAAAAAAGGTTGGAAGGCCACAAAATAAAAATTACCCGAGGCAAAAGAAATGGAACCAAGAATCCCCTTCACAAGATCTGACAAATGTGACATGTTTTGTGTGTGGCAAAAGTGGGCATATTGCTCGAACTTGCACATTTCGAAAACAACAGTCTCGACCACAAGCTAATGTTATCGAGGAACCATTTGTGGCTATGATTACAGATATTTTTATGGTTCAATACGTGGAAGGGTGGTGGACAGACTCTAGTGCCAAGAGGCATGTCTGTTATGATAAAGATTGGTTCAAAAATTTCACTCCTTTTAATGAGGAGAGGACTGTTATGCTTGGTGATTCCAGTTTAACCAAGGTGCTCGAGTGTGGGGATGTTGAGCTAAATTTTACCTCTTGACGTGTGCTTGTTTTAAAAGATGTGTTGTACACACTGTCCATGAGGAAAAATTTGATGTCGAATTATTTGCTCAACAAAGCTGGTTTCAAGCAGACTATTGAATCTGACCAATATGTAATCACTAAAAAAGGTATATTTGTGGGGACAGGATATGCTTGTGATGAAATGTTTAAATTAAATGTTTAGAATAAGAAAGCACATGTTTCTGTTTACATGCTGTCTTCTATAAATTTTTGGCATGCTCGTTTGTGTCATATTAATAGTCGATATGTGGGAGTCATGAGTAGTTTAGGATTAATTCACAGACTAACAAAAAAGTTTGAGAAATGTGAAATTTGCAATCAAGCAAAAATAACTAAAAGGCCTCATAAAAGTGTGGTGAGAAATACTGAATTGTTAGAATTAATTCACACTGATTTATGTGAATTTGAAGGAATTTTAACACATGGTGGAAATAGATATTTTAATCACTTTTATTGATGATTTTTCAAAATACACTTATGTATATTTGTTGAAAAATAAAAGTGATACTTTTGAAAAATTTAAAGAATTCCTTCTTGAAGTTAAAAATCAATTCGGTAAAAAGATTAAAAGATATAGAAGTGATAGAGACCGGGAGTATGAATCTTTCGGATTCAACTCGTTTGCTCAATCTTTTGGAATAATCCATGAAACTACTCCACCATATTCACCGCCATCTAATGGTGTAGCAGAAAGGAAAAACAGAACTTTAACTGATTTAACAAATGCTATGCTAATTGAAGCAGGTGCTTCTTCAAATTTGTGGGGAGAAGCAATTTTAACTGCATGTTATGTTATGAATAGAGTGCCACATAAAAAAATAAAAATTACACCTTTTGAGTTGTGGCAAGGGCATAAGCCAAATTTGAGATATTTGAGGGTTTGGGGTTGTCTAGCTTTTGTTAGATTTGTTGACCCTAAAAGACCTAAATTAGGTGTGAAAGCTGCTACTTGTGTTTTTCTTGGATATGCAACAAAGAGTATAGCCTATAGATTTTTTTATATGGAACACAAAATAATTTTTGAATCAGGTGATGCAATTTTTCATGAAGAAAAATTTCATTTTAAATCTAAAAATGGTAGGGATCAAAATTATCAAGAAAATATTTTATCTGAAACCGGTTCCTCTACTCCTTTTTTACAAAACCAAGATACTGTAGTTTTTGAACCTAGAAAGAGTAAAAGAACCAGATTAGAAAAAGATTTTGGCCCTGATTATCATGTTTTTAATGTGAAGGAAACTCCATTAACTTTACAAGAAGTTTTGGCATCTCCTGACTCTGTTTTTTGGAACGATGCTATAAATGATAAGATGGAATCATTATTATCCAATAAAACTTGGGTATTAGTAAATTTACCACCAGGTGTTAAAACTATTGGCTGTAAATGGGTTTTGAGAAAAAAACTTAAACCGGATGGAACTATTGATAAATATAAAGTAAAGCTTGTTGCAAAAGGTTTTAAACAACAAGCAGATCTTGACTTCTTTGATACATTTTCTCCAGTTACTAGAGTTACATCCATTAGATTATTAATTACAGTGGCTGCAATTCATGATCTAAAAATTCATCAAATAGATGTTAAAACAACATATTTAAATGGAGACCTGAGTGAAGAAATCTATATGGATAAACCTGAGGGTTTTGTGGAACCCGGTCAAGAAAGCAAAGTGTGCAAGCTAGTTAAATCCCTATATGGCTTAAAACATGCCCCTAAACAGTGGCATGAAAAATTTGATTCCTGCATGATTGAGAATGGCTATAAAACGAATGAATGTGATAAATGCATCTACTATAAATCTGAAGAAAATTCACATGTCATTATTAGCCTCTATGTGGATGATTTACTTATATTTGGCTCTAATTTGCATATCATCGTGGAAACTAAAAATATGCTTAGTAGCCATTTTGATATGAAAGATCTTGGTGAGGGTAACTGTAACAACCCTCACACTGTTTACCGATTAATGACTGAATGATTACCAATTACTGCTAAACTGAGACCGAATATGAAAAGTAATTGAACTGACTGAATTACTGAACTGACTGACTGAAATCTGAAACTGAATCGATTGACTGTATCTGTTTAATTGCATGTTTATCTGTTTGACTATTTAATTATCTGTTCAGTTTTTATGTTTAAACTGCAAATTGAAGGCCTTATCGGCGGCCGAGTCTGAAATTAATGAGTGATATGTGTTAATTATAATTTATGTGATTTGATGGTATATTTATCTAAAATTTGATTTATTATGATTAAACTAGATTAAAATAAGTGAAATTGCATTGTTGGACTTATTTATGAAAATGCCATTGTGAGTGGGCCCTTTATTATAACATCTTTGAGCCTTATACACTCAAACAAAACAAATTCTTCAGCCATTTTTGAGCTCACCACCGAACAAGAGAGAGAGAGAGTGAGAGTAGTGAATTCAACATAGGGAATGGCTTGAACTTTAAGGAATTGAAGTGTAGATTGCTAATTTGAGCTTGGATATCTTGCATTGAGGACTTAAGGTAGGAATCCATCCTCTCTTTTATGTATTTGAGTTGTTCTAGCATGATCCATGAGGATATTAGTGATCTAAGTCATGATTTAGTTCCAACATGTTGAATTGAAGCTCATTTCATGCATGCATGTGTATATTGAAGAGTTTTGGGTTGATTTCATGGCAAATGTTGCATGCATGTTCATGTTAATGTTTAGGACCATGATTTCATCTTGTTTTTCAAAGAATTGAGCTCATGAGAGCATGTATTGAGGCTTTGAATCGATTTAAAGTCATGCATGTCACGTTTGAAGAATGTTCATGAAATTTGGTTTGAAATTGGATTTAATTAAGCCACCCTTGGGCTTTGATTTTACAAATTGAGGTTTGAAAACATGTTATCCTATGTGTTTACAAATGTTTTCCAGAAATTTAGCCCAAGAGGATCGAATTTGGTGGTTGAAACATGAGTTTTGAACTTGGAGCTCGAATCTAGATTTTCCAGATTTTGGTCTTCCGCTCGAGCGGGGAAGATTGCGCTCGAGCGGGAAATTCGAGCATCCAGTACTTTGCACTGTTTTACAGTCCGCTCGAGCGGAGGAATGTACGCTCGAGCGGAGGATTGGGTGACACGCTCGAGCGGGCATCGAGCGTGAATTTCACCTATCCAGTACTTTTGACTGTTTTGCAGACTGCTCGAGCGGGGTAGGTGCCGCTCGAGCGGGAACCTTTGTCTACATGAACGCTCGAGCGGAGTAACCTACGCTCGAGCGGGACTCTGTTTTTCTGAAAGTTCTGAAAATGTTTTCTGAATGCACCTTTGCATCCTCATCCCATCCTAGGCATTCTTAGGCTTAGTTTAAGACATCATAATGAGGATATAGATGTAGAACACACTGAGGCAAATTAGGGATTAAGTTTATACCTTTCCTAACTGGATAGCTTAGTGTGTGTTCAATCTGTAACTGTGTAGGGCTGGCTTCCGGAGACGCGCTCTAGCTTACTGTAGCCCAGAACTCTGTGAGTAACAATTGTGTAAAGATATGTTCAACTGTGAATATTTCTGACTGTTTAACTGAACTGTTTTCTGAACTGATACTATTAATCGAATGAATGCATGTTCTATATTCTGAACTGTATTGTGGCATCCTTAGCAATTACTGTTACTGTTACAGAGATCTCTGTCGGTTCCCTTGTTGGAACCACTATTGTTTACTGATTGATGGCCATCATTTACTGTTCGGTCTTTTAAGACCTACTGTTTACTGTACTGCTATGCTAATGGATGTACCACATATGACTGAATGACTGATATACTGAATCAATGAACTGTTTTCATTACTGTAAGGACATTCATTCTTAACCCCTTTACGCATTATGTTATTCACTGGGCTTTAGCTCACTGCTCATATATATATGTAGGTGTACAGGCACCAGACCGGAGCTAGGAGCGTGGGGTAGATTTCTCTTTTTGTCAAGCCAACCATTGTGCCTCACTGCGAGGTTCCGAGCCTGCCAAGCCATGGCTTAGGGGTGTTTTAACTTCCCCCGTCTGTCTCCGTATCTGTTTTGCATAATTGTATAGACTGAATGTTTGGTACTGTACTGTCTAATAGGGATTAGGTCCCTGATCTGACTGACTGTAAGTATTGTACATACTGGTTTGCACTGTTTATATGTATACGTATGAAAAGTCTTTTTGCATACAGACTATCATAGCTCATTGGACACTGTTTATTTATTGTATTGGCTTCCGTCATGCCCCTGTACTCTATTTTACTGTCTTACTATTAAGCAAGCCTTCGGTAATCTCGGATTACTGGCCGGTTACGGTGCTAAATTCATAGGGGCGGGTTTGGGTCGTGACACTAATTATATATTGGGAATAAAAATTACCAAAACTTGTGATGGTATATTTCTTGATCAGTCGCATTATGTTGAGAAAATATTGAGAAAATATAATTTTTATAAGTGCAAGCATATTCTTACTCCTTTTGATCTTCATGTGCGTTTATTTCCTACTGAAAATGATGAGGATGTAATTAATCAAAAGGAATATGCTAGTATGATCGGCAGCTTGCGTTATGCGACTGACTGTACTAGACCTGACATTGCCTATGTAGTTGGAGTACTTAGCAGGTTTACTAGCAAGCCTGGCAATAATCACTGACTAGCCATTGAGCAGATTATGAAATATTTATCTGGTACCATAAAATATGGCTTGTTTTGTAATAAGTATCCTGCAGTACTTGAAGGTTACAGTGATGCCGATTGGAATACCTTGTCAGGTGGTTCATTATCAACCACTGGTTACTTATTTACCTTGGGAGGTGGTGCTATAAGTTGGAAATCGAAAAAACAAACCATTATTGCTAATTCAACAATGGAGGCTGAACTTATTATTTTAACTACAGTCAGTGAAGAAGTAAATTGGTTAAGAGATTTGTTAAATAAAATCTCTTGTTGGGAAAAACTGATTCCACCTATATTGATTCATTGTGATAGCACCACAAGAATTGGTCGACTTAATAACCGTTATTATAACGGTAAATCCAGACCTATCAGAAGAAAACACAGTACTGTGAGATCTTATATAAATAATGGCATTATAAATGTGGATTATATTAAATCTGGTGATAATCTTGCAGATCCATTCACTAAGCTCTTAGCAAGAGATAGAGTCTGGAATATATCGAGGGGGATGGGGTTGAAGCCCATTGAATATAGCAGGAGCCATGTATGAGGATACTAAACCCAAGGACCAGAGATCCTGTAACTGGATTCAATAAGAAAAACGATTATATGATGGCCGTGAGAAATGCACTAAATTACTTTTGATGTAAGTGCATTTATTCTGTAACGTTGTAGAGGTTGAGTTATTAAAAAACTCTTAATGAATTTCTGTAGCTCTTATTGAGTGGGGTGTCATAGTTACAGGAGCACCCTTGACAGAATTCACCTATGTGAGTGTGGTAGTGGAGTCGCTACCTATGAGACTTAGGCTAATTCTCAAACACACTCATGAATCCTAGGATTGCACAAGACCGTAATGTGCTGGCTCTTAAAGCTTATGTGAACACCTGGAATATTATGTGTGTGCAATAATTATTTATTTCCCTTAAGCAGTTATAATTCAATGCTGACCATACTATTGGCTCTGGAGTAGATATTATTATTTCACTAATGGAGGTTCAATGCAGAGCACACCTACCATGATGCATAATATCCTTATTTGCCTAATAATTTCAGTTTTTGTTACCTATAATATTAAAATAGGTGGGAGAATGTTAGCAGATATTTTAATATTATAATGTGTTGTTGGTTTGATTTGTTTTTTTTTCCTCCAAGAATCCTTCAAGTCTTCTTTTCTAAGTTTTTCAAGTCTTAGTCAAGTCTTCTTCTCAAGTCTTCCAAGGAAATTGCCCACTAATTTCCTTTCCTATTCTTTTCCATTCAATCTTATCCTCTAAGCAACTTCCAAGAATCCTCCAAGAAACTTATCCATTAAGCTTCTTCTCCTCCAAGACACTTGCCTATCAAGCTTTCATCTTCTATAAATTGATCTAACTTCTTATCTTGGAGGTGCGAAGAAGTTTTGGTTGCTTTATTATGTTTTATGTGAGATTATCAGGTAAATAAAAAAGGGTGTATGTGATAAAGCTTTGGGTTCAATCAATTGTGCAATATTGGTGAACCATACGACTTAGTCAGGCTGTTGTATCTTGGGGGAGACAAGTCAAGGTTTTTTCTGCTGCACTGGTGTGAGACTTTACCTAACCGCAGAGGGCTTGAATCTCCTTAAAGAGAGCGAATTTTCCGCGCCTCAGCCCTTACAATAGTTATTGTAATTTTTATTATTTGTATTTTCTGGTGTTTTATTTGTAATTATCACCAACAGTATCAATTAGTGTATTAACTAGTATATCAATTGATAATGTAACATAATTTAAGAGATTTTTGGTATTTGTAATGTTATTAATGAGTGGAGTCAATAATAATATGGTTGTGCTACATGCACCAATTAATGTATACATTGGTGTACTAACTAGTGTTATATCATTATTACTGATCCCACCTATTATATAAATTACAAATATCCAAAACCTCTAAAATTATTCCATATCATCGGTTAGTATACTAGTTAGTACATTAATTAATACATATAGCATTATTTATAATAATATCATAACTAGTATTAATATATTAATTAATACATGTAACACCACTCGCTACAAAATTCCTCTCCCAAAAATAAACTACATCCTCTTAATCAACTCAATAGAATTTATTGACCAATCTAAATCCTAATAAATACCCTTTTTTTTTTCAAATTACCATACAAAACGTAACATAAAAGTTTTGCAAACACCCTTTTCCCTTACTTTATTGGTATCTAAAAGGTTTACATTGGAAATGTGATATAATATTTTCATTACAAAATATTTTGAAAAAATTACAAAATAATCATAAAGTTTGAGTTTTGTGACCAAATAAATTTTAAAATTTTAACTTTATCAATACAAATTCTAATCTTTTAGTTCATTTTCAATCTAAATTATTTACTTATTTTCGTTAAGTAAAATTGACAAAAAAATAATATTTTAATAATTATACTCCATGTAAATGTACAAAATATGTCTAAAATACTCTTTTTCATTGAGTTTAGTGATTAAAATATTTTTTTGGTAGTTTTACTTAACAAAAACAAGTAAATTGTTTATATAGAAAATAAATCAAAATATTAATATTCAAATTAACAAAATTAAAATCTAGAATTTATTTTATTATAAGACTCAAATCTTAAATTTTTTTATCATCTGGTTTTTCAAATATTTGTAGAGTAGTTATGTTCAAGCAAATACAACGTTAGTAGTATAACAAAACATAAAATAATCATTACACATAATAATTTTGTTAACGAGTGTCATAGTTGACAAAATTTAAAAGAATGATTATACGTTACTTATGACACACATTTTAAATTTCTTAACAAGTTTCATTAGATCCCGAGCTAAATTGGGTCTTGGGTTTGGGAGTGTCAAATTGGATCCCGAGCTAATTGATCTAAAGTAATTATTTATCTTTAGATTTTGAATTTATGATACTAGTAAAGTACCCTTTTATGTATTGTTTAATATTAGAAAATATATATAAAGTATTTTGAAAATATATAAAAATGTTAAAAATTATATTGATTTCAGTAAAAGTACATTGAACTTAATGAAAAATGTCTGGTGTTCTTTAATTTTTTTGTCATTTATTTATATCCTATGAGCATTTGTTAGTAAGAGAAAATTATACAATAGTTCCGGAGTATTACGTGATCATACTCCCTCGCTAATCTCTATTCATTATGTCTATTTATGTTCTTCAATCATTTAATAAAAATAATTAATATTTCACTTTCTCCATCAATCATATTATCTTTCAAACTACCAAATAATCACCTATTAGACCCTTAAAAGAAAAAGAAAAAGAAAAAGAAAAAGAAAAAGGAGCCGGTCACCAATTTCATTTTCAAAATAATACAAAATAGAAAGGGCAGGGATTAAGGCCAAGTTTGGCATGACCTAAATAATACAAAAAGTCAAAAAGTTACTATCCTATTTAAGTTACATCATTTTATTTAAATCACATCACCTCTCTAAAACATCACATCAAACCCAATCCAAACTCAACCCATATAAGCCAATAAGTCAAAAAGTGCACTTTTTTAGAACATCACAAACCAACCCTTAGGGTTGGTTTTTACTTTAATTTGTTTTTACTTTTTGATTATTCCCCCTAACAAAAGTGAGGAATCGAAATTGTAATGCCATTAAAAGGTAATTAGATACTTTTGCCTTTTCTAATTAGAATATTTGTAATTTTTTCTAGGGTTGAGTAAGGAATCTGTGAAATTCGTAATTCGATCCAGTCCAGTCCAATCCGATAGGTATGGATTGATTTTTTGAATCCGCGGTTCGGTTCTGGATTGAAGAATTAAAAATCTGTAGTCCACGGATTGGTTCCGGATTGAACCCCACGGTTCCGGATTTGAACTGATCCGGACCGTATACAAATAATCTATGTTTTTATTATACATTCTTCCCCGTAGTATCTTCTCTTATTCTATATAAAATCTAAACTCAAACCTAAAACCGTATAATATTTTCTTTTATTACTTTTGTTTGTTAGTTTTTAGTTTTAATTTATAATGGTCTAAATACTTATGGTGAAACCAGTTTTTTTTATGGTTGTTTAAATTCTAGAACAGTATGTCGCTATTATAGAAAAATATGTTGCTATTGTAGAACTAATATAGTGCTATGTTTATATTTTTATGAAATTAAAGTGTTATATATATATATTTTGTTATTTAATTATGTGAATCCGTGGTTCTAAACCGATCCAATCTGTATTTAAATGGATTGGTTCTATAATTTAAACGGATTGGATTGGTTCTAATTTTTCAGGAACCGTAGATAACGGATTGGTCCTGGTTTTACCCCAATCCGGTCCATGCTCACCCCTAATTTTTTCCAAATTAAAGGTGATTTGATCTTAATAAACTTCATTTTTTTTTTTATTTTAAACATTTTTTTATTGTTTAGTTGAATAAAAAGTAGGTACAAAATTTTAAAAACAATATTTTTGGTCATATTTAAATTTTTAAGAAATTCACTTTCAGCTCGGCCCTTTTTAATATATTAATCTTTCTAAAGGTGAAAAGAGTAATTTTGACTTTTACCTAACGCATACAATAAAAAAAAAAAAATTAGAAGTGTTAATCAAACACCAAAAAGTAAAAATGAAAATAAAAATAATTTTTTTATGTAAAATCAATTTATGTAAAAAATTTATTAGTTATGACAGGGCTAGGCCCATAAGGATTACGGCCCACAGTGAACAACCCTAGCCCCCTCACTCAGGACCCACAACAGGACCCGGCTGGCAAAGCCCAAGATAGCTGGAGTCCAACAGGACATGGAGGGCCAGTGATCTTCAGACACACGGCAAGTGAGACACAAGTCACGTCAGCAGACAAAGATCTGCAAAGTTATTGCCATAGCACATCACCATTAAAGCAGTCCATCACAGCATTTATTGCGACAACACCCCCCAGCCGGAACAAGACCCCCTTACCCTGAACAAGGCAAGCTACAACACAAGCTTTCGGCGAAGGGGCAGGTCGGCAGAGACAGTGAAATGATTACCAGAGGATATAAGCAAAGATGAAAGACAATAAGAAGGTTAAGCTTTCCTAACTCCTATCTCTCTCTCTACACTTCATATACTAATTTGCTGGTCGGAGGGTTCACTGGGGGACTACCCCGTTCCCCGTTGGACTTGTTTGCAGGTTACTCCGGTGGTCCCTACCTCCAAGACTCGGACGCGTGGAGCTTGGATCAGTCCAACCCATCCACCAAGAACGAACTGTATCATCAGTTCCCCGTGAGGCTTGCCGAGCGGAAGGGGCCGACCGTGAGGTTGCCCGGGCGGGCGGGGCCGACCGTGAGGTTTGCCGAGCGGAAGGGTCCGACCGTGAGGCTTGCCGAGCGGAAGGGGCCGACCGTGAGGCTGTCCGAGCAGGAGGGCGCGGGGCTCAAAAGGCGGCGTGTCACGTGATGTTAGTGGAAAAGACAGGGTAAGGACAGGAGTCAGTGCATCGCGGTCGTACACGTGGCAGGGGGAGAAGGCCAGGCGTTGGATCGAAAATGAAACGTTGGGTTATAATGGTGGGTGTTTGGAAAGACAATCCTGGTGGATGATTTGAAAGGTTTCAAACTGGCGAGAATTAATTGGGATCCGTGGAATACGGGTAAACCGTGGGCTTTTGGTATTATTCGATTTACCTATCTATTTTCAAAAAATCAAAACATTCCAAGTATTACACCATTTGTGGCTCGCGATACGCCATTGGAGCATTTCTTCAACTTCTTAGTCCCTGCATCAGAAGCGATCCGCAGACACAGTTCAGAGATAGCGCAAGAAGAAAATGTGAATGTGAGGGTGGATCCACTGGGAGAGGATGATGCAGTGGAGCTAGCGGCGCAGTACAGGGCTGAAAGGGTGGGGGAAACAACGATACCCTTCCATGGTTCCACCTGGGTGGTAGCTCCGACGCCGATCAGTCAGGCGGAGCCAGATCATTGGCACACAAAGGCGGACAAATCGACGATAACAGCGGCAAAGTTGAGGGCAATCCGCGAGAAGTACCAAATTTCGGCGGAAGTGGAGTTGTTGTTGCCAACGTCGACGGAAAGACCATCGGACGCCAGGCTAGGAGGGTTTTCCCTGTACGAGGAGGCTCTGAAGTGGGGGCTGAGGTTGCCACTGCCTCAAATAGTGGTGGACGTGCTCAACCACCTAGAAGTAGCCCCGGGCCAGCTGATGCCCAATGCCTGGAAGATCCTGCTGGCCTGTGCAAGTGCATGGCCAAAGGCAAATGAGGGGGAGTCGATGGCAGTGGAGGAGTTCTTTGCCTGTTACAAGGCCTCAGGGCAACAAGAGACGTGGGTCACCCTGCAGGCAGTTGTGGGAAAGGGGTTGGTGGCTGGTCTGCCTACGTCAATCAAGGGATGGCGGGCACGGTGGTTCTGCATTTCTGCCAACGGGGGGCCTGGGGTGCGCACCATCTGGAAGGTGCCAATCAGGACGGTGGAGGCAAGACTGGGGCCCGCGACAGGGGAGAGGGTGAAGAGGGTGAAAGAGTGGAGGGAGAAAGAGAAGGCAAGGTGGGATGACCTCGTGCAGCCCTCTGCATTGTTTGAGGTAGGGCTGGGTCCTCAGCCGATCGGTGGGGATCTTGACCGAGCAGAGTTGGAGGCAAGGAGGGAGGCTTAGGAGGCTGAGGATCAAGCCATTCTTGCCAAAGCCACTATGTTCAAGAAAGCACAGGACGACCGACCTTCACAACCGATTGCGAAGGAGAGGATCAGGCCTCGCCCAAAGTCGTTGGGGGAGAAGGACTTAAGTAAGTTTGAACCACGAAAGCTCCCTGTGGATCCTGTGAAGGAGAGGGCCAGGGATGGGGAGGAGGCTCTGAAGAGGAAAAGGAATAAGAGAAGCGCCGCTGTAGAGGCTGCAGGGGAGCCTGGGTCCAAGAAGGTGAAGGAGGCCCCAGCTGCGGTGGAGACCCCTGTGGTCAAAGATACCCCAGAAGTAGCAAGGGTCATCCCAGCACTGGAGGCTGTGGAGGTCGCCCCAGCAATTCAAGTGGCAGTGGGCGTAGGCAGTGCTGAGTCAAGTGGGGGGCAACAGACCCAAAGGGGTCCTGCACCCCAGGAAGGAAGAGTGGGTCTGAACACCGCCTTCTACCATGCTCGCGCGGTGGCTGGAAGGGTGGAAGGGGAAGAGGGGCCAGCTAGGGCAGGGGCTGACCGTCTGTTGAAAATTGTGGAAGGGTCAGACCTGCGCGCGGCCTCCAGATTCAGTGAGGCGGACCTGCTGAGGGGGTTATGCTCTGCTCAGATGGAGGTAACTACCCTGGCAGGGGCTCTTCTAAGGAAGGCGGGGGGAGCCAGGCTCAAGGCAGAGAAGGCTGAGGCACAGCTGGAAAAACTAAAGGTTGAGAAGGCAAATTGGAAGAATGCCCAGGCTGAGTTGCAAGCAGTCAAGCTGGAGCTGGAGGATACACGCCGCAAGGTTGTGTCACTCGAGTTCCAGCTGGTCGGCGAGCAGAAGAAGTTGGAAAAGTCCCAACGAGCCTGTGCCATTGCCAACGATCGGCATGAAGAGGCCATGAACAGCAACGAAGAGCTGGTGAAGCAGAAAGATGAGACAGATGCTAAGGTTGAGGCTCTGCAAAAGGAGTTGGAGGACGAGCTTGCCAAGGCAGAGGAGGAGAGAGGGAGGCTTATGAGGGAGTTGGAAGCAGAGATGGAGAAGGCGAGGGTGGAGAAGGAGAGCCTAAAGAAGGAGGTGGAGGAGGAGAGGAGGAGAGGAGGAGGGGAGCCACTGCGGTTGATGCTCTGCGTGGAGAGTTGGAGGCAGAAAGGGCCAAAGCATCCTCTGAGAAGGCGATCCTACAAAGAGAGCTGGACGAGGAAAGGGCGAAGGCAGCCTCTGAAAAGGCAGCCTACCCCGATCTGTACGTGGCAGCAGTTGAACAATTCAAGGAATCGCCTGAATTTCAGATGGCCATTGATGCCGCAGTGGCGAGCAGCCTGGCAAGGGAGGAGTCTGGGGGGGGCTGGTCCATCACGGACGACGGCTGAAGGAAGACTTGAATCTGAAGTCATAGAGAGCTTCTAACGGTCAGACTTTTATAAGCATGAAATGGCAGAGTACTGGGACAGCGGGTGGAAAATGTTCAAGCGCAAGGCTGAAAAGCTGTTCCCAGAGCTTGACTTTAGCAGGGTGACGATTGGGGAGGATGATGTGGCCCAGACCCCCCTGGACGAGGGTATAGAAGAAGCAGATCTTATCTCCAGTGAGGAGGAGGAGTGATCTGAAGAATAAGCGTACTTAGGAGTTTTTGTTTTGTCTTTATTTTATTATGTTTTGCTTTTGAAGTGATGTAATGAACTTGTACACCCATTTTGAAGGAATAAAATTTCATTTACTCTTCCAGCTGATGACTCCAGTGAATCTTTTCTCTCTGTGTTGCTTTGTTTTTTTTTTTTTTTGTTTTTTTTTTGTTTTAATAAGGGAGGGTAAAGTAATGAACTCCCTAATGCATGGTGAAATGTACTTGTATAAAATTTCAATGGGTGAGTAATTGAGAAACTGCAGTACGAAGTTGTAAAACATGATTGTGGAAAATGATCGTTATAAAAGATCTGTGAATAAATATGAGTGAAGGATCCATGAATGAGGGCAGGAAAGTAGGTTTTAAAATGTAACTGAATGGTCAATTGTAAACGTGTAGAGAAGAAATTGGGAAATACCGTTGGAATTTAGCTTAGGAAAGATGTTTTTTTTGTAATTTGTGACCTCAAAGGTAGTCTGATTGAGGCTTTTGAAAGTGTTCAGTCTGACTAAGGCTTTTGAAAGTGCTCAGTCTGATTGAGGCTTTTGAAGGTGCTCAGGTCTGGCTGAGGCTTTTGAAAGTGCTCAGGTCTGGCTGAGGCCTTTGAAAGTGCTCAGTCTGACTGAGGCTTTTGAAGGTGCTCAGGTCTGGCTGAGGGGCTTTTGAAAGTGCTCAGGTCTGGCTGAGGCTTTTGAAAGTGCTCAGGTCTGGCTGAGGCTTTTGAAAGTGCTCGGGTCTGGCCGAGGCTTTGGAAAGTGCTCAGGTCTGGCTGAGGCTTTTGAAAGTGCTCAGGTCTGGCTGAGGCTTTTGAAAGTGCTCAGGTCCGACTGAGGCTTTGAGTGCTGCAAGTGAGAGAGTCATGAGAACGGCATTCAAACAGTTAAATGATAAAAGTTGGGAACTCAGTCCGAAGTTTGCATTATCTATTAAAAAGGGGAATACAACAATTGTGGCGATACAATAGTATGAATTCACTGATAGTAACGCTTCAAATGTTCGGCATTCCAGGGATGTGGGAGGTCGCGGCCGTCCATGTCTTGAAGTCGGTAAGTGCCTGGTCGTGGTCGGGCTTTCACCACGTAGGGCCCCTCCCATTTGGTTGCCAGTTTGCCCTCAGTCGGATTCTTTGAGGCAAGAGTTGCCTCCCTCAAGACAAGGTCCCCTACAGAGAACTCCCGTGGTCGGACTCTGCGATTGTAGTGTGTTCTCATTTTCTGCTGGTACGAAGCTAGTCTGACAGCGGTGGTCTCTCTGAGCTCGTCAATTAAATCCAGGTTTGCCCGACGGAGTTCTTCGGTGAGTGCTGGGTCTGGGTGTAAAATTCTGGGAGTAGGCAGACCGACTTCCACCGGGATAACCGCCTCAGCACCGTATGTTAGGCGAAATGGGGTTTCCCCAGTGGGAGTCCTCGCTGTTGTTCGATAGGCCCAGAGCACATTCGAAAGTTCTTCTGCCCACAGTCCCTTGGCGGCTTCCAACTTAGTCTTGATGATTTTCAGGAGAGAACGGTTGGTGACCTCAACCTGGCCATTGGCTTGGGGATGACCGGGGGAAGAGAAACAAGGTTGAATCTGAAGGTCTGCGCAGAACTGCCTGTACTTGGCGTTGTCGAATTGCTTGCCGTTGTTGGTGACGATGGCCTGAGGGATGCCAAATCTGCAAACGATCGACTGCCAGATGAACTTGGTTGTGTTCCGCTCGGTGATGGTGGCCAGGGGCTCGACCTCTACCCACTTGGTAAAGTAATCAATGGCGACGATTGCAAACTTGGTCTGGCCTCGACCCGTGGGAAGCGGACCGACCAGGTCGATCCCCCATTTGGCGAAAGGGTAGGGGCTGCTGAGCGTGATCAATTCTGTGGGGGGTGCATGGGGGATGTTGGCGAAGCGTTGACACTTATCACACTTGAGCACGAAGTCGACCGCATCTTGATTAAGAGTTGGCCAGAAATACCCAGTGCGGAGTATCTTGTGGGCTAGGGCCCTTCCACCTGAATGGTTGCCATAAATTCCCTGATGGACCTCCTGCAGTACATAGGTTGCTTGAGTTGAGTTGAGGCACCGTAGGTAAGGCCGCGAAAAACCACGCTTGTACAATATGCCCGCGATGATTATGTAATTGGACGCTCGGGCCCTAACTTTGGCTGCCTGCTGCTGGTCATCTGGGAGTGCCCCTGTGGTCAAGAAGAGGGAGATGTCGGATGCCCAAGAGATGGGTTCATCCTGGATGAACTGTACTTCTTGTCGGTCGGGCGAAATGGCTGGGTGGTGTAGATACTCGAGGCGGACATCATGACTGAGGTTGGAATGGTCAGCAGAGGCTAGTTGAGCCATCTCATCTGCCTTGGAGTTTGCCACTCGTGGGATATGCCTTATGTGGAAGGTGTTGAAAAGGCGGGCGAGGGGTAGTGCCATATCCCCGTATTTCCTCATTGTTTCATCCTTGGCGTCGAATTCCCCAGTAATCTGCCCGACGATGAGCTGTGAGTCACTGAATACTTGGATGTGACTGACACCAATGTCCTTGGCAAGGTGGAGTCCTGCTATCAAAGCTTCATATTCGGCCTCGTTATTACTGGCCTCAAACAAGAAACGAAGAGCACATTTGAAGTAGCCACCCTCAGGAGAGGTGAGGATAATGCCAGCCCCACTACCTTCCCTGCGGGATGACCCGTCGACATTGAGAGTCCAGGAATGAGGATCTTCAGGGTCGGCAAGAGCTGGTGGGGCTGTTGGGGTAATGGTTGGTGTAGGATTGGTGAATTCCAGGATGAAGTCGGCTACAGCTTGTCCCTTGATCGCTGTTCGAGAGCGGTAGGAGATATCAAACTGGCTGAGTTCTACTGACCACTGCATCAGCCGGCCGGAAAGCTCTGGTTGCTGCATAACCTTCTTCAGGGGTTGGTCTGTCAGGACCACTATGGAGTGGGCTTGGAAGTAAGGACGGAGTCGCCTAGAGGCGGTGACCAAAGCCAAGGACAATTTTTCTAACAATGGGTAATTCTGCTCTGGTCCCCTCAGAGCCCGACTGATGTAGTAGACTGGCCGTTGGACCGAGCTGTCTTCTCTGATAAGGGCTGCACTGACGGCGGTGCTTGATACTGCTAGGTATAGGAAGAGGGCCTCGCCTGTGATGGCTTGTGAGAGAAGGGGTGGGTTGGCCATGCACTGTTTTAACTGCTGAAAGGCTGTTTCGGACTCAGCTGTCCATTCAAAAGTCTGCCGAAGAACTTTGAAGAATGGTAGGCACTTATCTATTGCGCGGGAAATGAAACGGTTGAGGGCTACCACTCTACCGGTAAGTCTTTGAACTTCTTTAACAGTTTTGGGTGACTGCATCTCAATCAAGGCTTTAATCTTTTCGGGGTTAGCCTCAATGCCGCGCTGACTGACCATAAAGCCTAAGAACTTGCCAGATCCTACACCGAAGGCGCATTTCTCGGGGTTGAGCTTCATCTGATACTTGCGAAGGGTGGCAAAAGTCTCTTTGAGGTCGGTCAGATGGTCAGTGGAGAGTTTGCTCTTGACTAGCATGTCGTCCACATACACTTCCATGTTCTGACCGATCTGATGGTGGAAGACAGTGTTGACTAAACGTTGGTAGGTGGCCCCAGCATTCTTTAGTCCGAACGACATTACACAGTAGTGGTAGGTACCTCGGTCGGTAATGAAGAATGTGTGCTCCCGATCGGACGAGTGCATCATGATTTGGTTATACCCGGAGAAAGCATCCATAAAGCTGAGCATTTGGTGGCCGGCCGTGGCATCGACCAGTAGATCTATGCGGGGGAGTGGGTAGCTATCTTTAGGGCAGGCTCGGTTCAGGTCAGAATAATCGACGCACAGCCGCCACTTGCCGTTGTTCTTGCGGACTAGAACCACATTGGACAACCATTTAGGATAGTCCACATTTTGGATGAATTGGGCCTCAAGGAGCTTGTCAACCTCTGCGGCTATAAGGGTATTGCGCTCCGGGTGGAAGATGCGTTGCCTCTGGCGGTGTGGTCGGAAGTGGGGTTCAATGCTGAGGCGGTGAGTGATGAAGGAGGGGTCTATGCCTGGCATGTCTGAATGTGTCCAAGCGAATACATCATTGTGTTCTGTCAGAAGAGCGGTGTGGTCGGCCTTGGCTTGGGGAGGTAGTTGGCTGCCTATCTTGGCTGTTTTTGCTGGGTTGGTGGGGTAGATGGGAATCTCTACAAGTTCCTCCACGGGCTCCCCTCTGACCAGCTCGTCCTCATCTCGGATGTCAAGTCCTTCGATGATCATGGCCTCCTTCAGCTTGACGTCCTTGAGTGAAGCCACATAACATTCCCTGGCTACGGTCTGTTCTCCTCGGACTGTTCCGATCCCCAGGTCGGTAGGGAATTTCATGGCGAGGTGGTAGGTTGATGTGATGGCTTGGAAAGCATTGAGGGCGCTGCGACCAAGGATCATATTATAGGCGGAAGGGCAGTCGACTACTAGGAATGTAAGCAGTCTTGTGGTCTGCCTGGGGTACTCGCCAAGGGTGATGGGGAGATCGATGGAGTCGATGGACGTCACGCGGTCGCCAGTAAAACCGACCAATGGGGTCTGGAGGGGGGACAGACTTTCCTCCCCAATTTTGAGCTGGCGAAAGCAGCTGAGGAATATGAGGTCTGAAGAACTGCCGTTGTCGACAAGAATTCGTCTGACCTTGTAGTTTGATAAGATAGCAGAGATGACGAGAGGGTCGTCATGAGGATAGCGGACGCCTGTGCAGTCAGTATCCGAAAAAGTGATGGGCTCTGTCCGTTGCTTGGGTTGCTTGGTTGGTCGGTCGGCAGCGGCAACTGTTTTGTCTGAACCCTGTCTGATCTTTCTGAGCTCAGCCTTCTAAGCTGATCGGGAGGGGCCTCCGCAGGCAAGACCACCTGAAATGACTCGGATTTCGCCGACAGGCGGCTGAGGATGACCTGGGGGTTGGGGCTGTTGAGGTCGATCTTGGCCTTGGTTTTGCTGGGCTGGTTGTCGGGGTGGTGAGCGTCGGCGGTCTTGTCTGGGGGGCTCAACCTGGTGTCTCTGCTGAGGGCGAATGTCTGTGAACCGGCTGAGGCGCCCTTGACGTATCAAGGCTTCGACCTGGTCCTTGAGGTTGATGCAATCGTCAGTGTTATGGCCATGGTCTTGGTGGAAACGGCAGTATTTAGACTGGTCCTTCCGACCGGATGGGTTTCGTGAAGGCTGGGGCCATTTGAGAGGGTAGTCCCTTTGGATTTGGTGGAAGACATGTTCCATAGGGGGAGTTAAGGGGTGTATATCTCTCGAACCGACCGGGCGGTCTGGCTGGTGCCGGTCGGTCAGTGTGCGGAGGTCGGTCGGTATAGTAGGGTGTTTGGTTGTTGTACTGAGTATTTCGAGGTTCGGGGTCTTTTCTCTTGTCTCGGGGGGTCGGGTTCTTAGTAATTGGGTCTTGCCGAGCGGCTAATGAGTCTTCGGCATTCATGTATTTTTGGGCTTTGGAGAGCAAGGTTGCCATGGAGGTTGGGGGGTTTTTAGAAAGGGAGAAGAGGAAATCAGACGACTGTAGCCCGGCCATGAATGCGGTGAGGATGACCTTGTCATCATTTTCAGCCACCTGTAAAACTTCGATATTGAAGCGAGTAACAAAGCTGCGCAGTGACTCGCCCTCGGTCTGACGGATGTTAAGGAGCTGGGTTGCAGGGCGGTGTTGGCGCTGGGCTCCGATAAAGTGGCTGAGGAAAGAGTCGCTGAGGTGCTGGAAGGTAGAGACAGAGTCTGCTGGTAGTTCACTGAACCACAGCCGAGCTGACCCCTTTAGTGTCACAGGGAAAGCTCGGTACATGATCTCATCGGGGAAGGCATGCAGAATCATGAGGGTGCGATAAGTCTCCAAATGGTCGACTGGGTCGGTCGTACGTCGAAGGAGTCGATGGTGGGCATTTTTGAATTTGGCTGGCAGGGGTTTGTCTCGGATGGAAGCAACGAATTGGTGAGTTTGCAGTGGCAGAGGGCTTGTGCTGGATGTTCTGCATAACCCCTTGGAGCTGGAGCTTCATGGCTCGGAGCTCAGCGTCCCAGAGGGGAATATTGTCAGCACCGGAGGGGAATGGGGGCTGTACACTGCTGGCTTCCCCTCCGAGGCTGGAGGTATGATCGATGGGTGCGGAGGTGGAGGATGTATATGTGGGTGAGGAGGCTGATAACCTTCCAAGTTAGGAGGGTTGGGTTGCGGGCCAGCTTGGCTCAGGGTTCATTCTGGATTAGGTGGGACATCCGGAGGCGGTGGAGGTGGAATGGGAAGATTTCTTTGGAGCAGGGCATTTATCAGAGCCTGGTTTTGCTCGGCCATGCGGTTGATGCTATTGGTGAGCTCGATGAAGTACTGTGGTGGTTGGTTTGGGTTGGGAGGGTTGGTTGGTGGTCGTCAACATTGTGATGAGAAGCCATGGATCTAGTCGTGACCATACACCTTGATGGGTAGGAGGAAGAGATTATTGGAACAAGGGTCTCCGGCGACAATGAGCACAACTGGCGCGCGGACCGAAACCAGTTCCCACAGACGACGCCAACTGATGATACAGTTCGTTCTTGGTGGATAGGTTGGACTGATCCAAGCTCCACGCGTCCGAGTCTTGGAGGTAGGGACCCACCGGAGTAACCTGCAAACAAGTCCAACGGGGAACGGGGTAGTCCCCCAGTGAACCCTCCGACGAGCAAATTAGTATATGAAGTGTAGAGAGAGAGATAGGAGTTAGGAAAGCTTAACCTTCTTATTGTCTTTCATCTTTGCTTATATCCTCTGGTAATCATTTCACTGTCTCTGCCGACTTGTCCCCTTCGCCGAAAGCCTGTGTTGTAGCTTGCCTTGTTCAGGGTAAGGGGGTCTTGTTCCGGCTGGGGGGGTGTTGTCGCAATAAATGCTGTGATGGACTGCCTTAATGGTGATGTGTTATGGCAATAACTTTGCAGATCTTTGTCTGCTGACGTGGCTTGTGTCTCACTTGCCGTGTGTCTGAATATCACTGGCCCTCCATGTCCTGTTGGACTCCAGCTATCTTGGGCTTTGCCAGTCGGGTCCTGTTGTGGGTCCTGAGTGAGGGGGCTAGGGTTGTTCACTGTGGGCCGTAATCTTTATGGGCCTAGCCCTGTCAAGTTATAAAATATTTTATGCTGAAATAGACCAAGTCATATTAAAAAGAAACAAAGAAGAGAGAGAGAGAGAGAGAGAGAGAGAGAGAGAGAGAGAGAGAGAGTATATAGTAGGTAGGTCACTCTATATTCTATGGTACCACACAAAGTGATGAGGAAATTATTTTGAGGAAATTATAAATCAATCTATAAGATCGAAATTATTACCAAAAAAAAATAGGATTTTAATTTTTTGTTATGCAAAGAAATCACGACAAAAATTAAAGTCCACCTTTTAGTAAATAATTTATTTACTTTCCCCTGTCTTATAATTTATCTAATTATTTTCTGGGAAAGAAAATAGCACTTTCTCAAGTCTCAGCCGACCTCAACTTTTTGTCCCTTTCACATAAAATGTCATGAGCCCCCCCTCCTTTTGTCTTCATGCCCTATATTTTAATCGAATCAATCCAAAGGGAAAAAAAGAAAAAAAACCGACATTTTTTGAGTGCATTATTGGCTGTCAATATGAGCTTTATTAGGATCAATGCTATATTCTGCAAAGAAAAATTCCAATGAAGAAGTGGATAATCAATGTCGAACCAAAAAATTAAAGAACATACTTTATTTTTGCTTGAGTTGCACACCGTATAATTTTTCTTAGTTTGGATTTTTATTTGAATTTTTTTTGTCTCTCAAGCTAATTACTATTTAGGACAAAATGTCTAAACTTTTCTTTTTAATCCCACCACCCTTAGTCACCACTCTTGTCATTACAAACCCCAACTTCCACTCCCATCACAAAACACCATCAACCGGACTTCTTCATAACTATTTTCAACCACTACTATGTCGACAACTATATTCGTCTTCTCTCATATATTTTTAAAATTAATTTATGACACTTATGAGTGTAATGAATATGTTTTTTATGTTCATTTTTATTAAAAATAAATATAAATATTTTTAATATAAACGCATTTTTTTTATTTTATTTTTATATTTAAGAGGTAGTTGACATGAGTTGAGCATTGGCCCACTCAACCTCTGTTAGGTGAAATATTTACATCAAAAAGTTTATGGTATTAAAATTGTATTAAAAAAAATATCTCAAGAATTTCAAGAAAATATGATGGATATTTGGTGCTGACGTTATGGGGTCCATCTTAACTGAATCTGGACCATTGATAATAAATTCAACAAAACCTCCAATTGGAAATGAATTTCTAACATTCTTTTTTTTTTTTTTGGGTTACACTGGAAATAAAATTTCTAACATTCACCTAATGCTTCTTATAGCAACATTAAAACCTCTACAACTATACACACGATTCACCATGCTTATCAATATCTACAGAAATTTTCGTACTAATTGTGGATAAATTGTAGTTTACCACGAGGTTAGGCCAAAAAGTAGTGTCCTCGGAAGTTTATTTTGTGACAATAAACCCCATATAATGAATACCAAAGTAAAGGAAAAATATAATTTCAGTAAAATTTAGGAAAAATATTTACAAATTAATGAAAAAAATTGTTCTATTAAAAGTCAAACTTATAAAATTTTAATTTTGAAGATGTAAAAAAAATGACCATTTACATCTAAATTATTAGATATAACGTACTAAAAACTGATTTTTGATTTAAAATAAAATTATTAAAATTTTAAAAAGATACTTAAGCCCTTAGACCTCGTTTAGAAATAAGTTTTTTTAGGGAGAAAGAAAGGGTTGCAACAATAGAAGTAGTGAAGAGTGCTGTAACAAGAAGTGTTCAGTAATGGTAGTAAATTCGAATTCAAATATTATGATTGATACACGAAATGTTTCATCCAGACAAACCACTTCACTTTTTTATTTTTTTAAATTTAGTTTGATGATTAAATGGTTTTCATTCATTTAATTAATACACTTTTCATCATCCAATGATATCCTGTGTGGAATAAATTAGAAATTGTTTAGCCAAAAGGCTGCAGTGATGCAAACTGTTTTGCCTACCATTTTGTCATTTCGTTAGCACTCTAGGTAATCTATATTATATAAAAATGTCATGCCAATGTAGAAGTTTAAAAATGTGTACTTTCTCTATGTAAAGTTTGAAGTGGTGGTGATTCCACGTGTAATCCAATTCAATTGGTTGAATGAACTTAAAAGTTGAATTTTATGTCCCAATTGAAAAAGAAAGGAAGATTTTACCAAAACAATAAAAAAAAATCTAGAGAGGTTTCGTGGAATCACCACTTCTACTGTAAATTTAGTAGCATTCACAACCACCACGTGCTCATGGCACTCCGCTTTTAAAATTTCTCATATCTGAGCAATTTTAATGTTATCTAAAATTTTTTATTAGTTAACGTATAAAAAAAAATGCATACTTTATTTTGCTTTGTTTTTTTTTGTTTTTTTTTCCTGTCTCTAATGTGAATTTTTATTTTACTTATCTATTTGCATAAACAGCTTAAAGAACTCTAGAGTTCTCTAAATGTAACTAACTTGAAAATTTTTTGTTAAGAAAACTATTATAATAGTTAACTTGTTTAAGAAAGTAAAATATAATGAGATTAGTTATAATAATCGACAAACTTTTTAAAAGAGTTTATTAAAAATGCTATTGGTTATTAGCATTGAGGTCAAGTGTGCTACATTAAGGTGATCTCATTGATTGTCTTTACGTAAAAGCCCAATTAACAAAATATTCGATCTAATAAAAAGTCATAGATATTTATAACTTAATTTTATTTTCCCAATCCAGAGGATAATGTTTGTAATATGAAGAGATTTTACATTTCATAGTACAACTATAGAAGCTTAATACTTGACCTCAATACAACAATTGTTGTAGCCCCATGACGAAAAAGAAACAAACCTAGTTCCTATTGTGAAACTTGGATTTAGCAAGAAAAAATAAGATAAATCCTGTTTGGCAAAATTATTCGTCAGTCTTATTGATTGCAGTTATTACCCAATAAGTCCTAGGTGAGATTTTTATCGACATATTAATTTTGAAAATCATGTTTCTCGCGATTGAGAATCTTTGAAAAAAGCAATGAATTTACTGTGAAAATCAGTGTGAGTTGAAAATAGTGGGTTAGCGAGTTGGGTTGTGAGGGTAAAACTAAAAAAGTGAACCTATTAATTTGAAACAGGATTTGTTGGGTAGTAAATCTAGTCTATAGGACTAGTGCGTAAGTTTCCCTGTTTGTTTTCATATTGGTACTGGGCTCACGAATGGGCCTTACATTTGTTTTAGATTTTAATTTGATTCGGTGGCCACGGGGGTTATATTGGGCCGTAAATCTAGTTAATGTCACGTCCATTGGCTATTGAATTAGCCCAGCCCGATAGCAGCTCTTCGGGTCAGTGCGATAAATGTGCCGCCACTAGGCCATTTTACTATCCTGAGATAAAATAAGGGAGAAATTTAAAATAAAAATAAAAATTGGGATTTGATCCTGGTAACAATTAAATCTTTAAATTTTAAAATGTTAAAATTTTAAGGTAAATTACAAATATACCCTTGAGATTTGCTTAAAATACGAATTGTCCCTTATAGTTTGAAAAATTATAAATACCTCCATGTCAAAAATTTTTATTTAACAGAATTAATTAAAAAAGTAAAATTTCTAACTGTTCACCTATACAATAATAAAATTATCTGAATTATTAATTAAAATAAAATTTTAACATTATTAAAAACTGTTAATTAACTTGATGATTTATTAATAAAAGGGTCTATTTGTTATGAAATTAGCAACTTTAGGGGGTATAACGTAATTTCTAAAATCAAGAGGGATAATTTGTAATTTAAGTAAATTTCAAGGAGTGTGTTTGTAATTTGTCCTAATTTTAATATTCGTTAGTTATAACTAAGGGTTTAGAAACAATTTAAATAATTTAATCACTTTTAGTCGATTATGTTGGACGACGACCGTGGCTATGAGATGAGAAAGAAAGGAGAAATGTGGTAATGTCAGATATAACTAGTGTCAATCTTTATATAATTCATGAAGAATGCTAATTGGAAAACGAGGAGAAAATTAATTCATCACTGTTTGGAGTTTTAAGAAATATAAGAACACAGATAATATGGATATCTGGATAAGAACTTATGGATATTGGATTTACTTCAATGATTGAAATCGTTTAGTTTTTAAAATTTGTATGTAAATATGTATAATAAAAACTAAATTAATTTAATAATAATAAAAACATAATTTCATCATATATGTTTTGAAAAAAAATATAATAATAAGCGGTAATAATGTGATAACCATGACTATTTAAGCAATTTATATTTTTTTATATAAATGATTAATACATGATATTTTAGAATATGAACGATTTAGGGAGAAATTTATCTCCAATTGGATCTCCTAGCTGGACTGTCATGGTGGCCTATCATGGAATCCATCTTTACAATTTGGATTTTTTGAGATTTTTTTTTAACAAGAAAAATAATGCATGTTGTGTGGTGTCGTCATCGCATCCGTGGGTCCTTTGAGCACATCATTCATGCAAAAAAATAAGAATAATCAGATAATCATAATCACGTGATTAAATCACATTTATCTTTAAAATTATAAATGTAAAATGTGATTTGATTATGATCAAATCACATTTCAATTTTAAAAATAAATATAATTTAATCATATAACTA
Source organism: Camellia granthamiana (assembly GCA_036172215.1). Taxonomy (NCBI): domain Eukaryota; kingdom Viridiplantae; phylum Streptophyta; class Magnoliopsida; order Ericales; family Theaceae; genus Camellia; species Camellia granthamiana. The sequence continues at coordinate 109,593,865 of CM069906.1, forward strand.
TGATTATTTGGTTATCGTGAATTTTTACATAAATGAGATTTTTACAAAATATACAATTCAAATTACCAAATAAATCCCATGATAATCCACCACACCCAGAAACGCAGCCCAATTAACTCCCCAGCTAAAAACAATCTTGTCCGAACGATTTAGGCTAGGTTTGACATCTCTTAAAAAAGTTAAAAAGTTAAAAAGTCATTATCCTATTTAAATCATATCATCTTATTTAAATTACATCACTTCTCTACCACATCACTTCAAATTCAACTTATATTTCATAAAAGGAAAAATTATTTATAAGTCCTATTAGGAAGACTTATGCTACATATGGTCCTACTAAAAAATTTATGTTTCCATAAGTCCTGTGGGAAGTTTGTTGACACATTTACCCTCAATATTAGTTGTTAATATCATAAATAGTAGTAAAACCATATATAGGAAGTTGAATGTTACCATAGATCATATCTATATAAACGTAACGTAACGTAACGTGACGCCCACATAAACGTAACGTGACACCTATGATTTATGGTAATATGCAATTTCCTATAGGAAATTGCATATTACCATAAATCATATTTATATAAACGTAACGTAACGTGACACCTACATAAACGTAACGTAACACCTATGATCTATGACAACATTCAATTTTCTATGAAACATAATGTGACACCAACATAAACTAGCAACATTTTCACATTCAATTTTAAAAAATAAAAACTCATTAAGTTTGCGAAACGTAGCGTGACACGTTACGTTACGTTACGTTACGTTTATGTAGGTGTCACGTCACGTTACGTTACGTTTATGTAGCTGTCACGTCACGTCACGTTACGTTTATGTAGCTGTCACGTCACGTCACGTTACGTTTATGTAGGATCTTGTGGAATACATTTCTATCTAAAAAGGACTTGAGACTCTATAAGATATTATACAGGACTTACCTTACCATAAGTGTCTAAAAAAAAACTTATAAATAAGTCTCCCTTCATAAAAAATTAAAAAATATACTTATTAAAAATATCTCAAATAACTCTTTAAAATCATCGAAATGAATGAAATGATAAATTCATGTGGTTAAATAGGACCATCCACCCTCAAGTGGAGATTAGCTGGACCACGAAAGAGGTGATTAGATTAGAGTGAGAGAGAGATTAAAAAAAAGTGTTTGGGTTTGAATATTCTTGCAATTGGTCATCAAACAAATGTTAAATATAGTAGATAAAAAATGTTCGGGTTTGAATTTTGTTGCAATTAGGCATCAAACAAATGTTAAATATAGTATAATGCATGCACAAAGTTAGAGGGAAGGGAAGGGAAGGGAAAGACTAGAGACTAGAGCCTCGAGAAGGACAATACAAGCAAAGATTCTCTGACAATTAAAAGTGTCCCCTGCCCCAGAATGTCTGTCCCTACTCATATTTAAAGGTATCTGGTACTGTTTGGTTCACTGTCACGTTGTTTTCTTTGGCCTCTTCCTCATTTCCTATTTCTTTTTCCCTGTCGCTTAATTTGAATTTTAATGGAAAATTTATTTGGGGGTCGTGGGTTTAGAAGTGTTATGATCGATAAAACGGATAGAATTTGTGATTTTGTATTAGGTTAGGAAAAACAATAAGGATTATGATGCTTAGTGATTGGTAAAAAATACTGTCAAATAATGTCACTAAACCACCAAATAATTTTTGCAAGATAGAGTATTCTCAATTTGAAAAGAGCCTAGATTATGACCATTTTATTGTTTCCAAGGTCCCCAAGTACTCCTAGTTCAAAAAAAAAAAAAAAAAACCCCCCCAAGTACTCCGTCAAAAAAAAAAAAAAAAAAAAAAAAGAAATGAGGAAAATTACACAGTAGTGGAAATTTTGAAAAATATTTATAGATTAGTGGAGAAATTTATGAATTTAGTTGTAGGCGAATTACACTAATAGTCTTTATAGTTTGGAACTCGTGTCACTTTGGTTCCTGACTTTTCAATTGTGACACATTTGATTCTGAATTTTGAATCTTATTCCAAAAAAATATTTTTAAATTTTTAAAAATTATTTCCACCACCAAAGATAATTATGTAAAATTGATAAATCATTTACATATTTATTTATTTTTATCAAATTAACTTTTATTATGTGTTTGGATGATGATCATGTAATGATTGTTTATATATATATATATATATATATGTTTTTTGATGGTTATCATGTAATAAATGATTGTATTTGTTGTTACAGATATTTTTAGATCATTATCATGTAATGAATAATTATTAGGCTTTTAATATGTAATCGATACATTGAACATATGAAATGTTTTTAGTTTTAAATTTTTTGATTTAATGGATTGGTTTAATAATGATATCAAAGTTGTCGCTATATTTGACTTTTAACAAAATAGAAACTAATTTAATAAAAATAAAAATAATCACCCATTACATAATCATCATCCAAACATATATTAAAAATTAATTTGTTAAAAATAAATAAATAAATATGTAAAAGATTTATCAATTTGATATAATTTTATCTTTGGTGGGTATAAATAATTTTTAAAAATTAAAAAATAATTTTTTGATATTAATTTTTGCCAAACTAATTTATATTTTATCAAATTGACTACTTTGCCCTTGAAATTGAGCAATGAATTTTTAATTGTCCTTATTTAAAATAAGATTCAAAATTAAGGGTCGAATTTGTTATAATTGAAAAGTTAGGGACCAAAATGACAGAAGTCCCAAACTATAGGAACTGTTAATGTAATTTGCCATTTCGTTATTAATGTATATAAACTTTACTATTAATTTGAAATTTCTTTTTGCAAAATTACACTGAGTTATAATTCCCTCAAAAATAAATAAATAATTCCCTAAGTGCATTGTGTTAATTGGTGTAACACATTTGTACATTAAAGTGACCAACCCCTAGTCATCTATTGTACAATATTATATAAATTTTTTTTTATGATTTTTTAAAAATCTTTTAAACTAAAATATTTGCCAATATAATAACCCCATATCATGAAAATCTTATGAGTATTTATTGGTTTGGCTTGATTATAATATTGCAATAAAATGAAAAACAATGAATTAACAAATATAATTAGGATCAAATATAACATAAATCACAATTGAGGATATAAACTCTTAAAGTAAAGTTCAAAAACACTTATCATTTTCATTTGTTTTGTATTTATTTGCAAAATCAATTTTTGTAAAATTATGAAAATTTCTTTTTGATGTTTCTTATTAGGTGAGTTGTTTTCAAAAAAATAAAAACAAACAAAATCCAAAACCCATTTTTAGAAATAATTTGTCAAACAAGTCTTATTTGTTTCGTGTCTTTTGATAATAGTGAAAACTTGTGTTTGGTAATTGTGAGCATCACATTTCACATGGAGTATTGCTACGGACAAAATCTTTTTTAATTTTATTTTACATATCAATGGGGATATAGACTATTAATTTAGGAGCACTAATGCTACCTCTAATGAGCTAGCAGTGCAAGAAAAAAAAAAGTCAAACTATCACATCAAGGTAGAACTCATAATAATACCACCTCATTAGTGCAGCTTTGGAGCTTCTACTTTAATGGTCCCAAACATTATTCTTTACCTATATTGGGCCAACATGATATCACTTATAAATTAGTTTTTGTGATTGTAATTTTTCAACTATTAGCTTAAAAAATTAAAATAAATTATAAATTTGTTTGGTGTAATTTTTAATAATATGTAATTTTTAAATAAATTATCAAATAACTTTTTTTTTTATTAAATATCCATAATACTTTCAAAAATTATAATTATAACAAAATAGATTAAATTTTTATGTCCATATATTTAAGAGAAAATTAGTGAAATATCTTTAAGTAGTAAGAGAGGTCCAATATATTTTTTCTCATTAGTTAAGATCCCTTAATAATGTTATTATAGAAATTTCTGTTTGTCATAGAAAAATAATTTCTCTGTAAAATTTCTTTTTGAAGAGTTGAAAATTTTTATGAAAAAAGAAATATCTCTTTGAAGAGTTGGAAATTTTTTTTGTCTCTATGAAAATATTGAAAAATCTCAACTATTATAAAAATGTTACACATTCTTTATCTTCTAAAATTTTAATATTAGAGATCTTAAATTAAAAATCTCTCTATATATTTAAGTGTTACAAATAAACTTAAACACTCCACTTGTCTATGAATGCATGCTTAAAAGTGTAGTGGGTGTATTTCTAGGTAATCTATGCCTCGTTTGGGTATGTATTATTTCAGTAATTTTTTAAACTAAAATATGAGATAAAAAAAATTAATATATTTAAGTTGATTTTTTGATTTTTTTAAAAAAAATACAAAAAGTAGAGAAATTTTTTTTTTTCAAAATTTTTGATATAAATTATTAATTTTTAAAATTTTAAGTTAAAATACTAAATTGCCAAACGAAAACTACGTCCATTGCCGTGGTGTGAAATGCAGTGTCAGCGTTAGTGTCAGTAGAATTGTTGTTTTTGTTAATTCCAGATTTTTAAGCACAAACTGGTAAAAAAGAACCCAAGGGGTTGTGACATTGTGGTAAGGCCTTGGGGTTTAAGCTCCAAGGTCACAAGTTCAACTCCCCACCCCCCCTTGGGCCAATCTCTTGGGCGGAAGCACTGTTGGTTAGGAGGTTGGACCTCAAGTTGTCTAGTCAGCACTTGGTGTGGGTTCAATGCTCCCCCGCTGTGCGAGTCCTGACTTAAGCGGAGCTTGTCTTGGGAGGTCGGGGCAAGTTCCCAGATTATAGTCTCCTCGCTCGGAACGGCTAACAGGACACTTGGGAGGTCGGAGCAAGTTTCCAGGTTATAGTCTCCTCGCTCGGAATGGCTAACAGGACACCTTGGTGATCTCTGCAAGGGGCGCTGCCTTGGACCTGCGGGAGGGTAGGGAAGATTTTCCTGTAACAAAAAAACTGGTAAAAAAGAACAGAAAGTAATTGAGCAAATTACAAATAGGTGAGAGAGTGATAAAATAATTATATTATATATAAAAAAAATTTGGTGTAATTCTGATTTACAGAAAAGATTTGAAATGAATTTGTTCTATATACATAGAAGAGATTTATACCACTATAAAAATAAAATTATTTTCTTACTATTCCACTTAAATGTAATTTTTTTAAGAGTTGTGCTATACACACCAATTACTATTAACTAGTATACTAACACATACTATAACATTACAATTTTAAAACTATAGACTATACCTATAACATAAACTACAAAGATTTAAAATTAATAAAATTATATTATATCATCTATTAATACATTAATTTTAATATACTAATTAACAGGTATAGTTTTTTTTTTTCTTTTTCAAAGTAATTCAACCCCAACTGAAACTTGGGGGGCCCAAAGTGATTTTCTTGGGTTTCGCCCTCCAAAATATAAGGCTATTTCTTGGTGTGTGGTTAACTAGTTTGGATGTTTGTTAATTTTTTTCAGATTAAAAAAAAGGGAAAAAAGGAGTGATCTTTTGGGCCAGTTCAGGGCTGGGAGCATTTGACTTTTACTGGCTTCTATACTTTGATTTTTTAATTATTTTAATTTTGTTTAAAAAGTTTATTTGGATTGATTTTTTTAATTTTTTAATTTTTACAAGAGAAAAAATAAAATAAATATGATTTAAATATGATATTTTATTTTATTAATTTTTAACTTATTTTATATTTTTGTGACTAAAAAAATCACCCACCTCAAAAAAAATTGAATGCCAAACGAGCTCTTAAGAATGTTGATTGGACAATATTGTTTAGGATTGTGGAATCAAGGGTCTATTTTATCAATTACATATTACAGAAAAATTATTTTAAAAAAAGTAAATCATTGTGTGTTTGACCAGCTTTCACTGACTCGAAATTTAAACTATATGTTCATTTTTAAAATAAAATTCAACATAAATTTTCAAAATATGTAGTATTTTTGATATTATATAAATTAAAATTTTATTTTATTGATTATAGATCATCAAAAAATAATAAATAAAAAGGATAGAAAAGATAGAGGTTCTATAATCATAATCATATAAATTTTGATATTTATTAAAAGACAACTTTAATTAAATCATATATTTACAATTTAGTGAATTAATTTTATTTTTTTATAATCCAATTGTGGATGTAAAAGTTTCGTTTTTAGCAGGCACAATCTTACAATCCTCTCAAATTACATATTATGGAACTCAGTTGAGAGGTCCATTTCGCCCAAGGTTAATTTTTTGGGGCTATAAAAACAACAACAATATAAAAAATTATATTACCATTAATCTCTTCAATTGTTATCCATCTATCTATCTACGTCTAAATGTCATCTTCCTATTCACGTGTCAGCTATCTATTCATCTATTTGTCCATGTGTCACTCATCTATTCACCTAATCTGTCTATTTATCTAAATCACCACCATCACTGGCCATCGCCAACAACTTTTTCATGTTGCCCAACTACTATTTAGTGGCGGTCTTACAATGGTGTCGTGTGCAATGGCCATCACCAACAACTTTTTCGAGTGGTCCAACTATTGTTTGGCGGCGGTCCGATGATGGTGGTGTGTGAGAGTGTAACAACGCAAAGTTGAAAACGTAAGAATTTTTTTTTCAAAACAATAATTTCTCATTTTGACTAAAACTTAAAATTATCATGTCCTTGCCATTAAAACAAATCAATAATTGAACCTAATGCCATGGGCACTTTTTTTTTTTTTTTTTTTTTTTTTTTTTTTTTTTTTTTTTAATAGTTGGATATTTGAGCCAATTTACCTACACCTTGACTAAATCCAGGACCTGAAGTTAAGGACCAACTTCCAATGGCGTCTTGGGGTGAGACTCGAACGCGAGATTTTGGAATTTATTCTCAAGTTCTTACTACTTGGCTAATGAACTTTTCATCAATTTTCTCTGCATATTATCTATATACTATTATACAAAATGTACAACTTACTTGATATGAATATTTTGGTCACAAATTTTTTTATTCCTAAATTATTTTTCTGACTTATAAATATTTCAGTAACTGCTGATTTTATTTAAACATACCTATGGTTGTGCACACTTTCTGTTACCTAGATATAGGTATGTATTGTGGTGAGAATAGGAAACTCAAATAAAAACATGACAATTGGTAAGGGGCCTAAAGGGAAAGGAAGAGTGAGTGCAAAGTAGGAAGCTTTTTATGTTTATGTATATGTGGTAAAAGGGGCAAAAGCAGAAGGAACAGACAGAGAGCAAAGAAAGAAGAACAATAACAAGAAGAAGAAGATGATGATGATCAACAAAAGTTGCATTGAAGGGTGTATATTAGATGTCCAATCTCCATTGCCACTGGAGAAAAGACACATGAAGCTCTATCAATGGGCACAAGCAGATAAAGAATTCTTGAGACTGTTGAGCAAGAACAAGCAAGAGGAAGGCTCATCATCATCATCATCATCATCACCATCTTCCTCTTCTTCTTCTTCTTCCTCTTCTCCTCTTGGCTATGCAAGGCCACCCACAAATCTCCATGAGAGCTATGCTTGGAGACAGAGATATCTCAGAAGTTACACCTTTAGTACCAAGAAACAAACTACTGCAGCGAAGACAAAGAAGTGGCTTAGTGCAAAGAAGAAGAACTACTTGATCAAACCCAACAATGATCCAAAAGTCAAGAAAGTTTCTGAGAATGGGTCGTGTTCTTTCATTGATGCTTTGTTCAAGTTCGTGTTCCTGTGTGTGGCTAAAGTTGATGTTCATGAAAATTAGGAGCCACTTTGTTTTTGCTTTCTTTTTTTTTTTTTTTGATTTCAGTTATGGAGGATGGCTTGTAGTAGGTTTGTAATGTAGTGGTAGTGAATCAGTTCTTGGGTCATGAATCTCAATGGCAAGAAGAACTATCTATTATCTAATCTAATAGTATGATTAAAATAAGTTAATAACATTTATGCTTTGTTCTGTTCTGTGGTGATTGTCTAATAAGCCTGCACTTACTACAAACCTGCCTCTTCTTTTGTCCATAAACGCTCACTTACAAAAGCAAATGAAGTCTTAAAAAAAGATTGCAAAACAATGAGAATCAGAATTGGTTGATTTTATTTTCAATAAACAAAAAACACTAAGGCTAAGTACTCAGAGATTTTGCCATAAATTTACTCATAATGGTATTATGTGATTGAGATTCAATTATTGTATTGTAGGGTCCATAATTTAGATAAATCTAAATCATTCAATAATATTTTTAGATAAATTTTTTCTGGATTTATAGCATTGTTGCTCTTCCTGTATTCTTCTCCTATACATTGGGATAGGGCTATAAGAAAAGCAGATGGAGCCAAACTAAACACTCAACACCGATCAAAATTTTATTTATTTTTTGCCATTTTTTCATGAGATAAGATATTTTTAGGATGATTTTTTTTTTTGGTTTTGTTTTGCACCGATGGAAAAAAAAAAGTTTTTTTTTCACTTTTTTTTTTTTTTTTGAAGAGATTAATGTCATGCGTTTTGTAATAACACTTAGCCTTTGTTTGGTTGAGGAATTTGAAAAGGGAAAGAGAAAAAGTGTGTAATTAAATATATTTTATTCACATTTCATTTACTTTTTCCATTTTCTTTTTCAAATTCCTTCCACATCTCCTAACCAAACACAATGTTAAGGAGTTAGACATTTATAGAATAACCCCTACTCTTTTCTTTTCATTTATTCTCGTAGAATTTTATATTTTTCTGTTCAACCTTGAAAACCTCACGGTGAATCTTTTATTTACGCTAAATTGAAAATTTTATAAAATAGAATAGAGTCGATTTTGAATTCTCAATTAATAAAATCGTAAGGTTCAATTCAAAGTTAAAATTTTTCTTCATATCCTGACTGAACCAAGCCACTTGCATCCTAGATTGAGGGGAAAAAAGGTGATGAAACCATTGAATTGGAATAAAATTCCCTATATTGGCAAACGGTTGAGAGTGCTTTGAAAGAAGAAACAACTTGCATCATTGAGAACTATTTGACTGCCTTTAAGACCCTGATGGTGGAGGTCAAAAAAATTTTGAAAAATTACAATTTAGTGGTACATTTATAAAATAATTATAAATTTATAAAAAAAAAGTTTAAATTTTAATTATTAGTAAAGTTTACCATTGATCTGAATTTTTTTTAAAAAAAAAAAAATACTAAATTGTAATTGTTCAAAAATATTATCCTCCTTAATGAATTGTATAGTTCTGTTGGTTGCTTACTATCTAAGCACAACGCACTCCACCCACCCAGAAAAGAAGTATTTTGCTAAAAATTGTAATAGGTGGGCCTCTCCTATTGACACCAAAAATCTTTCATAACCTATTTCTTATCTCTGATTTAAAATATATATATATATATAAAAGCTATTTCTCATCAACTTTACTATAGTATGCAGCTACTCTAATATAAACGTTAGTCTAACTTTTTAAATTCAAGAATGTGACAATTTATTAAAATATTTAAGATAATTTTATTTTTTATCATGTCTAATCATTAGCAAATCATTTTTCTTATATATCTCACTAGATCTAGGAAATGAACTTGGGTATCATTTTTCATTTTACAAATGGTTGGAGAAAAAAATAATGCCAAGGCAAAGAACTCATACTACAAAAAGGACTTTGTCCACCGTGATTCTCTTAAGGGTTCAGTTCTAAAAAGGAGATCAAAGGTTAAACTCTCTCTCCAAGGTAGAATTGATTAAGAGCCAAACACTTGGTGTTTTGGAATGGTGAGGAAGCTAATTTCCACCAATGCTAATCAAACAATTTATAACTAAATTTTACTGATAAAAAAAAAAAAAAAAAATTCAAATTCAACACTTGTGTATTCAGACTTACACTTTAAATAAATTTAAACCACAAAATACTTTTCTCCTCCATCCCTAGCATTACTTGAAAACAAAGAAGGCTATAAATTCCATTAGGGCCCATGCATGCTATGCCTATTGGAAATATCATTTGTGCATTAATCAAAGGAGAATTTACAATTTGTCACAGAGTCACAATAATGCGAAGTTTGCCCCCCCAAAAACAAAAACAAAAACAAAGAAAAATCATTAACTAATCTATATGAGGGGTGATTATTATGAGAGGGTAATCATGTTGGGTAAGGAACACTTCACTGACTAAGCCAAACCCATTTTTAGAAAGGGAATAGAGGATTTGGTTTGATTTGCTGTTTTTTTTTTTTTTTTCATTCAAATTTGTTCCTATACACACAAGAGATTTGCACTATTATTTTTTTACTGTCTACCTGAAATACAATTTCCTTACCGAAAAAAAAAAAAAAAGCACATCAGCTTACCTAAATTTTTCAATAACACAAAAATTAGATTTTTTAGTATTTGCTAAACACATCAATTTTTTTAACGACTTTATTTCCAAAAAGTAAAAAAACATACTAAAACAAACAATTGTCAAATCCAACATATGTGCTGCACGTCTCTGGTCTTTATCCTATTTTTTTGTCAAAATTAAGGTCGCAGCATATAAATTGAGATTTTTTTTTGAGAAAATTTGTGATAAATTCAATCTAAGGATGTATAAGACATTAAGTTTAGTGGATATTTTTTATTAGTGAGAGGTCTACGTTTTGTGAAATAGTTTGGTGGGAAGTTCTGAAAGACATTCAGTGTGTTTAGTTTGAGTTTTTTGAATTAAATTTTTTGAAAATTGAGTTTTTTAGTTTTCGTGTTTTTTTGTTTTTAGTGAATATTTTTTAAATTTTAAATATTTTTACTTTTTTAGATGCACCTTACTTAGATGTATCTAAAAAGTAAAAAAATTTTGAAAAAATTAATAAATACATAAAAATACAAAAAAATGTACTGAATTGTCGGTTTTTTTTTTTTTTTGTATTTTTGGTATTTGGTGAATTTTTAAAAGGTTTTTTTCACAATTTTTTTACTTTTTAGGTATATTTATGTTAGGTATGTCTAAAAATTAAAAAAATTGCTTAAAATATTTTAAAAAATTCAGTAAAAACAAAAAAATATGAAAAAAAAGAAAGTAGAATTTTCTGAAAAGTGTTTTTGAAAAACTGGAACAAAGCAAAGTGATTTTGTTTCTAATTTTATCCCTTGACTTTTTTCTTTTCTTTTTCTTTTTCTTTTTATTTTTATCTATTTGATTTTTCGTTGACTATCTGTCAAATTTATATCTATCTGTTCAAATTATTTTCTATCTATTCAAATTTATATCTATCTGTTAATTTTTTTTATCTATCTATTGAAATGATATCTGTTAAAATTGCGAATTTTTTTCCTTATTTGTTCAAATATTTGTCCAGATTTTATTATCTGCTCAATTTTTTCACTTATCTATTTAAATCTATTTGTCCAAATTTTCTTATCTATTTAATTTTTTTGACTATCAGTTCAAATTTTTTTTTTCCAGATCTCTTATCTGTTGAAATTCTTTCTCACCAAAACTCCAAAAAATATATAGATACACAGAGATTTGACTTTGGTTTTGATTTACACAGATCTATAAAACAAACCCATCGAAACAAATATATATCTACATGTGTGTGTCAATTTCCGACCACACTGCCAAACTGGTACTCAGCTGGAGAACATTGGCAGAATAGATTGCCCGAACGACCTGTCACAGAAAAGAAGAGATTCCGGTGGCAGTTCGTTTACCCGGGAGCATTCTGACGATCAAGTCAGTTATCTCTCAAAGATAGCAAAAGTGCGTAACTCACTATTGAGAATATAAAAAGCATACCTTAGACCCACGAGGGTGCCTCTCTTTTATAGCCAACACTTACCTAATTCCAATAGAAGTTTAGCTTCAATGGACTTAGGATAACTGCTAATCTTGGACTCCCAGAAGGATTGAGATAAACTTTCTAAGAGTCTTATCTTTACCCAAACTGAAGTCCTCTTTTATTTTAGGACTCTTGTCCCTTATCTGCTTATCTGGGATTCCGGTATCTTCGCAGATAACCTCGGCTTAACCGAGATGATCTCAGCGTCATGACCAAGACACATGACACCTTGGCTGGCACTTTGGTGACACCTCGACCACGTGTTGTCATTCAAAAATTATGTCCCCACAACTGCCCCCTAGGTTCTATTACCTCGGCATCCTGATGTGATGGAACCTATATCATTTCTTCCATCTGGAACGTCGGCTAAGCTTGCTTCATTATTTATTGCCGAAGTCATCATTCGTCAGCTTAAATATGACTAAGGGGTTGTTTGGTATAACCTATATAATCCATCTTTTTATCTTTTTATCTTTTTTCCATCACATCACCTCTCTACTTTTCTGCACATCTTTTCGTAAAAAGACAAAAAGTGTACTTTTTTAGGACACCGCAAACCAACCCTAAGACTTTCTGTTTTTATTAACTCCTTAGAACCATTAACCAGGTTTCGTTCAAGTTTCTCAAACGAGATCATCCTAAAAGCCGAGGTACTGCTTCATTAAATCAAGAAACTCCAAGAGCTTTCTCACGCGTATGAGCTGTCATGCACAACAACTCAACCGTTCTTGCCACGCGTCTTCCCCTTTCTAGGCCGTACCTGACACGCATAATCAAGTCGCATCGTTTTTGCATGCGCCGTCTGACACGCACGTCGTCTTAAGCACATTAATGCCTTTTTGCCATCGTTTCGTGTTTTAACAAAACTTCTTCCTTCTCTCTTCATTGCTTCATTTTTGCATCTTCATTCTCATGCAAACTCTCTCTCTTTCCTTTCCCAAATTCACCATTGTTCCAAGCTCTTCAAGCTCTGCAACTTCTTCCAGTCTTCTTCTCTGGTGAAGCTTTTGTTTATCTTTTCCGGCTGCTGTCACTATCTGACTCCGGCGTACGCAACACCGGCTTCATTTTTCTTCAGTGAGTCACTATTTCTTTCCCATTTAACTTCTTTTTCCAATCTCTTGTTTTTCTTTAACGAACTCCTCTGTTTTACTTACTACCGTTGCAATCCTGCTTATGTTTTTGATCATTTAACCTGTATCTTGAATTCCACCATGTATTTGAACATGTTTGTTTTTATGATTCTGTTTTTGCCCAATCCATTCTTGAATGTACACACACTGCTCACCTACTTGTTGATTTTTGCCACTATCCTTGGCTTCGTTCCTTTGTACACACTCTGTCACAGTGTCACGACCCAAACCCGGCCCTATGGGTTTAGCACCGTAACTGGCCAGTAATCCGAGATTACCGAAGGCCTGCTGAACAGTAATACAGTTAAACAGAGTACAGGGCCTGGCGGAAGCCAATACAGTAAGTAACTAGTGTCCATTGAGCTGTGAAAATCTGTATGCCAAAAACATTTTTCATGCATTCATACAGTTCAGGACAGTACAGTCTATATACAGTATATAGCATCATATACAAACATTCAGTACGGGGACCTAATCCCTCGATAACAGTACAGTAAAACAGTAGACGGTCTATACAGCAGTACAAAACAGTAAGGAGACCGATGGGGACACAAAACACCCCAAGCCATAGCATGGCAACTCGGAACCTCGCAGTGAGGCACATAGGCTGGCTTGACAAAACTGGGGACCAACCCACGCTCCTAGCTCTGGTCTGGCTGCTGAGAACCTACATATATATATAAACAGTGAGCTAAAGCCCAGTGAATAACATAAAGCGTAAAGAGGTTATGAATGAATGTCCTTACAGTAATGAAAACAGTTCATTAAACAGTATTTCAGTCTTTCAGTATTTCAGTCAATCAGTCATATGTGGTACACCCATTAGCCTATAAACAGTAGGTCCAAAAGGACCGGGTCTTAACAGACCCAACAGTAATGATGGCCATCAATCAGTAAACAGTATGGTTCCACAAGGGAACCGACAGAGCTCTGTAACAGTAACAGTAAATAGTAAGTGCTAAGGATGCCACAATACAGTTCAGAATACAGGACATACATTCATTCAGTAAATAATATCAGTTCAATAAACAGTTCAGTTCAGTATTCAAGGATAACCATTTTGAACATATCTTTACACAATCGTTACTCACAGAGATTGGGCTACAGTATGCTAGAGCGCGTCCCCGAGTGCCAACCCTAAACAGTTAACAAATTGAACACACTCTAAGTTTAACAGTTGGGGAAGTACAATAATTAACTTCCTATTATGCCTCGGTGTGTTCTACACCTACATCCTCATTAAGATGCCTTAAATATGCCATAGGAATGCCTAGGATGGAAAGAGGATGCAAAGATGCACTTAGAAAACATTTACAGAATTTTCAGTGAAACAGAGTCCCGCTCGAGCGCAGGTTTCCCCGCTCGAGCGGACAAGCAAACAAAGGTCCCCGCTCGAGCGGACCAAAAAGTACTGGATAGGTGAAATCTCCGCTCGACGCCCGCTCGAGCGTGTCACCCAGTCCTCCGCTCGAGCGCCCAATACTCCGCTCGAGCGGACTGATGCACAGTGCAAGATGCTGGGAGCTCGATTTCTCCGCTCGAGCGCTACTTCTTCTGCTCGAGCGGACAACAAAAATCTGGAAATCCCAGATTTGAGTCCCAAGCTCAAAACCAAGTTCAAAAGCAATATTTTCGATCCTCTTGGGCTATTTTCTGGAAAAACTCTTGCAAACTCAATGTACAACAAGTTTCAAAACTCAATTTAAGAAATCAAAGCCCAAGGGTGTTTAATTCAAACCCAAGCTCAAACCATTTTTCAAGAACAAGATGAACATGCAACATGCATGAGTTCTTAACCAAATTCAAGGTTCAAATTTTGCTCTAGTGAGCTCAATAGTTGGAAAACAAAATGAAAACATGGACTCTAACCATAATATGAACATGCATGTACCAAATTCTATGTAATCAACCTCAAAATGCAAGGATATAGCCATGCATGCAACAATGGAGTTCCAATTCAACATTTATGAGCAAATTCATGACTTAACTTCTCTATAACCATGATACATGCAAGATGGAACTCAAAGACAACAAGAAGAAGATGGATTCACTTACCTAAGTCTTCAATTGAGAGCCTAGGAGATCAATAATGGAGTCAACACTTCAATCCTCTTAAGTTTCAAGCACAATCAAGCAAAAGGTGATGAAAATCAATTCTCTTCCTTCTCTCTCTCCCTAAGATCGGTTGAGCTCTCAAATTGGCTGAGGAAGAGGTTTGTTTCAAGTATATACAAGGCTCAAGAAGGTCCAAGTAGTGGGCCACTAAGTGTGGTAATTTAGTAATTAAGGCAACTCTTGTATTTGGCTCATTTAATCTAATTTAATCATACCTAATCACACTTTAAAATAAATATACCATAAAATCAGATAAATTCTACTGATCACGAAACTCTAAACGGTTCCTAATTCGGCCGCCGATAGGGCCTTCAATTAGCAGTTTAAACATAAGAATTCAAACAGATAATCAATCAATCAAACAGATGCAATATGCAATTCAATAAATAAACTTATCCAATTTCAGTTTCGATTTCAATCAGTCCATTCAGCACTTCAATTAATTCAATTATCAGTCATTATCAGTTCAGTTTAGCAGTAACCAGTAGCTAATTCAGTAGTTTATCAGTAATCAGTACGAGGGTTGTTACACACAGCGTTCTTGGCGATTGATCACTATTCCTGACTCTGAATCATTGTTCTTGTTTTTGTGTTTTCTCCAGATTCTTGCATTCAATCTTCGTTTCCATAGATCTAAGTTTGGGTTTTGTTTATAGAACCCACAAATTTTAGGGAAAACTGAAACGAATCCCCTTTAGATCTTCACAAATTCTTACCACAGTGCACATTTAGGTGGTAGCCGAGGTATTTCAAACCTTCACAAAAACACTTCATTTTGAACTTCAACACATTCCCCCAAGCCGATATCATGGGTATGTGGAGGCATAGGGTAGATACCCCAACTAAATTAGAATATTTCAGGCAGGAGTTTGATATCCCGACCGACGTTCACCTGAGGTTGGCTGGGGAGGACAACTCCATCATGCCTGATAAAAACATCATGCCTTTTCCTGTCGTTGCCTTTACAGAATGTGGACTTAGGTTTCCACTAGATATCATTTTCCGAGAAGTCCTCTATTACTACAAATTGAACCCGATGCAACTTGCCATTAACTCTTACTGAGTTATCAATGGTATAATTGCTTTAGCCAAAAAGGAGAAAGCTAGGGTTACCCTTGCCGACATCCAGTATTGCTATACCATGTGTGGCCTTAAATTAGAAAAAAACTACATCTACTATCTTAAACCGAGGTCCACAGAATATAAACTTGTTGCCGACCTCCCAGACTCTAACAAGGGAGTCGGGGATGATTACTTTATTGTCACGGGCAACTGGGATTTCGCTCCAGATGAAGACCTTCATCTCTACCCTCTTAGTCGAACAATATTCGTAGAGGGTAATGGTAAGAACCAAGAATTACACAGACTTATTTTTCAAGTCATTTAAAACTTTTAATATATATATTTTTCGTATGTTCTAACGTCTGTGTTCTTTCGTGCAGCGCTTCCGCAACCGCCAAAAGGCTTCCGTAAGTCCTTCTTTCCTAGCAAGGACCTCAAAAGGTTACTGGATCTGCCAGTGGAGCGGCGGAAAGCTCCCTTACTGCTTAACTTCATCCCAACCTACAAATTCGTCTTGCCCGACGTCCTAAAGAAAAAGAAGAGCAAGTCTCCTCCGTCCACCACCACACCTCCAACAACTTTATCATCTCGGCCAAATCAGGGGTCAACCTCTAATCCAGCAGAGCAGCCATCTACCTCGGCTCCACAGCTGATCCCTCAATCTCAACGCCGACGTCGACGCTGAATCACAACTGTCACCGAGATAGGTCGCAAGAAGGTAGTCGCAGATGATCTTTTGGCCGACATCCCTGACACCGTCAATGCTCAACCGGCGCAATCCCAACGTCAACCAATGCCAAAGCCCAAAAGACTGAAGAAGGCTCAGCCCAAGGCAACGGTGACTCAGATTGATACTGAGGACACCTTGCCTATTTCAAAATTGGCTGAGAGTGAGAAGACCCCATCCGCCGCCGAGAAGAGGCCCGCCGAGGCCGATCCATCCCAATCAACTCTGTCAAAGAGGCCGAGGTAAGAGTCGGCCACAGCCTCGGGGTCCATGAAATCAAATGCCCCTTGGGCCCTTCCCATCACTATAGAGGACAAGCCGGTCAGAGCTGGTGATAGCGCGACTGATCTCGGCGTTGCCCTCTCTACTACTTTGCTCTTTCCAAATGATCTTAATCGTAACGCCGGGATGAGCGAGTATGAAAACTTCGCTTTGATGCTGTAGCATTCCGTTCAAGTAAGTTCCTTACACTTGGTATTTTTCTTTCTCTATTTTTCCATACTTAAAGGATTTTTACTAACTTTTGTCCTGTCCATTTTCTTTCAGGCGATCCAGCACGCCCACTCATTCTCTATGCAAGCTTTTGAACCAATGAAGGAGTTGGTTGACAAGATGAGGGAAGTTGCTAGTCTGCAAAGGGCCATTAAGAAGACTAAGGCCAAGATGAAGACTTTATCAGACCAAGCCGAGGAAGCCATAAAAGCAAAAGATGAGGCCGATGAAAAGGCTGATGCTGCCGAGGCTATTGTCGAGGCTATTGCCAAGGTCCTTACGGCTGAAAAGAAAGAGGCTGAAGAAAAGATGGTCGAGGCCCAAAAGGAGCTTCAAGATACCCTGGCCACAAAAGAGGCTGAGATCAAGGCCGCCGATGAGAGGGCATACGCAGAGGGGGCGGCCGACGTCAAGGAGGACTACAAAAAACAGGTGAAGCAGACATGCAACAAAGGTTTCACCTTTGGTTGAATGGCTGCTCTCAAAAAACTGGATGTCCCCAAGGACTCCCCCCTCAAGAATATCAGCGACCTCCCCCTGCCATTCCCCCCTACTCCAAGCCAATCCGAGGATGATTCTGAATCCGATGAGGAAGCTTTGGTCAGGAAGAAGAAGGAAGCTGCTGGGGCCAAGACCCCTACTCCGAATGAGCAAGTCGTGGACTTGTCTCAAGATGAGGAGGGTGAGGTCTTTAACGATACCTCATCTCTAAAGACAAACTCCGAGGTGCCGATCGCCGAGAAGAGCCTCGATCAAACTCTTCAGGAGATTGATGCTGAACTCGCAGCTGAGAAGGCTGTTGAGAAGTCTTCTCAACTGTCTTCTGGGGGTGAGAACAACCCGCCGCCGATGCCGAGTAGTTTATTTTGACGTTCCCTTCTTTATTTCTTGTACCTTTTTGCTCTTGAAACAATCTTTAATTTGGTCGATGTGCCTTCTTTTTGTAATCCGTACAAGTAATCCTTTCGTAGGCCGAAGTTCCCTTTCTTTGAATATAAATACAACTTCCTCTCTTTTGAATGCTTGTATGCTTGTCTTCTTTATATGACTTAGAAAATTTGTATGTCCTCTACATACAACTTAACTGTGCAACCTTTTCGGGGTGACATACATCGGTTTATACAAACCATCGGTTTATCTCGGTAAGTACTTAAGTACTTCTTTCATCACAACCTAGGTTTAACTTCTAAACTCTTCTTAAATTTCCAACAAGTGTTTGACCATGACCTCAGTTTAACTTCAACTTGTAAATTTTTCTTAAATTTCAACAAGTGTTAAACATGACATCGGTTTAATTTTAACTTGTAAATTTTTCTTAAATTTCAACAAGTGTTAAACATGACCTCGGTTTAACTTTAACTTGTAAATTTTTCTCAAATTTCAACAAGTGTTAAACATGACATCGGTTTAATTTCAATTTGTAAATTTTTCTTAAATTTTAACAAGTGTTAAACATGACCTCGGTTTAACTTTAACTTGTAAATTTTTCTCAAATTTCAACAAGTGTTAAACATGACCTCGGTTTAACTTCAACTTGTAAATTTTTCTTAAATTTCAACAAGTGTTAAACATGACCTCGGTTTAACTTCAACTTGTAAATCTTTCTCAAATTTCAACAAGTGTTAAACCAACCTTCCAAGCATCATTTTCCAACCTTCTGCCCCCTAATGTGAACCCAAGTTCCACTTGGGTTCTCATTTAAGCCTGGGGCTTTGGCCTTGTTATAGAGGTCAGATTCAAACAAAGACTGGCCGAGGTAACCAACCTTGGCCTTTTTGTTAATTTGACTGATATGTACTTAGTTCCAATTTGAGTTTGATTCTGCCAATATGACAAGTCCAGGTTATCCTAACTTAGTACAACTCTATTATATGCAAGTAAAAGTTCTACTCTGCCATATAATAAGTCTAAGTTATTCGTCATGTTTCGCTTAGAAACATCGCCAACTTAATTCAACTCTATTATATGTAAGTAAAAGTTCTACTCTGCCATATAATAAGTCTAAGTTATTTGTCATGTTTCACTTAGAAATATCGCCAACTTAGTTCAACTCTATTATATGCAAGTAAAAGTTCTACTCTGCCATATAATAAGTTTAAGTTATTTTTCATGTTTCGCTTAGAAATATCGTCAAGTATCCGGTCAATCACATTACACAAGTTTAAAGATTAAGCTAAAACTTTATTACTTCTACTAATAACAAGATAAGAAGAAAACTTAGAAAACAAGAAAATTTAGTGACAGAAAAACTTCAGATTGCAAGTATTCCAAGGTCTTAGCAATTCTTTGCCTTCACAGTCCATAAGCCGATATGCCCCATTGCCCAAGACCGAGATGATTCTATAGGGTCCCTCTCAATTCGGGCCAAGCTTGCCCTCTCTGGGATCCTTCTTGTTGCCGACGACCTTTCTCAGGACGAGGTCACCAACTTGGAACTCTTGCGGGTTCACCTTCTTATTATAAGCCCTGGCAAGCTGCTGCTGGTATGCCCCCAGCTGAATTACTGCTATTTCCCTTCTTTCTTCTAGCAGATCCAGATCTCGGGCTATAAATACATCATTAGTTCCATTCTCCACTCCCTGGGTTCTGATCCCTAGGATGCCGACCTCTAGAGGAATGACTGCTTCCGTGCCATAAGCCATAGCAAATGGGGATTCCCCAGTTAATCTTCTCGGCGTAGTCCGATATGCCCAGAGTACACTGGGCAATTCATCCATCCACTTTCCCTTTGCTTCTTGCAGCCTCTTCTTAATCTCATCCAAGATAACTTTGTTGGATACTTCTGCTTGTCCATTGCTTTGAGGAAAACTTGGGGTGGAAAAATAATTATTGATTTTGAACTTTGCACAGAAGCTCTTGATTAGCTTACCATTAACTGTGTGCCATTGTCAGCTATTATTGCTCTTGGGATTCCAAACCTGGTGATGATGTTCTTCCATATGAAGTTCTTCACATCAACGTCTCGAATCTTGGCAAGGGGTTCAGCTTCTACCAATTTGGTGAAGTAATCTGTTGCTACCAATAGGTACTTCCTTTGTCCAGTTGCTTGAAGCAGTTTTCCAATAAGATCCATGCCTCATTGGGCAAATGGCCAAGGGCTGGACACCGGGTTCAAGTCTGCTGCTGGTTGATGTATTAACGATGCAAACCTGTGGCACTTCTCACACTTATTGACATAGGCTTCGGCATCTTTCTGCATGTAGGGCCACCAGTACCCCTAAGTAATGGCCCTATGAGCAAGTGACCTGCCCCCAGCGTGGCTTCCACATACTCCTTCATGTATCTCGTACATAAAGTCTTCAACCTGTGCAGAATGCACACACCTCAGAAGGGGTCCAGTAAAAGATCTTCTGTAAAGATGTCCTTCTGCGGTCAAACTAAGTTTTACCGACTTAAGTCTGATCTTGTGCGCTTCTTTTCGGTCATCTGGCAGCTTTCCATCTCTGAGGAATACTATTATTGCATCTATCCAACTTGGTCTCATCTCCACACACATTGCTTCGCGTTCTGTGTTCAGTGGTTATATGCTTGGACCTGTTAAGTAGTCAACCATTATCGTTCTTACCTCTCCGGGCTTCATTGCACTAGCCAGGTTGGCCAGAGCATTGGTATGGCTGTTGTCATTTCGGCTTACCTGCTGTAGTCGGCAATTTTGAAATAAGGCTACCAGTCTGCCCACTTCCTTTGCATAGGCCGACATCCTTTTATCTCGGGCTACATATTCACCTGTTGTCTGGTTGACTATGAGTTGGGAGTCACAGAAGACTATTACCTTGTTGGCTTCCATGGCTGCTGCCAGTTTTAACCCTGCGATTAGTGCTTTATACTCTGGCTCGTTGTTTGAGGCCTTAAACCCCAAACAAATGGATTGTTTCAGTATCTACCCATCTGGAGATACTAGCACTACTCCTACCCCCGGTCCTTGTCGGTTTAAACTCCCATCAACGAACAGCCAGAATGAGTCGTCGATATAGATACTTCAGTGCCTGAACTTTTCTTCCGTCCTTTGTTTCTCTGTCCCTTGCTGGGTTTTTCCTTGCTCATTTTGATGTTGTATACCTCGGCTCAACAGAGCCCGATGTATAACGGCGTCAGGTGTGAATTTGGCCACAAAGTTGGCTAAGACTTGGCCTTTGATTGTTGTCCTGGGTTTGAATTCCAGGTCATATTGGCCTAAGGCTACTGCCCATCTAGCTATTCTTCCTGTCAGATCTCCCTGCTGTAACAAGGACCTCAAAGGGTGTTCAGTTAACATCACAATTTTGTGGGCATGAAAGTAATGATTCAGCTTCTTGGAAGCCATTACTAAAGCTAGTGTTAACTTCTCCAAGGGTAGGTACCTGGTCATTGCATCTGCCAGGGTTTTACTTACGTAGTAAACCACCATTTGCTCTCCTTTTTCTTCTCTGACTACTACTGCACTTACTGCGTGCTCTAAAACTGCCAAGTATAAGAACAGCTCCTCTCCAGGTACTGGATTTGAGAGAACTGGAGCTGTGGTCAAATACTTCTTTAAGTCGGCCAAGGCGGCTTCGTATTCTTCAGTCCATAAGAAGTCTGTGGTTTTCTTTACCAGGCTGAAGAAAGGCTTGCACTTATCAGAGCTTCTACTTAAGAATCTGTTCAGGGCTGCAGCCCTTCCAGTCAACATTTGCACTTGTTTTGCCGATGTTGGCCTCTTCAGTTCTAAGATAGCCTTGATTTGATCTGGGCTTGCTCCAATGCCCTTTCTGGTTACCAAATATCCTAAGAACTTACTAGACCCAACTCCAAATGCACATTTTGATGCATTGAGTCGGAGCCGATATGTTTTAAGGATGTCAAAGACTGTCTTTAAGTTTTCCAGATGATCTTTAGGCTTCTTGGTCTTCACGATCATGTCATCTATGTATACCTCTACTGTTCTGCCAATTAGATGTCTGAACATCTTGGTTACCAATCGCTGGTAAGTTGCTCCTGCATTTTTCAATCCAAAAGGCATTACTCTGTAGCAGTATAACCCTTTTGGGGTGATGAATGTAGTCTTTTCCTCATCTGAGGGGTACATAATTATCTGATGGTACCCCCTGTAGGCATCTAGGAAGCTCATCATTCCATGCCTTGAAGTGGCATCCACCAATTGGTCGATCTTGGGTAATGGGAAACTGTCTTTGGGACAAGCCTTGCTTAGGGTGGTAAAGTCCACGCAGACTCTCCACTTACCATTCTTTTTCTTCACCACCACTGTGTTTGATAGCCATGTCGGGTAATTTACCTCTCTAATGGCTCTGGCCTCTAGAAGTCTATCTACTTCCTCTTCCACTGCCTTAACATGCATTAATGTCGGCCTCCTTGCTCGCTGGATGACAGGTTTGGCCGACTTGTCTACATTCAGCCTGTGGCAGGTAACCTCGGGGTCAATGCCAGGCATCTCGTAGGGCGTCCATGCAAATACCTCCAGATTTGCTCTTAGGAATGCCTCTAGTTCTCTTTCCTCTTCCTCGGCTAAGCCCGAGCCGAGAAGGAAGAAGCGTTCTTCATCCCCTTGCTGGACAAGGATTTTCTTCAGGGCTTCTTCACTTTTCTCGGCTGGCTTTTTGCCGACATCCTCCAGGACTTCCACGTTCTCGTTCTCGATCTTTGCTATTTCTGGTTCTCGTATACTGCAAGTGGATTTCATTGCTGCCATGGAGCAATTCTTTGCCTGTAGCTGATCCTCTCTGACCTCTTCTATTCCATGCTCTGTTGGGAACCTCAATAACTGATGCAATGTTGAGGGAACAGCCCCCATTGCATGTAGCCATGGCCTTCCTAGGATAACATTGTAAGGGGAGGGGATGTCGATTATGGTGAACTCTGTTTTTATCCTCTTGGTGCCAGCCTGCACCTCCAGACTTGCTGCTCCCAGTGGCCACGTCGGCGTTCCATTGAACCCAACCATTGGGCCATTGGACTGCTCCAAGTCATCTTGGTGAAGGCCAAGCTCCTTGTAACACCTGACATACATGATGTCACAAGAGCTGCCCTGGTCAACTAAGATGCGTTTCACTTGGCACTCTCCAATCTGGAGGGATATTACCAAGGCATCGTTGTGTGGATGCTGTACCATCTCCAGGTCTTCCTCAGTAAAGGACACCCCTGGTCCTTGGCTCTCGTCTGCTCTAAGTCTCTTTTTCCCAACCTGATATACATGTTGCAGGTGTTTTACCTTTTGGGTTTCCCCCCTTATCTCATTATCATTCACCTATGAGTAGATCACATTGATCACTCGAGGTCCGCCTGCCTGTGGTTGTGGTGCTGGTGGGGGTGGTGCTGTCGGTGCTTGGGGCAGTCTTGCCTGCTCTTTCCTTGTCCTGGCTTCATCTACCATGTCCCTTAAATGGCCCTGTCTTACCAGGTCTTCTAGATGTGTCTTCAGGGCTCTACACCCCTGAGTCAGATGTCCAGTTTCATTATGGTAAGCACAGTGTTTGTCAAGGCTTCTTCTCATAAATTTTCCTGGTACCCTTGCTGGTGCTTTGTAGTAGGGTTAATTGCAGATTTTCTCTAAGACTTTGTAGACCGGAATTCGGAATATGGTTGTGACTGCCTGAGCAACCCTTAATCCTATTTCTGGTTTGTTGTAGCCATCATCACCTCGGCCTCGCTTCGGTGAGCCATTTTTCTTCTCTGGTTTCGGCGCCTTTGTCCCCGATGTATCCTCCTCGGCCCTGGCATACTTTTCTATCCTGGCCATAAGCTCCTCTATACTTTTTGGCAATGTCTTTGCCAGTGATTTCCGAAGCAGACAGTCATTTTTCAAGCCGTTTTTAAACGACACAACCGCCACCTCTTGGTTGCATTCTGGTATTCGGTTGAATACCTCATAATACCTTTTGGCATAGGCCCTAAGGCTCTCGTCCTCGCTAATTCTTAGGGCCATCAAGGTGTTCACCCTCAATGGCTGTAGTTTGTTTGTCACGAACCTGGTCATAAACATTTCGGCTATGCTTTCCCAGGTTTTCACAATTCCTTTCGGCAACTTGTGAAACCAGTCCGATACAATTTCTCCGAAGGATAAGGGGAACACCTTGCAAAGCAACAGCTCGTTCCCGGTGTATAACGCCATCGAGTTCAGGTACAAACTTACGTGAAAGTTGGGGTCTGACTTATCGTCGTAGATCTGGAATCTTGGCATGCTAAACCTCTTCGGCGCTTCGAATTTGTCCAATTCTACTGAGAACAGCGTTCTCGGCTTGACCGGGGAGGTTACCTCGGCATCTTGTTGTCTCCTCTGTAGGTAATCCCTTAGATCCTCCTTGGTCCGTCTAGGAGCTCGGCTATCTCCTGACTTCAGCCTTTTCGGTGCACTACTCTCAGCTTCGTTGTGAACCCTCCTCGACCTTTCTCCATTAGTTGCGTCGAAGCACAACTCCTGCCCTTGAACATTCTGGTGTTCTTTGGGGTCTGCTTCTTTGGTGCGATGTGTCATTCTAGATTCTTCCCTTCTTGACTCTCCTCGCCCGATCTCCCTCGAAGGCCGGTGAGAGTGTTTTTCGCTCCTGGTGTGCTAGGGGACTGTAGGGACTGTTTTCTGCCCATCTTTTCGGGCATCTTTCTTGGCCGCTGGAATCGACGTATCTTGCAACGGGTACGGTGGCTGCATGACATTGTTCTGTATCATGAAGTTGACAATCGTTTGTAGGTTCGCCAATTTGTTTGCCATTCCCTTCATCTCGTTGTCCCTCCTCAGGCATCTTTCTTTCCACACCTGGAGGTCGTCCTCGTTATAATACATGCTTTGGTCTGACTTCTTCAACGTGTCGCCCTTCTGGCCAACGTCTTTTTCTCTGCGATTCTTATCTTGAGTCTCTTTGTTGTAGTTGTCTTCTTCGACGTCAAGGTCAATAGGTTTCCCATTCTCAGTAGGAGTGTCGTCTCCAACCTTCCCTTTCTGTCCGTCGTTGACCATCTATTCTCCTTTCTTTTCCATGGACGGCGCCAAATTGTGTGTGTCAATTTTCGACCACACTGCTAAACTGGTACTCAGCTGGAGAACACTGGCAGAATAGATTGCCCGAATGACCTGTCACAGAAAAGAACAGATTCCGGCGATGGTTCGTCCACCCGGGGGCACTCCGACGATCAAGTCAGTTATCTCTCAAAGATAGCAAAAGTGATTAACTCACTATTCAGAATATAAAATGCATACCTTAGACCCACGAGGGTGCCTCTCTTTTATAGCCAACACTTACCTAATCCCAATAGAAGCCTAGCTTCAATGGACTTAGGATTACTGCTAATCTTGGACTTCCAGAAGGATTGGGATAAACTCTCTAAGAGTCTTATCTTTACCCAAACTGAAGTCCTCTCTCATTCTAGGACTCTTGTCCCTTATCCGCTTATCTCGGATTTCGGTATTTTTGCAAATAACCTTGGCCTAGCCGAGATGATCTCGGCGTCATGACCAGGACACGTAGCACCTTGGCTGGCACTTCGGTGACACCTCGGCCACGTGTTGTCATTCAAAAATTATGTCCCCACACTATACATATATATATACAACTATAAATCAAAACTAAGAATTTAGCGACATGGTGGTTCCACCACTATACTTCTCCTTCTAATTCCGGCCATCCCCCTTACGTGCTGCCGTCGGCATCGGCTGCAAGCTATTGATGACCAATCTCTAGATAATAAATCTGCATACAACAAACACAACTTGTAATCCATCAAGTATATAGAACAACAAAACTTTTTAATCAAAAATCAAGAAAAAAAATATGAACAATTTGTAGACCTCATCATTTGTTGCATCCAACATCTATATTAACGTTACATCATTCATAAAAACAACAGTGTCACAAATAAGTTTTCTTAAAAAAAATATTTGATTAATGCACATAATACTTGTATGATCCACAATACAAAAGCTATATCATATTTTGTTGCTGATAATATATACACACACACACACAAAAGCTTTGTCATGATCTTGTACCCTATGCAACTTTAGAATAATGAATAATAATTATTTAAATGAACAATAAGCAGCTTCACACGAGAAAAATCTAGACTTCATACCTAGCTATCCATCTGCTTCACATGATCATAATTTAAAAAAATCAAAATTAAAAATTCAATTTGGATTCTATGTGTGTAACGAACATTATCCAATCATGTACCTACCTATACGC
This sequence comes from Camellia granthamiana, assembly GCA_036172215.1. Taxonomy (NCBI): domain Eukaryota; kingdom Viridiplantae; phylum Streptophyta; class Magnoliopsida; order Ericales; family Theaceae; genus Camellia; species Camellia granthamiana. The sequence goes on from CM069906.1 coordinate 109,620,330, forward strand.
AAATACACATATATAAATTCATAAACATTTTTGAAATGAAATCATTTGAAAATTGAGATTATAATGAAAGTTTTACCTTCTGTTTGATCTCAAGAACCCTCATATGGTGATTTTGTTGTAGTTGTTGAAACGACGGACGACTTCTCAACATATTTGGATATGGATCTATCTATAGATTTAGATCTGTGACTTTGGAGATTTTTATAGAGATCTAGCATAGTGATCTCCATGTTGTCGACGAAAACCCTGCGCTGATTTCATCGTTGGTGAAATCAGATCTGCGTAGCGGTGGCTGTGACAGCCGCCTCCTTAACTAATTAAGTTAATTATATGATTTATGTTGATTATGTGTTTATGTGTTAATTATGTGCCATGTGTTATTGAGAATAGATATGTATAGATACGAAATGAACCTGTCTGAATTAGTAATTTAAACAAGTTAGTATTAAATAATTGGATAGGTAATTAGAGCCTATTCCACATTGGCATAATTCAGTTTAGTCTAGTTTAGTTAGATTATGATGGGAATTGATTTAATTTGAGTAAATTTGATTTAATTTAGTTAAGCCTATAATTATTCAAGATCTAGGACAATTAGAGACTAATTGCATATTCTTAAGCCTATTCATCAATTAAACAAGAGAAAAAGAGAGAGAATGAGTGCATTTTGTAGAGAATTCTAGAGAGAGAGAGAGAACTCAAGAAGAAGGAGAAGGAAGAGAGTAGAGGAACTTGAAGGAAAACTTTAAATTCTGCAAAAATTCATCAACTTAAGGTAAGATTTTCATTCAAATTTCTTGAAATTGAGGCTTAGAAACTCATCATCTTCTAAGATATAAGTTTAATTAAGGAGGAATCATGCATAATTAGGAGTGTAAGGGTTCAAATTGATGTTGGGAACCCACATGAGCTTAAAAGAGATGATTTATAGGAATTGGCTTAAATCATCACCATACATGGCAAAATTTTATGAAAGTTTTCTTCATACACTTCAGTTCTTGCATGGTTTATGTAAATTGGAGAGGAAATTTCAATGATTTTGAAGATGGAACTCAAAGAATGCATGGTTTATGATTTTACATATTAAATTTAAGATTTGACCTTTTGCATGGAAATTGAGCTTCAATTTGAAGTTATGATTTTTGTTTAAAATTATATATGATGAAATCAAGATGTTTTTGAAAGGTTTTAGGTCTTGAGATGTATGAGAATAAAGTTTAAGTTACAAAAAATTGGGTTTCAAACTTAAGCAAATTTTCAGAGTTAAGTAGACCTAGAACCGCACGTGCGACTTGGGGCCCCGCGCGTGCGGAAAATAGGACACTGAAAGTTGCACACACCATTTTAATTGCACGTGCGGTGGCAGTTCCGCACATGCGGCCAGTGCTCCCGCACATGCAGATTTCAAGATGGTTCCGGTTTTGTTTTCTTTTCATTTTTCCGACTTCCGGACCTCCATTTGCATGGTTTTCACATGTATTTCAAGTTCATATGCATGTCATGAACATGAAAGAAATTAAAGAAAGAATAGGAATAACTGAACGAATAAGTACCGAATGAACCGAACAGGTTTAAAATCGACTGAATGAATGGAACGAATTTTGAGATATTGTGATTGAATGTGTTGCGTAGGTCGTCTGCACGAGGACTATCATCCGGCCAAACACTATAAGTAATGTCTTTGTAAAGATATTTTCGTATATGAATTACTTTGAAAATGACTATGTTATCCGATAATTTGTGAAACCTATGTTATGTTATGTAATGTTTGATATGATATGTTTTTTTATTAAGAATTTTGGAACCATTAAGTATGCTTTGAAACTCTGAATTTCGAACGATACGATATGTTTCTGAAAATGAGATCTGGATAAGAATGAATGAGATTCCCTTTTTGATTATTGAATGTGATACCCATGAACACATGCTTTGATTTTCGGAAATCTCCGTTATGTTTGTGTTGATCCATTGTGGTTGTTATGTATACATCAAGTCGTTGTGGTTGTTATGTTTAAGTCAATCCATAGTGGTCGTTATCTATACGTCGACCCGTTATGGTTGTTATGTCTTAGTCGACCAATTGAGGTCGTTATGTTTTTGTTGATCTGTTGCGATCGTTATATGTCGATCCATAGTGATCGTTATGCCTATGTCCTCGATCCATTGTGGTCGTTTTGCCAATATTCTGTTCAATACTATTGGTTATACCACGAAATGTAAGTAACTTTGAACGGTTAATGAATTTTATGAATTCTAAAGAAATATATATCTGATAAATGCTTCATTTCATCGTGGATGTTCTGTATGGTATTTTGTCAAAAGGTTTAATAATGCTTTTGGAAATGTATCGTGCTATGTGTTAAACTTGAAAGGTTCTCTGAAGGTTTGAGGAACTTTATTTATTATTACGAGTATCCGGAAAATGCTTTGATCTTGTTATAAGTTATGAATCTCATTTATTTAACCTCTTTACATTGAGATTATTTACTAGGCTCTGGCTTACTGTCTTATATATGTATGTAGGTGATCGAGCACAAGACTAGATCTAGTGGCGTCGAACTATTCTCAGTTTTGTCAAGCCAACTTTTGTGCCTCACTACGAGATTCCATACAATCAAGCTTCCAGGCTTCATGAGTGGTGTAGAGTTCACCATTTTGCATCTAAAATTTAGTGTTTTAAATGTTAAAGAGACTGGTTTTGAGTATGACTATGATTGGTTTAGTTTGGTTATTAGGATTTATTCCATAATCATGTTTTTTTGTTTTTGTACAAAAGTTTTATGACTTGGACTTTTGTGTACATATGTATAAAATTTATTTTGTTCATATAAGTCTTCATAGCTCATTGGATGTTATATTTTAGTATTTAAAGGCTTCCGCTAGCCCCTATGATTGTATTACTGTAAAGCAGGTCTGTGGTAATCGCGGACTACTGGCCGGTCACTTCTCTAACCTTTGGGGTGGGGTTGGGTTGTTACAGTGGCGCCGTGGAATCGCGATGGATTGGCAACGATAGGAGTGGTTGTTCGATCTTTTTTCTAGATATTTGAAAGTAGATCGAGAGAGAGATAGATCGCTCATATGACGGCGACAGTGGCGGATCACTGGCAAAGGAAGTGACACTATACCATTGCGCGTCAACGAGAACAGAGAGAGAGAGAGAGAGAGAGAGAGAGAGAGAGAGAGAGAGAGAGACCACGACGGAGGAAGGGACGGCATGTGAAATGGAGGGTGAAGGTTGGGTGGTGGCGATAGAGAGTGGATAGTAGAGAGCACAGAGAGAGAGGTTGTGAGGTGCTAGGATTTGGTTCGTGTATATAGCATATATATATATATGGATTTTTGGTCATTTTGTCTAAACTTGTCCTTATGGACTAAGTATTTGAGTGCTTGAACTTCTAGCCGAACAAAATTTAAAATTGGATTTATGGACTGAGAATCTTTTTTTTTTATTATATATTTCTTATTTATCAGAGATTAACATTGTTAAATTAGGAGAATAAATTATAAATACACTCCTAAAGTTTACCTAAATACAATTTGCCCCTGTGGCTCTAGAAATTACATCTCACCCCTTAAAATTTCTAATTTCATAACATATTACAACTTTTATTAATAAATTATCAAGTCAATTAACAGTTTTTAATGATGTTAGAAATTTATTTCAATTAATAATTTAGGTAATTTTATCATTGTATAAGAAAACAATTAAAAATTTTATTTTTTTTTCAGTTAATTTTGTTAAATAAAAAATTCTGACAATGAAACATTTATAATTTTTCAAACTATAAAGAGTAATTCGTATTTTAAATAAATTTTAAAGGGTGTCTTTGCAATTTACCCTAAATTGGGTACTGCAATTTCCTATATTGCCTTTTTCGGCTTAATAATCTTGGGCCTATTAGCCCAATGATAAAGAAAGATCTCAGATGGGCTTACCATACTGTAAATGTCAACAAGGTCTCGTGTATGGTAAAACTGTAAAAAATGCTCCTAAAAACATTTAAATAAATAAAAAAAATAGAAAAGGTGTAATGTTATATATAAACCGATTTTCTTATACATAAAGATAATGAGCCACACATTAATAAACATATTAATTTGATAAAAAAAAAATCTAATTATGTATTTAAACAGGCTTTTTAATAGATTTCCTTATCCCTATTCGCCTACTGAATAAAACTATCAATATCCATAAGGCTGGGAAGCAGTATTTTTTTTTTTTTGAGCTCGGCCATTCTGCAATGGCCCCGTTTGGTAGAACTGTAGAAAAGTGATTATAAATTATAACTTATGACTTATAACTGTGAACATAAGCTGTTAACTTGTTTGGTGCAGCTATAGGATTATGGATTTATGCAACAAAGTAGTGTTTGGTTAATAAGCTGTAAAATAACTTTTTACTGTATAATTGTCATTTATGTCCTTATATGATATAAAAATGATTATTTTGTCATTTTTTTCAGTTTTAATTTTAAAAAAAAATATTTCATTAATGTATCAATTTGTATATTAATTAGTATTAATTAGGATTAATTAGTATCAATTAATAAAATACTAATTAGTATCAATTAATATAAAAATTGATACATTTGCTAAAAATGTAATGGAAGTATTATTATCACAATTATTTTTCATTATAAATTAATTAGTATCAATTAATTGCTTAATTATTATCAATTAATACTAAAATTATTAATTAGTATCAATTAATGGCTTAATTAGTCTCAATTAATATTAAATTTATTAATTAGTATAAATTAATTAATATTTAATTTTATTAGTATCAATTAATATTAATAATTAACAATTGTTATTAATTAGTATCAATTAATAATTAATTCATTACAAAAGTATACAATATTAATTTATTAATAATTAATACCAATTAATATTGATTTTTTTCTTTTTCTTCAGAAATATACAATTTTTTATTTTTTAATTAATATAAAAATATACAATATGAATTTATTAATAATTAATACCAATTAATATTTATTTTTCAATTAATATTTATTTTTTTCTTTTTCTTCAGAAATATACAATTTTTTATTTTTTAATTAATATTAATATTTGGATATTGACGAGGGCATTTAAGTAATTTTAGCCCCCAACACCAGCTGCGCGCTTAAGTCAAAAATTTAAGCACTCCCTGACCAGCTTTTGAGATAAGCTGAGAAATAGCTTGATTTAAGGTATAAGCTAGTTAACTTAAGCTACACCAAACACAATATTTTAACTTAAATAGTTAAAATAAGCAGCTTATAAACTCTACCAAACAGATCTAATGAAGTGGTTGGAATTTGTACTATCAAAATAATCCTACATGAGAATAATGTGTTGGAACACGTGGTAAACGAGTTTTGGAGCAATTTGATCGATGGAAACGTAAGATAAGGTAAGGTCGAATTAGAGTTCAAGGGCAAAAAAAAAAAAATTGGAAAGACTTTTAGAATTGTTTCAAATTTGATAGACGAGTTCAAAATGGTCTTGAGAATACACACCAGAGGATTCTTTGAATTAACATGTTCAGCAATTTTATACGAGGTCAACATGTTCAAAAGATTTCTAAAATGTCTCTTGTTTGACACTAAAGTGAATTTCATTCCTAATTATCAACCAAGAAGGCAGCAACAACCAGGGTTTCATGAATACCAAATAAACCAAATAAAGATAGATCTTCTTTAATTTAATAAAAAATTGCACATTGAAGATTTTCTTGACAAGAGAGTGGAACCATTCTTTGGGGGTAATGGAAGTTCCAAGTCAAAAATAGTGAAGTTCGTTGCAAACAAATGGCAAGGTGTTATTATATGAAAATCTTTCGCACACTTTTATATATATATATATTTTTTAATTCAGGAATCGTATCATATATGCAAGGTTTTTTAGGTTTATTTCAAGAAAATGTAAATTCAAAAATAAAACGATACCTCTAATTACATGATTCGGACAAATAAAAAAAATGGACAAGGATTAAAACCTGAGCTAGATATGTGAGAACAAACTTGTTACTCACTCTTGCATGTCTGCCCGATGCCTCTATCCCCACTTTTACCGTGTGAATCTAATTTTACAAACATAATATACGTGAACTAAACTAGGAGAATATTATAGAGGGTCATAGCCTCTCTATTTCCGTAAAAATTATTAGTATTAAAAAATATATATCTTTACCATTTTACACATAAAATGGTCTCAGAATAAAATATATATCTCATTCTTATTTCATCTTACATTTTTTATCTATTTTGTACAAAAAAAACTTTTTTATTCTATTATAGATTGCTTCTATGATATATAATTTTTTTTTCTATGCATATATACAATTTAGGGTAAATTACACTGACACCCCCTAAGATTTATGTTTATTATAATTTCTCCTCTCACCTTTTGAAAACTACATCTCTCTCTCCTTGAGGTTTAAAGTTTCATTACAGATTCCTCCTCTGCAATTTAGTTTTTTTAAATACCAATTTTGCCCTCACTGGGTAAATTACATTGATATCCCTCATATTTTGGAAATTACAATTGCCTCCATAAGGTTTAAAGTAGCATTACCAATTGCTCTATCGGTTAGTATTAGTTGGAAAAAAAAATTCATTGAAAACAAAAATTAATTGGAAAAAACATTATTTGAAAAAAAAAATTTATTTGAAAAAAAAAATTAATTGAAAAAAAAATTTGTTAGTAAAATTTTTAAATTTCTGTTTAAAAACCAACATAAACTCATTTTTTGAATTTATGTTTTTTTCCTCAAATTTACAAATTGAGACAACAATTTATAAACCAAAAAAATTATCAAACAAGTTTTTATGACAGTTTTTAAATTTTTTATAAGTATAAATTGAAAACTGAAAATGAAATAGTTACCAAACAAGACTCAGATGGTAAAAATATCGTAAAATTAACAAATAATTAAATAAATTACTAACATAAGGCATGACTTATCAAAAGATTCTTAGGCTATGTATGGTTTGATTTTTAGAATTTTTTTGAAAAAATTAAAAATTAATTTGGTTAAGAAATAAAAAATAAAAAATAATTATCATTTAAGGATAAAAAATAATTATCATTTTAACTTTTGGGCAGGTTATATAGATACGTATGGCTGTTTCAATTTAATTTGTAAAAAATTATTTCTAGCCACTCGAAAGATAAAAAATTATATAAAAATGATAATTATTTTTTTATTTTTTATTTGTTAACCAATTTAATTTTTAATTTTTTTTAAAAAAATTCTAAAAATCAAACCATACATAGCCTAAGAATTTTTTGATGAGTCATTTATTACGTTTGTAATTTATTTAATTATTTGTTAATTTTACAATATTTTTATTATCTAAAGCCTATTTGATAACCATTTCGTTTTCAGTTTTCAATTTATATTTATAAAAAATTTTAAAATTGTCATAAAAACTTGTTTTATAATTTTTTTGATTTATAAATGGTTGTTTCAGTTTGTAAATTTGAGAAAAAAACGTAAATTCAAAAAATGAGTTTACGTTGGTTTTTAAACAGAAATTTAAAAATTTTACTAGCAATTTTTTTAATTAATTTTTTTTCAAATAATTTTTTTTTCAATTAATTTCTTTTTCAAATAATATTTTTTCCAATTAATTTTTTTTTCAATGAATTTTTTTTCCAACTAATACTAACCGAGGGGGCAATTGGTAATGCTACTTTAAACCTTAAGGAGGGGATTGTAATTTTTAAAATGTGAGGGGTATCAATGTAATTTACCTAGTGAGGGAAAAATTGGTATTTAAAAAAATTAAATTGTTGAGGAGGGGAATATGTAATGAAACTTTAAACCTCAATGAGAGAGATGTAACGTCCAAAAGGTGAGGGGGAGAACTGTAATAAATATAAACCTCAGAGGGTGTGAATGTAATTTACCCTACAATTTATATATCATATTATATATAAATGTGCGTATGGTGAAAAAAATATTATTTTTTTAATACATTCGATGATAAAATTATGATTCTGTCTTGATAATATATAATTGAGATTCAATTCTTACCCTATAAAAAATACATCTTAAATAAATCTAAATTGTATATTGAACCTTTTAAATATCTTTTATATACAAATTTTGTATAAAAAAATATTTGGTAGCTCGAATTTGTGTGACCCGAATAGTTCGAATATATATCGTTTTATTCCCAAAATGACATCGTTTTTAGATATTAGAGCCATTCAAGACAAAAAAATTCAAACTACCAAACATTGTTGTTTTTGTATGGGTGAATTACACTAAAGGTTCCTATACTTCAGGGTTTGTGTCACTTTTGTTCCTGACTTTTCAGTTGTGACACATTTGACCCTAAATTTTGATTTTTATTTCAAATAAGGACAATTGAATATATACCATTACTCAATTTCAAGAGCAAAATCGTTAATTTAATAAAATATAAACTAATTTGACAAAAATAAATGTTAAAAAATACTTTTAAATTTTTTAAAATTATTTCTACCCACCAATAACCAAATTATGTAAAATTGATAAATCTTTTACACATCTATTTATTTATTTTTCTACCAAATTAATTTGTATTATATATTTGAATGATAATCATGTAATAAGTGGCTGTTTTTATTTTCATTAAATTAACTTCTATTTTTTCAAAAGTTAAATATGGCAATAATTTTGATATCATTATTAAACCAATCTATTAAATCAAAAAATTCAAAACTAAAAACATTTCATATATTAAATATATCGATTACACATTAAAAGCCTAGCAACCACCCATTATATGATCATCATTCAAACACATAATAAACGAACTGTAGCCGCCGCCGAGATGGGTCGTAAGAAGGCTGTAGCAGACGACCTTCTAGCCGACATCCCTAACATTGTTACTGCACAATCTTCATCATCCCAATCTCAGCCAAAGCCAAAGCCCAAAAAGCTGAAGAAAGCCCAACCCAAAGCAACGGTGACTCAGATCGACACTGAGGACACCTTGCCGATCTCAAAATTGGCCGAGGGCGAAAAGAGCTCCTTTGCTGCCGAGAAGAGGCCCATCGAGGCCGCACCCTCCGAATCAACCAGGTCAAAGAGACCGAGGTCCGAGTCGGCAACAACCTCGAGGTCTCTGAAGTCTGATGCCCCCTGGGCTCTCCCAATTACAATTGAGGACAAGCCAGTCAGAGTTGGTGACAGCACCGACGATATTGAAGTCGGCGTTGCCCTTTCTACCGCCTTGCTCATTCCCAAAGATCTCGATCGCAGCGCCGAGATGAGCAAGTACGAAAATTTTGCTTTAGTGTTGTAGCACTTCGTACAGGTAAGCCCCCATCACTTGGTACTCTCCACTCTTTGTTTTTCCATACTTAGAGAATTTTTACTAACATTTGTTTTTTTTCCATTTCTTCTAGGCGATCCGGTATGGCTACTCCTTCACGATGCAAGCTTTCAACATTAAGAAGGAGTTGACCAACAAGACCAAGGAGGTTGCTGGCTTGCAGAAGACCATTAATAGGGCTGAGGCCAAGATGAAGACTTTAATAAATCAAGCCGAGGAAGCCAAAAAAGCTCAGGACGAGGCCAATGAGAGGGCAGGGGCTGCTGAGGGTATTAATTTGGTTAAAAAAATAAATGTGTAAAAGTTTATCAATTTTACATAATTTTATCTTTGGTGCGTAAAATAATTTTTAAAAATTCAAAAATATTTTTTTGACATTTATTTTTATTAAATTAGTTCATATTTTATCAAATTAACGACTTTACCCTTAAAATTGAGGGGTATCTTCAATTGTCCTTATTTAGAATAAAATTCAAAATTCAGAGTTAAATATGTACCAATTAAAAAGTCAAAAATTAAAATGACACAAATCTTAAACTATAGAAACTATTAATGCAATTTGTCCCTCCTCCTCCCCCTCCTCCTTCTTCTTCTTCTTCTTTTTTTTTTTTTTTTTTTTTTTTTTTTTTGTGGTATATATCAATACTCTCCCTCCCCTATATCTACTTCTTGCCAAACAGCCTGTCGCACCTTTCTTTTTGTAACACGTGCCATGTTTTTAACATCTCAAGTCATGACCCATTGGACCACAATTCCCACGTGGCTACTGCAACATTTTGCCGGCCGTGCCACATGTAGCATGTTGTGGACCACCTTATATACATACTAGTACTCCCATTTTGTTTGAAACCGACGTTATAACAATGTAATTCAATGAGTTTTTTTTTTTTTTAATATTCTAATGTTTTTTTTAAAAAAAATGACCCACTTTTTAAACTATTTAAAAAATTAACGTGCTTTTTAAAATCATATTTTAAAAATACAATTTTAAATTAAAATCACATTTTTAACATACAATTTCAATTGCATTTTCAATATGCGATTTCAAATTAAAATTACATGTTGAAAATATGATTTTCAATTTAAAATTACATTTAAAAAAAAACAGGTTGGTTTCCCAAATAATTTAAAAAGTGAATCAATTCTCTAAATTATTTTTTTTTTAGAATATTAAAAAAAAAACTCGTAATTCAATGGGTACTTTTTATTTTTAAATAAAATATTCATAAAATAAATTTATTTGTAAAAATAATATTATTCATATGAAATTTCTTAGAAAAAAATATAAAAAAGAAAGGGTTTTAAGCCTTGAAATCAAATAAATTTGAGTTTTTCATTTTGTCAATTTAAATTTAATTTTTTTATTTACTTTTACTTTGAATTATTTGTCTATTTTCGTTAAATAAAATTGAAAAAAAATAATATTTTAGTCATTATACTCAATGTAAAAATAATAATATTTTAATCAAATAAATTTGGTTTGGGGTACACTAAATAATACAAAAAGTCAAAAAGTCACTATCCTATTTAAGTCAGATCATCTTATTTAAATCACATCACCTCTCTAACATATCACATCAAACCCAACCCAAACCCAACCCATATAAGCCAATAAGTCAAAAAGTGTACTTTTTTAGAACATCTCAAATCAACCCATAATATCATTTTATATTGAGTTTAATGATTAAAATATTATTTTTCCATAATAAAATAAACAAATAGTTTAAATTGAAAATAAATATATTTTTTTAAATTTAAATTAAGAAAATAAAAAATACAAGATATATTTTATTATAAGACTCAAATTTAATTTTTTTTTATAATGTTTGTAATTATTTTTTTTTATATAAATAAAGTTCTCTATCTCAATAATTTCACGTCCTTATCTTTAATGGAGATATCTCTTGGAAAAATATTTGAGGGCCATAATTTTTGTGGCTCAAATGGCTCAAAATTGTCAAAACGACATCGTTTTGACAATTTTGATGTTGTTTTGTACTCAAAACGATGTCGTTTTAGCAATTTCGAGTAATTTGAGCCACAAAAATTGTGACCCTCTACCATTGCTGTATCTCTTGAAAGGTTACCAAGCTCAGAGCTCGCCACTTTTTTTTTAATGATTTTTCTCTTTTCCCTCCTTGTTCTTTTGTGAAATGTTATCGTGTTACTATTCAGTGTGTTTGGTTTGAGTTTTTTAAATTGAGTTTTTTTATTTTCGTATTTTTTTGTTTTTAGTAAATATTTTTAAAATTTTAAACATTTTTTTTTTTTACTTTTTTAGATACACCTTATTTAGATGTATCTAAAAAGTAAAAAATTTATGAAAAAATATTTTTAAAAATTAATAAATACATAAAAATATAAAAAATGTACTGAATTCTTGTATTTTTTTTTGTATTTTTGGTATTTAGTGAATTTTTAAAAGGTTTCTTTCGCAATTTTTTTACTTTTTAGGTATATTTATGTTAGCTATGTCTAAAAAGTAAAAAAAATTGCTTAAAATATTAAAAAATTCAGTAAAAACAAAAAAATACGGAAAATAAGAAAGTAGAATTTTCTGAAAAGAGTTTTTGGAAAACTCTAACCAAGCATGCTGATTATTATTATTTTTTTAGATAAATTATATTATTTCTTTTGAAATTTAAAAATATATATAATAATTCTTATAATTTGATATAATTAAATTAGATTTTTTTTAATATTTTAATTCACTTAACATTAAACTCTATTTTCATTAATAAATCGTTATTCAAATGAATGAAAAATAATGTTATCATCTCTATTACATCGAAGTGTAAAATTATTCTTTAATATCATGTCTTTAGATCTTCTGCATTAGTTTCTGGTCATTCAACATTACTAAATGGGAAGTTAGTGTAATTATGATAAAATTGCGAGATTTGTTGTATTTTTTCAAACCTTAAGGGAGGTTAGTATAATTTATCTTCTTTTTTTTTGTTTTTTTTTTTCAAATTTTTAAAGAGTTAAAGGTGAAAATAAATTGAAGGGAGAAAACAAAAAGTTACAAAAGGAAGAAGAAAGGAAAGGGAAGAAAAATTGTAATAAAAAGTAGGCATGCCATGAGAATATTGGTCCAGTACTTAAATTTAATCATCTGAAAAATGATAGTGATACAGTTGAGAAAAATACGGGTGTTTGGTTCACAGGTTGAGGATTTTTTCTCTGATGTATTGTCTGGTTCGTGGAGCTCGCCATATGGTCTAGACTGATGTATTGTTTGGATTTTTGGAATTCATCTTAGGTTGAGTTTCAATGATCTAAATTATTTAATTTTTTGAAACTCTTCGTGTATATCATTCATAAAAAAAAAAAAAATTAGATCAATTCAATAATTGTAATATTTCATTTTATCGTATTTATCTCTACAAAAATGAGATGTGTTTTTTTAAAATAGACGACTTAATTTTTTTAAGACAAACACGATAAAATAAATATACTGCAATTATTGGATTAACCTAAATTTTTGTGTGAATGATATACACGAAAAGTCATAAAAAATAAACGGTTTAGATTATTAAAATTAGACCTGTGATAAACTCCACAAATCCAAACAATACCTCTCCAATCCAAATCTGGAATGAAAAGAATCCCCAACCTGGTTCACAAATCTCCAAGAACAATAATCCCAAATAATTTTTAATAATTTTGGCATGGTTGGCTATGCCAAGCCTGTCAAGATAATAATTATGAATTATTTTAACAATTGTATATTTTGTTGGAGGTAAATTTCTTCTAGTTCAAAATCTAAATTGAAGAGTATTGTTTGGGTCCGTAGAATTTATTATAGGTCTTATTTTGATCATTTAAATTATTTATTTTATCTGACATTTTGTGTAATTCTTCATAATGCATTTTGAAAACGATGTCATTTTTTTATAAAAATAAAAAATAAAAAAAGAAAAGAAAATGGGTATTTATTATTACTATTATCTTTAAGTATTGCTTTTAAAATAACGTCATTTTAAAATATATGCATGATGAACTATAGATTATACATTACTGAATTGTGTTGCGTTGTACAATATGCATGATTAATGTTATGCCTTTCCTCTTAAACTCTTTTGCGGGTTCGATTTTCTCTTTGCTTCAAATGAAGTAGTTGATCAACAATGTTAATGTCAACCACATTAGATAAATAACAGTTAAATTTGAAATTTCATTTCAACTGTTTCAATAATGTACACCTTTGCCGAATGGATCCTTTTTATGATTCTTTTTTTATGTGAACCTTGAAGTGTTGGTCCATGTTAGGCCTACCATATATTTTTTTTAGGGTTGGATTGGGTTCACTACATATCTTCTTTTTTTGATCGTACCATATATTGATTGGTCTGATATAATTGTTTTTAAAAATTAACTGCAAATATAATTTTTCAAAATACGCTGCCTAAAAAAAACATATTGAATTATTGAAAGCGGTGTCATTTGTGTAAGCGGTGTCTTTTGTGTACCTACATGCTTAGACTAGACTGTCCAATCGCCTAAGATTGAATGCATGATAAGTGTGTGAGTGATTTTCTTATCACACTGCCCTCCTTAGTAATTCAGCTGTAGAACACAGGCAGAATAGATGGCACCCTGCTGTCCTGCACAGAAAGAAAAGGCTCTGTCGGTGGTTCTTCCACCCGGGGGCACTCCGACGATCAAGTCAGTATATCTCTCAAAGATAATCCAGTATTCAACTCACAAGCTTGAATATAAAGACAATACCTTAGACCCATGGGGGTGCCTCTCTTTTATAGTCAATACAATCCTAGTCCCAATAGGAGCCTAACTTCAATGAACTCAGGATTACTGCTAATCTGGAACTCCCAGTGGGATTAGGATAAACCCTCTAAGAGTTTCATCTTTATCCAAACTGAAGTCTTCTCTTAATCTAGGACTTTTGTCCTTTATCCGCTTATCTCGGATTCCGATATCCTCGGAGATAACCTCGGCAACTCCGAGATAACCTCGGCGTATTTACCACGATACGTGGCACCTTGGCTCACACGTCGGCGTCACCTTACCACGTGTTGGTACTTTAGAAAATATATCCCCACAACTGCCTCCTAGGTTCTATTACCTCGGCATTCTGAGGTGATGGAACTTATATTGTTCTTCTTTCCAGTACTTCGGCACAAGAACTCTTCATCCGAGGTCGTTCATCTCAGGCCGACATGTCTTCTTTCAAGAACAAGAATTCAAATGAACTCTCCTACGCGCATGAGCTGTCATGCATCACTTCTCAACCGTTTCACGTATGTGTTTCGTTTCTATTGGCTCGTGCCTATGACGCGCTTGCAAGCCGTCTTTCATCTGTCAGCGCCGTTTGACGTCTGCGTTACTCCAAGCGCATTAAATGCTTCTGTTTTGCCGCCGTTTCAAGTTTTTTTTGACAAAACTTTTTGTCTCTCTCTTTTGGCTCTTCACTTTTGCATTTCGATTTCTCTCACTCTCTCTCTCTAAGACTCCTGCTCAGATTCGCCATTACTCAGGCTCAAGTTCTGCAACTGTTTCCATTCTTTCATCCCAGCGAAGTTTTCGTCGTTCCGTCGTGTCTGCAACCGTTGCCTGACCTCGGCGACCTTTATACCGGCTCTACTTTTCCTGGTAAGCCCCTGTTCCTTTTGTTCTCAATTCTTTTATGCTCTTTTGCTTACTTGCCGCCATTGCTGCTTTATTCAAACCTTTGATTTTACTGAACTATCCATCTGGATGCGACTATTCCATGATTTTGCCCATGTTTCTGAACACTTGTACTGTTTCTCCACTTTTTCTTGCCACTATTCTTTGAGCCTGTATTTCTTGTTTTCTTTGTGCTTTTGAGAGCCCCGCCTCTGTTTTTTATTCTGAAACTTCGTCTTTTGTTTCTTGTTTTCTGTGTTATTTTTTCCAGATCTGTGCCCTCAATCTTTGTCTTCATAGACTTAGGTTTTGGGATTTGTCTATAGAACCCTTCAACTCTTAGGAAAAACTGAGACAAGCTTTACCAGTGTTTACCTAGGTTTTGCCGAGGTTCCAATAACCTTGTAAGAACATCTTCTTTCTGTAATCAAATTCCTTTACGCCAAAATCATGGGTATGTGGAGACATAGGGTAGATACCCCGACCAAACTTGAATACTTCAGGGAAGAGTACGAAATTCCCACCGACGTCCATCTGAGACTGGCTGGGGATGATGACTCAATCATGCCCACAGATGATACGATGCCCTTTCCCATTGTAGCCTTCACTGAATGTGGATTCCGACTTCCACTTAATCCCCTTTTTCGTGAAGTTCTCCACTATTACAAGTTGAACCCCATGCAACTTACCATCAACTCCTACCGAGTGATTAATGGTATCATAGCCTTAGCTAGGCAGGAGAACGTTAGGATCACCCTTGCCGACATCCAATACTGTTATACCATGTGTGCCCTTAACCTGAAAGAAAAGGGTTTCGTCTATTACCTCAAGCCGAGGTCTACCGAATTCAAAATTGTAGCCGACCTCCCAGACTCCAACAAGGAGGCTGGAGATGATTATGTCATTGCTTCGGGAAATTGGGAGTTTGGCCCAGACGAGGATGTTCATCTATACCCTCTTCCTCGAACAATTAAAGAGGGCAAGGGTAAGAGCCCAGTGTCACTTACTTAGTTGTTTCTTTTCAGGTGTTTCAATATTTTATCCGTTTCTAATGTCTGTTTTCTTCTTGCAGACGTTCGCAAGCCACTGAAAAATTTTCGCCAAGCTTACGTTCCCAACAAGGATCTGAAAAAGCTCCTGGACTTGCCAGTTCATAAAAGAAAAACCCCTCTTCTTCTCAACTTTATCCCTACATACAAATCAGTTTTGCCCGACGTCCCCAGAAGAAAGAAGAAAAGCCTGTCTCCACCTTCTGCCACAACTCTAACCGCTTCTACATCCCGAACAGATCAAGGATCAACATCGGATCCAGCCGATCAACCATCAACTTCAGCCCCATACTTAATCCCACTACCAGAAAGAAAACGTCGGCGACGACTTGTCAAAACTGCCGAAATGGTTCGCCCAAAGCCCGTCGCCCAAGATCTCCTAGCCGATCTCCCAACCGACGTCGATGTTGTTCCGACCCAATCTATGCCCCCACCAAAGCCAAAAAGAACCAAGAAGGCCCAGCCTAAGGCCAAGGCTACTGAGGTTGAGGCTGAGGATGCCCTGCCCATCTCCAAGTTGGCTGAGAGTAAGAAGACTGCTTCTGGCTCTGCTAAAAGGTCTGCTGAGGCCCAACCTTCAGAATCCACACAATCAAAGAAGCCGAGGTCATCGTCTGCGACGACCTCGGGGTCCAAAATACCGAAAGTCCCCTGGAGGCCTGAAATCATTTTAGAAGATAAGCCCGTTTTTGCCAATGATAGTGCTGATAATATAAACGTCGGCGTGGCCCTTAACACAGCTTTACTTCTCCCAGGCGATCTGGAGAAGAACGCCGAGATTAATGAGTATGAAAATTACGCCTTGATGCTTCAACATTGTGTTCAAGTAAGTTTCTTTGCTTGGTAACCCGTCCTTTTTTATCTTTTCATACTTGTGAATTTTGTAATAACTTTTTGTTTTATGCTTTTTCAGGCTGTTCATCATGCCCATTCCTTTTCTATGCAATCTTTTCAAAATAGGGAAAAGTTGACCGATATCAAGAGGGAGTTTTCTTCCCTTCAGAAAATCAACAAGAGTCTTCAAGCAAAGATGAAGAAATTGGAGGATCAGGCTGAGGTTGCCACCAAAGCCCAAACCTTAGCCGAAGAAAAAAGGCAGAGTCTGCCGAGGCCATAAGGAAGGTCGCTGAGGCTGAGAAGAGAGAGGCCGAGGAAAAAAAGTCTCAGGCCGAAAAGGAGCTTCAAGAGGCCTTGTCAACGAAACAAGCCGAAATCAAAGAAGCTGATGAGAAGGCTTATGCCCAAGGTATAGCCGACGTCACTGAGGACTACAAGCTCCAAGTCAGGCAGGTATGCAACAGAGGATTCTCCCTTGGTTGGATGTCCCTGATAAAAAAACTTGATCTCCCTGCTGACTCGTCTTTCCGCAACGTTGAAGCTATTCCTCTTCCATTTCCTCCTCCTCCACCTCCAAGTCAGGCTGAAGAAGAATCTGAGTCTGAGTCTGAGGGTGAAGATAATGATGAGGCCTTGGTGAGGAAATCCAAGGATGCTGCTGGGGTCAAGTCTCCTCCTCAGATTGAGCCAATCCTGGACTTAACCCAAGATGAGGAGATTGAGGAGGTGCCCAAGGAAACTGATATAGGGAAGTTATCTTCCGACCTTCTTCTAGCTGAAAGAAGTCTTGATAAAATACTTGCTGAGATTGACGCTGAGCTGGTTGCAGAAAAGGCTGCCGAAGTAGTTCCTCAAGAATCTGCCGAGGTAGTTCTCCAAGAATCGGCCGAGGTCCAGACCCAAATCCCTCCTGAAGCTAAAGAATCATAACTTCGATGTCCTCTGTACTCTTTTTGTCTCTTTGGACAATATAAGTTTCTTTGTGCTTCTGGTTTTAAAACACTGCAAGCTCTTTATATGGCCGATGTGCCTCTGTTCCCTGTTGAATGCTCAATGCAACTTTCTTTTAAATACTTGTACCTTTGTACGTTTTCTGATTGCTTCTGTATGACTCTATACTTAGAATATTTTGCATATACTCTTCATACTTCTTCCTTCTTTGTGCAATCTTCTCGGGGTTATATACCTCGGGTATAATAAGTACAAATTTTACTTCGGCAAGATACTGACTTGCAAACTTTTTCATAAATTTCAGCAAGTGTAAAACATATACTATAAACTTTTCTCAAGTTATAACAAGTGCTAGATAATGATCTACTTGTAAATTGCTACCAATTTCAACAAGTATTTAAACAATATACTTAGCTTTTACTTCAACTTGTAAATTGCTGCAAATTTCAACCGATGATCTTATGTCAGCTTAACATCATCTTGTAAATTGCTACAAATTTCAACAAGTGTTAAGTATCTTCTTTTGGTTTAACCAACCTGAAGATTGCTATAAGGGCTTAAGCAATAACGTCGGCTTCACTTCAACTTGTAAATTGCTATAAATTTCAACAAGTGAAGAGAAACAGTAATCATCTCGGCTTAACTTCAACTTGTAAATTGCTACGAATTTCAACAAGTGAAGAGAAACGGTAATCATCTCGGCTTAACTTCAACTTGTAAATTGCTACAAATTTCAACAAGTGAAGATAAGGGACCATTTCAGCTTATCTTCAACTTGTAAATTGCTACAAATTTCAACAAGTGAAGATAAGGAACGATCTCAGCTTATCTTCAACTTGTAAATTGCAACAAATTTCAACAAGTGAAGATAAGGAACCATCTCAGCTTATATTCAACTTGTAAATTGCTACAAATTTCAACAAGTGAAGATAAGGAGCCATCTCAGCTTATCTTCAGCTTGTAAGTTGCTACAAATTTCAACAAGTGAAGATAAGGAGCCATCTCAGCTTATCTTCAACTTGTAAATTGCTATAAATTTCAACAAGTGAAGATAAGGAACCATCTCAGCTTATCTTCAACTTGTAAATTGCTACAAATTTCAACAAGTGAAGATAAGGAACCATCTCGGCTTAACTTCAACTTGTAAATTGTTACAAATTTTAACAAGTGTTAAGTGTCTTCATCTTCTCTCTGCCCCCAATGTGAACCTGAGTTCCATTTGGGTTCTTATTTATTCACGTCTCTCAGAAACAACATTATGTAACTTTATTGATCATATGTGTTTGAAGAATTCTGAAAAGATTTTATTGATGACATCGGCAAAAAAAAAAAAGCACATCTTAATGATAGAAAAATTTCAAATTACAAGTGTTCCAAGGTCTTGGCAATGCTTTGCCCTCATTGTTTTCAAGCCGATAAGCTCCATTGCCTAATACTGAAGTAATTCTGTAGGGTCCTTCCCAGTTTGGGCCAAGCTTGCCCTCTCTGGGATCCTTCTTGTTGCCGACGACTTTTCTCAGGACTAAGTCGCCGATCTGAAAATCCCTTGGATTGACCTTCTTGTTGTAAGTTCTGGCAAGCTGTTACTGGTATACTGCGAGCTGAATTGCAGCTTTCTCTCTTCGTTCTTCCAAAAGATCCAGATCTCGGGTTAAGAGTATATCATTAGTCCCATTCTCAACTCCCTGGGTTCGGATCCCTAGAAAGCCGACTTCTAGTGGAATGACTGCTTCTGTACCATAAGCCATGGCAAAGGGGGATTCCCCTGTTGATCTTCTCGGTGTAGTCCGATATGCCCAAAGTACGTTGGGCAACTCGTCTACCCACTTTCCTTTTGCTGCCTGCAGTCTCTTCTTCATTCCATCCAAAATTACTTTGTTGGATGCTTCTGCTTGCCCATTGCTTTGGGGAAAACTTGGTGTTGAAAAGTAATTCTTGATCTTGAATTTCGCACAGAAGTTCTTGATAAGTTTGCTGTCAAACTGCGTTCCGTTGTCGGCAACGATTGCTCTTGGAATCCCAAATCTGGTGATGATGTTTTTCCAAATAAAATTTTTGACATCCACATCTCGGATTTTGGCAAGAGGTTCTGCCTCTATCCACTTTGTGAAATAATCTGTTGCTACTAGCAAGTATTTTCTCTGCCCAGTTGCCTGGGGAAGTTGCCCAACAAGATCCATGCCCCACTGGGCAAACGGCCAGGGGCTGGATACTGGGTTCAGGTCAGCAGCAGGCTGATGAATCAAAGGTGCAAACCTTTGGCATTGTTTGCACTTCTTCACGTATGCTTCTGCATCTTTTTGCATGTAGGGCCACCAATACCCCTAGGTAATGGCCCTATGAGCTAATGATCTGCCCCCAGCATGGCTTCCGCAAATTCCTTCATGAATCTCATACAAGAAATCCTCAACCTGCAAAGGATGTACGCACCTTAAAAGGGGTCCAGTGAAGGACCTTCTGTAGAGATGTCCGCCTTCTGTTAGAATGAATCTTGCCGATTTCAATCTGACTTTGTGTGCCTCCTTGCGGTCTTCTGGCAGCTTTCCTTCTTTCAGGAATGCAACAATTGCATCCATCCAGCTTGGCCCCATGTCCACACACATTGCTTCCTGTTTTGCGTTTTGTGGTTCTATGCTTGGGCCCGACATATATTCAATCATAATAGTTCTTGTCTTTCCAGTCTGTATTGAACTTGCCAGGTTGGCCAATGCGTCGGCGTGGCTGTTGTCATCTCGGCTCACTTGGAGAAGTCGGCAGCTCTGAAATAAGGCTGCCAATCTGATGACCTCTTTTGCATATGCCGACATCCTCTCGTCTCTGGCTGCAAATTCTCCTGTTGACTGATTAACAATTAATTGTGAGTCACAAAAAACTATTACCTCATCTGCTTCTGCTGCTACTGCCAGCTTTAGCCCTGCAATTAATGCTTCGTATTCTGCTTCATTGTTTGAGGCCTTGAACCCCAAACGGATGGACTATTCTATTATTTCTTTGTCTGGAGATATCAGCAGTACTCCTGCCCCCGCCCCTTGCCGGTTTGAACTTCCATCGACAAACAGTCTGAAGGAGTCTCCGATGTAAATGCTGCAGGGTCTGAGCTTTTCCTCCCTTTGTTCTTTTGTCTTTGGATGGGCTTTTCCTTGCTTGCTTGGACATCGTTCATCATGGCTCAACGGAGCTCGATGTTCGATTGATTCTAGCGTGAACTCAGCCACGACGTCGGCCAAAACTCGGCCCTTAATTGCTGTTCTCGGCCTAAACTCCAGGTCATACTGGCCCAGGGCTACTGCCCATCTTGCTATTCTTCCTATAGTCTCCTTGTTGCAACAAGGACTTCAGTGGGTGCTCTGTTAGGACCACAATCTTGTGCGCCTGAAAGTAATGGTTCAACTTCTTTGAAGCCATCACTAAGGCTAGCATTAATTTCTCTAGTGGTAGATACCTTGTTTCTGCGTCGGCCAAGGTTTTACTCACATAGTAAACAGCCTTTTGCTCCCATTTTTCTTCTCGGATTAACACCGTACTTACTGCGTGTTCTGAAACAGCTAAGTACAAAAACAGCTCTTCCCCAGGTTCAGGTGTTGAGAGGACTGGAGCTGTAGTCAGATACTTCTTTAGGTCGGCCAACGCGGCCTCACAATCCTCTGTCCAAAGGAAATCCGTGGCTTTCTTCATTAGGTTGAAGAAAGGTTTACATTTGTCTGAGCTTCGGCTTATGAACCTGTTTAGGGCTGCGGCCCTTCCGGTAAGTTTCTGTACTTGTTTTGCCGATGTCGAGCTCTGTAAATCTAGGATGGCCTTGATCTGATCTGGGCTGGCCTCAATGCCCCTTCGTGTCACCAGGTATCCCAAGAATTTACCAGATCCAACTTCAAACGCGCACTTTGATGCGTTGAGTTGGAGCCGATATGTTTTGAGTATCTCAAATACCTCTTTTAGGTCGGCAAGATGACCCTTAGGATCCTTGGTCTTCACGACCATATCATCGATGTAGACTTCTACTGTTTGGCCGATCAAGTGCTTGAACATTTTGGTTACCAGCCTTTGGTAGGTTGCTCCTGTGTTTTTTAACCCAAAAGGCATCACCCTGTAACAGTACAGGCCTTTTGGGGTGATGAACGCTGTTTTTTCTTCGTCTGGGGGGTACATGGCTATCTGGTGGTACCCCCTATAAGCATCCAGGAAGCTCATCCTTCCATGTCCAGATGTGGCATCCACCAACTGGTCAATTTTGGGCAGAGGGAAGCTGTCTTTGGGACAGGCTTTGTTCAGGCTTGTAAAATCTACGCATACCCTCCATTTACCGTTTTTCTTCTTTACTACCACAGTGTTTGATAGCCATGTCGGATAATTGACTTCTCTGATGGCCCTGGCCTCTAGAAGTCTGTCTACTTCCTCCTCCACTGCTTCGACGTGCATCAACGTTGGTCTTCTAGCTCGTTGTATTACAGGTTTGGCCGACCTGTCAACGTTCAGTCTGTGGCATGTGACCTCGGGGTCAATGCCAGGCATTTCATAAGGTGTCCAGGCGAACACCTCTATGTTTGTTCTAAAAAAGGCTTCCAGTTCCTTTTCTTCTTCTTTGGCTAAGCCTGAGCCGAGAAGAAAGAAGCGTTCTTCATCGCCCTCATGGACTAGGATTTTCTTTAGTGTTTCCTCACTCTTCTCGGTCGGTTCCTTGCCGACATCATCTAGGACCTCCATATCCTCACCTTCAATCTCTGCCTTCCCTGGTTCTTGTATGTTGCAGGTTGTTTTCATTGCTGCCATGGAGTAATATTTTGCCTGCAGCTGGTCTCCCCTGACTTCTTCAATTCCATGTTCTGTTGGGAACCGCAATAGTTGATGCAACGTTGAGGGAACTGCCCCCATTGCATGCAACCGTGGCCTTCCCAGGATGATGTTGTATGGTGAAAGAGTGTCAATCACGATGAACTCTGTCCTGATCTTCTTAGTGCCGGCTTGCACTTCCAAGTTTGTAGCGCCCAGTGGCCATTTCGGCGTTCCATTGAAGCCGACCATCGGGCCATTCGATTGCTCCATGTCATCTGGGTGAAGGCCTAGCTCCTTGTAACATCTAACATACATGATGTCACAAGAGCTGCCTTGATCTATCAGGATGCGTTTCACTTGGTACTTCCCAACCTGGAGGGATACTACCAAGGCATCATTATGCGGGTGCTGGACCATCTCTAGGTCAACTTCGGTGAAGGATATCATTGGGCCTGGGTACTCTTCAGGCCGAGGTCTTTTCTGTCCGACTTGGTTCACGTGCTGCAGGTGTTTTACTCTTTGGGTTTCCCCCCGTATGTCGTTTTCGTTCACTTTGGAGTGAATTACGTTAACCACCCTAGGTCCCCCTCCCTGTGGTTGCTGTGCTGGGGGAGGCGGGGCTGCTGGTGCTTGTGGCAACCTTGCCTGCTCTTCTCTGGTCCTGGCTTCGTCGACAAGATCCCTCAGATGCCCTTGTCTTACTAAGTCCCCCAAGTATGCTTTTAGGGCTCTGCAGCCCTGAGTTGGGTGCCCTTCTTCGTTGTGGTAAGCGCAACGCCTACCAACGTTCCTGTCCATATATTCCCCTGGGGCCTTTGTTGGTGCTCTGAAATAGGGTTGATTTCGGATTTGATCCAGGACTTTGTGGACCGGGATCCGGAACACAGTCGTTACTGCTTGTTTGCCCCTCAATTCTATCTCTGCTTTGCTAAATCCGTTGTTACTTCGGCCTTGCTTCGGTGAGCCGTTCCCTTTTTCCTGTTTTACCTCTTTATTCCCCGATGTATCTTCCTCGGCTCTGGCATACTTCTCGATTCTCGCCATGAGCTCTTCTATGCTCTTTGGCAATGTTTTTGCCAAAGATTTCCGCAGTGAACAATCATCTTTGAGGCCGTTCTTGAAAGACACGACCGCCACTTCCTGATTGCATTCGGGTATTCGATTGAACACCTCGTAGTATCTTTTTGCATGGGCCCTAAGGCCTTCATCCTTGCTGATCTTCAAAGCCATTAGTGCGTCCACCCTTAATGGCTGTAGCTTGTTCGTCACGAACCTGGCCACAAACATCTCGGCCAGGCCTTCCCATGTTTTCACACTTCCCTTTGGCAGTTTGTGGAACCAATCTGATGCAATCTCCCCAAAGGACGAGGGGAACACTTTGCAGAGCAATGGCTCGTTTCCACTGTATAATGCCATTGAGTTCAAAAATAATCCGACGTGGAAGTTAGGGTCTGACTTACCGTCATATATTTGAAACCTCGGCATGCTGAATCTCTTCGGTGCCTCAAATTTGTCTAGTTCTACTGAGAACGGTGTTCTTGGCTTGACATGTGAGGTAACCTCGGCTTCAGCATTGTGTTCCTTCCTCTTGAGGTAATTTCTTAAGTCTTCTTTGCTCCTCCCTGGAGCTCGGCTATCTTTTGATTTCAATCTTTTCGGTACACTGCTTTCGGCCTCGTGGTGGGCCCGTTTTGATCTTTCTCCATGGGTTGTGTCAAAGCAGAGCGCCTGCCCTTGGATATGCCGATGTTCTTTGGGTTCTGGGTCCTTCGTGTGGTATGTCCTCTGGGATTTCTCTTGTCTCGGTTCTTCTCGTCCGATTTCCCTGGAAGGCGGGTGGGAGTGCCTTGCGCTCCTGGTGTGCTGAGGTACTTCGGGAATTGTTTTCCTTCCTCCCTTTTGGGTATTAACTGCTGGAATCGGCGTGTCCTGCAGCGGGTACGGTGGCTGCATGACATTGTTTTGCATCATGAAGTTGACGACCGACTGCAGGTCTGCTAACTTGTCTGCCAATTCTTTTACCTCCTCATCCCTCCGTAGGCACCTGTCCCTTCATACCTGGAGGTTATCTTCGTTGTAGTATCTGTCTTGGTCTGTCTTCTTTGAAGTGTCGCCCTCCTGGCCGACGTCTTTTCCTCCGCGCCCCTGGTCACGGGCTTCTTTGTTGTGGTTGTCTCCTTCAATGTCAAGGTCGATAGGTCTGCCACTCCCAGCGGGAGCGTTATCCCCAACCTTTTCTTGTTGTGCGTTACTGGCCATCTATTCGTCTTTCCTTCCCACAGACAACGCCAAATTGTGTGAGTGATTTTCTTATCACACTACCCTCCTTAGTAATTCAGCTGTAGAACACAGGCAGAATAGATGGCACCCTGCTGTCCTGCACAGAAAGAAAAGGCTCCGTCGGTGGTTCTTCCACCCGGGGGCACTCCGACGATCAAGTCAGTATATCTCTCAAAGATAATCCAGTATTCAACTCA
Source organism: Camellia granthamiana (assembly GCA_036172215.1). Lineage (NCBI taxonomy): Eukaryota > Viridiplantae > Streptophyta > Magnoliopsida > Ericales > Theaceae > Camellia > Camellia granthamiana. Next base: position 109,645,359 of record CM069906.1, read on the forward strand.
CAAGCTTGAATATAAAAACATACCTTAGACCCATGGGGGTGCCTCTCTTTTATAGTCAATACAATCCTAGTCCCAATAGGAGCCTAACTCCAATGAACTCAGGATTACTGCTAATTTGGAACTCCTAGTGGGATTAGGATAAACCCTCTAAGAGTTTCATCTTTACCCAAACTGAAGTCTTCTCTCAATCTAGGACTCTTGTCATTTATCCGCTTATCTCGGATTCCGATATCCTCGGAGATAACCTCGACAACTCTGAGATAACCTCGGCGTATTTACCACGATACGTGGCACCTTGGCTCACACGTCGGCGTCACCTTGCCACGTGTTGGTACTTTAGAAAATATATCCCCACAACAAGATTATGAAAAATAAATTGAATGTTGCTATTAGCATTTTATAAATTATTTTGGACCTTTTAATTTTTAACTATTATTACAAAAGATATCATTAATTTTGGAATACTCCATCTCATAATTAAACCTACACACTCACTACATTATGAATTAGGGTTTATGGAGCACCCACCCCCATCACCACCCATCCATCTTCCCCAAATTCCACCTTCAAAACTTACCTACCATCAAAACCTTGAACACCTTTTGACTGTAACGGTGGTAACCATTTGATTACTTACATTGAACGGTTAAAACATAAAAATTTCTTAACACATTGAACGATCAAAATTGCTAATGCTTGCAAAAGTTTTCATTTTTTCAAGTTCAAGAATATAGGTCCGAACATTACTTACTTGTTCGGGAATATGTTCCCGAATAAATAAGTAATGTTCAGAAATGCAGGTCCGAACATGAAAATTTCTTAACACATTGAACGGTCAAAATTGTTAACGCTTGTTGAAGTTTTCATTTTTTCAAGTTCGGAAATATAGGCCGGAACATTACTTATTTGTTCATGAATATATTCTCGAACATAGATTATTTGTTCGGGAATACAAGTCCGAACATGGAAATTTATTAACACTTTCAATGGTTAAAATTCTTAACACTTGCAGAAATTTTATTTTTTTCAAGTTCGGTAGTTTCAGTTTTGAAGAAACAATGAGAGAGAGAGAGAGAGAGAGAGAGAGAGAGAGAGAGAGAGAGAGAGAGAGCATACCAATTATGACAATGGTTAAACCGGCAAAGACAGTATTCTTCTTCTTCTTTTTCTTCTTCTTCTTATTTTTCGTGAATTTTGAAAAGGATGAGACTCTTTTTCTTCTTCTTAGTGGATTTTGCTAGGGTTTTTTGGAAGTGAAGTTTTTTCGGAGGTGGGGAGGTGTGCATTCAATGGGTGAAATGTTTAAGGATGATTTTAGTGTTATTTGGGGGAGGGGGAAAATTTTAAGGGTTTCAAAATTTATAAGTGGGGACACAAAGAAATAAAAGGTTCAAAATAATTCATAGGGTGCTAATAACACCACTCAATAAATTATATAAGGTGGTAAATAAAAGAGATAATTGATAGGATAAAGGGAGTAGAGTATTATATGTTTGATTAGAATGGGGTAAAAAAAATTTATTTTTTACCATTGGATAAATAAGGAAATAATCTGCAAAGGCCTAATCCCTTAATACTTCAATTCTTATGGTATTGTAATTCCTATTTTTTCTCATTTAATCCCCATATCAGTAAAGTCATTCAGGATTTTAATACTATACTAAGCAAACATTGTACTAAAAAAATATGGGACTCAATGTTTCCCATCCCTCATCATATTTCTTTATTCTACAATCAAATAATGTACCCGTCCCCTGTTTTCTTTCTTTATCCCGCAATCAACCAAAAACTATTTTTTTGGGTGAAACCCATTCATTTCTCTCACCCTTTGGCCTCGTTTGAGAAGTTAATTATTTTAGTAGGTTATTTTAGTTTTTAATTATTTTAGTAAGTTAAAATAGTTATGTTTGAGAAGAGGGTTAATTTTTTTTGTAATAAGATATGATATTTGTGAGAGAAAAAATAAAATGATTCTGAATTTGATGTGACATTTTAACATATTTTATCTTTTTATGGATTTTAATAAATAAAAAAAACCCAAACCCAACTTCTCAAACACCCCTTTTATTTCCTTTTAGTGAGGTAATCAAACTCGGTCTTAAAAGGACAGGAGAGAAACTATTTTTAATTTTTTTTTAATAGTCAAGAACATCATAATACATGTTGTGCTTCTTGCAAGATAATTAACACATGGTCAATGCTTACCCAATCAGAGGGTAGTCTCATGTTATTATCAATTATAGTACATAAAATAGTGTTATGTCTATGTCTGTTTTATGATTATTTTGTCAATTTGAACTTGACACGTAGGGTGGTTTTCTTACTTTTTTTTTTTATTTATAATTATTGATAGGTCATGCCGTGGACAATAGGGATATGTGGTTGTTAAATCTTTAATTTATATTTATCGATGATAATTTATCCAATCCTCAGTTTAATTTTACGTTTTTAACTAAGGTTGTCCCATATCCTATGTTACACCTCACTTCTAGTACTATGAGCTACCTTTTATCCTATTTATCCTCATAATCTACCAACTACTTCTTGAAAATGCTGTTAATATTCATGAAATGTGTTGGTAGCTTCCCGACCTAAATCTGTACTTTCGTTCTTATCAAATTTCTATGGCCTTGTTTGGGAATCCAAGTTTGATACTAAAATAGCCTTAAACATTAAAAAAGTCAAATAATCTCAAATACACTACAACAAAATGTACTTTTGGTGACCAAATTTGGTGACTAAAATTTCTGTTAGTTGGCGTTGGTTGAAAGTTTTAGCTACTACATTATTTTAGCAGCTATATAATGTTTATTGGCGACTACAAAAAACTTAAGTCACAAAATACTACTTAATAGGAGACTCAAATAATTTTCAGTCGGTGTTAGTCGAAATTTTAGGCTACTAATTCCTTGTTTAGTCGTCGTATACTGTTATTTGTCGACAAAAATAAATTTAGTCGCCAAATAATAGGGACATTAAGATGAACTTTTGGTGACTAAAATAATTTAGTCGTTGTATATTAAATTTCTGCCAATGAAAATAACAATTAGTAGCCAAATGTTAGTTTTAGGCAACATTTGCCGACAAATAATAATTTGGTCGCTAAAGATTGAAAAAAAATTTTAGAGGGAAATCCATTATATTGGCGCCCGATATTGTTCACACAAGAACACTTTTTGTTTTTGTTGATCTGTTCTGTCTCACACACCAGAGATAGAGAATAGTCAATACCAAATCTCACTCCCCCTCACCACCGACGCTCTCCACCATCGCTGGCCACCAGCACTTGCCACCGTGACCACTGCAAATCAGCACCGCCACTGAATCATAGGTAATCTCAGGTATTTTTCTCTCGTGCGGTCACTCTCGGTCTCTCTCCCTCTCTGTCGATCTCAGTCTTTCTCTCTCCCTATTTATTCTCTTGTTTGTTAGATTTTGTTTTTTTTTGTTTTTTTTTTTTTTTGGCACCGGAAGCAATGTCCTCAGGTTCTACATTGACAATGCCCTAAGCCTGAAGATCTGTCCCACCGTCGTCCTTGTTATGAGCCTCTGCTTCATTGGCTTCGTTACTGCTCTCCACGTCTTTGGCAAGCTCTACCGCTACCGATTTGGTGCCCCTAGAGCTTGATTGATTTCTCTTACCTTGATTGTCCGAGTTCAGATCCCTTGGTAATTGGTAAGGCCACGAATTTTTGTTCTGTAAACTTTTTTCTCTAGGGTTTTATTGTGTTGAATTTGGATTTTATTTGATTTTGTTTTGGGTGAGAGATAAAAGAGGATCTTAGTTTGAATGAACTTGTTGTTTTGATCATTGGAAGTGATGAAGCTTTCTTGATCATATCTCTAATCGACAAGGTTTGACATTCTTTAATTGGCTTGGATTAATAAGAGCTTGCTAACTATGATTTTCAATCTTTATTGAATGAGCAGTATTTAACAAAATTGTGTGTGGATTTGTGGTTGCTAGGTTATCCAAAACCTAAAAGAGAATGAATAGATTGTGATAATTGATAATGTAAAAGTCAATTGGTTTGTTTGTGTATTGTTATGGAGTATCCTTATGTTCCAATCAAGATAAAATTATTTATGCAAAACAATGAGACTACGATATGAACTGGATATGCTTTTTAAGGGTCTTGTTGTTTGTTTTTTCTTTGTGTTTTGGATTTCGTGTGTGCTTACATTTTCTCTTGCACAAAAAGATCATTCATAATATATTTGGAAAGATTTTCATCGGATAATATATTTGAGCCCCAACTAAAATTTTGAGAATAATCCGAAGTGTTATATGATGTAAATGGCATTTATTTTACTTGGTTTCCTAGGTAACATTTAATTGATTGCTAAATATTATAGTTCATCTAGCCTAAGTAAATGCCCATGTATAAGAAGTTGTTCCGATTGCTAAATTTTATGGTGATAATTACTGGAATATTCTCATGATACTTTTCATTTCCAGAAATTGATAGTTTATTAGTTTTGGTTTGTGGGATTCCTTCAATATTTGTTTCATGGGATTTTAATTTTTGCCAGATGAATTGCTACTTTGTTACCATGTCATCTTAATTGATAGTCACATCTAGATGTTATTCCATCATTTTCCATCATTTTATATCAATATTTAGTTGCTTGAATTTAAGACCTACCTCAATGTTTAGTTTTTAACTTAAATTATATATACAGAGCAACCATTTTTGTTGATAGGTAGCCTCTATGGCATGCTGTCTAGCATGAAAATGATTTTTTGCTACAACATGTGAAAATGGTCATATTACCTAGAGTTAAATGCCTAAATCCATGTTGTCTTAATTGATCACTTTAGCTTATGAATATCATCGTGTTCCCTCAATATCGTGAGGTAGGACTTCAGATTGTTATGATCTGTAGGTTTATAGAGCATTGTACTTAATTGTTTATGACTTTTTGTTTTTTGGGTGCATAAGTCATAGTGCATAAGTCATAAATTAAGACAATGAAATATACAACATATACAAGGGGTATACCCCAAGCCCTAACAACAATAGAACAAAGACTAAATGCTGCAAAAAAATTAATAAGGCCTAAACCCTAGAACATGACCAAATCAAAACCCCATCAAGACAAAGAGGGGCCACAAAACAAGGAAAATTACACAGCAAGAAAAACAAAAACAAACAAGCTGCACCAGCTACAACAGCAGTAGCAGCAGCAACAGCAGCCAACAGACAGTTGCACCAGCTGCATCGATAGCAGCAACATTAAAGATGTAGCAAAATTTACCAATACTTTAGGCAACCAAATAGCAGCAACAACAGCCATCAACAGTAGCCAGTACCACAAGTAATAGCAGCCACAACCAACAATAATTTATGGCTTAGTTGTTAGCAATGTTTGTAATTTGTGACTTGCTTTCCCTTTTGTACCACGGTGAACAAGGTCAACTCGCGTACGAGGACCTACCCTAGGCAAAGGAGTGGAGAAAAAAATAGCTAGGAAGAAATGAGAGATATTGCATGTTTAAATCACGAAGAGCTACTGAGGGAGAAAGAGGAGCACCAAAGAGATCGAAAGGAACTTATAAGGGAAAAAGATGAGATGATGAAACAAGTCAAAGAAGAAAAAAAAGCACGGGAGGCACAACCAGTACAACTCAATCATCTGAATGACATGGTGTCACGGCTCATAACCCTCTTGCAGGGTTCAGATGGTCATCCTACTATTGGGTAAGAAGAATTTTATTGATATGGTACTAAAAGTTCTACAAAAAATGGATCATATTGACATTATTGTGTACGATGAACGTAGAGTTGTTTTTTAAAGCTCCTATTCAAACCTATTAGAACGTTGATTATGGGTTTTGTTCTTTTTTCTTTTTTTTTTTCCTCTTCTTCTTTTGTGTTTCGAATAGGTTTTGAGGCGTAATATGAGTAGACTTAGCAGCAAAGGACCTAGTGTTTTGATACATTAGGCAAATGACTTCATACTGATTTCCATAAGGTAACAACATAGATACTTGTTGAGAGTTTTTTTTTTTTTTTTTCACAAACAAGTTAATACATAGATATCCAAGGGTCATTTGAGATTTCAGACTGAGTTGAATCAACCAAGTGAACTTGGAATGAATTTTTAGCAACATGATTTGCTGGTTGAATTATGAGATGCATTATGAGATGCCTGAACCACTCTATAGATGTCACAGGTAGCTTCCTCGTGACAAATAGGATCTGTAGGGACAAATGGGATGTAATTAGCACACGTAGGTTGGGAGTTGGAGTGAAAAACGCCATAAACTTAGTCGAAAAAGGCTATTTGGGGCCGAAAATGCAAAGCAGCCCCCGAACCACTTCATGGATGTCATGGGTAGCTTCCTCATGACAAATAAATAGGACCTGTGGGGTCAAACAGAATGTAATTATCACACGTAGGTTGAAAGTTGGAGTGAAAAACGCTGTAAACTTAGTCGAAAAAGGTCGTTCGGGGTTGAAAATGCAAAACAGCCCCCGAATAAGCTCAACAATGAGAATTATCATATAGATGGGTCCATTTGTAAGATTCTAGGTGGTTTGGATTGACTAATCAATGGCCTAATTTATTGAATTGTCACAGCTTATATGCAATAGGCAAAACCATTTCAATGATCTCTCAGTACAGTGAAACATTTACTCAACAACATGACATTTTTGCTAAATGTGACAACCAAACAGGGTTGTAAAGAACCAAACTGAAGAGTAGGCCCAATTTAACCTTAATGTTGACCTTCAATCATCTTCTAGTTCCACAAATAAGCATTGTCAAGTTGTTTTACAAAGAAATTTTATGTCATTACTGCTGAATATGTTGTACAACCTTACATTGATTGTCATTTTTTAAAGGATAAATGTTTTCTCATTACTGCTGAATATGCTGCACAACCTTACATTAATTGTCATTTTTTAGAGGCTACATTTTTCCTCATTATTGTTGAATATATATGCTGCACAGCCTTATATTGATTGTCATTTTTTAGATGCTAATGGAGTTTTACTCTTATGCACTTTGCATTGTTTAGGTTTCTAACATTTCAATAATGTTAATTTCATTTTCAAAATATTATGATTGAGGGATGAAACTACACCTCAGCCAAAAAATAAAAATAAAAAACGAAAAAAAATCCCTTTATAAATCTAATAACTTTTTTTTTGCGTGGTCTTATGTTCAAATGCTATATGGAACTAATGGTGTAATTTTTGTTTTGTAGATGGCTTTTGGTATAGACATGTGGATCTTCCATTTTTGTGTACAAAGGATAATTTACACTTTTGAACAGTCCCACTTTTTTGTCGTCCTCTGTTTTTTGTGTGGAATTTGGATGAATCGTACATATAACTTTTGGCAAGGTACAAAATACTTTTGACATGAAACTTGTATTTATTGCCGTGGTATATAGATTACTTTTTGTCATGGTAATCTATATCATGCCAAATGGTCATTTCGCATAGTAGTAAATATATTTTTGTATATGGAAGACATTGTTTTGGTATGCTTATTTGTTATGTACGAAGTTATTATTTCTAATTGGAATATATACTTGATTTGTATAGAAGTTAACATTATAAGTTGTGGGTGTTGATTTCTGACCACACAACCAAAGGAGGAACTCAGCTAGAGAGCACCGGCAGAATAGATTAAGTACGAACAACTTGTCACAGAAAGATAAGAATCCGGCAGTGGTTCGTCCACCCAGGGGCACTCTGACGCTCAAGTCAGTAATCAAACATCTCTCAAAGATAACCAATAGTGCTTAACTCACTAGGTAGAACATAAAAAGCATACCTTAGACCCATAGGGGTGCTTCACTTTTATAGTGGCCAGCGTCCAACTTCCCCTAGAAGTCTTACTTCAAGGGACTCTATCCTTTACAAGGATAACATCTATCATAACTCACACTATTCAGATTAAGATGAACTTTCTCAAGAGTCCCATCTCTATCCAAATAGGTAGTTTGATGTCATCTAGGACTTTAGTCCTCTATCCAAATATCTCAGATTCTGGTATTATTGCACCATATCTCGGTATCATGGTCCGCCTACGTAATACCTCGGCTAACAACCTCGGACATGTGGACTACCCAAATATATGTCCCCACAACTGCCCCCTAGGTTCTATTACCTTGGCAAACTGAGGTGATGGAACCTATACATGTATTCCTCCGACCGAGATCGTGACTTATCAGCGCCAAGAAATAAGGACTCATATGTCCACTCGTCAAGAATCAAGAATTAAGAACCATCATGTTCTATCCCATCCAGGTCCAACATCTCAACAGAGATCACATTACTAGCAGTGATCATGACTTGCTAGTTCAAGAACATCAAGATCCTAGTATCATCTCATCAGAAACCAAAAATAAACAAGTTATGCCCTCATCCAATTTCAACATCTCAACCGAGATCAATACCTCAACTAAGATCGCATTTCTTAATCAAGATCATCATTAGATTGGAGCATACCAATCACGTCTCCATTGTGTCGCGTCAGTTCTGCCCCCCACCGCTTGATGTCAGTGCGGGCACGTCGGGAATCGAAATCATAACTTTTTGCCATCTTTTTCCAATTCTAGCAAAACCTTTTCATTTTCTCATTTCGTGTCTACTTGTGCCTTTAGACTCTCTTTCTCTTGGCCTCTACAAACCATCATCGCTGTTCTTGAAGCATTCATTCCTATTACAACTCTGGTCACCACTTCTGGTGTGCACTCAGTAGTTCTGTTCCAATCATAACGTTGTTTGACTCCGGCGAATCCCTTTCTGGCATTTACTTTCTCGGCTTCACTTTGTAAGTCTTTGATTTCTTTTATTTTAACTTCAGTTCTCCACTGTTTTCAAATATATTCCTTCAGTGGATTGTTACACATCACACACGGTATCTGCATCTGCATCTACATTGCCATCTTGTATTCATATTCGAATCCCATTGTTCTACATGCCTTCGCTTGCTTTGACTCATATTTTGTCCTTCATGTTCTTGAGCCCATCTTCACATTTTTTCTGTATTTGACACATATCTTCTAGCACACTGTCATCGAATTTTATCAATTTTGTTCATTCCTTGAATCTATTAATGCTCTATTTTTCTCGTGTTCTTGAGTCTTTTATCACTGTTTCATGTTTTTGAGACCTGTTTCTTCTGTCTGTTTTTGCTTGTTAGTAGATTACTGCCTCTAAATCCTGTACATTTGTATAGACGTAGTTTGGGATTTGCTAGAATCCACACTTAGGAAACTAAAACAAATTTTTGCCCCAAACATTCCTCAAAACCCTAAAACGGATAACCCAGCAGTCCTTAGGGTTTCGCCGAGGTCTTTAACCCACATAGTCCAACTTTTCTTGCCAAATTCACCCTAGCCGAGGTCATGGGGATGTTCAAATGGAGGGTAAACTTCTCCAATAAACTAGAATACTTCCGTCAAGAATTCTTCATTCCAGTTGACATTCATCTAAGGTTGGCTGGAGAGGAGGATTCCATGATGCCTGGAGAGACATATATGCCCTTCCCTGTAGTATCTATCATTTGAGGGTGGAGTCAGATTCTATCTTGATATCTTGTTTTGCTTTGGGCCGAGGTGCCTTGTTTTGTATCTGAACAAGTTGTCTTTTCAAATACAAGTCCTCTTTTTGACTAAGTGTTCCATGCTTGTCTTTGTCTTTACTGTCTTGTATGATTCCATACTTAGAATATTTTTGTACTTCTCCCAAGTATACTTTAACTGTGTAATCACTTCGGGTTAACACATCTGACACGTACCACCTCGGATCCACTTCGTCTCAGGTACACCCTCAGTTGGCCACCTCGGACCAACTTACCTCGGAGTTCACCTTTTACTGTGATCTCGGCCAACAAGCATTTTATAAAAATTCTTTAAACAACATTCAACAAGTATTGTTTCCTTACTTGTACTTACTATCTTCCAATATTTCATGGTTTGACGAACTGGTTGGTGATCTCGGGTAACCAACAACTCGAGTGTCCCCTCATCTGGATACCTCGGCTGACTCCAACTTGTAAAAAATTTCAACAAGTGTTAAGCCTATTCCTTATTACTATTTTTTGCCCCCTAATGTGAACCCAAGTGTCACTTATGTTCATGTTAAGCATGCATCTTCAATTTCGCCGAAGTCTGATTCAAACAAAGACTAGCCGAGGTGTTCAATCTTGGTTTCTCTAAAGCAAACTTAGTTCCATTCTGAGTTTAACTGTCACACCCCAAACTCGCCCCTAAAAGTTTGGGCATGACTACTTAAAAAACAGACATAAAATTCGGTGTACCGACATATGGGGCCTGAACGAAAGCATTACATATTATAAAATAACATGAAATAAAAAGAAATTATATCCATTGAGCGACCACTATCATGCCAGGATCACAAACAGTGCATCAGATGATACATATTTATATACACATATACAACCCCGTCCCTTGATTGGACGAATAACAAAAACATTGGAAATTTCAACATATTATAGACGATCAGAGTACAAGTAATTCATAAAAAAAAAAACGGGGTAAGCTTCACCCAAAAGCTTGGTCATATAGAGGCTGACAAAGGGAGACGAGCATCGAGGGTTATGGCTGACCTCCAGATTTATTACCTACAAAATCAGACAAAATACAGAGTGAGACAATCTCAGTGAATAATAGTACTTAAATAACCCAATGTTCAACTTGCATAATGATGCAGAGCAATGCGTATATAATGTAAAAGACAGGTAGTTAATCTGATTCTGTACTCATATTCAGAACGACCTTGTCGATTCACAACATCACAGATTGACCCTTGGCCTGGTGAGTTCACATATTCACAAATTGGCCCTCGGCCTCATAGATTCATAACTTCACAACACAAATTGGCCCTTAACAGAACGGCATTAAGCCCTTAACAGAACAGCATTAAGCCCTTATCAGAATGGCACTAAGCCCTTATCAGAATGGCATTAAGCCCTTATCAGAATGTATGAACTCAAGAGGTGGCTCGCACAGATTCTAGAAGTGACTCGCATGGCAGCACTTAGTTCCGTGCAGCACTTTGTTTCATACTAACAAATTATACAGAATGGCCATATGCCCAGATGTCACTGATTGGCCATGGGCCTCACAGATAATACAGAATGGCTATAAGCCTCATAACTTTCATAGAACGGCCATAGGCCTCATAACTTTCACATATGTATGGACTCAAGAGGTGGCTCGTACGGATTCTAGAGGTGACTCAGATTGCAGCACTTAGTTCCATACAGCACTTTGTTCCATACCAAAAAATATTAGGTTTTCAAGACCGAACAATTCATATCATGCCACAGTACGAATGGAATGCATAAACAAAACAGAACAACCTCATGGTTTATCACCAGTTAACATACTTGTCTTACAGATATCAAACCATTAACATAAGACACATACATTATTAGTCTCGGTGTCATACAGAGGCACACCTCCTTTCTATCATTTACTTACATTAACAGAGCATAATAATCATTGTTTATAGAAGTACATGCGTCATTACAGTACTATTTACGAGAACGGACCAATTCACACCGTAACATGGGTCATATAACAATGATGTTGCTATTCAATGGTTTTATCCGATAATTCACTTCGATAATCCCTTCTGGGCAGACATTTATATCATAAAGCATGCATCGAACTAACCAAATCATAGGAGTCCATAATAGGGTATTCAAAATATCATGTTCGTAAGCAGGGTTTACATTCACAATTCCTTATTGTCAATCAATTGCACAATATTAATAATTCATCTGTAATTCTTATACAGAGTCATAAGGAACTTATAGGTTGTAGCACAGTAATGCTATCTACTAACCGTGACCAGAATGTAAGGTAATTTCAGAGTCATGCCGACGTACACAGAGTCCTTTAACGTTCTCACCGATTTTTAAACAACATAAACATTAACGGAATTACTCGCAAGAGCAGAGCATTAATAAGAATAATTCTTAAACGTGCGATTACAGTACTACTACTCACTGTGTTGCTGTGAGGCACTAGTTCCTCCCAAGGCGTGTCCTGAATCTCAAAATCTTCTAAACTTTCCCAATTCCTAGCTTGAAGAACTCCTCTTCTCAAATCCTCCTCTCTCTCAAGATATTTTGTGGAGCCCTCAGATTTTTTTCTAATATCTAAAAGAACATGGCTATATATAGATTCAAGGTGAATAAGACGAAATTCAATCGTTAAATCATCCTAAATTGAATTTTCACAGAAATGCTTATTATTACCTAAAAATTATGCTGATTCCAAATATAAAATCAGTTTTAGATAATTAGACCTCTAGAGCTTCCAATTTCTGAGTCAAACATTATCATTGCAATAGATGTTCTTTTCTTATCAAACAGATCTAGATCTCTAACCATAAGATCCATGTAAATAAGCTTAATTTCTCATAAAATCTTACATTAAGCATTTAAATGCACAGAATAAGGGACTGAAATTTGCACAGAAACACATACGAGGGCCGGGTTATTACATTAACTCTGCCGATATGGCAAGTCTAGGTGAATTCAACTTAGTTCAACTCTATTATATGCAAGTATAATTCAACTGCCATATAAAAAGTCTAAGTTTCTCATCATGTTTCATTTAGAAACATCGCCAACTTAATTCAACTCTATTATATACAAGTATAATTCAACTCTGCCATATAATAAGTCTAAGTTTCTCGTCATGTTTCATTCAGAAACATTGCCAACTTAGTTCAACTTTATTATATGCAAGTATAATTCAACTCTGCCATATAATAAGTCTAAGTTTCTCGTCATGTTTCATTCAGAAACATCGTCAACTTAGTTCAACTCTATTATATGCAAGTATAATTCAACTTTGCCATATAATAAGTCTAAGTTTCTCATCATGTTTCATTCAGAAATATCGCCAACTTAGTTCAACTCTATTATATGCAAGTATAATTCAACTCTGCCATATAATAAGTCTAAATTTCTCGTCATGTTTCATTCAGAAATATCGCCAACTTAGTTCAACTCTATTATATGCAAGTATAATTTAACTCTGTCATATAATAAATCTAAGTTTCTCATCATGTTTCATTCAGAAACATCGCCAACTTAGTTCAATTCTATTATATGCAAGCATAATTCAACTATGCCATATAATAAGTCTAAGTTACTCGTCATGTTTCATTCAGAAACATCGCCAACTTAGTTCAACTCTATTATATACAAGTATAATTCAACTCTGCCATATAATAAGTCTAAGTTACTCTTCATGTTCTATTCAGAAACATCGCCAACTTAGTTCAACTCTATTATATGCAAGTATAATTCAACTCTGCCATATAATAATTCTAAGTTACTCGTTATGTTTCATTCAGAAACATCGCCAACTTAGTTCAACTCTATTATATGCAAGTATAATTCAACTCTGCCATATAATAAGTCTAAGTTATTCGTCATGTTTCATTCGAAAACATCGTCATAGGACTGGTCGGTCCTATCGCACAGATTTTAAATTCACAAAAATCAAACTAGCACTTTATTATTACTTCAGCCGATATGTCCTATTGCCGGTAACCGAGATGATTCTATTTGGGCCAAGTTTGGCCTCCCTATGATCCTTCTTATTGCCGACAACCTTTCTCAGGATGAGGTCCCTAACCTTGAACTCTCTTGGGCTGTCCTTCTTGTTGTAAGCCCTAGCAAGTTGTTGCTGGTATTCCCCCAGCCGAATTGCTGTTCTCTCGCACGTTGCAGGTGGATTTCAACAACATTTTCACGCTTTTTTACATAGGCTTCAGCTTCCTTTTGCATGTAAGGCCAAAAGAATCCCTGCGATATTGCTCTATGGGCAAAGGATCTGCCCCCTGCATGGCTTCCACATACTCCTTTGTGGACCTTATATAAAAAGTCTTTAACCTGGCCGACTTCAGTCTGAACTTGTGTGCTTCCTTTTTATCATCAAGGATCTGAGATCTGCTTACTTAGGCTGAGCTCTTCTCTTCTCGGACTTAATCATCTAGGCCGAGATCTTGTCTTCTGAAATCTTGGATTTGCTCACTCAGGCTGAGCTCTTCTCTTCTCGGATCTAATCATCTAGGCTGAGATCGTGTCTTCTGGAATCTTGGATCTGCTCACTCAGGCTAAGCTCTCGTCTTCTCGGACCTAATTACCTAGACTGAGATCTTGTCTTCTGGAATCTTGGATCTACTCACTCAGGCTGAGCTCTTCTCTTCTCGGACCTAATCATCTAAGCCGAGATCTTGTTTGCTAGGATCTGGGATCCGGGATCTGGAATTCGGGATCTACTCACTTGGGCTGAGCTCTTGTCTTCTCGGACCTAATCACCTAGGCCGAGATAATGTCTTCTAGGATCTGGGATCCGGGATCTGGAATCCGGGATCTGAGCTCTTGTCTTCTCGGACCTAATCATCTAGGCCGAGATTGTGTCTTCTAGGATCTGGGATTCGGGATCTGGAATCCGGGATCTGAGCTCTTGTCTTCTCAGACCTAATCATCTAGGCCGAGATCGTGTCTTCTAGGATCTGGGATCCGGGATCTGGAATCCGGGATCTGAGCTCTTGTCTTCTTGGACCTAATTATCTAGGCCGAAATCTTGTCTTCTAGGATCTGGGATCCGGGATCTGAGCTCTTGTCTTCTCGGACCTAATTATCTAGGCCGAGATCTTGTCTTCTAGGATCTGGGATCCGGGATCTAGAATCCGAGATTTGCTCACTTAGGCTGAGCTTTTGTCTTCTCGGACCTAATCAGCTAGGCCGAGATAATGTCTTCTAGGATCTGGGATCTGGAATCCGGGATCTGAGCTCTGGTCTTCTCGGACCTAATCACCTAGGCCAAGATAATGTCTTCTAGGATCTGGGATCTGGGATCTGGAATCCGGGATCTGCTCACTTGGGCTGAGCTTTTGTTTTCTCGGACCTAATCATATAGGCTGAGATAATGTCTTCTGGGCACCAGTTTTGGTTGTTGGTGCCGACATGTCCTGTAATGGGGACGTTTGGTTGCATCACATTGCTCTGCATCATGAGGTTGATCGTTGTCTGTAGATCTGTCAACATATTTGCCATGTTTTTCAGTTTCCTCGTCTTTTTTCGGGCATCTGTCCCTCCATACTTGAAGGTCCCTTTCACAGTAGTACTCATCTCGGCTACTCTTCTTGTTCCCTTCCCGGCTTTTGGCGACATTATTCGCCTCAGGATTCACTTCTTGCACTTTTCCGTTATGGTCCCTTCTTTCAGTGTTAGGATCTACATGCTCCTCCTCCTTACTGTGGATGTCGTCCCCAATCCTCACTTCCTGTTCGTTGTTGGCCATCTATCCTTACTAAGTTCCCATACACGGTGCCAAATTGTGGATGTCGATTTCCGACCACACAACCAAAGGGGGAACTCAGCTGGAGAGCACCGGCAGAATAGATTAAGCCCGAACAACCTGTCACAGAAAGATAAGAATCTGGCGGTGGTTCGTCCACTCGGGGGCACTCCGACGCTCAAGTCAGTAATCAAATATCTCTAAAAAATAACCAGTAGTGCTTAACTCACTAGACAGAACATAAAAAGCATACCTTAGACCCATGGGGGTGCCTCACTTTTATAGTGGTCAGTGTCCAACTTCCCCTAGAAGTTTTACTTCAAGGGACTCTATCCTTCACAAGGATAACATCTATCATAACTCACACTATTCAGATTAAGATGAACTTTCTCAAGAGTCCCATCTCTATCCAAATAAGTAGCTTGATGTTATCTAGGACTCTAGTCCTCTATCCAAATATCTCAGATTCTGGTATTATTGCACCATATCTCGACATCACGGTCCGCCCACGTGGCACCTCGGCTAACAACCTCGGCCACGTGGACTACCCAAAAATATGTCCCCACAACTTATTCTTTTTTGTTAGATGGTTGTAAGTGAAACATGCGTTATGGAATGGGTGATAATATATACATACTGTTTTGTTTTTATACCTGCTACAAGTTGCAGTGGATACATATAGGTTGTGGACAAATTAATTAAAATTTTAAAAAAAAAACATAAAGTGATATTTTTGGCGACTAAACAATTGGTAGCCAAAAATGGAGTTAAATATTTTTAGCGACTAAATAGTTAATAGCTAAACAAAATTAAATCTTTTGGCGACTAAATATTTAGTAGCTATTTAAAAACACTCTAGGCAACTAATTATTTAGTAACCAAAAAAGGAAAAAACACTTTTTGGCGACTAAAACTTTGGTCGCCCTAGATACTTGAAATTTTGGCGACAGAAAATTTTAGTAGTTGAAAATACGATTTAAATTAAATTAGTAGATTTTGGCAACTAACAGATTAGTCGCCAATACCTTTTACTTTCGGCAACTAAAAAATTAGTCGCCATTTATAGGACTTTTGGCGACTAAATATTTTTAGTCGCCAATACCTACCACGACAATCTTCCCACGACAAATCCAGTGACCAAAATATTTAGTTAGGAAATGTTTCGGCGACTAAAATCTTGCTTTTGGCAACTAAAAATTTAGTCACCAAAAATGTAATTTCTTGTAGTGATAGTACGTAAACAAGGCCTATGTGTGTCATATACTCTCTTGTTGCTATTAACATTTTTTAGTGTTATTAATCTAAAGAGTATGTTTGCATATGTAAAAATTAAATGCAAAATGAAACACAATTGTGTCTTATTCTATATTTTTATAACATTACTGTAATCTAAAATTTAAGATAACTGCCCATATTTTTGAAAGACTTTTAAATCTCACTATGTGCATTTTATTTTTACTTTTTTAAAAATATGACTTGTCCCACCAATGTATGCAATTATGTTAGTTGAGATAATAGATGTGATCAGCAAAGAAAGCACGGCTCTTGACAAGTGTCTTGGATCATGGTTACACTACAAGAAAATCAAACTATAGTAGCGTTTTTTATAGCAGCGCCTCAAAAAATGCAGCTATAAAGTGATTATTGTGACGGCCTTTAACCGCAATTAAAACTTAAGTTTTTAGTTGCATTTATTTTCTAAACTGCTGCTATACATATTTTTTTAGCTATGTTTACAACTTAACCGCTACAATAGGTCAAATAAATAAGGCGCCAAAAAAAATTCTAATTTAGCGCTCAGAATTTCAGTCCCAAAAAAAAGGGTTCAACTCTAAGTCGATCTATTTATACTTCTTGTGCGCTAGTCTATTTATACTTTCACGAAGTAGCACCAAGAAGTCACAGAGGCTTCCTGATTTCACAAGCTACAGCCCACCGGTGTATCGACTAGTGTATGAACGGTTTATCTTCCGTCGGTGTATCGACCGATGCATCAACGGTTCCTGATTTCAGGTCAGTTTGCTCTCTCTCTCTCTCTCTCTCTTTCTCTCTCTCTCCAGACACTCTCATAATGTACCGACGTACCAACCAAATCCATAAATTAATAATCTATATATTTTCATCCTCCATCGGTGTTTCTTATGTATGCTTCAAAATAAACCCAACCCAGAATTCATACAACTCCCAATCTTCCAGGGACCATAAAAACCCTAAATTTTTGCTATGATTTAATGTTAAAATCTTGGGTTTTCTTTGGCTTTTGTGTTCCTTTTACCATAATCAATGGCTTCCAAACCAGTTCCAAAAATTTTAATCATCTTCACGTTGACCTATACACTAACAAGCACATATTCTCTTCCTTTTGTCGTCTTTCATGGTAATTTTCTTATCATTCTATATGATCTCCTTGATTATTCATGCCCACAATATGCTCTGTTTACTTTAATTAACAATTCATTATTGAGAATTGGAATGTGAAGATCACAGTGTGATGATTAAGTTTTATTGTTACTAAGTTGGTGTTGGACTGTTACAATTAGGTTGGTTTAGATGTGGGTTTGTTGAATTTTGTATATTAGTTGTTAAAACTCCCTTTTTAGGATCATTAGCATTAACACAAACACAGAATTGCTTTCAAGCCACTATTATGATTTATATGTTTGTGTTTTGTGTTTTGTGTGGTGATTTCTGTTACTATAATTAATAATTCAGTATTGGGAATTGGAATGTGAAGATCATGGTGTGATGATTAAGTGTTATTATTACTAAGTTGCTATTGGAATGTTACAATTTGGTTGGTTTAAATGTGGGTTTTTGAATTTTTGTATTTTAGTTGTTGATGCTACACATATTCATGTGTCTTGTATGCGTTTGATAGAATGCCACAACAAGCTTTTTCTTTATTGTTATATTTCATTTTGTTTTGGTTTCTTTATTTATTTATTTATTTTTGAGAAAATTGATGTCCATTATTTCTTACCAAAAATTTTAATCATCTTCACATTGACCACATAATTTTAATCGTCTTGTGTGGTTCATCACTTGATGTTAGTTAAATAGATTGCCTTACCAGTTTGTCTTATCTCTACTCCCAGTGTATGTTGTGTTATCAAGTATTATATATCCGTATTTGGATTAGCTTTTTGTGATGAGGGACATGCATGAATTTCTGTTTCAACTTGTATAGTAAGATATAGAATTTATCAGAAGCTTGCAGTTGATGAGTCAACAATTTTAGAAATGTTTGTTTAATACCAGTGATGATGAAGGGTTCAGAAAACTTCCATCAATAATATGAGATAGTAGAATAATAATCTAGGTTTTATTTATTTATTTATTTTAAGGTCATAATACAGTCTTATTTTGACACTCGTAACTTGATATTCATGCTTTGAGAGGCTTAAAAAACACGATAAAATTATCCAAAAGAAATTTGAAACAGGACCACTAATCTCATGCTAATTAAATTAAAGTTTCCAAATCCACATGAAACAACATAATAAGTGACCAATGTTCTTTGAACTCTTGTTGCTTGGACTGTTGTCTTGATGACAATGAAGAGAAGTACTCAATTTTTAAGTGCATAACCATCAGAAAATAGGAAGCTTTAGACTCACTTGATTTATTGTTATTTATTTCTTCAGGATGCCACAGTTTTGGGCTCCTCTCCTCCTGATAGAAGCCATTGATATGTAAACCACATACTTACCAAAAAAATAAGACTTGTCAAGAATTATTTGTAGTCTAAATTTTCTTTATAGATTTTGAAATTGAAAATGATACTTATGCTCATTCAGTCATTTTTATTACAGGATATAAGACAATATGAAAGCATCAAACAACGGACGTCATTTCTCGATTTGAACATTTTTTATGGAGGTCTTTATAAAATGGTGTCATGAGTAATACATTTGAGTACTATTGTCATGTGACAAGTTTATTTGTACCTTTTAGATTATGGTGTGGGCTATTAGTTTGCTAGAAATATTAGATCTATTTTGTATTACAAGCTTATGTAATGAATCCTTTAATTAAGGTGTTTTGGATATTTTGGGATTATGAAATGCAGACTCTTTTACTTTTTACAATTATTGAGTATTGAGCTATTACAATAAAATAGTGTTTTTATAGATATATAATATGAGCAGGGATAAGTGAGAAACAACAATTAATGGTTAGCAAATCATTAAAAATTTCAAGCTATATATTATTGGTAATTGAATAATAAAAATAGCCTATAACCGCGGTTAATAACCGTTGCTGTAAATAAAATTCAAAAAGAATTCTATGGCTATAGCGATAGTGTAAAACTGATAGAATAGAGTCAAAATATAGCAGCGGTTCACAAAATGTCACAAAAGTGAAGGATATAGCAGCAGTCGACCCGTCGCTATAAAGTTAGCAAGT
The DNA here is from genome assembly GCA_036172215.1 of Camellia granthamiana. Taxonomy (NCBI): domain Eukaryota; kingdom Viridiplantae; phylum Streptophyta; class Magnoliopsida; order Ericales; family Theaceae; genus Camellia; species Camellia granthamiana. The sequence goes on from CM069906.1 coordinate 109,665,082, forward strand.
AATGGGTAAATTTAAGATATAGCAACATTTGCAACTGTCACTACATCGACCGTCGCGATAAAAATAACTATACTAGCGCTTGAGGAAAACGCCACTATAAGGATATGCCGACGGGCCTATTGCGGCGGTTTGGCCGTCGCTATTTCAATCGCAAGTAAAGGTCTTCTAGTTTTTAGCGACATTTTGTTTTGCTTTTAGTAGCAGTTTTGGCCGCTGCTAAATCTTGATTTTTTTTGTAGTGTTACTTATTTCTCGTTTCGGAATATGTTATTGGGGATTTTTTTTAAGGTCCCTAGTATTAAGATTTTATAGCATAAAGGACATTCAATATTTTAATAATGTCTAAGGTCCCTCAAGTTGATCTAGAGAAAATTCACGTCACAGAAAAAATTGGTCCAAAGAAATTTTGAAAATTTCTTTGACCTTCCCTAAACTTCCCACTCCAAATTTCTCTGTCCTCCCCTTCTTCAAATTTCGCTGCCTTCCATATACTTCCCACTCTTCTAGAGAAATTTCTCTGCCTTTCTACAAAATTACATCTCCAAAGAAATTATAGACTCAACACTCTAGAGAAATTTGAAAATTTCTCTGATTTTACCGGGCTTCCCACAAAATTATCTCTCTAGAGAAATTTTAAATTTTTCTAGCCTCCCTGGCCTTTCATGGACTCTCCAGAGAAATTAAATTTCTCTGCCTTCCATATACTTTCCATATACTTCCCACTCTCTAGAGAAATTTCTCAGCCTTTCCACAACATTATCAACCTAGAGAAATTTCAGTTCAAACCCAGAGAATTTCTCTAGGGATATAGCCACACCTGATATAGATTACACAATGGAGTTGTTTGATATATTGTCATTTCTGTCTACCTTTTCCACTTGTAAAGCCCCACACTGATCTTCATGGCAATTGCTGACATTTTCAAGTCTACTGGGACTTCCATGATTGTCTCGACGTGGTGGTCTGGAACAGGATACGCTTTTCACCGTGAAATCATTTCTCTTTCTAACCACCTTGTTAAGCTCTGCTGCAATGCCATCACTAAGGGCCCTTTTTTTTTTTTTCTTGTGAAGCACCATACTCGTGAAGCTCTATACCCTTTACTGAGTCAGAGATCCTACTAAGAGGACTTGAATATGTATCTGCCAAAACCTTGTCCCCCTTTGTCAAATTTGAAGCGGGATTTTTGGCACAATCATGATAACTTGAAGACATTTTTGAGTTCTCTTCAGTTTGATTCCTCATATGTTGCTTTGACATTAGATCAGCAGAGCTACTAGTTTGCCATTTTTGTAGAGAGAGAAGGAGAAGATTGGTGAGAGCTAGGGTTTAAACAGTATCGAAGTAGAGAAAGAAATAAAGTTTGATTTGAGATAGTCAAATTTGTCTGTGATATATGGATGTGCGATTGAGGGACCTTAGATATCATAAAATAATATTGTGGATCTATTTTATTACTAAAAATGGGAGAGGGACCTTAAAACTAATTTTTTCTATGTTATTTTAATAATTTTTTAATTTTTTATAAAAAAATATGTAATAAAAAAGAGACTAATGTGATAATTTATAATAATTTTTTTAACTTTTTAATTAAAATTGAAAATTACCAAACAAAACCCTATAGTTGAGAAAAAGTAAAATAATGTCGTAATTGCTTCCTTTCTGCATGAACTGATTGATGTCAAGTATTTTTTAAAATACAAATTCATCTCACAATCAATATATGACTTGAGCTTCTTTCTTCCCTTCACACTCGTATCGCCTGATGATTTAGACTTTTAAACATAATAACTTGAGTTTCTTTCTTCCCTTCACGCTAGTACCGCTTGTCACTAAGATCGAGTTAGTTCAAGTAACCTCCCATCTGCTATTCATTTGAATTTAGATAGATTAAAAAAAATCAATCTGCATATGCCTATTTAGTTAGGAGATACGGATAGAGCGGGAGCCGTACAGGTAAGTGGGTAGATACGGATCGATTTTGCAAGCCTTTTTTTGAATTATTTCGGAGTAATTATTTTACTATTTTTGGCCTTATTTGAGTCTAAAATTTTTTATTCTTTATTAACAAATAAAGCCTAACTTTCATATTCATAAATAACTAATGTTATTACTAAATAAAAGCCTTTTTTTTAACATACAAAATATAAAATGTAATATCATTTTTTAGGGGATTGGCGGATTGGGTTGAGTCAAATGGCCTCACATCCGTCATTCATTCAAACATAGGTAGATTGAAAAAAATCTTCACCCACATCTGTCCAACCATACTGTTGGAACCGCCTAAAAGAAGGTAGGTTGGGTTCGGTTGGTCGATTTTGACAAGTAGGCTAAGTCTGTAAGCTCCCTTCATGACTACCTCTCATCAATGGTGCCAATTTGAGTGCAAAGAGTGAAGCTCATAGAATATTAATCAGCTTGTTCAGCTTGGTTTTTCAGGATTTATTTTTTAGAAAATTAAAATTTTTTGTTTTTTGTAATTTTTTTTCACTGAATTTTAAAAATATTTTTAGCAAATTTTTAAAATTTTTAGATATACCTAACATAAATATACTTTAAAATCATAACATTTGTAAAAAAAAAAAAAAAAAAAAAAAAAAAAAAAAAAAAAAAAAAAAGAACTTTAAGAAATTCACTAAATACTAAAAATACCAAAAAAAAAAAAATCAATATATTTTTGTATTCTTGCGTATTTATTGATTTTTTGCAAATATTTTATTTCTTAGATACATCTAAGTAAAAAGTAAAAAAAATTACTTAAAATTTTTAAAATATTCACTAAAAACAAAAAGACACGAAAAATAAAAAACTTAATTTCTAAAAAATTAAATCCAAAAAATTAAAATCTAACACAGTGAATCCAATTAAGATTTAAACCCCAAGAGATTAGCAGGAAACCTAAGGAAAAATGATTTTGTTCACACTTTTAAATTGCGAGTAAAACATTGCTTTTTATCAATCTAAAGTAATAGAGCTTTATGCACCCCCGCCCCACTACGTAGAACAACTTAAGGTCTATATCACTCGGTGTTTGCATCGTGGATTTTTTAGTAGATATTTAAATAGTAATTTGAAAAAATATGAGAAAAATATAAAGAAATATAAATTAAAATTTTATAACATTTCCCTTTCCTTTTCCAAATATATATTCAAATCCATGATTAAGATAAATTTGGCAAATGAAAATATTGTAAGGAACGATTTGATCTGAATGACTAGTAATAATTCATGAGATGGTAACATTCTATAAAAGATTATATAGGATCTGGAGAATTTCTACTTTAGAAGATATCAGGAAAAAATACTTTCCATTTATGAATTTTATTTTGATAATTTTTTTTTAAAATATTCGTATATCATTAATAAAAAGTTATATTAATTCGATGATAGTAGACACTTGATTTTATCATATTTTTCTTCAAAAATCATGCATATAATCTATTTTTTCTTTTTTTGAAAAATATATATGATGAACTCATGTGACTTTTATTATTAGATTAAATTAAAAAAAATTATAAATAAACATGAACAATTTAAATTATCTAAAGAACTTGTAATAACTATAGCGGGTAGGATAGAGTTTTGAATTTTTGCTTTGCTGAAAGGGAAATTTTTTTTTGGGGGGGGGGGGGGGGGGACTTACATGTAGGTCTTGTTAAGTGGATTTATTGTCTAGTAAGTCCTATGATAATTAATGACATTTTTCATCATACACTATTAAAAAAGTTACTAATTGTTAATTTTTAGCAACAATTTAAAAATTTTATCACAGAAAATGTCACTAATTATAAGTTTTAGCGACAATTTAAAAAAGCATCGCAAAAAAGTGTCACTAATTTTTAACTTTTAGCGACAGTTTAAAAAATTCATCACAGAAAAATGTCACTAATTGTAAGTTTTAGCGACAATTTATAAAAGTTGTGACAAAAAAATCATTAATTGTCAATTTTTAGCGATGATTGTGCTATAACGTATTTTCAATAAGATTTGGTAGAAATTAAGTCAAACTATTAAGGCCTATTGGTAGTTTACCCATTTTTTTTTAAGGTCCCTCATATTAAGATTTCATAACATAAAGTACATGAAATATTTTCATAGTGATTGAGATCTCTCAAATTTTTACAGAGAAATTTCGATGCAGAGAAATTTCGATCCAAAGAAATTTCAAAACACATAGAAATTTGTCTGAAGTTTCTCTGTATTTTGAAATTTCTCTGTGTTTTCAAGTTTTCTCTGTATTTTTAAATTTCTTAGGCTTGAAATTTCCTGAGTTTGCTCACAAATTTCTCTGTGTTTTGGCCAATTTTGTCTGATTTGCTTACAATTTTCTGTGTTTTGAACAAACTAGAGAAAATTGAGCTATTCACAAATCAATTTTTCTATAATTTTTACAAGAAAACACGATGCTAAGTTCATCAAAAAACTTAAAATACAAAATCTAATTACAGTTTGAAAAACAAACAACAATGCACATCCCAAAAGATCAAAAATAAAATTCAAAGTTAGAATTCTAGTGAAAATCAAACAAACAACATAAATTAGCGGGAGTTTAATGTGGACAAAAAAAACTCAAATGATAGAGAAAATCTGAGAGAAAATCAAATAGACAACTAGTTAGAGAAAATCAAGCAAGGCATAGAGAGAAAGAGAGTCCAATGTGTTCAAAGAAAATTAATCCAAAGAGGATATCTTAATGTCAGAGAAAATTCATCTCAAATGGAAAATTACACATAAGGAGACAACTAATAAATGAAAATCAAACAAGTAACCTAAATTAGTGAGAGTTTAATGTTTTTAGGAAAAATTCAAATGTCATAGAAAATTCAGCTCAAGGAACAACTAAGTGAAAATTAGACAAACAACATAAATTAGTGGGAGTTTAATATGATTAGGGAAAATTAAAATGCCGGAGAAAATTGAAGAGAAAATCAAACAAGGCACATAGAGTAAAGTGAATCTAATGTGTTCAGTGAAAATTGTGATGTCAGAGAAAATTCATTTCAAGAGGAAAATTACACACAATGAAACAACTAACTAGTGAAAATCAAATAAGCAACATAATTTAATGGGTTAGGGAAAATTCAAATGCCAGAGAAAATCAATCAAGGCACTAATGGCAAAGAAATCTATCTCAACCAAACTACTAGATTCAACAAGATAAACAAGCATATAGAGTAAAATGAATCCAATATATTCAGAGAAAATTGTGATTCTAGAGAAAATTCATCTCAAGGGGAAAATTATACACAATGAGACAACTAACCAGTGAAAATCAACAAGCAACATAATTTGATGGGTTAAAGAAAATTTCGATGCCAGAGAAAGTTAATCAAGACATATAAGTTAATGTAATTATAATTGTGGTCAGAGAAATTTAGATTCCAGTAAAAATTCATCACATAGAGGAAACAAACCAATAAAAATCAAACAAGCAATATAAATTGAAATGCCAGAGAAAATTCATCTCAATCAAACTATTGGCAAAGAAATTGCAGAGAAATTCAACTCAACCAAACTACTAGCTTCAACAATATCAAGCAAGCACATAAAGTAAAGTGAATCCAATATATTCAGAGAAAATTCAAATGCAGGAGAAAATTATAGATAGAATCACATTACAAGCTTCAAAAGGATATAAAATGCAATTAAAACGCTATTAATCTGGATATTATTAAGAAATAGAGACCCTAATTAATTGAAGATTATTATAAAATGCAATAAACTATAGATATAGAGAAAAACTAGTTCTAAAATAGAAACATTTACCAGAGTGAGGTAATAATGATGAAACCCTAATTACGAACGGAGTTGAATCGAGTTGAAGATGAACAGGCTCAATGATAAAAGTAAAACGCGTTAAAGAATTTTCTAAGAAGAAACCTCAAAGATTTTCACGAAAATGAAACTCTAACTTCGCTGAATATGATTGACAGAGCTGTCATGGCTTTGAAGATGAAGGAACCCAAATGGAAAGCTTGAAGAAAGAAAAGAAGGGGTATGAGATTTGGATGAGCAAATTGAATTCAGAGAGGAAAATCCTAAGATTGAAGAAGCCATTTGAGAGGGAGATTTATGATCTAGTTTGGGCCGAGCAAGATTGGGCCGAGGTATTTGGCTTCAAGATTGTGCTATGGTTTTGCTCGGTAATGGCAAAGGGCCTGCGGAGCCGAGCTACTTGGGCTCTTTGGTATGAAGGCCGGTCAAGTGAGAGCTCGGCTGAGACGTCCGTGGCCTAGAAGGGCTTCACGGTTCGTGCGTTGCTCGGTCGGAAGGCGCGCACCCATAGCTCGGCATGAAGATTCGTGCCTGAAGCTCGGCAGGAAGGCCTTTGGTTGACCGGAATGACCAATCCCGTGCTCGACGTCGCCGGAATGCGGTCGAGCACGGCTTAAACGAAGCTCGGTTATTGGAAGCACTTGGTCTTGAAGTGCAGTATGGCTGTTGGCGGCCGAGAAGCTGTAGCCCGGCTGCCGAGCTCCCAGTAGAGTGGGCTGGCAGTTGGGTTAGATGGTGTTCAGCGAGGTTTATGCTGACAGATGGGATAGCAGAGCCATGTGTGAGGAGATGACTGGGAGTGGATATGGGGCGCAGAGGGTATAAAGGCATGTCTGCACCCCCATACGCGACAGACGAACATTTGGTAAGAGATACACTTACATTCAACTCTCTCCCTTCTCTCTATCTATCCCCTGGTGTGTGTTCTAACTTGATCGTCGGAGAGGTTTTTCGGCCACACACTGCCGGGTAGCTCACCGCCGTTGTCTACGCAGGTGATCGGACAGAAACGGAGCTTGGAAGAAAGGAGTACGGGCTTGCCTGAATATTTGCTCCCCGTACACCATTGTTGTTTGCTTCAATTTTGTTATCGTTCTCAATGAGAGAGAGAGAGAGAGAGAGAGAGAGAGAGAGAGAGAGAGAGAGAGAGAGAGAGTCATAGTGGTAGAGGATGCGGCGTTGTGGGAGGCTACGACTGGAGAGAGAAGAGATGAGAGAAAATGAGAAAATGAGTGTGATATATAGGTGCAAGTGAAGGATTTTAGGCTATAAAAATAAAATATTGTGGACCTCTCCCATTACTAAAAGTTGGAGAGGGATGTTAGTCCAATTTTCCCTAGTTGAAATAAATAGAAACAAATTCAAAAAAGAAAACAAATTCAAAAAAAAAAGTTAAAATCTCATATCTTTTTTTCTTTATTTTTTTAATTTTTTTAATTTTTTTTTTTTTCAATCCAAAATTTAAAATTGAATAAAAAAAATGTTAAATTTAAATAGTAAATTGGTAATAAATTCAACCTAAGAAGTATATAAGACATTAGGTCCAGTGAATATTTTTTGTTGGTAAGAAGTCCACACATTGTAATATAGCTTGGTAAGAAGTCTTTTGATGTTTTAAAAGGACATTTTGTTTATAATTTTATCTCTTAATTTATCTGTTCAAATTTATATATATTTATTTACTTTTTTTTCTTATTTGTTCAAATTTTTTGACTATCTTTTCAATTTTTTCCTCTTATCTATTTAAATATCTGTCCAAAATTTCTTATCTATTCAATTTTTTCCTTGAATTCTATTTGTTGATTTTTTATCTATTCAAATCTTTGTTAAAATTCTTGTTCTAATTTTTTCTATCTGTTAAAATTCTAAAACTATATCCGTTGAAATTATTATCCTATTTTTTCCTATCTGTTTGAAATTCTAGTTCTAATTTTCCTACATGTTGAAATTCAACTTACAGATTTGTTTAAATTCGAAACACATATATCTTAAGAATAAATAAGTAAAGACCTGATCTGAATCTCTATAGATCCAGATCTAACCGAAAGAAAAATCAATATCATTGCAGCATCTTATATATCTATTTATATCTTTCTTTATATATGTGTTAGAATAGTAAAGAGAGAGAGGAAAATAATATGTATTGTATTGAATGAATTGTCTTATACAATAGAAGGTCTGTATATATAGGCTGAGAAAGAGTATCTTATTAGAAATCTAACTATGAGAAATAGTACCCTATAAGTGACCTAACTATGTCAATACCTAATATATCTAGGAAATCAATACCTAATAAATGTAGGAATATATACCATATATACATTAACATCCCTCCTCAAACTCAAAGAGGATAAACATCTTAAGTTTAGAGAGAGAAACTAAAACATGAAATAAAACTAAATAAAATAAAAGGCAAATAGATTGCAAAATCCAAACTGAAGCGCAGCGTTTGAAATAGATCAGAGGCCGGAACTAAAGTCGGGAGACAGTTTATGGTCGTGTCGGACCATTGTAGGAACTGGTTGAATCTAATGCCAAGACAATTTAAGGTCGTGCCAAACCGATATAGAAACTGGTTGGAACTAATGCCGAGAGACAGTTTACGGTCGTGGCGGACCATTGTAGGAGCTGGCTGGAACTAATGCCAGGACAGTTTAAAAGGGTCATGCTGGACTGATGTAGGAGCTAACCAGAATCAATGTCCGAACAGTTTACGGTGTCATGCCAGACCGTTGTAGAGACTAAATGTTGAACCAGCAAGCGTGGCACACACATAAATTATGACGTAGTGCTGAACGATGATAGTAACAAATGACTGAGAGCGCCAAGAAGTGGCTTGGATGGTACACCAGGGGGTGAGTTTGGTGGTGTGCCAGAGAAAGCGACTTGGATTGTGCGCCAGAGAGGGCGGCTTGGATTGTGCGCCAGAAAGGGGTGGCTTGGGTTGTGCGCTAGAAAAGGGTGGCTTGGGTTGTGCGCCAAAGAGTGCAGCTTGGATTGTGTGCCAAAGGAGGCGGTTAGGTGGTTTGCATGGTGTATAACCATGTTCACCATAATATAGGTATAATACTTCCCTCAAACTCAAATAGGTTTGAAGATAGAAACCAATTTGAGGTTGAAGTAGAGGGAAAGATAGAGTGGAGGAAAAAAAAATGTATTACGAGTAAAAAACAAAAAAAAAAATATGATAGAGATATTTGGGGTAGGAATAAACCAGCGGATAGAGAAAGAGATCACCACGAAGTGATACTGAAAGAAAAACATGATAGTGGAATAGGTTGAGGTCCGGCAGGCGGCCAAAACAAGGCTGTCGACCGTCGGTGAAGCGAAATTACTAGGTTTTTAACCTAGTTCTAATACCATGTTAGAATAGTAGAGAGAGAGAGAGAGGAAAGTAATATGTATTGTATTGAATGAATTATCCTATACAATAGAAGGCTTATATATATAGGCTGAAAAAGAGTACCTTACTAGAAATCTAACTATGAGAAAGAGTATCCTATAAGAGACCTAACTATGACAATATCTAATATATCTAGGAAATCAATTCCTAATATATATAGGAATATATGCCATATATACATTAACAATATGTATGTACATATATATATATATATATTAATGGAGTCGAGTGAGGTCGGCAGAGATAAGGCAGCGGCAATGGCAGATCAAGGAGATGATGATTTGAAGATGGCGTTGAGGATGAGTATGCAACATGAGTTGCCAGAGCAGATTAGGAGCAAGTCGAAAAAGAACGTTGTCGGAAGCGGAAGTCCTTGGAGTAGATCTGGAGATCTCGATGTCGTGGTGATGGAGATTGGCTTTTATATCTTTCCTTACCTTCACCGGCAGCGGCGGCGGAGGTGGTATAGATCTTAACGGAGATGATGGATATGGTAGATATGGCAGTGGATCTGAATGGATGTTAGGAGGCAACGACGAAGATGGAGCTTAGAAGGAGGACGAAGATCTCATGCCGGGGTTGGCGAGGCGACAGAAGCGACGGAGCTCTAACGATGGAGGGACATCAGCGATCGGCAGTAACAGAAAAGCATAAAGAGAGAGAGGAGTAGAACAGAGGAAGGGGACTTCGGAGAAGAGATAGATAGAGAGGAGAGAGAGAGTGTGTGTTATTGTTCAATGGTATTCAAAATTTGGGACCCGTATAAATATATATACATATATATATATTGGTTATTTTATTTAAGTTTGTATGTTTAAACCAAATATTTGAGCGTTTGGAGCTTTAACCAAACAAAATTGGAGTGCCCAAATTTAAAATTTAGGGTAAATTACAAATACATTCTCTGAGGTTAGCTTAAAGTACAAATTATCTTCTGTAGTTTGAAAAATTATTATATCCCCTTGTTAAAAAATTTTATTTAACAGAATTAACTAAAAAAAAGAAATTCATAATTATTCTCCTATACAATAATAAAATTACTTAAATTATTAATTGAAACATATTTATAATATCATTAAAAACTGTTAATTGACTTGATGATTTATTAATAAAATAGGCAATTTGTTATGAAATTAAAAATTTCAAGGGGTAGAATGTAATTAATAGAACCACAAGATGTGATTTGTATTTTAATCAAATCTCAAGGAATGTACTTATATTTTACACTAGAATTTAAAAATAAAGTGTGAATTTCGAAATCTAACTAGTACTTTGATTTAGCAAAATTCCTTTTCTTATTCAAAGTTTCTAAGTTGTTTCTATGAAGGAAAGATTGTCGCCAAGGGTGTGAAGGGCATGGAGGGTGACAGTGTCACCTACATTGTCGACCCAAATAATAGTGATAGACGCGATACTTTTGTTGTCTGATCTATCTGATTTTCTCATTTTGCATATTCATTTTTGGTTTTTGATTCAAATGGGTTTGAGGGTTTTTCGCTCCGGTTGTTCGTCAGTTTAGTTTTGGTTTTAGGTCAATGGGTTATTTGCTAGTGTTAATTTTTGATTAACTGATTAATCTCTGTCTATTTAATTGTTAATCTTTTGTTTAATGGATATTTATGGAATAACTTATTGTATTCGGATAAAGAATATGTCTTCTACTATTGTAATTGTCTTTGATAATATGATTCACTACATTTATATTTAATATTTGAGAAACAATAAAAAATATATACATTTATGATTATGAAAAATAATATCACATAATATTTTTAAGGTAACTTACGTATATTTATAAGAATTTACGTAAGTATATATAGTATGTACTTACACATAAAAATTATTCATAATAAAACACTATTAATTGCGTAAGGTCTACCTTTTTTTTTACACCATTATAGTTCAAATTTAGTACTTGTTTGGCATGCACTAAAAAAATATAATTTTTTACATAGATAATTTTTTTATAAAAAATTAAAAAATATACTTATTTAGGACATCTCAACCCACCACTTAAAAAATCTAAATTGTGGTCTCTAATACTACTCTTTACTTGATGATCTTACTTCGGATCATTTATATCATGGGTTGGGCTTTGTCACCTCTATCTGGTCGAATCCGGATCCTCGGTAGCCCTCTTCCCTGTAGCACCCCCTGTAGCCCCCAAAACGACGTCGTTTTGGGGGCGGTTTTCAGAAAAAAAAAAAAAAAAAAACGCAGAAGAGAGGGAAGGGAAAGGAAGGAGAAGGAGAGGGAGAGGGGAGGGAAGGAGGGAGGAGGGCGAGCTCGCCGTCGTCCCTCGCCGCCGTCGTCGTCCTCGCCGTCGTCGTCCATGGCAGCCATGGCTGCTCCACCTCTACGCCTCCTCCTCCTCCTCCTCCTCCCCCAATATTTATGGCCCCCTCCAGTTCAGTCCGGCCCCTCCTCCTCCCTCCCTCCTCCCTCCTTCCCTCCCCTCTCCCTCTCCCTCTCCCTCTCCTTCTCCTTCCTCCCCCCTCCCTCTTCTGCGTTTTTTTTTTTTTTTTTCTGAAATCCGCCCCCAAAACGACGTCGTTTTGGGCGCTACAGGGGAAAGGGGCACAGACGACCTGCCCTCGTGGGTCAATCATGACTCCCTTTCTAACATTTATAAAAACCAACCATGATATGGAGTTTTAAATTTTGAATTCTAAAGAGAGTGGTAGTGATTTGTAATGAGTATAAAGTAATGTCACGTAGTACTTTATTGACATACAAAAATTTTTCTTAATGATGTGATAAGGGTTAAAAAAAATATAAAGTCAAAACATCACATCAATAGAGTAGGACTCACCCTTAAAGCTCAAAAATATTTTTGTTATAAAACTAACGTTCGGCACACTGTGTATAATTTAAATAAATAAAAATAATAATGAGATAATAAAAAATTAATATTATAATATGTATATTATTTAATTGATTTTTTTTTCAGACTCAAGATTTTAGATTCAAGTTCCGTGCACTACTCTATATAAATTTTTTTTTTAAATAGAGAAATTTACGTGCCACATGGATTTCTCTATAAAAAAAAGAAGTAAGGGTAATGTTAGAGATATAAAATTTTCTACTTTTATAAACTCCACACCTATGTGAGATATTTGGTCATTCATATGGTAAAAAATTTAGAACCTATAGCATTTTCTAAAAAATAAAAATTTTTGGACACCAAAATCCTTTATTTTATATATATTATAGATTATTACCGATAGATATTGACTCCACTTATTTAGGCCTTGTTTGGGTAACTGATATAAGTGCACTTATTTCATCTTTTTATCTTTTTTGGGTCACATCAATCAACATCTCCTCTCTACTTTTTCTACACATAATACAAGAAAAGTAAAAAAGTGCACTTATTCTAAACTTCCCAAACTTGGCCTTAATCGTAAGTCCTAAATTTATTTATTTTATGTATATACTCTTTGTTTTGATAATGAACTGTTTTGGTGACATTTTAGATGTGTTTTGGGATTCTGAATAATCATTTGATATTGATAATGATACTGCAAAATTTATCAAAGTGAAATGGTTAGGATATCAACACTGCTGCATACCCCCAGTGGGGGTCACACCCCCAGTGAGGTGTTGCGCCCCCACTGGCTGAAATCTAAAAAAAAAAAAAAAAAAAAAAAAAAAACAGTTTTTTTTTTGTCCAATTATGGAGTGCCACCTCATTGGGGGTCGACCCCCCAGTGGGTGTATGAGGCATTTTTCGTTAGGATATTTTGCTTATTGTTTGCAATTTTTAATTTATTTTTGTAGTTTATTTGTTTTAGTTTGTACTAAAATATGATCGGGAAAGTGTAAGTAGTTAAATTGTATTTTTAAAAAATAATTTTACAATGATAAATTTATCATTGAAAGTTAGAATAAGACATTTTGATAAATAAGTTTAGTTCACAAAACCGGTTCATAATTGTCCCATACTTTTTTAATTTTAAGATAGATTATACTTTTATTCCTGAAAGTATGACTTTCTGTTTTCTTTGATAACTAAAAAAAGCTCATTTTAATTCTTAAATTATCAATTTTTCCTTACTTTGATCTAAATTCTAAAGACCACTATAGTTTTGTGACGAGAATAGAGTCGATTATAATTTTATTCCCTAAAATATAAGTCTTTTCTTACTTTAGTTCATAAAAAAAAATGTTCTTACTTTGGCCCCGTTTGGTAGAGCCGTGAAAAAGTGATTATAATTTATAACCTAACAGTTTCTAACTTATAGCTGTGAACATAAGTTGATTTTTGACTTATAAATTAAGCTTCTCCTCCTCCACTCAAAAAACAAGTTGATTTTTGACTTACAAAAAGCTATAAGCTGTATTGTTAAGCTGAACCAAACACATCAAAATAGCTTAAATTAAGCTAAAAACTGAAATAAACTGGAAATAAACCCTATTAAACAGGGCTTTTAGTCTGTAACATCGAAAAAATGATCCAACTCTAAAAAAAATTCACTCAATCACAACTCACATTATCCAATAGAATGTTATTTCACAACCCTTCAACTTTTACTAATGGTAAGTTTTAGTGACAATTTATAAAAATCGTGATAAAAAGTCGCTAATTATTTATTTTTAGCGACATATGCAAAAAAATCATTACAAAAAATTATTTTTAGTAACAATTTTACTAAATTTATTTTCAATAGGATTTGATAGGAATTAAGTCAAACTATTAGGATATATTGGTAATTTGGCCTATTTTTAAAGAACATCATTGAGGAAAATTCTATTTTCACACACCTATTTATCTCTGTGCACAAATTAATAAAATATTATTTTAATGATAATTGTATCCTAAATCAAATGACTATAATGGACATCAAAACACATCTTTAATATTATATCAAAATTTTCTCTATACACATCTTTTTCAAAATATAAAAAAAATAAAAATTTAATATACATCTTTTAAATAAAAATAATTAAAGAAAAATGCTTGGGACCTCTAATTAGAGGTATCACTAATGATGTGGCAATGGGTCCCACCCACTGCCACTGTCAGTCTTGTGTCTTGATTTTTTTTTTTTTTTTTTCTTTTCCATCTCATTAGAGGTGTGTTTAGAGGTGTAGTTTTTAAGGTCTCTAGCATTGTTGATAATTAAATCTTAATTTCTTCATTGTTTCTTACTCTTGTTTCTTTTCTTTTTTTCTTTTTTTTTTCTTTTTTTACGTTGTCCATTGCTGTGACTTGCCGTCCTGTCCTTTGAGTCGTTCAAATCAGGAAAAACCCATTTACCCAATTTTGACAATAGGAAAAAGTGACTCATGCTCATATGAGAATTAACCATTTAAGTACGCAATAAGAAATATTATTAAAAAAGTACAAGCATTTGTATAGAAATAATTATGACTGAAACACATCCAGTTCAAGCAAAACAAACTTTCTCAGTATTATTCAGGGTCCCAATCAGTTAGGTGCGTTGGAGCTTCCATAAATATTGTGCACGACGACATGTTTAGCAGACATAAAGATACAAATAAATCATCTAAAATGACACCATTCATGAAAATTGTGTTTGGTTTAAGTTTTTTGAATTAAATTTTTTGAAAATTGAATTTTTTGATTTTTGTATTTTTTTATTTTTAGTGAATGTTTTTAAAATTTTAAATATATTTTTTATTTTTTTAGATGTACCTCACTTAGATGTATCTAAAAAGTAAAAAATTAGTGAAAAAATATTTTAAAAAATTAATAAATACAAAAAATATACTGAATTCTTATATTTTTTTTTGTTGTATTTTTGGTATTTAATGAATTTTTAAAAGATTTTTTTTACAATTTTTTTACTTTTTAGGTATATTTATGTTAAGTATGCTTAAAAAGTAAAAAATTTACTTAAAATATTAAAAAAATTCAGTAAAAACAAAAAATATGAAAAATAAAAAAATAAAATTTTCTGAAAAGTGTTTTTGAAAAAATAAAACCAAACAAGCTAGAATCAATAGTACTTCTGGGATTTTATGAGATTGCACCATTTCACTCTCTGTTTTTTTTAACACGTCATATTGCATTTCTTTGCGGAACCCAAAATAAAAATTATACCAAAAAAAAAATGTAGCCACTCAACTCTCCGAAGACATATCAAAGAGTTGGGATTAATAATTCTAAAATTAGAATTCTAATTTGAACTCTTGTGATGTGACATAGAAAAAAAAAAAAAACAAAACAAAATAAAAAAACAAAACAAAAACAAATATAAACATTGCATCACATAGTGATTCCTACTATTAGAGTTCCTCCTAAAGTTTCAAAATTAAAATTCACAATTATTTTTGCATATCCACACATGCCTGAACCTTTGGATACTGTAAATAAACTATCATGTTTGGCAAGTGGATTTTTGGTTGGTTTTTTTAGCTAAAATTTATAAAAAGATAAAATAGACTAAAATAATTAATAAAACAAAACGTCACATCAAATCCATAATTATTTTACTTTTTCTCTCATAAACATTACATCTAATCACAAAAAAAATCAAACCATCTTCTTAAATATAAAAATTTTAACCTACTAAAAAAGCTAAAACTTCAAAATATTTATGATTATAACGGATTTTGATTTTGGTTTTAATTTGAATTGGATACTTTGATGGCTATAGTGGAAATGTATCAATGTGCTCTATCTTCATTTATTTATTTTTCTGAATTAATGATTGAAGAGTGAAGAGTGATCTTTTAAACATAAACTTGACACGCAGACCTAGCTATAGAGCAAATAAAGATGTTCACTTGACAGTGAGGAAATCTACAACAAGTCCGCATTCTATAGAGCAAATAAAGATGTTCACTTGATAATGAGGAAATCTACAGCAGGTCCGCATTTGAATATGAGAAATATGAGATTAGTTGTGTTACACAAATATAAATTATAGTATTTCTAGTGCATGTATGGTGGTGAAAATCCATTGGAAAAGGAGATTGTAAACTTAGAGACAAGGGAAAGCTTTGAGTAACTCACTTAGAGACCAATTAAAATTTGTTATTGAAAATTGAAACAGGTAGTTTAGGGAAAGCTACTTTATGTTGGTTGTTGATTTACTTGATAAATTGCTATTGAAATATCTTCTTCTTTTTTTTTTTCTTTTTTTTTTTCCTTTTTTTTTTTTTTTTGCATAAATTTATGTTTGGACTTTCTAAATGATAAATGCTAAACTTCAAAATACTTATGATTATAATGGATTTTGATTTTGGTTTTAATTTCATCTCTATAAAATTGAAGTTAGTTGGAAAAAAGAAGAGTTCAAATTTGGACAATTGTTGTGCTCCGATTTTAATACTCTTCGTGTTGCTAGGGCTGATTTTAATTTTATCATTTTAATGTGATTGTTAAAATACATCATTGATGAGTCTAAAATTATATAACCAAACATTTTCAGGTTGAAAACAGTTATGGATAATATTACTATTGTCGGTCAAGTTTTTTTTGTTTTTTTTTCCCTCTCCATATAAATTTAAGTACCTCTCTTATAATGTAAGGCCTATTTATTTATTTATTTTAAACTTATCATATCTAATTTTCTTCTAATAAATGTTTTTTTCCTCATACTTTATAGGTGGATAGAGACTTACACTGAATCGTAATATCAAAAAAGAAATGATTTTTTTTTTATTATTTATTTATATAAAGTTTTTGTATATAGATTCAATTTTTTCAAGATAGAAATGTTAATATTGTTGTTCACGATGACCTTAATATTATTCGTATTCGTGGGTTTGCTTTTAAGACAAAATGGTTGGGATTACAATTATATTAAATTGATAATTGATAATTGACAATTTATTAAATAGTGTTGGAACTACAATTATATTATAATTCCAACATTATTTACAAGGCACGGGCATACACTAGTAGTCAATAAGACAAAACGTTATATCAAATCCATATTCATTTTACTTTTTCTCTCATAAACATTACATCTAAATACAAAAAAAATCCAACCATCTTTTTAAATATAAAATTTTGAGCCTACTAAAATAATCAAAATTAAAATAACCTACTAAAATAGTTAACTTTTCAAACGAGGCCATGTGTTTATCTATTTATCTATATATATAAATTTATATGTAGGCACAAATACAAATAATAATTATTTTTTGTCAATGGAATGGGTCTTTACTTTAAACTCTGTCGGGGTTGTTAATAACTCCACCAGTCCCAAGCCCGGGTTAAGGAGAAGGGTTGTGTGTTAGGTAGCCGATAGCCAACACGTAAAAAAGCAGCTCGGATCCCTTATGACAATGAATCCTACTTTAAATCGTCTAAATGCTAGGTTGTTCCCCACAAGTGATGTGTTGTGCCTGCCTCTGGGTGTTTCGAAAAGTGAGCAAGGGGCGCCGCATCGACGCTTGGATGCAGTGAAAAATGGGCAAAGGCTCCAGCGTTTTTCTGGACGAGTGCGAGTAAAGAAGCTAGTCCAAGAAGCTAAGTGGACGGGTGAGAAAGTTAGGGAAACTAAGGATACCGGTTTTAAACTATATTATAGTAGTATGGATAGACGCAGGAATGTGGTAGGAATCATAGTAGCCAAGGGTCTTGTGAAGAATGTAGTGGCGGTCATTAAGAAAGGGGATAGGATTATGTTAGTTAAACTAGTTATTGGAGGGAATATACTGAACGTTATTATTGCATACGCCCCTCAAGTAGGATTAGATGATCAAACTAAGAGGGATTTTTGGGAGCAAATGGATGAGATCTTACAGGAGGTACCCGCAGGAGAGAACTTGGTTATAAGTGAAGATTTTAATGGCCATGTAGGCATAAGCAAACTAGGCTATGAAAAGGTACATGGTGGATACGGTTTTGGTGACAGAAATGAGGCTGGAGAGAGTATTTTAGATTTTGCATTGGCTTTTGACCTGATGGTAGCCAATATTATGTATAAGAAGAGGGAGGAGCATTTGATAACCTTTAAGAGTAGGTCAGTTAAGAGCTAAATAGATTACTTCTTAGTGAGAAAAGTGGACCACATAAAATGCAATGATTGTAAGGTGATTCCTAGATAGAGCCTGGCCTATAAACATAGAATTTTGGTACTAGATTTATGTTTTAGAGGGCAATACTAAGCTAGGAAGGATGGTGGGCATCGTAGGACAAGATGGTGGGACCTAAAAGAGGGATAAATTAGAAATATTTAAGAATAGAATGGATAAGGAAGGTACTTAGGACTTAGAAGATGATGTTAACACTATGTAGAACTCGATGACCAATTGTATGAGGAGAATCTCAAGGGAATTGCTTGGAGAGTCAAAAGGAACGGGACTCAGCTCTAGGGAAACTTGGTGGTGGAGGGAAGAGATTCAAGTGGTAGTTAAGGCAAAAAAAGAATGTTTTAAAAAGTGACAGAAGAATAGAACTGGGGAAAACCTTAAAAGCTATAGATTGGCTAATAAGAGGTCAAGAATATAGTGAGAGAGGCTAAGATGAAAGCTTATGATGACCTATACACTAGACTAGATAGTAAAGAGGGAGAGAATAGGGTATACAAACTTGCTAAGATACGGGAGAGGAAAATAAGAGATTTTAATCAAATTAAGTGTATCAAGAGTGAGGATTATAAGGTATTAGTGAAGGATGAAAAGATTAAGAAAAAATAGAAGAACTATTTTGAGAAACTATTAAATGAGAAACATGGAGGTACGACAATAGGGGAAAAAATAGCCAGTAATACGATAAACCAAGATTATAGGTTTTATCGCAAGATTAGGAAGTTTGAAGTGGAGATTGTACTTAAGAAGATGAAATCAAATAAGGCTTTAGGACCTGATGATATTCCTATTGAAGCTTGGAAGTCTTTGGGTAAAAAGGGGTTGCTTGGTTGACTAAGTTGTTTAGCAAAATTTTGTTGACTAGAAACATGCCAGATGAGTGGAGGAAGAGTATTTTAGTGCCAATCTATAAGAATAAAGGAGATGTCCAGAATTGCAACAATTATAGAGGAATCAAGCTAATGTGTCATATAATGAAAGTGTGGGAGAGAGTGATGGAACATCGATTACGAGATATAACAGAGGTGTCAGAGAATCAATTTGGATTTATGCCTGGCAGGTCAACAATGGAACTATCTTTTGAGGAGAGTGATAGAAAAGTATAGAGAAAAGAAAAGAGACATTCATATGGTGTTTATCGACCTTAAGAAAACATATGATAGAGTGTCTCGGGATATAATATGGTGGGTGTTAGAGAAGAAAGGGGTGACAAAAGATTACATTGATGTGATTAGGGACATATATGAAGGGGGTAGTGACCACTATTAGATCGTCTGTTGGAGAGACAAATGAATTCTCTATCACTGTAGGGTTACACTAAGGATCTATCTTAAGTCCTTATCTTTTTGCTTTAGTTATGGATGAGTTGACGAGAAATATTCAGGATGACGTGCCATGGTGTATACTTTTTGCAGACGATATCGTGCTAGTAGATGAGACTAGAGAAGGAGTTAACACAAAGTTGGAGATTTGGAGAAAAGCTTTTGAATCTAAAGGATTCCGAATAAGCAGAACTAAAACAAAGTACATGGAGTGTAAATTTAGTAATAGTAACTATTAAAGCAGAGGAGAAGTGAAGATTAAGAATCAAGAACTGCCTAAGAGTGAATATTTTCATTATTTAGATTCAATTATCACAATAGCGGGAGAGATTGATACGAATGTGACCTATAAGATTAAGGCGAGATAGTGTAAGTGGAGAAGTGCGTCTGGGATACTGTGCAATAAATGAATACCCACTAGACTAAAAGGTAAGTTCTATAGAACGGCTATTAGACCAGCATTGTATATGACGAAGTATTGGGCAACCAAGAAACGTGTAGATAAGATGAGTGTAACTGAGATGATGATGCTATGGTGGAAGTGTGGCAAGATTAGACAAGACAGAATTAGGAATGGGCGTATTCGAGAATGGGTAGGAGTAGCACCAATAGAAGATAAGTTGAGAGAGAATCGATTGAGATGGTTTGGTCATCTTCAGCGGAGACCAATAAAGGCAGTAGTGAAAAGATGCGATGCTGTAACGATAGATAGAAGTGTTAGGGGACAGAGTAGGCCTAGATTAACGTTGGCTAGCATTGTAACTAGAGATATGGATCTACTTAATTTGACTAACGAAATGATCTTTGATTGGGCCGCG
The DNA here is from genome assembly GCA_036172215.1 of Camellia granthamiana. Taxonomy (NCBI): domain Eukaryota; kingdom Viridiplantae; phylum Streptophyta; class Magnoliopsida; order Ericales; family Theaceae; genus Camellia; species Camellia granthamiana. The sequence continues at coordinate 109,685,409 of CM069906.1, forward strand.
TGGAGAAGAATGATTCATGTAACTGACATGATTTGATGAGACTTAAGGCTAGGCTTGGTTTAGTTTGGGTATTCACTTTAATCATCATTATCTTTGGAATTGGTCTATAATTTTGAACGGGTGTGTGGAAGAAAGATTAAAATGGTATGTGCATAAGGATATGAGTTAAAAGTATGATTAAAATATTTAGTGTGTATAATAAAAATAATAATTAATAATTAAATTAATAAATATATATGATAAAAAATAATATGCACGAAAATAAATAAATGTATAGAAATAAACAGTGTGTTTGGTTTGTGTTTTGAGATAAATTTAAAAAAAAAAAATTGGGGAGAGAGTTTAGAATTTTTTTTGATTTATTTGGTTGTATATTTTGAAAATAATTTTAGAATTTTGGAGTTTTGGATGATTTGATATTTTGTTGCAGTTGAATAGATGTGTGTGAGAGAAAAAATAATTGAAAAGGAGAGAAGAGAAAGAAAAACTGATTGATTAATGTGTAAGAAAGATAAAATAATTTTAAAACTTTTTTTAAAAAAATTTAAACCAAATGAAATTTTAAATTTTTTTTAAAAATTATATCTTAAAATACAAACCAAACAAGCTCAAAATTTTCCCATCATTGACCCTTAATCTTTTGCCTGGTTCATCACCTAATGCAAATTTTGAATTTAGTGGGCCATCATTGATTTGCTATGAAGGATTTTTTCAAAGGATGTCTGAGGATCCGTACCAATTTATTAATAGCTTTTTTTTTTTCACTAAAAAATAAATTCAAACAAAATATTACATTAAACTCCATAATCATTTTACTTTTTTTCTCACAAACATTACATCTAACCACAAAAAAATCTAACTATCTTTCTAAACACAAAATTTTTTTTCTCTAATAATATCTATGCATACCGGATTCCGCACTAGATGAAAGTGGATCGGGGCTCCACGTTCAATTGAACTATCCAAGGATTGAGGTTCCTACCACAAGAAGCACCGTAAGAGCTGCCCGGCTGGGATTGGCCGGATAACCCCTCCGGTGTGGAAACCAGTGATCGGAGAAGAAGTGTAGAGAGTTAAGTTTGTAAGTAAGTGGGGTTCAGCTTGGATCAGTTCAGTTACCTTCAATGTGAAGTTCATATAGTATATATAGGGTTCCTTGTTTGTTTTCTCAAGATGGTATCATGGAGTTTTGGTGCTGCCAGATTTCCTTTTAGTATGGCTCTCCGTGGGGGACCATCTAGTAGTTGTCAAGAGATGGTTATACTCATTGTAGTCATGCTGATAACAAACCACATTCCTCTGGTTTTAACTGTTTCTGTGATTCTAGGGGGAGGGGACCAGCTAAGGTGACATCCTTCATGTGCATGCATTCATAGCTTCCACGTTTCTCTAAGGGGTTTCCTCAGCTCGGTACCGTTGTGCCTCAGCTTGATACCGTTATGCCTCGGCTCGGCCTTTTACAAGATCGTTTATAGAGATGGGCTAGTCCATTCGGATATCTTTGTATGGGCTCGACCCACTTTAGTTCGACCCATAGATTAGGTCTTGCAACTCAGCCCAGCCTAGCATCGCGGCTAGACTAGCATTTCCACTGCAGGTTGGGCCCAAGTGTTTGAGGACTTGGGTAGACTGTTGATCATGGAGTTGGGCTCAATTGGCTTGCCCATATATTCATCTAACCCACTTGGATTTAGGCTTTAGTGGATTGGGCCGGTCCAAGGCTTGGATCCGACCTATTTCATATTCAGTCCCTTTAATGTCCTACAACTAAAAAAACCTATAAAAAAAAACCCGCTTTCCAAACACCCACAATGTTATCTATCAAAAACAGAAATGTTTGGGTTTTTTTTTTTTTTTTTTTTTTTGGAGTTTTGCGATTCTTAATTTGATCTTGACTCTTGATGTGTGTGTGAGGTTCACTAATATATGTGTAGATCCTACATTATGAGTGGTTGAGATGAGAGTGAGAGCTGTGGGAGTCATGTATGTGTAGGGGCCTCTATTACAATTGCTATAAAAAATACTAATACAAAATAAAATATTTGAACATTTTTTAAGGACTATTTTGGGAAGGTGGTTATAATCAATTTTTTGGTTAAAAGCTGATTATAATCAGCTTTTTGTGAGAGAGAGAAGTTGGTTATAATCTGGGAAGTGGATTATAACCCACTTCCCAAAAGACTCCTAAATAACTTTCGATTATCAGAACTTTTGTTACAGTACTATCTTTTTTCGTTTGGGAAATTAAGTTTAGGACTTTTTTTATTATTATTTTAGTCACAAAAAATAAAATAGATTTTTTAGTTTAATAAGACAAAATATCACATCTAACCCATAATTATTATATTCTTCCTCTTACAAAAAAAATTTAAAAAGCCAAAAGTCATTCCCAAATGAAATTTTTTAACCTCAGGTTAAAATAGTCACAAAAGTCAAAAAACCAACCCACTTCCTAAATGAATCCTATAATATATAAAAAGTTTAAGAACTAAACTTTTCGTTACCAAGAAAAAAAAAAAAAAAAAATTGTTACAAATACCATTAGGAGATCAATCACCGTCGTCATAGGGGCCGTTTGTTGAGGCTTTTTTGAGCCAACTTATGGCTTCTGACTTTTAAAAAGTTATTTTGGACTGTTTGGTTAAATTTATTTTAAACAGTTTCTGATTCTAACAATTTATTTTAAGTCAAAAAAGTTGATTCTGAGAACCTGCTAACCCCTTTCTTTTGATTATCAGCTTTTGCTATGGACATGTTAATTCACGGTTATATTCTTAGATTTTTTTATTTTTTATTTTTTTAAAAATAGAAAAAGACCTAAATAAACTATAGAATATTATTATTATTTTTTATGAGAAATGTAAACAAATAGTGAATAATAAAAAATAAAATTTAATTAAAAAAGATACGTCACAGCTTATTTAACAAACACTACTAAGCAATTTAAATCTATAATCCACCAGTTACACCAAACAGATTAATAGCTTCTGATTAAAGTCATAATCTATAATCTGTTAAGTTATAATCTATAATCTATTTTAACAGGTACACCAAACATGATCATAATATTTGACACTAAAAACGTGTCCTGTAAATTAAAAAAATTATATTTAATAACAAACTTTTAAAAATATTGTTAATAAATTCAGTTTTATGACAATAATTTTATATTAAAAAATAATAATTCATCACTAAATATCTAATTTCGTCATAAAAATACAATAATAATATTTTTTATGACAAATAGGATATTTCATTTTTAAAAGTTGATTTTATTATTAATTTTTTATTTCTAAAATTTTAATTTATTGTAGTGATTTATTAGTCTCTCCCTCGTTAACAAGTAAATAATGTATTTTCCAAGAAATATAGGCATTAAGGCCAAGTTTGGGTACTTTGAAATAATCCAAAAAGTCAAAAAGTTACTCAAAAAGTTAAAAAGTTAACACTATTCACCAAAAGTCAACAATTACGGCTGCACAACTCCCAATTCAAATTTTCCTCTAAAAATCAATTTTCACAATTTTTTATTACACATTTTTCCATAAAAAGTCAAAAAGTTAACTCAAACATCTATATTTTCAACCTCAATTTTTTTGTTTAAAAAAACAAAAAGTACACTTATTTTTAGTCTTCCCAACCTAACTTTAGTTGTTGTGAATTAATGATAAGCGGGGGAATGTTGTCAATGAATTATTGTGCAGCCTACAAATATCCCATCTTTGAATTTATTTTATTTTATTTTTTGTTTTTTTGGGACAGAATATCCCATCCTTGATTTGTTTGTTGTGAACTTCAATCTATTTGTGCACGGACGGATACCATATCACTATTATGATATGGAGGATAAATTATATAATATTCTTAAAGCATATTTATATAGTGTTTGATTAAGGGATTTGAAGAGGAATTTAAAAAGAAAAATAAAAAATATAGGTAAAATATGAATAAAATATATATATATATATATATTTCACATAATTTCATACACTTTTTCATTTTTCCTTTCTTTTTTCAAATCTCTCTCTAAATTCCTCAACTAAATACAACGTGATGTTCTAAAGTAATAATTATTAGTTTAAATTATGTGACTCACCATTTTTGTATTAGAATTATAAGAGACAAATGATAATAAATTTAACATGTAAATAGAAAAAAGAAATATTGAATAATATCCCGATTGGGAGGTTCTTTTTATAATTGTTATGGTTTAGTAAATCAAAATCTTGAAAAATAAATCATTATGATTAGTTGAGCTAAAAAGACATCCTATAATGAATTTGAGATCAATTTTTATTTGAGAGATTAAATTTGATGAGATTATAAATATGATATAATTAAATGATGAATTATTAGTATGGTGATTTAAAATTAGATGTAACATAAACTTCTATATTCGTTTGTGTACTAATATGATTGCTGGGTTGTGAGTTCCAATGCGTGATATTAATTAAGGGTAAATTATTAATAGGTTCTAATAGTTGGACTTAATTCTCATCAAGTTCTATTAAAAATAAATCTTGATAAAATTGTCGCTAAAAATATTTTTTTGTGATAATTTTTTACATATGTCACTAAAAATTGACAATTAAAGATTTTTTTTGGTCATAATTTTTATAAATTGTCGTTAATACTTATAATTAGTGACTTTTTTTATAACAAATTTTTTTATAAAATTTATTAGATAATGAATTCACTTATTAAGATTTATACGTAAATACCCTGTAATTAAAGGACTTTTTTTAATTGTGCAACTTACACCTTACACTTACGCCTTTCTGTTTGCTGTCCTGTTTTATGTTTACACCTTCCACTTACACATTTTGTATTGATTGTATATGGTGTACAACCTTAAGGGGTTGCACACCATAACAGGACCCATAATTAAATGACGGATTATTAGTATGGCGATTTAAAATTGATGTAACATAAACTACGTTCGTTTGTGTACTAATATGATTGTTGGGTTGTGGGTTCCAATGCCCATGAAATTTGCTAATGTCACCCTTTTGAGGGGATTCAATATGGCCCCACTTTCTTCCTTCCACCAATGTATTAAAAAATTGGAGATAAATTCTCCTATGTTGAAAATTTCAACTGAATAGGGTTGTTGGGCTTGAATGGGCCTACCTCAATGCTCACTTTAATGATCTAGTACGTTGATCTTGTAAGGTTGGTTAAATTGGATTGAGCTTATCATGAATTGTGTTATTAAGGTCAATTCCCCTGTGTTATGGAATGGGGAAACACTCCGTGAGTTTCATCTCAAGAAAGAATTCCGTCAAGGAGATCCTTTATCCCCTTATCTTTTTGTTCTTTATATGGAAAGGTTGTCTAACTTGATCACTTTGAAAGTTAGTAGTAGGGATTTGAAGGGTACAAAAGCTTCTGTTAGGGGACCTGCTATTTCACATTTATTTTTTGCAGATGATCTTCTCCTCTTTGCCAAGGCTGACTCTAGGAATTGTGATACCATCATGGATGTTTTAAATCAATTCAGCAACTGCTCGGTTTTGAAAATTAACCTCGCTAAGTCTAAGTTGTTCATTTCTCCTAATGTGCCTATCTCCAAGGCAAGGAGTTTGAGTAGCAATTGTGGTATACCCCTCGCCCATGATTTGGGTAAGTACCTTGGTATACCACTACTTCATAACAGAGTGAGCAGAGTACACTTTGCTTCCATTTTTGAGAAACTCTAGAACAGGTTGACTGGTTGGAAAGCGAATATGTTATCTATTGCAGGAAGGGCTACCCTCATTAATTCGGTTACCTCTGCCCTCTCGGCGTATATGATGCACACTATGAACTTATCTGTGAAAGTGTGTAAGGACATAGATAGACTGAACATGAATTTTTTATGGGGTGATGTGGGCACCTCCAAATAGTTTCATTTAGTGAATTGGGCCATGGTGTGCAACAGAAATAAATTTGGTGGGCTTGGCATTCTGAAAACCAAGGATAGTAACATTGCTTTACTCTCTAAACTAGATTGGAAACACCTCAACGGAGAGTCCTATTTATGGGCTAAAGTTCTTCAAGATAAATAGCTTCATAGGGACTCCTTACTTAACTATTTCAGTAAGAGAAAGACTTTCTTCACCTGGAGGGGTATTCTTAAAACCCGTGACATTATCGTCAAGGGTAACAAATGGTGTATTGGCAATGGTTCTAACGTATCCATATGGTATGATTGGTGGTGCGGGGAGTGCAGTTTGGTCTCCTTATTTCCTAATTTCCTAATTCTTATCTCATTAGCTCGGAGAAAGTGGATACTCTTTTGGATGAAGATGGTAGATGGGATGTGGGTGTTATATCTGTTAAGTTGCCTAGGGAAGCTTGGGGTCTTGTTTTGAAGGTTCAGCTTCCTAGGTTTGTAACTTACCCAGATATGCCACATTGGAAGGGCTCGAGAAGTGGTGCTTTCACTACTGCTTCGACCTATGAGTTTGTGATTGATCAGGGAGTTGATTCTGGGAATTGGCTCTAGTTATGGGAATTGAAAATCTCACAAAAACTCAAAGGCTTTGTTTGGTTGGCACTGCATCAGAAGTTGCTAACCAATAGCCTAAGAGTTCCTAGAGGAATGTCAAATTCTGCTATACGTAATAATTGTAGTGAACAGGTTGAAGACTTAAACCATATCTTCAGAAACTGTTCCAGAGCAAGAACTATCTTGATTGGTTTGAATTGTGATACTTGGTTGTTTAATTGTAGGAATTTGTCATTTAAAATCTGGGTGGAGTCCACTTTAAAATCTAAATCTCATTCTTTTATTGAGCCTACTTTTTTTTGTTACTTCATTATGGCAGATTTGGAAAAATAGGAACCTTAAGATTTTTGAAAATGTTGAATTGCCTTGGCAGCATAGTATCTACATTATAGATAGATATGCAACTGATATTAAAGATGCTTTTAATATGTCTATTGTAAAAAAATTGGTTGATGAGCTAATTAGTTGGTCTCTTCCTCCTCCAGGCAAATTGAAGATGGACACAGATGGAAGCTCAAAGGGAAATCCAGGTGATGGTGGCTTTGGGGGGCTGTTCCGAGATGAGAAATGCATCTAGCTTTGTGGGTATTTCGGTAAGCTCACAAATTGTACTTGCATTCAGGCGGAGATCTGGGCTCCATACAGGGGTTTGACGATAGCTTTCGAAACAGGCTACAAGGATCTTAGTATTGAGACAGACTCCCAATATGCTATTGATATGCCACAGGGGAACATTGAGATTACTTCCCCACTGAGAAGTCTAGTGGAGGATTCCAATTTTCTCATCCAAAGATGTGGGTTTTTGATTCAACATGTCAAGAGGGAGGGTAACAAGAGTGCTGATTGACTTGCAAAAATGGGGGCTAATCAAAATGAGATGCTGGTTGTTATGAATGACCCTTCGGAAGAAATTCGAGGTCAACTAGTGGTAAATATGGTTGGTCAGAGTTATCTCAGACTTCGTTCTGGGGGCTCTTAGTTTTTCTTTTTCTTTGTTTTCTGTTTGGTTGTTTTGCATTTCCTTTTCCGATGTACCAAAGTGCACTTTTTTTTATTTAACTATTTCAAATTTAATAATTGTCATAATTTACCACTTGTGTTAATTTAGCCCCTTGTAATTCTAATTTTGTCAATTTTATTCTTGAATTTTTCATATGGGTAAATTACATTGGCCAACTTTGAGATTTAGAAAAAAATACAATAAGCTCCATAAGTTAAACCTAATTACATTTCAGCTTTTAACCTATTTTCAGTTACATCATCTTGCACATTTTTTACACGTTTTTTCAAAAAAAGTTTAAAAAGCTAAAAATTCAGCTTTTAACCATTGTTCCAAAACAACCCTTAGTGAGGCTAAAATGACTAGAATTAATGTAGTTGCTGTGTATATACAGGGATAAATAAGAGTAAATTACACATATAAAATAGATAACAATATTATTTTTTTAATCATACGATCAAGAAATTAATGATGAAAAAGGGGTTACACTAAAATTTTGTTCAAGTTTACTTTAATTATGTCAAATTTGTGGGGTTTAATGTGTATTCCCGAAGTCTTAAAGGAGGTTAGTATAATTTTTACTTTTATTGTGTTAATTTAGTGCAAGTGATAATGTCTATTCAGAAATTAAACTAAAATTAAGGAACAAAATAGTCCATTCGTTTTTTTCAAAATGATTGAGGGTTAGAATTTGGGTTTGAGTTTTGGATTTTGAGTAGTAAAATTAGACAAAAATTGATTTTGGGAGTAAATTAGAAAAGGCTCTAGCTTTGGTCCAGTCCTTAATCGAACTGGACGGTGCTGTTGGGCCCATAGGAGCCCACCACGTGTCCCGTTTTGAAAATCTGAACCGTTCAATATATAGAACTCATCGAGTACTATATGCTTGTGAAAAATCACGTTGATCGGATATCGATAGCTATGTGATCAAATCAGTTTTTTATCAACCGTTAATTTATTCACTGTCCATTTTTTTATACAAAACTGATTTGATCACATAGCTATCGATATCCGATCAACGTGATTTTTCACAGGCATATAGTACTCGACGAGTTCTACACATTCAACGGTTCAGATTTTCAAAACGGAACCCGTGGTGGGCCCCCACGGGCCCAACAGCACCGTCCAGTTCGATTAAGAAATGGACCAAAGCCAGGCCCATTAGAAAAAATTACAAAAAAAAGGCCAAAGTAGGAAATTGTGAAACTTAAAGAGGCAAAGTGTAATTTATTCATTTTGTCACGTACCACGTGACTTTCAGGTTATTTTCCATTTGCCTATGTTTGGGAAGTGGTTTTTGAGGCTTTTTTTGGCTAATATAGTCACAAAAAATAAAATATATTTTTTAGCTCAATAAGACAAAACATCATATCCAATCTATAATCATTACATTCTTTCTCTCACAAAAAAGTTTAAAAAGTCAAAAACTCTTCCAAAATCAGGCTTTTTAATCCTAGGCTAAAATAGTCAAAAAAACCAAAACGCCAAAAAGCCAACTCACTTCTCAAACGAAGCCAAAATTGCCTAGAAGTAAGTTTTGGGTGTAAATTGAAAAAAATAAAATAAAATTACATATGTTAAGGATTAAAGTGAAAAAAAATAATTTAAAGAGCAAAGTGAGAAAATTATGAAACTTACCCCCAAAAATCTACTTCTTAATTTTCTATGAATTATTTTGTTCTCCTGCTCCTTATCTGATGAGAAAACCTTGTATTTTAGTGAGTTTGAGTACCCTTTTAATAGCGGATCATCTTATCTATTGGTAGACATAGCTTTAAGTCAACCCATGTGAATTTAGATTTCGTCTGAAAGCATCTTTTCCTTAGATTTCAATTATTTATACGATTCTTCTATCAACTATATTAATATGGTTGAGTGTTTTTAGAAAAACTCTGCACCGCAAATACTTGGGGAAATATTAAATTAGTGGGATAGTGAAAGATTATTGTTTGGTTGTGTTTTGCCAAAAACATTTTTTAAAAAATTTTATTTTTTTATTTTTTCGTATTTTTTTGTTTTTATTAAATTTTTTAATATTTTAAGTAATTTTTTTTACTTTTTAGACATACCTAACATAAATATACCTAAAAAATAAAAAAATTGTGAAAAAAACCTTTTAAAAATTCACTAAATACCAAAAATATAAAAAAATACAAAAATTTAATACATTTTTTGTATTTTTACGTATTTATTAAATTTTTAAAATATTTTTTTACAAATTTTTTATTTTTTAGATACATCTAAGTAAAGTGCATCTAAAAAGGTAAAAAAAATGTTTAAAATTTTAAAAATATTTACTAAAAACAAAAAAATACGAAAATAAAAAAACTGAGTTTTCAAAAAACTTAATTCAAAAAACTTAAACCAAACACACTGATTTGTATTTTTATAGAGATGTGGCCTTGTTTGGTTTGTTTTTTAGAAAAAATTTTGGGAAAAATTCTCTACAAACAATTTTTTAAGAGTAATCAAACCAAACAAATTTTTTATTTGTTTGGTTACCTACTTTCCAAAATCATTCTCTCTCTCATACACATCAAATCAATCACTTTTTTTAAAACTCTCTTCCTAAAATAATTTTCCAAAACCATTTCTGAAAAAAAGCAAACCAAACAAGTTTTCATACATTTTATCTCAAAAACTACTCTATAAATACAAACCAAACACATAATTTTTCTGTGTACATGGTGTAAGTTCTCACTGTATGTCAGAATTGCATCACAATTTTTTTTTAATTATCTATATTACAATAATTTCTTCACTATCCCACTGATTTAATATTTCTCTACCTCTTGGTATTCCATAAAACAATAAACATCACCTACTCAATATCAGTAGTTATCGCCTTTGGGAGGACCACTTGTGTTGGATATATAGAAATGTTACTGTTATTTTAAAATAAATATTTAATTATTAAAATGTCATTATTACATTATTCTATAAAAAAAAATTACATAAAAATTCTTAAAGAGGCTTCATAAGTCCAACCTTTGAAAAATTAGTTTTGAACTTTATCTCTGAAAGGTTAATGGACATGAGGATATGATATGGCTGTTATGATTGTGATGGTATTATTTCATAATCGGCAAGGTTTCATTAAACCCAAAATCTTGAAAACTAAGGGCACAATCATGAAGGTCCAAAATTGTATGGTTTAGTCTCTTTTTGAAAATAAATAAATAAATAAATTCGAATCATTATATTTTTAGGAAGCCCTAGCTAGTTAAATGTCAATGCTGTAATACGACGCAAAGTCACTCAACTAATTTGTAGTTCTATAACCGAACATTAACTTATTCATCTAGTTAATTAAAACTTATTCATCTAGTTAATTAAGCCTCAAGAAATAAAAAAACAATTATGGTACCTTCAATTAAATCCCAATATATAGCCGACCAAAATAAATATAAAGATAAAAAAAATCAAAATTTTCAATTCTTAATCCAAAAGGGGAAGTTAGCCCATAGATTAAAGATTAAGGCCAAGTTTGGCAATCCTAAAAAAAGTCAAAAAGTTAAAAAGTTACTCAAAAAGTTAAAAAGTTATCACTATTCACAAAAAGTCAAAAATTATGGCTGCACAACTCCCAATTCTAATTTTCCTCTATACACTAATTTATACAATTTTTTAATACACATTTTTTCATAAAAAGTCAAAAAGTTAACCCAAACATCCATATTTTTTTCCTCAATTTTTTAGTCTAAAAAGAAAAAAAGTACACTTATTTAGGACACCCCAAACAACCTTTAAGATAAAGATCAAGATGAAGTTGATGTTGCACTTTGACATAGGCGGGTCTATAGGGGCTTTTGGCCCACCACTTAGAGCCCAATACATAATTCAAATACTAAAGCCCAACATTGCCGGAGCCCAACGTTGCACCAAGGACCAATGACATCTAAACACTTGTCAAGAGAAGAACCAGTCACATAAGCAGACAAAGATCCTGCAGAGTTATTGCACCATACATCAGCCATTAATGAGGTTCCCTGCAGCGTTTAATGCGAGAACCCCTTCACGTCAGGACAGAACAACCTCACTATGAATAAGGCAAGCTAAAACATAGGCTTTCGGCCAACATGACAGGTCGGAGTGGATAAGGAAATGATGAATAAAGGATATAAGCAGGTTTCTAAGACAAAAAGAAGGTTAAGTTCTTTATCTCCATCCTATCTCTATATTCCATTGATCTCTCTTCTCTAACTTGCTCGTCGGAAGGTTCCCTGGGGGACTCCCATTTCCCGTTGGACTCTTGTGCAGGTTTCTCAGTGGGCCCAGCGATCGGACGACAGCGTGGGAGGTCTGGATCAGCTCGACCCGTTCTTCAGGGACCAGTAGTATCATCAGTTGGCGCCGTCTGTGGGAACGTTTTTACTCCGTATGACAATTGTGCTCATTGTTGCCGAAGACTCATTCCCGATAATCCCTACCTGCCACCTACCAAGGTGGATGGTCACAACGAGATCCATGGCCTCTCAACATAACGTTGTCGACCCCCAAGCCGACCCTCCTACCCCAAACAACCCACCTCAGTACTTCACAGAACTTACCAACAATATCAACTGCCTAGCCGAACAAAACCAAGCCTTGATCAATGCTTTGCTTCAACGAAACCTCCATGTGCCTCCTCCACCACTATAGGATATCCCACCTAACCGAGAACGAACCCCGAGCCATCCCTTTCAACAAGCCCACTCCTCCAACTTGGAGGGTTTGTAACCCCCACCCCAAGACATGAACCTGCCACCTTGGGGTCTACATCCATCAGCCCAAGCACCTGCTCCCGAGGGAGAGGCCAGTAGTGTTCAGCCTCCATTACATTCTGGTAGTAACAACGTCCCTATCTGGGATGCGGAACTCTGAGCCATAAAACTCCAGCTTCAAGGAGTCATGCAGAACATGCAGAATAAACTCTCCACAACAACCAATTCACCATTTGTTGCCTCCATCAGGGACAAACCCCTACCTCCTAAGTTCAAAATGCCCTCGATCGACTCTTTCGACGGAACAACGGACCTAATTGACCACTTGGAGACTTATAGGACCCTGATGGTCCTCCATGCATTCCCTAATGAGATCATGTATCGGGCTTTCCCTGTAACACTTAAAAGGTCGGCCCGACTGTCGTTTAGTCAGCTGCCGACGGACTCCGTCTCTATTTTTCAGTACCTAAGTGACTTCTATCTTAGCCACTTCATTGGTGCCCAGTGCCAACGACGTCCGGCGACCCAGCTCCTAAACATCCGGCAAACGGAAGGGGAGTCGCTACGTAGCTTCGTCACCCGTTTCAACACCGAAGCCTTGCAGGTGGCGGAAAACGACGACAAGGTCATTCTCACAGCTTTCATGGCTGGTTTACGATCATTCGATTTCTTTTTCTCCCTCTCCAAAAACCCTCTAACCTCCATGGCAACCCTCCTTTCCGAAGCCCAAAAATATATGAATGCCGAAGATTCTCTGGCCGCTCACCAAGATTCCACAACCAAAGACCAAACCCTCAGAGAGAAGAGAAAGGAATCTGAAACCAAAACCACCTAATACACACAGCAAACACCTCAGTATATCGATCGAACCGCTCGAGCTGACCGATCAGCACCTACCCGACCGCCCGGTCGGTGCAAACGGTACACACCCCTCAACTCCCCTATAGAATAAGTCTTAAACCAGATCCAACGAGATTACAATTTGAAATGGCCACAACCCTCACGGTCTCCTTCCAACCGATGAGACCAATCCAAATACTGCTGTTTCCATTAGGACCACGGTCACAACATCGAGGAATGTGTTAACCTTAAAGACCAGGTAAAGAGCTTGATACGCCAGGGACGCCTCAATCGGTTCACGACAACCCGTCCCTAGCAACGACCAAGGACCGAACCTACTAGGGGCAACCGCCGATACACCCCTCCCCGACAACCCGCAGAACCTAACCAAGGCAATGATCGGCCCCCACCACAACCCCGAGCACAAGGCAACCCTGCTCTCCCGGTTGGAGAGATCAGAGTCATTACTGGCGGGCTTGCTTGCGGAGGACCATCCCGCTCAGCCCAACATACCGAACTTCGAAAAATCAGGTAGGGCTCCGACAAAGAAGTCGCGACATTGGATCGGCCCTTCAAACACCCCAAACAGTGGATGGAACCCATCACCTTTATAGAGGCCGATTGCACAAGCAATCGTTACCCTCATGATGACCCCCTTGTCATCTCTGCTCTTTTGTCTAACTACAAAGTCAGACGAGTGCTTGTCGACAATGGCAGCTCTTCAGACATCATCTTCTTGAACGCCTATCGCCAGCTCAAGGTCGGGAAAGAAAGATTGTCCCCTCTCCAAACCCCACTGGTCGGCTTCACGGGGGATCGAGTGACCTCCATAGGCTCCATCGATCTCCCCATCACCATTGGAGAATATCCAAGGCAGACTACCAAGTTACTCACTTTCCTTGTCGTCAATTGTCCCTCTGGTTATAACATCATCCTCGGCCGCACAGCCCATGACGCTTTTCAAGCTGTCACATCCACATACCATCTGGCCATAAAATTCCCTACCGACCTCGGGGTTGGCACCGTGAAAGAAAAGTAGACGGTGGCCAGAGAATGTTACGTCGCTTCACTCAAAGAGGTCAAGCTGAAGGAGGCCATGATCATCGAAGGACTCGATGTCAGAGACGAAGACGAGTTGGTTAGAGGGGAATCAGTGGAAGAACTTGTTGAAGTCCCCATCGACCCTGCCAACCCAACAAAAACAGCCAAGATCGGCAGCCAACTATCCTCCCAAGCCAAGGCCGACCTTACAGCGCTCTTAACCGAGCACAATGATGTATTTACCTGGACCCATTCTGACATGCCGAGTATCGATCCCTCCTTCATGACTCATCGTTTCAGTATAGAGCCCTACTTCTGACTCTTTCGCTAGAAGCAGCGTGTCTTTCACCCGAAACGCAATGCCCTTATTGCTTCTGAGGTAGACAAATTACTGGAGGCACGGTTCGTCAAAAACGTAGACTACCCCAGATGGCTGTCAAATATGGTCCTGGTCTGTAAAAATAACGGTAAATGGCGATTCTGCGTTAACTACTCCGACCTTAATCAAGCTTGACCCAAAAATAGTTATCCCCTCCCCCGCATAGATTTGCTTGTCGACGCCACCACTGGACATCAGATGCTCAGTTTCATGGACGCCTTATCTGGCTATAATTAAATTCTGATGCACCCGGCAGACCAGGAACAACCTCCTTCATCACAGATAGAGGAACTTACCACTATCGTGTTATGCCATTCGGATTGAAAAATGCCGGAGTAACTTACCAACGGTTGGTCAATGCCGTCTTTCACCATCAGATAGGTCAGAATATGGAAGTCTACGTCGACGACATGCTTGTCAAGAGCAAACTCTCCTCCGATCATCTGACAGACCTGCGAGAGACCTTCGAAACCCTACGCAAGTGTCAAATGAAGCTGAATCCGAAAAAGTGCACATTCGGTGTAGGATCTGGGAAATTCTTGGATTTTATGGTCAGTTAGTGGGGCATCGAGGCCAACCCTGAAAAGATCAAGGGCCTGATAGAAATGCAGTCTCCCAGGACGGTCAAAGAGGTTCTACGGCTCACCGGCAAAGTCGCCGCCCTCAACCGTTTTATTTCCCGCGCAATAGACAAGTGCCTTCCCTTTTTCAAAGTCTTTCGACAGGCCTTTGAATGGACCACCGAATCTGAAGAGGCCTTTCAACAATTGAAGCAGTGCATGGCCAACCCCCCCTACTCTCTCAGGCGCTCTCAGGCGAGACCCTATTTCTCTACTTAGCCGTACCGAACACCGCAGTCAGTGCGACCCTCATCAGGGAGGACAACTCAGTCCAGCGTCCGATTTATTACATTAGCCGAGCTCTCAGGGGGGCAGAACAGAACTACCCTCTGCTGGAAAAAATGGCCCTTGCTTTGGTTATAGCCTCAAGACGACTCCGATCTTATTTCCAAGCTCACTCTATAATGGTCCTCACTGATCAACCTTTGAAGAAGGTAATGCAATAACCAGAACTGTCCGGCAAACTTATGCAATGGTCTGTCGAGCTCAACTAATTTGAAATCTCTTACTAATCTCGAACAGCGATCAAAGGACAGGCTGTCGCCGATTTTATCTTAGAATTCACCAATCTTACTCCAACCACGCCCCCTCCGCTAAGGCAATTCAACACTGAGGCAGAAGAACTCCACTCCTGGACCCTCAATGTCGATGGATCATCCCACAAAGAAGGCAGTGGGGCTGGTCTTATCCTCACCGCTTCCGAGGGCGGTTATTTCAAGTGTGCCCTCCGTTTTCTGTTCGACGCTAGTAATAATGAAGTAGAATATGAGGCCTTGATAGCAGGTCTTCGCCTAGCCAGAGACATTAGTATAAGCCATATCCAAGTGTTCAGTGATTCCTAATTGATCGTCGAGTAGATTACGGAGGAATTTGACGCGAATGGAGACACAATGTGAGCCTACAGGAATATAGCACTCCTTCTTGTTTGCCTCTTCAACACTTTCCATATCAAACACATCCCTTGGTCAGAGAACTCGAACGCAGATGAATTGGCCCAATTAGCCTCGGCCGACCAGGAAGACCTCAGCTATGGTGTCCATCTTGAATACCTGGCTCACCCGGCTACTTTGCCAATCCAGCAGGAGGTTCACCTCTTCCAAAACGACCCTATCCCATGGACTGCAGACATCCTTCTATTTTTGAAAAATGGGGAGTTGCCAGACGATAAATAGCAGGCCGCAAAAGTCAAAGCCCGGTCGTCCAATTACAATCCTCGTCAGCGGCCTATTGTACAAACGTGGATTTTTACGCCCATACCTCAGGTGTCTCAGTCCTGCTTAAGCAACCTATGTAATGAGGGAAGTCCACGAGGGCGTATGTGGTAATCATTCGGGTGCCCGATCACTGGCCCATAAAATCCTTCACACTGGTTACTTCTGGTCTACTCTCAACCAAGATGCCACTGAATTTGTGCTTAAGTATGATAAATGTTAGCGCTTTGCCAACATCCCTCATGCTCCACCTACAGAACTGATTATACTTTGCAGTCCCTACCCATTTGCCAAGTGGGGCACCAACTTGGTTGGGCCATTGCCCACCGGTAGGGGCCAAACCAAGTTCGCTGTAGTTGCCATTGATTACTTCACCAAATGGGTGGAAGTGGAACCCTCGCTACAATCACTGAACGGAACACAACCAGATTCATCTGGCAGTCGATCGTATGTCGATTTGGAATCCCTCAAGCCATCGTCTTAGACAACAGCAAATAATTCGACAATGTCAAATTCAGGAAATTCTATGTTGAGCTCCACATTAAGCCATGTTTCTCTTCCCCAGGTCATCCCCAAGTCAATGGGCAAGTCGAAGTCACCAATCGCTCTCTCTTGAAGATCATCAAAACTAAGCTGGAAGCCGCTAAGGGACTGTGGGCTGAGGAACTACCAAACGTACTTTGGGCTTATCGAACTATAGCCCGAACCCCTACTGGGGAGACCCCCTTTCGCTTAACATACGGCGCTGAGGCGGTCATCCGAGTGGAAATCGGCCTTCCGACCCTGAGGGTTTTGCACTCGGATCCAAAACTAACCGAAGAATTGCGTCGGGCTGACTTGGACCTGATTGAAGAGCTCCGAGAGACCACTACTGTCAGACAGGCCTCATATCAGCGGAAAATGCGAATGCCCTACAATCACAAAGTTCGACTGAGAGAGTTCGCAATAGGGGACCTAGTCTTGCGCGAAGCAACTCTTGCCACCAAAAATCCTGCCGAGGGCAAGCTAGCAGCCAAATAGGAAGGACCTTACGTTGTTAAGACTAGACCTCACCCAGGCACTTACCGACTCCAAGACATGGAAGGTAGAGACCTCCTCCATCCATGGAACGCCGAGCACTTGAAGTGCTATTTCCAGTAAAATGGTGTCTCCTGTTTTTGTACTATTCCATTATTGTGTGTTCCTTTTTGTACTATTCCATTGGTGTAAACTTGTGATCAACAAGCTGTACCTTAAATGACAATGACTTTATATCTTCATTATTTGCGTCGTGATTCAATGACAACTTGTTAACTAAAGCCTCAGCCAGACTAAGCACGAAGAGCTCAGCCAGACTGAGTTAACTAAACCCTCAGCCAGACTGAGCACGAAGAGCTCAGCCAGACTGAGTTAACTTAAGCCTCAGCCAGATTGAGCACGAAGAGCTCAGCCAAACCGAGTTAACTTAAGCATCAGCGAGATAGAGCCCTCCAAGTCTTAGTCAAAACTCGCATGAAGAATTCGGCCGGTCTGAATCAAAGCTAGTCTCAGCTATTACCATACTTAGTTAAAATCCAAGTTCACGACCATCCATTTTCACTAGTCATACAAGTTAGCCTGTTTGCCCATTTTTAACATTTTTACGTCATGGCTTACTTACGAAATTTCATATTACTCGGTTGTTACGAAATTTCACACTACATCATGGTTTGCCCATTTTTAACATTTTCACTAGTCATCCATACAAGTCAGCTTGATTGCCCATTTTGACCATTTTTACATCACAATTTACTTACAAGTTTCACAATTTACGCATAAGTTTCATTTTTACACCTACTTTTTGTTGAATTCTACTCAGCCATTTTTACCATCCCAAATTTACAAATTAGAGCAATAACGACAACAACAATACATAAGAAAACTCACTGTTTTATTAACAAACTTGTCTTTTTACACAAATTTTTTACATAAACTACCTCTATTACAAAAAAAAAAAAAAAAGTTTTATATAGTTAATCTCCCTCGCTTGACGCGAGATCTTCCTTTTCAACCCGCTCATCTAGGGGGGGTCTAGGCGACGCCATCTTCTCCTACCTTCACGAGGTTGAAGTCCACGTCCGGGAACAGCTCTTGGGCCTTGTATTTGAAGGTCATCCAACCGTTGTCCCAGAACTCGTTCATCTGGTGCTTGTAGAAGTCAGACCACTGGAAGCTTTGGATCACTTCCTCCTTACTCCTAACTCTAGCAGCCGCTCCCGACGGCCCAGGCCCCCCATTCCCTCATTCGCCAGGCTACTGGCAACAGCGGCATCAATGGCCATCTAGAATTCGGTGGACCCCTTAAACTGCTCCACGGCCACCATACATAAGTCGGGGTACGCTACCCTCTCAGATGCCAATCTGGCCCTTTCTTCCGCCACAGCTTTCTCCAACTCTATGATCCGTCAATCCGCATCTTCTTTATCTTTGATTGACTGGTCGAGCAGTTCCTCGTTGTTGGTGAGGGCCTCTTCCCACCTCTCATTGGCGGTGGTGCAGGCTTGTTGGACCAGCTCTAGCTGCCTCTTCTCGCCCGCCAGCTCAAACTCTAGCGATACCGCCTTACGACGTTCCGCTTCCAGCTCTGACTTGGTCGCGAGGAGCTCAGCACCAGCACGATCTGCTGCATAGCTCTGCACCAGCGCCAATACTTCCATATTATTTGCTCTCTGTGCACACTCCAGCCCCTTGGCACACGCACTCCGAGCGACTTTCTTCCAGCTTGCTGTTTCTGCCTTTAGTTTCTGCAGCTGCGCCCTCTCCCCTTCTAGCTGGGCCCTCAACGGCTCTACCTCCATCTTCGTCTGCACTGCTTTATTCATCAGGGCAGCTGCCAAGGTCGCTGCCTCCATCTAAGCCGAGCAGACCCCTCTTAGAAGGTCGGCCTCCGTCAACCGCGCTATTGACCGCACAGCCGCATCCTCTAACACTCCAATGAGTCGGTCGACTGCTACCCTGGTCTCCCGCCCTTGTTCTGCCGACCGACCTGCCAACGCATGCGCGTGGTACATGGAGGTCTTCAATGCGGCAATTGTCTCTGGTCTGCTACTCCCAGTACCAGAACTGGGAGATACTTCTACCACAGGCCCCATCGTCGCCTCCGTCTGGGCACTTGGGTCCACGACCTCTCTCTGCACTTGGGTGCTTGGATCCATGTCTTCTTTTGGCACTTGGGCTCTTGGGCTCATGGGTTCCTTCGCCACTTGGGCAATTTATCTTCCTCGCGCCTCCTCTGCGCCATCCTCCTTCAACTTCTTTAGAGCAGAGGCGTCCTTACTACCCTCTGCCGCCGCCGCCCTCTTTTTCTTCCTTTCTTTAACACTGCTGCCACCTCATGTTTGCCCCTCTCCTTTAGCGGGTCTACTAGGGGCGGCAGTGGGGCAAAGTCGGTCAGCTCTTTGCCTCCCAACAGTTTCGGGCGCGGTCGGACTCTCTCCCTCACCACCAACTTAGGAGTAAGCCCTAGCTGAGACTTCTTATACTTTTTTGCCCTGGCCAAGGTCCTCCGCTCCTCCGCCTTTTGCCTCGCTTCCAACTCCTCCAAGGTGGGGTCCTCTTCCATCGGTTGCGGTCCTAAACCTAAGGCATACAAAGCTGAAGGACGGACAAGGTCGTCCCACCTCACTCTCTCATTCTCCCTCCACTCCTTCACCATTTTCACCCTACTTTCTGCCTCCGCCCCCAACTTCGACTCCACCGACTTCGTGGGGACTTTCCATGTCGTGCGCACTCCCCCCTTTACCATTTGCTGACACATAGAACCACCTCGGCCTCCACCCCTTCATCGACGAGGGCAACCAGACTACTAACCCCTTGCTCACCACCGCTTGCAAAGTCACCCACGTCTCTTGTTGACAGGACGCTTTGTAGCAGAAAAAGAATTCTTCCACTGTCATCGCCGCCCCATTGGTCACTTGTGGCCATACGATCGCACAGGCCATTATAATTTTCCATGCGTTGGGCATCAGCTGCCTCGGAAACCGCCTCTAGTTGGTTCAATACATCTACTACTACTTGGGAGATCGGTAACCTTAGGCCTCCTCGGAATGCTTCCTCGTACAAGGTGAATTCTGCTGGCTGTGCATCCGACGCCCTCCCCTTAGATGTAGACAACCTCAACTCTATCTCTGCCGAAATTTGGTACTTCCTCCGTACCGCCTCCAACTCCTCCGCCGTAAATGTAGACCTGTCGGCCTTGGTGTGCCAGTGGTCTGGCTCCACTTGGCTAATTGGCCTAGTGGTTGCGATCATCGTCGTCGAACGAGGTTGCGCCACTTGCCAAGCTCCCCTCTCCTCCCTTCGCTTCGCTCGATACTGTTCCGCTAACTCTACTGCGTCGTCATCTCCCAATGAGTTAAGCCTTGTGGCTGGCACTTCATCTTGAGCCATTCCTCCTATGTGTTTGCGTATCGCTTCGGACGCTGGCACAAGAAGGTTCGCAAAGTGTTGCAGAGGCGTGTCACACGAAACAACTGAGTTCACCTCTGGGATGTGTTGGTTTTTTACGATAAGGTAAGTAAGCGAATAACTCCAAATTCCCACGGTTTGCCTATATTCCAAGAGTCAAGATTAAATTTCGCCAGTTTAAAAAATTTTGAAACTTTTGCCCCCGCCTCTTCAACGCCTTATATTAGCCTATCCTTTCATTTCTTGGTAACGCATCACTTCCCTTATTACGGGATTGTGCAACGTGTACGACCACGATCCATTACTCTTTTCCCCTTCCCTGTTTATTCCACTCACATCATCACGTGCCACACCTCGTTTCGAGCCCCGCACGCCGCCATTTCCCTTTCTCACTTGGTCACCCTTCACGGTCGGCCCCCCTCGCAGTCGGCCTTCTCACTCGGTCACCCTTCGCGGTCGACCCCCCTCGCAGTCGGCCTTCTCACTCGGTCACCCTTCGCGGTCGGCTCTCCTCTCAGCTGGCCTTCTCATTCGGTCACGTTTCGCGGTCGGCCCCCCTCCAATCGGTCTTCTCTCCTTCGACCTCACACAACCCTCGTATTCTTCCTTATTCCATTCGTTGGACTGAAATTGCACTTGGGAATGGGGGACTACTGACATAGGTGGGCCTATAGGGGCTTTTGGCCCACCACTTAGAGCTCAATACATAATTCAAACACTAAAGCCTAACATTGCTGGAGCCCAACGTTGCACCAAGGACCAATTGACATCTAAACACTTGTCAAGAGAAAAACCAGCCACATAAGCAGACAAAGATCTTGCAGAGTTATTGCACTATACATCAGTCATTAATGAGGTTCCCTGCAGCGTTTAATGCGAGAACCCCTTCACGTCGAGACAGAACAGCTTCACCATGAACAAGGCAAGCTAAAACATAGGCTTTCGGCCAACATGACAGGTCGGTATGGACAAGGAAATGATGAACAAAGGGTATAAGCAGGTTTCTAAGACAAAAAGAAGATTAAGTTCTTTATCTCCATTCTATCTCTATATTCCATTGATCTCTCTTCTCTAACTTGCTCGTCGAAGGGTTCGCTGGGGGACTGCCGTTTCCTGTTGGACTCTTGTGCAGGTTTCTCAGTGGGCCCAGGGATCGGATGACGGCGTGGGAGGCCTGGATCAGCCCGACCCGTTTTTCAGGGACCAGCAGTATCATCACACTTTATAAATCGTGGTCTAGCATATTATTAATAGGTCTGTTAGGTTCAGTTTAATATAAATTAAAAACTAATAATTAGTAATTCAAAATTAAAAGTATCACGCTGTTAAATTTTTTATAATTGTTTTTTAAAAAACTTATTTATGCTATTTATGTCTAATAATTTTAACCAAAAACTGTATTAAATAATTTGACACATTTTTTTTTATAAAAATGTTATAAGCAATCCATATAAATTGATTCAAATAGTCTTTGGTTTTCTCTATTTAAAAATCGTGTTAGTTGTTGAATTAGGTTTGTTTCCCATGAAATAAAAATCAAGAACGTCCAACCCAAACTATTTTCCTAACAATAATAATACGACCCCATAAATTTTATTCAAAATTTTATGAGAAATATCAATCTACAGTTTAGATTCATCAACCATTGGATCAATTTTTTTGTCTCAAACTGTGAAATTATGACAATAACAGTTCTAATGATAAATTATTAGAGATGCTCTCATTATTTAATTACAATAATTAAGTTTTTAGATTTTAAATTTTCCTGTCACCACATTATTTAATATTTCAGTAAAAATTCAAACAGAAAGGACCAAAGAAGATTTTGATAGAGTTGGAGGTCAGAATAAATAAATAAAAACATGTTCAAGTGACTAACACGTGATCACCTTTTGCCTATTTTTTAAACGGTGAGTGGCTGGAAGAATATATTGAGATGATGAGCGATTTTAGGTGTCCTAAATAAATATATTTTTTAATTTTTTAGATTAAAAAATTAAGGAAAAAAATATGGATATTTGGGTTAATTTTTTAACTTTTTATGAAAAAATATGTATTAAAAAATTGTATAAAATAAGTGTGAATGAGAAGATAGTGTAGTAGGCCGTACGGATTGAGTGAGTAGATCGGAAAAGATTGCCTCATTTTCGAGCTTTGATTGGACGGTGTTGTTCGACCCGTGGGGCCCACTACGGGTCCCGTTTTTCTAATCGGAACCGTTCAATGGCCCTGTTTGGTAGAGCTGTGGAAAAGTGCTTATAGCTTATGCCTAAACAGCTTATAACTTATAACTATGAATATAAGCTGATTTCTGACTTATAAATTAAGCATCTCATGCCCCACTTAAAGAATAAGTTGATTTCTGACTTTCAAAAAGTTATAAGCTAAACCAAACACATCAAAATAGCTTAAATTAAGCTGAAAGCTGAAACAAGCAGCTTTTAAGCTGCACCAAACAGGCATAATGTATAGAACTCGTCGAGTACTATTGCTTGTAAAAAAATCATGTTAATTGGATATCGATAGCTATCTGATCGTGTTAAGTTTTTTTGTCAATTGTTAACTATAACACCTTCCAATTTTTATACAAAACTGATTTGATCATGTAGTTAGCGATATCCGATAGACGTGATTTTTTACAGGCATATAGTACTAAATGAGTTCTACATATTCAACAGTTCAGATTATCAAAACGGGATCCATGGTGAGCCTCCACGGGCCTAACTTTACCATCAAACTTAGTGAATGTACACATGCAATTTTTTTTTTCCTTTAATTGCAGTTGGCTTGACATCAGTAGATTGATGGGTCAAAAAGTTGATTTGTATTTTAATATTTGTATATTAATTTTTTAATAATTTTTTGGATAAATAGTGATAACTTTTTAATTTTTTAAATAATTTTTTGACTTTTTGATTTTTTTAAAATTTGTCAAACTAATCCTAAATACGAAAGAAAATTAATAGTGAAAAATATAATTTATCCAATAAGAATAAAAGGTAAATCATACCTTTGATAAATGAAAATTTGGTAGAATTGATTAAAAAATATATATTTTATATATATATTGAATTTAATGACTAAAATATAATTTTTCGTCAATTTTTCTTAATGAGAATAGATATATAATTTAAATTAAAAATAAGTAAATAAAAATTAATATTTAAATTAATAAAATTTAAAATTTATTTTGTTAGAGGAGTCAAATCTTAAAATAGTTTTTTTTTATTATATAATTTTCTTTTTATATATTTATTTGTAGATAGCACTACTTGAATGATATTTATTTATTTATTTATATTTTATAGATAGCACTAGTTGAATGATAATGACGATAATGCACGTGTGCAGGTTACTTTGGCACGTGAGGGGGAAATTAGGGAAACAATGACAGGTGTAGGTGAGAAGTGGTCCAGTGAAGCGTGTGGGGGGAGGGTGAGAATCACGTGACAGCACCCAAAAGGCGACAGGTGGGGGTGATGTGAAGGGTGGCCCGTCAGGCTGTCACCATTCAATCGGGTTTACAGTTGGATACTTTTGTCACTCCCCACCTCCCCCCTCCTTTCCCTCTCTGTCTCTCTCTCTCGATTGAGTGTTGAGTTTCAAATCAGTCCAATTGTTACAAAAATACAAAATAAAAAATTTGAGCTACTTTCTCTCTTTATCTACTTGCCTTGTTTTATTTGTGCATAAATTCCAGGGGTTTACGGTAGGAGTGAGTAGCGGATATATTGATCTATTAAAATTGATCGAATCGAATCGATCCGTCACATTTTGGACGGATGCATGACGATGAGCGGACGGTTATAGATTGATTTTCTCCAATCCGCTAATTTGGCGGACGGATGACGGATTTGAGGTTCCTTTGGCTGCAACCGAAACGCCAAACCGCGAGTACCCTTAGTAATTTATAAGATTTTGTGTTTTCAATTTATTTAAATATTTTATTTGTATTTTCAATTGAAAAATAATTCAAATATTCTGTTGAAAAAAAATTTTCAACTTAAATATATTTTTTGAATTGAAAAAAATAAACGTATTATTTATCTATATTGTTTTGTTTTTAAATCTAACTCTAAAAATAATAAATAAAAAATATGATATATGCTGGTTGGTTTTAGTTTTCAAAACATATATAAATGTAACAATACAGAGACATAATCTCTACTATTGCTCTATTTATGGTTTTTGTGGTTTGAATTGTTTTTATATTTGAAGAACCACAGATTGTAATACTTTATGTGGATGAGGCATGCTATGATTGTAATACGTGGATGATGCATGCAGTAATTGTGATATTCTAAAGTTTCAAACTTTCTTTCTTTGGATGAGGCATGCAGTAATTGTAAAAATTTTTTAAGTCATTGACTGTAATACTTTTTTTTTTTTTGAGGAAGTGCATAAGTTGAACTATGTTGAAAATTTATAAAATTTCAAACCGCCAAACCGATTCGTATCCATCCGCCAAACCGCTAATCCGCTCAATCCGCATCCTCCGGATTGGCGGACGGATGCGAATTGATTTTCTCCAATTCGCCAATTTGGCGGACGGATGATGGATTGGAGGTTCGTGGCTGCAACCGACCCGCCCCCATCCTTAGTTTACACAGATGTCTAGTGGGTTATTTTGGAAAGTGAGTTAAAAATTATTTTTTAATTTTTAATTTATTTTTTTTATAAAAAAGTTAAAAAAATTAAAAAATAATTTTTAATTATTTTCTCAAAATACTCCAGTATTAGAGTAAATTAAAAATCGAATTGATTTTTTTGATTTAAAAAAATTTGAAATCATAATCAAACCGTCAAACATTTGAAATTGGATCAGAATTGAATTATAGAATTGATTTGTTTCGATTGGATTTTATAGTTCTATAAATTTTGTATAACAATAAATGATATATATATTTTAGAGTAAATTATAAATACTTCTTTTGAGATTTATTAAAAATACAAATTATTCACTGTGACTTTGAAAAGTATATTTTGCCTTTTGAAATTTTTAATTTCATAACAAATAGTCTTTTTTATTAATAAATTATTAATTTAATTAATAATTTTCAATGATATCATATATATTTTAATT
The DNA here is from genome assembly GCA_036172215.1 of Camellia granthamiana. Lineage (NCBI taxonomy): Eukaryota > Viridiplantae > Streptophyta > Magnoliopsida > Ericales > Theaceae > Camellia > Camellia granthamiana. Next base: position 109,711,201 of record CM069906.1, read on the forward strand.
AATAATTAAAGTGATTTTATTATTATATAAGAAAGCAGTTAATAATTTTATTTTTTCAATTAATTTTTTTAAATAAAGTATTTGTAATTTTGTAAATCACAAAGAACAATTCGTATTTTTAGCAAATCTTACCTCAAAGGTGTAGTTGTAATTTATTCTATATTTTATGTTATTTGACAAACTAACAATAATAAATTTGGTTAAGTCGGTTAGAATTTATTAATTTTGCGATGAAGACTAATGATCAAATCTTATAAAAAAACTTTCCGTATATATAAAATAAAATAAAAAAACTATCACTGTTCGATTTGATTAAGAAGATCTAGTTTGATTCAGAATTATAACCGAAGTTTTAGAACCGACCTCCGAAATAATTTAAATAATTTCACCATTTTCAAAATTAGAAAAAGAACTAAACTGTTAAAAACCATATCATACCAACGATTTGGTACAAATTGGACCGATTTACAAATTTCACAAGGTTTTTTTAAACACCCCTAATAAATTTTTTGTTGGAAATTGTTTGGAAAATCTGGGAAAAAAATAGATTTTTTCCTAATTTTGATCTAATATTTAGGTGGGACTCGAGCGTCGATTTTCGCGGATCAAAGTGGTAACGCGTTCTATGTCGCGTTGTGATTCACGTGGTATATTTGGTTGCTCAAAACCATTATCGAGTGAATGAGAAATTGAAACCAAAATGTGCTCCATAAAAATGGAGTTTTGGTGGAAATTTCTTAAGGTTTGTGTAAATGGCTTGTCTTATATTGATTTGGTGAGAAGTTTTGAATGGGTTTATAGAGCTTGGACTTATAACTTGGAGAGGGCCCCAAGGAGCACCCCAAGTTTGTAGAAGGGAGAGGTTATGGGTAAAATGGGCTAGACCCATTGGACCCAAAAATCACCACGCGTGCCGCCGCCGTCCGTCCGTTCTGCCGGTTGGGCAGGCTAGGCCTGGGCTTGGGCGCGGGTGCGTGGTGTGAGGTTGGGTTAGGCTTGTCTGGCCCAATACCTATCTTTCTAGGCAAAAAATATTTGAATTTAATTTTATTTTTTGGTAAAATAAAATCCAGAATTCAAATTAATTCCCGAAATAAACTGGTCCTGTTTTACTGTACACCAAAACAGGTCCCTTCCGTTTTTATCTGTTTGAATTTTGAACCCAATAGATTTAAATCTGTTTAATTCAAAACCAAACAGGTTTCATACCTGTTCAAACAGGTTGCACCTGTTTAATTCAAAACTAACAACTACAATTTTGCCTATAAATAGACTAGCCCCTCATTTGAATTCATTCGCTAATTTTCGTCCATCTTTTGCTGCAAATTTATTCTTCATCTTGTTGCATTTAATTTTTGTGAGAAAGAGTGTAAACACTTAGTGTGTTCGTTGAACAAATAAATTGTAGTGCTGCATTTATTTGTTATTGATCATTTCATCCTGGGTGTTGTCGATCATTTCATCCTGGGAAATAAACGTTCATATTCTGAAAGCACCGAGGAGAGGACAAATCTGTCTTAAGGACACAGTGTCAAACACTGGACTTGATCAGATTATTATTCGAAAAAATTAATCAAGTAAGTTGTTTAATTTATTATTCTATTTTATTTGTTTATTAAATCAGATTTTAATTTTGTTTTTGTAACAAAATAAAATCTGTTTTTATTTATTTAATTTTATTTCTAGTTTGATTTTTGTAATCAAACAATTTTTTCTCATTTCCTTTATTTCTTTTTGTTTTCTGTTTGTTGTTAAGTACACAAACAAAATTAATCTATTTAAATACAGTGAAGATTGTCCAACAATCTTAAGACAGATTCGTTTTTTGGTATCTTCATTGTATTTAATTTTCTGTGATTTCATAAAGATATATTCTGGTTGGAAAAACAAATAGTGATTTATGCTATTTGACAGATAGTAGTAATATACTGTCTCTTTTCTTTGACAACTAGTAGTAATATACTGGTGTCACTAATAATTACAGAATATTAATTTGTGTTACAGAAAATTATTGTGGTATTTTATTTTTCTAGTTTTAGTAACAAAGAAAATAAAATTATTTTGTATAATAATTTATTTTATGATTTTAGTAACTAGAAAATTAATTTGTGTTTTAATTTTTTCTGATTTGTGTAATCAGAGATTATGGCTACTGCAACTGGAAGTGGTACTCCAAATGTTACACCAACACCGGTCCCTATCCAGAACCATGTTCAAGTACCAATCAATTATGGAGAAAAATCGGAAAAATTTAACGGTATTGAGTTTAAGAGATGGTAGCAGAAGATGCTATTTTATCTTACAACTCTGAATTTGGCCCGGTTTCTCCATGAAGAGGATCCAGCACTTAAAGAGGGTGAACGTGATCGGCAAGTTGTTGTCGTTGTAGATGCTTGAAAACATTCAGATTTCCTATGCAGAAACTACATCCTTAATGGCCTTGACAACATGCTGTGTAATGTTTACAGTCCTCTGAAGTCAGCAAAAGAATTATGGGATTCTTTGGAGAAGAAATACAAGACAGAGGATGCCGGCACCAAGAAATTTGTTGTCGGTAAATTTCTGGACTTCGTTATGGTAGACTCCCAAACGGTAATTTCTCAAGTTCAAAGTTTTCAATTAATTTTACATGATATTCATTCTGAGGGTATGTCTCTGAGCGAGTCTTTCCAAGTCGCTGCTTTAGTGGAAAAGTTACCACCGGCTTGGAAAGATTTCAAAAATTATTTAAAACATAAACGCAAAGAGATGACCATGGATGAACTTATTGTAAGACTGAGAATTAAGGAAGATAACCGTAAGGCTGAAAAGAGAAATGAGAAAATCCCATTGAGTCCAAGGCTAATGTAGTTGAACAAGTTCACAAACCATATAACAAAAAGAGGAAGTTTACTGGAGATGGTCCTAAACAAGGCGACAACAATGGCAACAAGAAGTTCAAAGGAAAATGCTATAACTGTGGCAAGACTGGACATCGAGCTTCTGATTGCCGCCGTCCTAAGAAGGATCGCGGAAGCACAAGCAAGAAGACTACCAATCAGGCCAATGTAACAGAACTAGATTACATCTCTGACGGGGTTAATTGGTTGGAAATCCCAAAGAGTGGTGGGTTGACACTGGAGCAACTCATCACATATGTGTGGACAAGAAGATGTTCACTACCTACAATGAGGCTGCAAATGGTGAACAACTTTTCATGGGAAATTCTTCTACTTCTACTGTGGCTGGACAAGAAAAAGTGATCTTGAAGATGACATCAGGGAAAAAACTGACCCTCAACAACGTACTGCATGTACCTGACATCCAGAAGAATTTAGTTTCTGGTTCTTTGTTAAGTAAAAATGGTTTTAGGCTTGTTTTTTAGTCTGATAAATTCGTATTAACAAAGAGTGGTATGTATGTTGGTAAAGGATACATGAGTGATGGTCTCTTTAAACTAAATGTAATGACAGTTGTACCAAAAGTTGCTAATAATAAGAATAACACATCTTTTACTTATATTCTTGAGTCGAATTTATGGTATGGTAAATTAGGACATGTGAATTTCAATACTTTGCGTAGATTAATTTGTTTAGATTATATACCAAAGTTTGAAATTAATCATAATCATAAATGTGAAATTTGTGTAGAAGCGAAACTAACTAAGGCTCCATTTAAATCGGTTGAAAGGAAAACCGAACCTCTAGAATTAATTCATACTGATGTATGTGATCTAAAATTTGTTCAAACTAGAGGAGGCAAAAAATATTTCATAACATTTATCGATGATTGCACAAGATATTGTTATGTTTATTTACTTAGAAGTAAAGATGAAGCCTTAGAAATGTTTAAACTCTACAAAACAGAAGTTGAAAATCAACTTGGAAAATCCATTAAAATGGTTAGAAGTGATAGGGGTGGTGAATATGATGTACCATTAAATGAATTTTGTGCACAACATGGTATTATTCACCAAACTACAGCACCCTATTCTCCCCAGCAAAATGAAATTGCTGAAAGAAAGAATAGAACCCTAAAAGAAATGATAAATGCCATGTTACTAAGTTCAGGCTTACCACAGAACTTGTGGGGGGAAGCAATATTGTCTGCTAATTATGTTCTTAACAGAATACCCCACAAGAAAACCAACAGCACTCCTTATGAATTGTAGAAATGTCGACCACCTTCCTACAAATACTTAAAAATGTGGGGGTGTTTGGCAAAAGTGGAAGTTCTTGTTCCTAAAAAGACTAAGATTGGACCAAAAACAGTAGATTGTGTGTTTATTGGTTATGCTCAGAATAGTAGTGCATATCGGTTTCTGACTTAAAAATCAGAAATACCTGATATAAATGTGAACACTATTATAGAGTCAAGGAATGCTGTGTTTTTTGAACATGTCTTTCCTTACAAGAAAGGACAGGAATTAAGTTCACAAAAAAGAACTTATGATTGTACACAAAGTCAAGAGACTAATGACAATCAAACATAAGAGACTAGTAATGGTCACGACCAACAGGATTTAACTGATGATGAACCAAGAAGAAGTAAGAAAGCGAGAACATCAAAATCCTTTGGTCCAGATTTTCTGACATACTTGTCAGAAAATGAACCTCAAAACTTTAAAGAAGCAATGACAGGTCCTGAAACACCTTTGTGGAAAGAGGTTGTTAATAATGAAATTGAATCCATTATGCAAAATCATACTTGGGAATTGGTGGATCTTCCACCAGGTTCTAAACGTCTTGGATATAAGTGGATATTCAAGAGAAAAATGAAAGCAGATTGTTCAATAAACAAGTATAAAGCAAGACTTGTAGTAAAAGGTTACAGACAAAAGGAAGGTCTGAATTATTTTGACACATATTCCCTTGTGACAAGGATAACATCCATTCGCATGCTTATTTTTATAGCAGCGTTGTTTAATTTAGAAATACATCAAAAAGATGTTAAGACAGCTTTCTTAAACGGTAATCTAAATGAAGAGATCTATATGGAGCAACCCGAAGGGTTTGTAGTGTCGGGGCAAGAAAAGAAAGTTTGTCGGCTTGTAAAGTCTCTTTATGGATTAAAACAAGCACCTAAGCAATGTCATGAAAAATTTGATCATGCTATACTTACTAATGGGTTTAAGATAAACGAATGTGACAAATGCGTCTATATTAAAAACACTGACCAATGATATGTTATAGTTTGTCTTTATGTGGATGACATGCTTATCATTGGAAGTAGTCAAAACATGATCAAATCAACTAAGCAAATGCTTAACAAAAGATTTGATATGAAAGATATGGGGGTTGCAAATGTTATATTAGGAATGAAAATTACTAAAACATCTAACGGATATGCATTATCTCAATCACATTATATTGAGAAAATTCTTAACAAATTTATCAAGGATGATACGAATTTAGCTAGAACACCTATAGACATCAGTCTTTATTTATCGAAAAATAAAGGTGATGCAGTGTCTTAGTTAAAATACTCCCAAATCATTGGAAGCCTAATGTACCTAATGAATTGTACTCGTCCTGATATAGCTTATGTTATCAATAAATTGAGTAGGTACATTAGTAATCCTGGAAAAGATCATTGGAAAGCGATCATTCGGGTTCTTAGATATCTAAGATTTACCCGTGATCATGGTTTGAACTTTACTCGATATCCAGCAGTACTCGAAGGTTATTGTGATGCCAATTGGATATTGGATATTAAAGATTCAAAAACCACTAGTGGATATGTCTTTACTCTAGGAGGCGCTGCTGTTTCTTGGAAGTCCACAAAACAAACATGCATCGCACGATCCACAATGGAATCTGAGTTCGTTGCTTTAGATAAAGCAGGAGAAGAAGCAGAATGGCTTCGTCACTTCTTAGAAGACATTCCAATGTGGCCAAAACCTGTGCCAGCTATTTGCATTCATTGTGATAGTCAATCTGCAATAGGTAGGGCACAGAATCATATGTATAACGGTAAGTCACGACATATTCGTCCTTGACATAATATCGTAAGGAAATTGTTGTCAAATGGAATAATCTCAATAGATTATATAAAATCTAAAGAGAATATTGCGGATCCGTTTACAAAAGGTTTGACAAAAGAGCTAGTGTATAGTTCATCGAAGGGGATGGGACTAAAGCCTATTACATAAGAGTCGTCATAATGGTAACCCTACTTATATGACTGGAGATCCTAAGAACTAAGTTCAAAGGGACAACTAAGTTATATGTGGCTCGCCAGAAATCACCAAAGGATTAAAATTCCCTACCCATTCCTATGGTGAGAGTGATATCTGCAACATATGTTGTATGTAAGGGTATAAGGATAAGCTTTGCTTTTAATGATTACTTATATCTTGATTGAGGCATGAAAATCAAGACGAGTATAAGGAGATACTCACAATAAAAATCACCTATATGAGTGTCGAACTGGAGCCGGTTCTATGAGAATGAAGAGGCTAAATTCTCTAGAAACACTTATGAAAACCAGGAGCGTTCAAGGCCAAAATGAACACAACAGTGAGAACCACGATATGTTAGAAGATATTTTGTGTGAAATCTATTGTCTTGGCTTACACAAACGGCTGAACAATTCAAGGCATCGCGCCATTGGTTAGCTAGTAAGTCCGATAGGTTATCACTAGGGAAGGTTCAAGGCCGAAAGCTACCTATTCTGATGCAAGATATTTTCGACTTATACTCTTTTGATAAAGTCTGCATATTGTTGCATTTCCGTTGTCATCAAATTCCATTTATGTGGGGGATTGTTGGAAATAGTTTGGAAAGGTTTGGAAAATCTGGGTAAAAAACAGATTTTTTCCTAACTTTGGTCTAATATTTAGGTGGGACTCGAGCGTCAATTTTCGCGGGTCAAAATGATAACGCGTTCCATGCCGCGTTGTGATTCACGTGGTATATTTGGTTGCTCAAAACCATTATCGAGTGAATGGGAAATTGAAGCCAAAGTGTGCTCCATGAAAATGGAGTTTTGGTAGAAATTCCTTAAGGTTTGTGTAAATGGCTTGTCCCACATTGATTTGGTGGGAAGTTTTGAATGGGTTTATATAGCTTGGACTTATAACTTGGGGAGGGTTTCAAAGGGCACCCCAAGTTTGTAGAAGGAGAGGTTATAGGCAAAATGGACTAGACCCATTGGACCCAAAAATCACCACATATGAGCGCGCCGCCGTCTGTCCAACCGGTTGGGCAGGCTGGGCTAGGCCTGGGCTTGGGCTTGGGCGTGGGTGCATGGTGTGAGGTTGGGTTGGGCTTGTCCGACCCAATACCTATATTTCTGGACCAAAAACATTTGAATTTAATTTTATTTTTTGGTAAAATAAAATCTAGAATTCAAATTAATTCCGGAAATAAACTGGTCCAGTTTTACTGTACACCCAAACAGGTCCCTTTCATTTTTATCTGTTTGAATTTTGAACCCAATAGATTTAAATCTGTTTAATTCAAAACCAAACAGGTTTCATACCTGTTCAAACAGGTTGCACCTGTTTAATTCAAAACTAACAGTCACAGTTTTGCCTATAAATAGACTAGCCACTCATTTGGATTCATTCGCTAATTTTTGTCCATCTTTTGCTGCAAATTTATTCTTCATTTTGCTGCATTTAATTTTTGTGAGAAAGAGTGTAAACACTTAGTGTGTTCGTTGAACAAATAAATTGTAGTGTTGCATTTATTTGTTGTTGATCATTTCATCCTGGGAGATAGACGTCCATATTCTGAAAGCACCGAGGAAAGGACGAATCTGTCTTAAGGACACAGTGTCAAACACTGGGCTTGATCAGATTATTATTTGAAGAAATTAATCAAGTAAGTGGTTTAATTTATTATTCTGTTTTATTTGTTTATTAAATCAGATTTTAATTTTGTTTTTGTAACAAAATAAAATCTGTTTTTATTTATTTAATTTTATTTCTAATTTGATTTTTGTAATCAAGCAATTTTCTCTCCTTTCCTTTATTTCTTTTTGTTTTATGTTTGTTGTTAAGTACACAAACAGAATTAATCTATTTAAATATAGTGAAGATTGTCCAACAATTTTCTAGTATGAATTCTTATAAAAATTAATAGTACTGGCTCAAAGTTTTTAAAACCTTTTTTTAATTAAATTTTTAAAACATTAGAATTTTAGATAATAAGATATTTTTTTTTTTAAACCTTAAATAAGGTCAATTCCCAAAACAATCCTACATAATTTAATATTATAACTACTTGAAAATAAGTGACAAGTGCAAACCTACTTTCTCTGCGCTCATTTCATTTTTAAAATTTAAAAAATGATATATAAATTTACTTTTTAAATTTAATAATATGAAAAGTGATATAATTAGTTGGTTATTAGAAAATATATGAGAGACTGTTACTTTTAATATCCTAATTAATTATTACATCACTAAATTTGAAAATTAGGTTTTATTTTTTTATCTTAAATAACAATACTCTTAAAGTTTTCATAAATTCCTAAGGAAATTTATAGGGAGGGAAAATTCATAATAACTGGAGACTCTAAGGTAGCATTTGATAACGTTTACGTTTTTTGTCTATGTTTACAAATATTTTGTAAACTGGTTTATGTTTATTTTTAGAAAAACATAAATAATAAACGCGTTTGGTATGGACAAAATGTTTGAAAAATTTTAAAAACATAAAGTAAAAAGCATATTTGTTAAGGTCTAAAATATTTATTTATTTATTTATTTATTTTATTTTTGACAATGAGATCATACACATTATAATAAGCATCCATAATAACCATATTGATACAATACATATGTGGATAAATACAATACCAACCATAGATAAATAAATATGTTGATACAATACAATACCAACCATTGATACAGTAGATTGTTAGACTTATTTATTCTGATAATTTATTTAATTATGTTTTAATTTATTTGAAAGAGAAAAATAGAATCCAAAATTTATTTTGATGATTTATTTAATTATGTTTTAAATCCAAAATTTATTTAATTATGTTTTAATTTATTTGAAAGAGAAAAATAGAATCAAAATTTATTTTGTCTCATTATTTCTCACTTAAACCTTTATCCTAAATATTGTTAGAATGTATTTAATATTTGATTAAATCAAGAGTTCAAACAGCTCAAAAAAAAAAAAAAGGTTCAAACAGCCCAACACAGCAGCAGGCCAAAAGGTTCAAGTGGAAGATATTCAAATTAGTAATGATGGAGTGGAAGATATTCAAATTAGCAATGATGGAGTACAACGGCTATAAATTCAAATGAATACAACGGCTATAAGCTTCATTATATATACTAGGGCTGCACACGGGTCGGTTCGGATCGGGTTAACCTATTAACCGGTAGCCGACCGAACACATTCGGATTGGAAGAATTAATATCCGATTTCGACCGGGTGATGGTTCGAAACCGTCCGTTCATAAGAATCGGATTGGCGGTCGGATTCGGTCGGTTTCACAGGTTGGACTGTATCAATAAAAGTTTTTGGGCCAAACCATAACTGGGCCTTCACCATTAACAAATTTATTATGAAAATAGACATTTTTCATGCTTTTTAATTTATTACCAAGTGAAAATATAGTAATTTTAAAAATAGACAACTTTACAATTAAAAGTATAATTAGCAAAAAATATTAAATTTATAATTTTACAATTCTAAAATCAATTCCACCAATTCAATAAATAAATCTGTTGATGAACAAAAAAAAATGAATAAAAACAGTAGTTTCAAAAATATTATGAACTTCCATACACTTACTACCTGTTGATGAACAATAATATGAATAAAAAATAATTAACTAAGAAATTTCATACGCCACCTACTGCCTGTTTTGAACCCAATTATATCAAGAAGAATAGTAGTTTCAAACCTTTCATAAACAAACAAAAAAATTACAAACTTCCAATTAACAAACAAAATAAGTAATTCAAGATCAATTATCAACTTTTTTGATTGGCAACATCATCAAGATAACCTATCAACTAATCATGTTCATAGCAAAAAAATATATATAACTATACTTAGCAATTGTCAAAATATTCCCTACTTCCATACTTGTCACTCCAGTTGGTAGCCAAAAAGCTTCAAAAAAATAACCAACTAGAAGTTTGTAATTTTGTTTAATGATTACATTCATCCAACTATAGAACTGAAGCAATATTAATACAAAACTTAGTAGAATATGAACAGGTTGGATAGGAAGGATGGACAAAAAATACACAAAAATAACCATCAGCAAACAGTCTGCCAAAGCAAAAATGTATTATCAACAGATATCTATCAACCACCTGCAAGGAAAAACAATTTGATAAATAAGTAAACATAAATAAAAGGAAACAACATAGTATAAAATTAAAGACTTTAGTTTATTTACCAAGCTATGCTCCATTGCCATGCTAAACAGTTATGGGACTTGAACTTAAGTTTGAGGATGAACTTGATTCTGGAAAAATCACAAAATAAAACAAGTCAATAATAAAATAGATGATTAAATCAAAAGATAAACAAAATTAACAAATCAATTTTATACTCAAAATTACCCGAGGCATACTGCTCAAATTCTAAAGCATCATCCATTGCCTTGCGAAGAGAGATTGGCACAGTGCTTTGAAGCCAATTTTGAGTACAAACAAGTACCTCAACCATCATAGGAGAAAGAGAACTTCGAAAAGGATCAAGAATGCGTCCACCGGTACTAAATGCCGACTCTGAAGCCACTGTTGAAACCGGCATTGCCAATACATCACGAGCTACTTGGGACAACACTCGATACTTAGAAGAATTAGCTTTCCACCACCCCAAAATTTCAAATTTTTCATCTCTCACTCCTTCACAACAATCAGCCAAATACTTGTCCACTTCGGAGTTGCACATAACAGAAAATTCAGCATCCAAATAGGTATTAAATTGAGATTCAATCAACAAATGAGGATCATCACAATCATCATCAATCACCATCCTAGATGGTTCATTTGTGTCAAGTACTTCCACAAAATTTGAATCATTTGCAAGGTAATGGTCATACAAACGAGTCAAACAATCTTTCACTTGACCAGTCATTGTATTGACCACACTTTCACCAAACAATTGGGAAAAGCAAAACTGGACATACCTCATTTTTTTTTCGTGGATCAAGCACCATAGCAACATACATCAACAGATTTATTTTATCTCCATTACCCCAATATTTGTCAAATTTTGCTTTCATTCCTTTTGCCATTAAACCCAGCAATTCATCTTCCTTCCCATCTTTTTTACTTAATTGCTCAATTTTTGTTAGAATAACAAACATCTCATCAAAAAAACAATTAGAAGTTACATAAAGGGAGCCCGAAAACCTTTTGGTAGCATTGTAGAAAAGCCTTAAGAATTTTAAAAATAGTCTACAATTGTTCCAGTCACCCTCTGTTGGAGCACCCCATGACTTCTTCTTTTTACCACTTCCATCCTCCCCATCACCCTCTAAAAAGTAAGATCGATAATTTGAGTCCTCCTCTTCTAAACGCTCAAATGCTTTCTCAAAATTTTCAGCACTCTCCAACATCAAATAAGTTGAATTCCACCTAGTAGGTACATCAAGACATAACAAAGACTTGGACTCAATTTGACACATCTCCACACACTTCTTAAAAGATTCATGCCTATTTGGAGATGACCTCACATATCTCATAGCATCACGCACACAACAAATTGAAGTATCCAACTCTTTCAAGCCCTCACCAACAATGAGATTCAAAATATGCGCACAACAACGCATATGTAAGAACTCATGACCCAAAACAATGCCCTTCCAATCTTTTGTTTTTCTTTTCAAGAATTTTATGGCTGTGTTGTTAGAACTCGCATTATCAATAGTCAAAGTAAAAACACTACCAAGGTTCCATTCAAGTAAACACAACTCAATTCTCTTACCAACAGTTTCACCTTTATGATCCTCAACTTGACAGAAATTTAAAATCCTTTTTTGCAATTTCCAATCATCATCAATAAAATGAGCCGTAAGACACATGTAATTAAGATTTTGTATGGATGTCCATGTATCAGTTGTAAGACAAACTCTATGACCCTTCAAAAAATTTCTTAACTTAGTCCTCTCAGTGTTAAAAATTGCAACTACATCTTTAACAACAGTGGTATGAGATGGAATCATGGTAAACTTTGGTTGTAAAGCATTGCAAAACCTACGAAAACCAACCCCTTCAACAAATCTAAAAGGCAATTCATCAAGAATGATCATTTCAGCTAGAGCTTTTCTAGCACCTTCCACTGTAAAAGAAGTTGCCACTAGATCGACACCATCTCCATCTTTTTTGTTTTGAAAAGACAATGTATGTTGGCTCTTTTCTTGTTCTCTATAAGGATGCTTTAAACAACTAGCCACATGAGTCAATAAATTACTAGTCCCATGAGACTTTGACTCAGCCATGTATTCTTTTTGACAATACTTGTATACAGCCCGTGTTTTCCCATCTTCCTTATTTTTAATTTTATCAAAATGATCCCATGCTCTTGATGGTTTCCTACCACTACCTTTTTCCCGTGCCTTACCCTTCTCTTTAGGTGGTAATGGAGGCTTATCAGAAAGAAGGGGTCCAGTGGTATTACCTTCAATAGGTTGGGGACTACCAGCGGCTGTTTCAGTAGGTTGGGCACCAATTGTGACTGTTTCATTAGGTTGGGCACCAATACTGGCTGTTTCAATAGGAGAATGATCCATTATCTACACACAAAATACAAGAATAAATATATTGCATAATATACATAAACAAATCAAACATGCTAATAAATTCCAATTTTGTAAACAGTTAGTTAACAAACTATTTTCTAAAAAATGATCCATACAAAAACAAAGAGCATTATGCATTCTTTTTTTTTTTTTTTTAACAGAAGAGCATTACGCATTCTAATATGATACCATTATTATAGGATCCAAAAATATAAATAAAAGCATGCTTACTTAATGAAAAAAAAAAAACAAAAATATAAAGCTTGCAATTTTTAAAATAATAGCAAACAAACAAATATTAAAAAATAAAAAAACAAAAAACATACACTTTAACTTTAAGCTTGTAATTTAAAAAATAAATTAAAAAAAAAAACATACACTTCATTCTTACTGAGTATATTTAAGCATTCATTTTTTTATTTTTTTTTCGTTTTCCCATTTTAGCTTCTTTTAAGAAAAATAAGTTACTTACAAATCTTTTTTACATGTAGGGATTTTGTTAACTTGAAACAAACTAAATAAAATGACAAAATAAATCTAAGGTTTTTGGTGATCAGAAAAAAAAATTAAATAAATAAAAAATACTAGAACAAATATATTTAGAGCATTCAAAAACATGAATGATCCATTATCTAGAGCATAATATACATCAACCAATCAAACATGATAATAAATTTCCATTTTCAAAACAGTTAACACAATGATTTATTGAAAAACTAACAAACATTTTGAAGTACCAAAGAATAAAAAAACACACATGAGAGCATTCGGATTTTTTTTCATTTAGCTTCTTTGAAACAAAAACAAGGACTTAAAACAAGGGTTTTTGTTAATAAATAAATAAATAAATAAATAAAATCCATGTAGGGATTATGTTAGTTAGCCTACAAAAAATTAAATATATATATATATACATTAAATCTAGTGTTTTTGTTAAAACAAAATTTAAAAATACGAAATCCATGTAGGATTTCAGTTATTCAAGAAACAATTAACTATAAACACAATACCGATCAAGGGTTGCAGTTAATCAAAAACATTTTAAACAAATAAACTCATACCTAAGGTTTTGGTTAGTAAGAGAGCACCACCACCAGTATCTCTGATTTGAAGGATAGATAAAACACCTCAAAGAGTATCAAAGAGAGAGAGACATTAGGAAGAGATGGAAGTTGAGAATGGGTGATCAAAGCTGTAAAAAGATATGTAATGAGGGAAGGGAAGAGATTGGTTTACGTTATAGAAAGAGAGAGAGTGAGAGAGAGAAATATGGGAAATAGAGAGATATGGGGAAGAGGAGAGGAGAGGAGAGTAAATGATATGATATGATAGGTCTGCTGCTCCTGCTGGACAACTCCTTTTGCTTTGAAAGTTGAAAATTGAAATATATCATCATCATCATAAAAAGCTTCCACGAGAAGCTTTGCACTTCTCCCAATAATAAAACAATTATATAAATATAAAAAAATGTAACAGCTGTATGTTATTTCGGTCGAGTCGGTTTCGACCAAAATAAATTACACAAAACCGTTGCCGATCGTGAAACCGCGAAATTCAACCAAATGAAACCGCAGCTGACCGGTTGAATATTCGAATCCGTCCGTTTTACTTCTGTTCGGTTTGGGCCGGGCGGGTGGGTCGGATTCCGGTTTTTCATGAACACCCCTAATATATACCAAAACTTCTAATGTAAACAAGTTACAAAAAAAAAAATCAGAAAATATTCTTTGATCTATAATCACTCACATCTATTCTTTGAAAAATTCTTTGAGAAGTGTTCTTCAATTTTTGTTTACATCCTGTTTCAGAAATTATACATTAAAACGTATAGCTTTACACCTATCTGTTCTGTGTGAGATTTACAGAAAAATCAGAGTTTCATTTTGTATATCCATCTGAGAGAGATATTTATTGTAAGCTTTCTTTGAAAGCAAAAATACTATTCCATCTTATAAAAGTGTTGCAAACACTGTGTTCTTGAAATTTTGAGAGTGATTGTGAATCACCTAAGATTTGCAAGGGTTTGGGCTTGTGAAATCTGTGTAAAATCTATGGAGAATTGCTCCATGTTTATGAGGTTGCTAGCACCCATGTGAAGCTAGAAGATAGTGGAAAATCTCAAGTGAAGCTTGATGAGTGGATGTAGGCTTGGTTGAAACAGAACCACTATAAATCTGTTTGTCTCATCTTCCCTAATCTCTTTACTTTCCTATTACTGCTATAACTGTCTAATATTCATGTGTTAATCATTTGATTTACCCTGTATGTTAGTTATACTTCATTGTTATTTTGCTTGATCATTTACTGCTAAGTTCATCATTGTGCTTGTTAATAATTTATTGTACTAGTAATTAATTTTATTAGGGTATTATTAATTTTAATTTGTAGAAACCTAATTCACCCCCTCTTAAATTGCTTTTTGGGTAACAATTGGTATCAGAGCCTGGGGCTCTTGTTTAGATTTAACAATCTTGAGTTTTTGATCCATAGCAACCATGTATTCTACTTACTCTGTTGTAGGACAAGCTAGCAATATGCCACTTCTCTTTGATGGAAGTAATTACATTCATTGGAAAGAAAAAATGATTTTGTATCTTCAAGCTACCAATTATGCTTTGTGGCTCATTATCACTAAAGGTCCTAAAATCCCTTTCAAGGTAGTAGACCATATCAGTGTGCCTAAACTTGACGATGAATTTGATGAGCGTGATTATAAACTCCTTCAAGCTAATGCTAAAGCCAAGCTTATTCTTGTGTGTGGACTAGATGCAAATGAGTATAATAGAATTTTTGGATGTATTACTGCTAAAGAGATTTGGGATAAATTTGAAATCATCTATGAAGGAACTAGCCAAATAAAAGAGTCTCGAATTGACATGCTTATTTATGATTATGAACTCTTTACTATGGAATCATTTGAATCTATTTCTGAGATGTTTTATAAATTTATCAATATTATTAATGCTCTAAAATCTCTTGGTAAATCTTATACTAATGGTGAGCTTGTGAGAAAAATACTTAGGTCTTTGCCAAATGAATGAGAAGCTAAGATTACAGCTATCCAAGAAGCAAAAGACCTAACAATATTAGGCATTAAAGAACTCCTAGGCTCACTCATAGCTCATGAACTTTTAATGATGGATGGCAACAAAAAGGAAGCCATTTAGGGAGAAAATGATGGAGTAGCCAACCTGTGTCTCATGGCTCTTGGAGAAGAAGAATTCACTCAAGATAAGGTAATTTCTAATTATGTAGAACTTGAAAGTGCTTTCAATGAATTACATGACACATTTAGAAATGTTTGTGTTGAGAATTCTAAATTAAAGAAATTAGTTACTTTTCTTTCAAATGATGTGGATGTTTTAAAAATGAAAAATGCTACTTTGAAAAATGACTTTATGTCTATTGCCAATGAAAAAAACATTTTGAAAAATAATGTTGAGGATTTAAACAAAACTCTTGAAAATTTTGTAAAAAGAAAAGAAAACCTCAACAAGTTTCTTGGAAATAAAAATGTGTTTTTGACAAAGTAGGCATTGGTTTTGATCCTCCTAAACTTTTTATGAGATTAAATGTTCTTGAGACTAATCCTTATGGATCCAAAAAAATATGAGTACCAAGAAAAAAATCAAGATATTTTGTAGGTGGAATCTCAAAGAACACCAAGGACTTCGAGAGGAAATGCACATCAAAAGTGTTCAATCTAAAGAGCAAAATCAGCCCCTACAAGAAGAAGAAGAATGATGAAATGAAAATCACCAAGATGAACAATAGAGGTAATGTATGAGTGAAGATTCTTAAAAATTAAATGAAGGTATAACTCCTAACACACCTTTAAGCTTAAAATTTTTTAAGGTGTGATTTGTGTACATTAACATTTAACCTAATTGTACATTAAAATTTTTTAAGCTTAAAATTGCTTCCATGTAACCTAATTGTACTAAGTTTGCTTAGTCATGTTCTGTTAGTTTCTTTCAAACCTTCATTGAACTGAAAAATGAGAGTTATATTATTTTGATGAATCCCTATTAGAATATGAATGATTCATGTATTCATTAACATTGTATATCATGTCATCCATTGCTATGAAAAAGAGATAAGCAGTGATAAATATTTTTTGTGAGCATACTTTTGACATCTTATATATGACTTCATACTAATATGTTAATTCCTTTTTTAGTCATATCTTTGTAGAATCAATTTTGATGTCATAGCATGTTTTTGAGATGTATACTATCTATATTTTGAATTATACATTTATGATCTCAAGAATATGCTCAATACGAAAATTTCATGCTTATATGTGCTTTACATTGGAATATTTGAATGAGTTATGAAATTCGTTGATTATGATCCATCAACAATGTCTAAATGAAAAGAAGTATCATACGTTTGTAGAGATATTGTATCTATCCTATTGAATATCTTTTGAATATGGATTATATTGGCATACATCTCATGAAATACTTTTGATTGATAAATTGTTGAATTAATTGTTTATAGCATTCATGTTGTGTTCCACATTGAGTAAAATGTTTTATCACACTTGAGTATGTGGATTGAATTGATGAAAATGCCTCTTGATAATGTTATGTGATTAAATGAGATTGTTGTATCATTTTTTAATAAAATAAAGAGTATAGCACTATTTTCTTATGCATATTATGCTATGTGCTACAACTTGAAAATTCTAAAAAAATAGCATTCCAAACTCTTGTTTGATCATTGAATTATTTTTCACTTTTTGAGTTTGTGATAAGAAGTGATTTGTGCTGTGTTTTTATTGAATAATAGTGATTGTTCTATGAATGCTATATTTACACAAATCACATTAGAAAAGGGTAGCACCAACTTAGGTGGAGAAATTATTTTGCTAATATACTTGTTAAACCCTTTTGAGATGAACTCCTCATGAAAGAAAATTGAAAATTGAAAAGTTTCAATCTCTTGAACCTAACGTATGCCTCATATACTCTCTTAAGCTTTTGAGGTAAAAATTCTATGTTATATCCTTTGAGCTAAAACTGTTATTACTTTGATATGAAAAATATTGATTATGCTTCATATGATTTGCAATGTATACTCTTTGATGATACTCTGGCCTAAAAATCATACCTATGCTTAAAATGTGTGCTATATATTGAAATTCATAATTTTTCTTGGCATATAGATTGCTATACCTTGAACATGCTTCATTTTTTAGATTTACATTAGCTCCATGAGATTATATTGAGTTTAACCTATTATGAGCAAAATTTAGTATTCTACATAATGCTTGAGTTATGATTGTTAAATCTTCTAGATTGCATATTGGTATCCTTGGTAGATTGCATGTTGGTATCATTTTGGCATCCTTATTGGTAACATTTGACATCCTATTTGATATTATTGAGGAGAACATTTTAGTTAAGAGCTTTCATTGTTCATATCTCCTATTGATTTTGCCAAATGAAACAAGGGGAATAATTAAAAGTTGATTAGTTTTTTATAAAAAAAAATCTCCCCAGATTCTATTCTATTTTTGATATCACACTTATGAGCTTGCACCTCACATATTATTTTTTTTTTAATTATCTTGTATAAAATCTGTATGCTCTTGTCAGAAATTGATTGTTAGATCATGCTCAAATCGATTGTTAGATCATGTTCAATTGCTTCATATATAATTTTAACAATTTGGTATCTCCTTGGCTCTTGCTTGAAAATAGATTGAAATAGTATGAATTCTTCATAATGGATAAGCTCATTAATTCATTGTTGCCATATTATCTTTGTACAACAGCATGTGTGTCTCATTCTCGACTTTTGGAATTTCTCCATATTGCACCCATGGCATTTATTTAAACTTGATGCTACATTGATATGGAAACATTTATCAGTTGAATTCTCAAGTCCTTCATACATTTATTCTCCTTAACAGTTTGCTATTTTCAACTGTGTAATTTTTTTTGGGTTCTGCATCTTGAGGTAAATTAATTTTGCATACATTGATTTTTTTTGAACCCTCATAGTATTTTTTTTGTATTACCATTTCAGCAACACCAACGTCCCATTAAGTTTAATTTCTGCTGGTATTATTTTATTTTAATTTATTTTATTTATTTTATTTTGCTATTAGGCTTAATTTCTTTTATTTTTATTTTTTTCTCATTATTATTTTTTGTTTGGACTTAATTTTCTCTTTTCTTTTTTCTTTTTTTTTTTCTTCTTTTTAGTTTCATTTTTCAGTACTTAAACATAAAAACCAAAACAAATCAAAATACAATATTTACATAAATAAAAAAATAAATAAAAAACAAACCCAGCATATATAGGAAAAAAAAAAGAAAAAAAAAGCCCAAAACAAAAAAGAAAAAAAGAAGAGACAAAAAAAAAAAAGAGGGATCCTTTTTTCCTTTCTTCTCCGGTGAGAGCCACGTGCCGACTTCACTTACTCGGCTCTACTGCCAAGCTCTTCCTCTTTTATCATTAACCCTTGAAGGCCCTACTTCAGTGCTTATAGGACCACCGAGAGGGTTGACTCCCTGCTGGTCCTCCAAAACAAAGTACGAAGGCGCTCCAAATCAGGCCATGACGGTGGCTTTCCGTCTCAACTCTTTGTTCTCCGCCTTCAATGCGCAAATCTTTGCTCACACATCCTTGTACATGCGTTGGAGCAGAGAGAGTTGGGTGTTGACCTGGTGTACCTCAATTGTCCTATTTTGTAGTCGGTGAGCCAATTTGGTGACCGCAGTCACCGTCTCCATACAGGACTGCAGTGTGTAGTGATTGGCTTCTATGTCAGATTGAGCTGCCATGATTTTCTCAATCGACATCATAGGAATGTTAGGCAGAGGAATGACAGGAAGAGTAGGAGTAGAGGTACTCAGTCTAGCAGAGCTTATGTGATCGTTTAGGTCCGGAAACAGAGTGAGGGGACGGGATGAAGAAGCCATGGATTAGAAGTGAGAGGTGTCAAAGAAATGAGTTGCAGAGAAATAGAAGCGAACAGACTGAGGTTTGGCCTCCTCCGTTCAGTTTCTTTTTTTTTGTCTTTCGATGAGGAAGAAGAAACAAAAGAGAGTGGTGAAGAAGAGATAGAAGAGAATGGTGAAGAAGAAAATGGAAGAGTGTGTGATTAAGAAGAAGGCAAAAGAGAAAAAGACAATGAGAGAAAAGGAGCCGAGGCGATTACAAATTGAGGCCTGTTTTTGTTGGCCAATGACGCAAAAGTGAGGCCGCGTGTCAAACGCATTTATCGAAGAAAAAAGAGAAACGCGGGAGAGTTGTATGTGTATGCGTATATGTATATATATGTTTTGAATTGTATAGATGCCATTTATCCCTATCATTTTCCTCCTCCTCCTCCAGATTCTGAGCCATGATTTCCTTTTGATAATGTCACAGGGGGAGAAAACTTATGATGTTATGATGTTATATATTATGATGTTATGTATTATGGTATTATTTTCAAACTAATATGATGTTATGTATTTATAGTTTGATATCTTAGTCCTATATCATGTCTCTAATTAAAGCTTATTTATTAACACATGTGTTAACCTATGTATTTAGAAATGAATTCAGGAAGCATGACTTGAGGGGGAGCTTTTCTTACTCCTAAATCAAATCAAAACATCATTGTGTGCTATCATAAAAAGTGGGGAGATTGTTAGACTTATTTATTTTGATGATTTATTTAATTATGTTTTAATTTATTTGGAAGAGAAAAATAGAATCCAAAATTTATTTTGATGATTTATTTAATTATGCTTTAATTTATTTGAAAAGAGAAAAATAGAATCAAAATTTATTATGTCCCATTATTTCTCACTTAAACCTTTATCCTAAATGTTGTTAGAATGTATTTTATATTTGATTAAATCAAGAGTTCAAACAGTTCAAAAAAAATGTTTGAAAAATCTAGAAACCTCCTAGATGTTGATTTGTGATTATGTACCAATTTTAAACAGAATATAAAAACAATCTCAATCAAACAATCAAAAGAAAGAGACACAAAGATTTTACGTGGAAAAACCACAATTGGACACCTTCCAATTGTGATAAAAAAACCACGGGCCACAGCCACCAGAACAATCCACTAAGAAGATATAAAGGAATTACACAGGTATCACTCTCAATTATCTAGCGAATCCACAACGCCTAATTGAACCAACCTCTATGTGCCTCTTCCAACCCCATCTTCACCACGGAATTGTCTTTCTGATGAGCCACTCCGGATTCCACCACCGAAGCTTCAGACCGAATTCTTCAGAATCCACAACTGAAGAACTTCCTCTCTCTTTTGTGAAACAAACACAAACCTTTGATGTAGTCTTTTTAGATCATGAGTTGAATACTCAATAAGACATCAAAGAAAAAAATAAAATATCCCCAGATATAAACCTTTAAGAACCAAAAAGAAAGATCTGGAGGATTCAATGAATGAATCAATGAATAGCCTAGATTTGGGAGAAACCCAACTATTTATAGAAAAACCAAAGCAATCCTAGTTGGAAAAGAAAACCAACTTCTTGCAGAGTTCCAACTTCTTGTAATCAACTTCTTATAGAAAACCAACTTCTTTCAGAACTCCCAAGTAACCCTGTTTTTGAAGGAAACCAACTTCTTAAAGAACTCTTGTTACAACCTTGGTTTTGAGCCATGGAATTTGACAACAAAAGGTCCTAACAATCTCCCCCTTTGTCAAATCCTGGATAAAACCAATCTAAAACAAATTTCCTAACAAAAACACTAAAACAAATTTCCAATCAAAACAAGAACAACATCACCAACTAGGAACCAGCACTTATAACCAAATCTCTTTCCAAACTTATTTTTCAAGGTCATGATCTGCAAAACAACTATTAGTGCCACCATCTCCAAAACAACTGTTAGGACCTTTTGTTGTCAAATTCCATGAATCAAAACCAAGGTTGTAACAAGAGTTCTTTAAGAAGTTGGTTTCCTTCAAAAACAGGACTACTTTGGAGATTCTACAAGAAGTGGATTACAAGAAGTTGGAACTCTGCAAGAAGTTGGTTTTCTGCAAGAAGTTGGTTTTCTTTCCCAACTAGGATTGCTTTGGTTTTTTATAAATAGTTGGGTTTCTCCCAAATCTAGGCTATTCATTGATTCATTCATTGAATCCTCCAGATCTTTCTTTTTGGTTCTTAAAGGTTTATATCTGGGGATATTTTATTTTTCTTTGATGTCTTATTGAGTATTCAACTCATGATCTGAAAAGGCTACATCAAAGGTTTTGTTTGTTACACAAAAGAGAGAGTTGTTCTTCAGTTGTGGATTCTGAAGAATTCGAGCCTGAAGCTTCAGTTGTGAATTCTGGAGTGGCTCATCAAAGTTGTTCTTCAGTTGTGGATTCTGAAGAATTCGGTCTGAAGCTTCGGTGGTGGAATCCGGAGTGGCTCATCAGAAAGACAATTCCGTGGTGAAGATGGGGTTGGAAGAGGCACATAGAGGTTGGTTCAATTAGGCGTTGTGGATTCGCTAGATAATTGAGAGTGATACCTGTGTAATTCCTTTATATCTTCTTAGTGGATTGTTCTGGTGGCTGTGGCCCGTGGTTTTTTGATCACAATTGGAAGGTGTCCAATTGTGGTTTTTCCACGTAAAATCTTTGTGTCTCTTTCTCTTGATTGTTTGATTGGGATTGTTTTATTCTGCTTAAAATTTATACATAATCACAAATCAACATCTAGGAGGTTTCTAGATTTTTCAATTGGTATCAGAGCGGGTCGTTCTATTTTTTTTTATAAAAAAAAAAAAAAAATTCTTTTAGAAAGCTCTATTTTTTTTTAAAAAAAATCTTTTAGAACGAGATCTTGTTTGATTTGTGTGCATGTTTTTTTTTTTTCTTACTTTATTGTTGAAAAAAAAATCAAAAAGATTTTCTTAGTATGGTTTTGCAAGTTTGAATTTTTTGAGATGTCCTTGATGCATATTGGAATTGATGAGAATAAACATTACATGTTAATATGTGTGTGCTTTCTATGGTCATTACTCATTTTGGAGTGTGTGTTCTTTGATTAGTATGTCTCATTCTGTACACACTCTTGGATTAGCAAATATTGGAGTCTTTTGCCTTAGTGGTTATTTTTTCTATGGACTTCTGGCATGATATCTTTTGTTTTTCTAGAGGAATTGACCTATACTAGCATATCATGGGTGATGTTGAGTCTCTTAACCATCTTCCATCTTTTTGCATCTCCATGGCTTTCCTCTCTATTTTTTGTATTCTAGACATGAGGAAAAGGCTACCTCAGAGTCACCAACCAGGCCATCCTTATTATATCCATGCTTCTCTGGTTCGGTTTCCATACTTTTGAGCGTGTCAGCCGCCGATGAGTGTGCAAAAGAAAAGAAAAGGAAAAAAAATGTGCAAAGAAAGAAAAGAAAGAAAAAAAAAATGTGCAAAAGAAAGAAAAGAGAAAAAAATGTAAAAAAAAAGGATTCATTGATTGAGGGGGAGCCTCCGCCTTTACTCACCAAATACCCCTTGATTCCTAGTGGTTTGACTTTCCTTTGTTGTGCTTAGATTCTCTTGTCGGAGGTTCAGCTTTCATATCACTACTAGGATTTGAATCTTGTATTTGTCGAACTCCAAGAGTCACACACATACTTTTATCATGAGATCTATGCTTTTCACATAATGCATCACTTTTTTTCATGAGGAATCTTCTATAAACTGTGCACATTGTATTTTCAAGTAATTGTGCTTCTTGGATAATCTTGTGTGTTTTAAGGTACAAATCTGAAATTCCTTACTTGCTCAACCATATTATATTTTGTTTTACTTGTTTAGTGAGGGGGAGTGTGGTTTATCATTCAAGAGTTTGTTAACATGAACACTTTGTTTTGTTTGGTAAGGGAGATTGGCTTTAGTTGGTTTGCTTGATGCCTTGTATTGCTTATTTATTATTTTGTGTCAGGTGCATGTGTCTTAGTTTTCATCTATTCATACTACATGTTCTTAAAATCTCCAAGTTGCATCTATTTATGTTTTCCATCTCATACTTCAAGGTAATCGTGTCATATGTTTATTGCTTTTTCATATATTCTTGTGGGACTAATAGTTGTTTTGGAGATGGTGGCACTAATAGTTGTTTTGCAGATCATGACCTTGAAAAATAAGTTTGGAAAGAGATTTGGTTATAAGTGCTGGTTCCTAGTTGGTGATGTTGTTCTTATTTTGATTGGAAATTTGTTTTAGTGTTTTTGTTAGGAAATTTGTTTTAGATTGGTTTTATCCAGGATTTGACAAAGGGGGAGATTGTTAGGACCTTTTGTTGTCAAATTCCATGAATCAAAACCAAGGTTGTAACAAGAGTTCTTTAAGAAGTTGGTTTCCTTCAAAAACAGGACTACTTTGGAGATTCTACAAGAAGTGGATTACAAGAAGTTGGAACTCTGCAAGAAGTTGGTTTTCTGCAAGAAGTTGGTTTTCTTTCCCAACTAGGATTGCTTTGGTTTTTTATAAATAGTTGGGTTTCTCCCAAATCTAGGCTATTCATTGATTCATTCATTGAATCCTCCAGATCTTTCTTTTTGGTTCTTAAAGGTTTATATCTGGGGATATTTTATTTTTCTTTGATGTCTTATTGAGTATTCAACTCATGATCTGAAAAGGCTACATCAAAGGTTTTGTTTGTTACACAAAAGAGAGAGTTGTTCTTCAGTTGTGGATTCTGAAGAATTCGAGCCTGAAGCTTCAGTTGTGAATTCTGGAGTGGCTCATCAAAGTTGTTCTTCAGTTGTGGATTCTGAAGAATTCGGTCTGAAGCTTCGGTGGTGGAATCCGGAGTGGCTCATCAGAAAGACAATTCCGTGGTGAAGATGGGGTTGGAAGAGGCACATAGAGGTTGGTTCAATTAGGCGTTGTGGATTCGCTAGATAATTGAGAGTGACACCTGTGTAATTCCTTTATATCTTCTTAGTGGATTGTTCTGGTGGCTGTGGCCCGTGGTTTTTTGATCACAATTGGAAGGTGTCCAATTGTGGTTTTTCCACGTAAAATCTTTGTGTCTCTTTCTCTTGATTGTTTGATTGAGATTGTTTTATTCTGCTTAAAATTTATACATAATCACAAATCAACATCTAGGAGGTTTCTAGATTTTTCAACAACTATTAGTCCCACAAGAATATATGAAAAAGCAATAAACATATGACACGATTATCTTGAAGTATGAGATGGAAAACATAAATAGATGCAACTTGGAGATTTTAAGAACATGTAGTATGAATAGATGAAAACTAAGACACATGCACCTGACACAAAATAATAAATAAGCAATACAAGGCATCAAGCAAACCAACTAAAGCCAATCTCCCTTACCAAACAAAACAAAGTGTTCATGTTAACAAACTCTTGAATGATAAACCACACTCCCCCTCACTAAACAAGTAAAACAAAATATAATATGGTTGAGCAAGTAAGGAATTTCAGATTTGTACCTTAAAACACACAAGATTATCCAAGAAGCACAATTACTTGAAAATACAATGTGCACAGTTTATAGAAGATTCCTCGTGAAAAAAAGTGATGCATTATGTGAAAAGCATAGATCTCATGATAAAAGTGTGTGTGTGACTCTTGGAGTTCGACAAACACAAGATTCAAATCCTAGTAGTGATATGAAAGCTGGACCTCCAACGAGAATCTAAGCATAACTAAGGAAAGTCAAACCACTAGGAATCAAGGGGTATTTGGTGAGTAAAGGCGGAGGCTCCCCCTCAATCAATGAATCCTTTTCTTTTCCCTTTTTTTTCACATCTTTTTCTTTTCTTTTCTTTTCTTTTTTTTCACATTTTTTTTTTCCTTCTTTCTTTTGCACAACTTTTTCTTTCTTTCTTTTGCACATTTTTTTTTTCTTTCTTTTGCACATTCATTGGCGGCTGACACGCTCAAGAGTATGGAAACCGAACCAGAGAAGCATGGATATATTAATGATGGCCTGGTTGGCGACTCTGAGGTAGCCTTTTCCTCATGCCTGGACTACAAAGAACAGAGGGGAAAGCCATGGAGATGCAAAAAGATGGAAGGTGGTTAAGAGACTCAACATCACCCATGATATGCTAGTATAGGTCAATTCCTCTAGAAAAGCAAAAGATACAATGTCAGAAGTCCATAAAAAATAATCACTAAAGCGGAAGACTCCCATATTTGCTAATCCAAGAGTGTGTACAGAATGAGACATACTAATCAAAGAACACACACTTCATAATGAGTAATGACCATAGAAAGCACACACATATTAACATGTAATGTTTATTCTCATCAATTCCAATATGCATCAAGGACATCTCAAAAAATTTCAAGCTTGCAAAACCATACTAAAAAAATCTTTTTGGATTTTTTTTTTTCAACAATAAAGTAAGAAAAAAAAAACATGCACACAAATCAAACAAGATCTCGTTCTAAAAGATTTTTTTTTTTATAAAAAAAATAGAGCTTTCTAAAAGAATTTTTTTTTTTTTTTATAAAAAAAATAGAACGACCCGCTCTGATACCAATTGAAAAATCTAGAAACCTCCTAGATGTTGATTTGTGATTATGTACCAATTTTAAACAGAATATAAAAACAATCTCAATCAAACAATCAAAAGAAAGAGACACAAAGATTTTACGTGGAAAAACCACAATTGGACACCTTCCAATTGTGATAAAAAAACCACGGGCCACAGCCACCAGAACAATCCACTAAGAAGATATAAAGGAATTACACAGGTATCACTCTCAATTATCTAGCGAATCCACAACGCCTAATTGAACCAACCTCTATGTGCCTCTTCCAACCCCATCTTCACCACGGAATTGTCTTTCTGATGAGCCACTCCGGATTCCACCACCGAAGCTTCAGACCGAATTCTTCAGAATCCACAACTGAAGAACTTCCTCTCTCTTTTGTGAAACAAACACAAACCTTTGATGTAGTCTTTTTAGATCATGAGTTGAATACTCAATAAGACATCAAAGAAAAAAATAAAATATCCCCAGATATAAACCTTTAAGAACCAAAAAGAAAGATCTGGAGGATTCAATGAATGAATCAATGAATAGCCTAGATTTGGGAGAAACCCAACTATTTATAGAAAAACCAAAGCAATCCTAGTTGGAAAAGAAAACCAACTTCTTGCAGAGTTCCAACTTCTTGTAATCAACTTCTTATAGAAAACCAACTTCTTTCAGAACTCCCAAGTAACCCTGTTTTTGAAGGAAACCAACTTCTTAAAGAACTCTTGTTACAACCTTGGTTTTGAGCCATGGAATTTGACAACAAAAGGTCCTAACAATCTCCCCCTTTGTCAAATCCTGGATAAAACCAATCTAAAACAAATTTCCTAACAAAAACACTAAAACAAATTTCCAATCAAAACAAGAACAACATCACCAACTAGGAACCAGCACTTATAACCAAATCTCTTTCCAAACTTATTTTTCAAGGTCATGATCTGCAAAACAACTATTAGTGCCACCATCTCCAAAACAACTATTAGTCCCACAAGAATATATGAAAAAGCAATAAACATATGACACGCTTGTTAATAATTTGTTGTACTAGTAGTTAATTTTATTGGGATATTATTAATTTTAATTTGTAGAAACCTAATTCACCCCCCTCTTAGGTTGCTTTTTGGGTAACAAGTAAATATGTTGTTAAAAAAAAAAAAAGGAAGCTCAAGCTCTCTGTGAAACAGAGAGCGAGAGAGAAGAGAGAGGAGAGAGAGAGAGAGAGAGAAAGAGAGAGTGACCTAAAATCGATTTGGTTCGGAAATTTGAAAAAGATCTGCAGATTTGCAACAGATTTGTTGTTTTAGAAAAAAAAAAAAAAAAAAATGGAAGCTCCGTGAAACACAGAGAAGAGAGAGGAAAGAGAGAGAGACTCACATAATCTTCAAGATTCTTTCAACATGAAGCAGAGGAAGAAGATGATAAGGTTAGATACAAGTTTTATTACTGTTGGAGAAAATAAATTGAAATGTGGTGCTCCAAAA